>CM051234.1:347906739-348640502 GCA_027917425.1 Gastrophryne carolinensis | reverse complement strand
AACACCAGCACATCATCAATGTACCTAAACCATCCCAACACGTGCCAGTGATGACAAGACAATTCCTCACTGCCCACTACCTCCCTCTCCCACCACCCCAGGAACAGATTTGCAACCGAGGGGGCACACCGTGCCCCATAGCAACCCCACAGACTTGACGGTAATATACTCCATCAAAGATGAAGTAATTATGTGATAACACAAAGGTGAGTAGTTGCAACAAAAATTCCTGGAGTGGGGGAGAGTCTCGGGTGCTCATGCCGAGGAAGTACCGGCACGTGTTGGTGGCTGATGCATGTGATATGCTGGTGTACAGGGCCTCAACATCTAACGTGATAAGTAAGGTATTCGCAGGAATCACTATGTCGTCCAGTTGTCTGACTAATCCATGGAATCTCTGACATATGACCCCAGAGAGGTGACAAAAGGTTGCAGATGTCTATCCAGGAGGACACATGCCTTCTCTGTAAGACCCCCGATGCCTGCCACAATAGGTCTTCCGGTGGGCACCGGGGGGTTCTTATGCACCTTGGGAGCATATAGAAGTGGCCGTAATGGGATGCTCTACCTTAAGGAAATCATGTGTGCCCCTGCTGATCACCCCCTCGCTCCAGGCCTCATGAATCAGGGTATCATATTCAATTTTATACCCCGTTGTAGGATTTCCGGACAATCTTTCATAGTTAGCCGGGTTTTGTAGCTGTCTCAAGGCCTCTGTGCGGTAAAAATCACGTGACATAATCACGATGTTTCCACCCTTATCTGATTCTTTTATGACTCATATCCGTACGAGCACGGAGGCCTTGAGAGCAGCTACTTCCCCCGGCTTCAGATTACAGGGACCCGTATTTGTGGGTAATCATTGTATACTGTTACTTACTGCCTTAAAGAAGGTGTAGACCGCGGGGCTAATGGTCCCATGGTGGGGCATATCTGGATGGTCCACGCAAAGCAGGCAACTCATTCCCCTCTAATTCCTGTTCCTCTAAGAGTGTCACATGATTCTCCAGGGCTTCTTGTTCTTGCATGTACAATCCTCCGTAACTTCAGAAGTGGACGAGAACTGTTTTTTAAAAGGAGTCTTCTACAAAATAGGTATAGATCTTTTATTGCAAGAAACTTGTCCAATCTATTATGTGGCGCAAATGTCAGACCCTTTTGTAACACTGGTTACTAGGTATTCCTACAGGGCAATTCCTGCGTATACGCAGGAATTGCTCCAATGATGAAGAATTTGAACGGCAGGCGGCCGACCTTGTACAACGATTTCGGAAAAGGGATACCCTAAGGCAGTGGTGGAGAGAGCTCGGGCACAAGCAAGAAGTACACCAAGATCAGGCCTTTTGATACCCAAACAGAGAATCCGCAAGACCCCTGAGGTAAGATACGTGACAAGATATAACAGTGACTGGTCCGAACTAAGATCTATATTGAAAAAACACTGGGGGATTTTGAGCACTGACCCTCAATTAACTAGGTGGATAAGTGGGGGTCCACGTATGACAGCACAGCGGGCCCCCAGTATAAGAGACAGGGTGTGCTCTAGCCATTACAAAGGTGCATCTCAAATTGGCTACGTGATAGTGCTGGAATAGGAGGGAATCACCCTGTGGAGGGGTGTACGTGTGTCCCCATATGGTGAAAGTACAACTATAAAAAACCTACAGACGGGCAAACAGTTCTCCATACGCCAATTTATTAATTGTAGGACATCAGGGGTCATCTACGCCATAGTGTGTGGGTGCCTGAAGATGTATATAGGGGAGACACGCAACACCTTAAAAGCAAGGATACAAGCCCACCTATCCAGCATTCGGTTGGCTTCAAGAACACCTCACTAGGTAAAATTAGAACCGCCAGTGGCCCTACATTTTTTTCAAGGTACATCAGAGTAACATCAGCAGTTTGCGGGTCATGGGCATTGAGAGGGTATGCCTGGGTCCTCGGGGGGTGATTTAAAGAGATATTACAGCAGAAGGAGTTACGATGGATTTATCACTTGGACTCGCAAGCCCCTATAGGTTTAGAATGAGGACCTGGCGTTTACACCATTTTGGGCACATAGGGGTAGCACATGTTGTATGGTGGGCTTAGGAGAATTGTATAATATCAGTTATACACATATTTTGACAGTTAGGCACGTTGGTTGTGGGTGAGTATTATCACTTGTGAGTAGGGTTTTGGGTTGCTGCCATTACATTATATTATTGCACTTACACAAGGATACAAATTCTTTTTGGTTTGTAATATGTTTTATTTGTATTCACATATTTTGGCATGCACAATTCATGTTGGTAATGTTTATATTTTCACTTAGTTATTATAGTCTATCACTTCAAGGCACAGCACCGGGTCACACGTTCAAAGGAAACATCTCCTGGAATGAAGAAAAAACAACAGGGCAGGAATAAGCGAGCCCGGGAGATACCATTGATATGTGTGATGCTATTACAAACATATATACCATGTTAATGTGAACCGTCTCTTTCCCCTTCTGGCCTTCCTAGGTTCCCCCCCCCCTTCCCCCATTTCCTATCCTTGTTTCCCCCCTTCCTCAGCTTTTCCTTCTTCTCCCATCCCTCCCCCCCCCTTCCCCCTTCCTTTCTTTCCCCTGTTTTCCTTGTTTGGAATTCTAATAGGATGTGTAAATGGTGATATGGAAAGAAAACAATATGTGGGGTATATGGACTCTCGTCGAGAGTATACACAACTATATGGATAAGGAGCTTTGTCTCCAGGGTGGGGGCCATGAGAGTGACAAGAGTCTCCATTTTGGGACAGACCTCCCCCCTTTCCCCCCCCTTTCCCCCCCCCTTTCCCCCCCCCTCCCCTTTCCCCCCCTCCCCTCTCCCCCCCCTCCCCTCCCCCCCTTCCCCTCCACCCCCCCTTCCCCTTCACGTGACCGACGGCAGGGCGACGCGCTTCTGGCTGGTGCGTGTCTGCCCGCTCTCGTGATTACACAGCCGGCGTTTGGCGGGGGAACGGGCAGGGGTGAGTACATAAGGGGGATCAATGTGCAGGGTGGGTATGTCTCTACTGACCCTGGAGAAGTGACGCGAGGAGTCACGCAACGCGTCGGTCCCGGGTGAGGCGGGGGTGGTTTTTGGCCGGTCATGTAAGTTACTGTGTCATGTTACATCCATGTTTGCCTGTTCCTCCCTACGGCTGTCCTTGAATTTGTTTGTGAATAGTTAGGTTTTGAACTAATAGCACTTGGCACTTTATAGGAGTAGATATATTAATGGTTTTGCACAAATTTTTGTATATGAATATAATTTATTGTATATTGGACACTTATGCATAAACAGCCGTTGAAGGACAGAGCAGCATCTATATTATAGGATCCTTAAATCATTTAGCCATAGGGGTGGGGTTATCAGGATACTCTGTGCAGAGTGCCTGTTTCCCTCCCCCCCCCCCCATGCATTTTGGTTCTCCTTGATTGTTTTTGTCCCCTTATGCGTAGGGGATTGTGTGTAAATTGTGTGTAGATATATGTATTTTAACCAATGTTTTTTAACATATATGTATGTACATAGTGTACTTATTCAAATAAAGTAACAGATATTGATTAATTATTTAGAGTGGTGCCATTCACTATAGGGAGTGGATTGGGGAGTTTGGGACTCCTTGTTCTGTGTGGGGTAATATTAATTCTAAGCATAAAACACTTCAATCCAGTTCTGCCCATTGTGCTCTATGGGATTTTGGCTTACAGAGCCAGGTTTCAACTGGTGCTGCTTCAGAGCTGTGACCTTTGGCATGCTAGTGTTAAATAAGACGCTAGCAGATGACCACATTGGTGCAATCTGTTTTTAGTCTCTTAAATCACACGCTGGGTGCCACTGAGGCCACAAAAATGCCGCCCCCAGTCTTTTACCAGAAAGGCATAGGATGACAGTTACCAGCTTCTATGCATGCATTAGCAGGTAGACCCCTATGAAAATAAATGAGTGGACCTGCGTTAGGACATTTATGCTAATATAAGTACAGTATACTGAGCACTGTAGAAATCATAATTATGCATTGGGAGGTTTAAACACATGCTCTTATTTCCAAAAATCAGTTTTGTTGACAGATTCCACTTAAGTGCTATATATGTAGTAATACTTCATGCAGGGTTTTGTTCTGTGTGCAATATAATTATAGTCTCAACAGATTTTAATCATAGTATGCTGTATAACTCAGTGGTGCAAAATTACCTTGTTTAAATTTTGGCAAACTTCAAAGTAAATCCAGCTGTCAAAATTGTCAAGTGGGAATAAATGATGATAAATGAAGGTTTGGAACCCAGTGGTCTATATAATTGTTTGATTTCCTTTTGTGTTTTTCTTCCTTGTTTAGACCATTTAAGTAAATTTAACACATTAAAGCTGTAGTGAAAATAGATGAGCTGTCATTAACTAGCTTTGGATAAATATAACCTGCGGCAGGGGCTATTTACATACTTTAGACATCCTGTACAGTGTATTCATTAGAGTTGTGCACATTTCATTGTTATAGACAATCATCCAAACAATGCATTCAATGGAACAATGAGGAGTGATGAATAGACCCAGAATACAAATGTGATCAAGCTGATGGAATCATATCTGCACTATTTTATAATTATCAACAATGCCATAATATGTTGAGTGCTATATCAAAGTATTTTGCAAAGAATATTCATTTTAGTTCAATTTGTGACTTCGAGGCAGATAACAGCCAAGTGAATCTTATGTCATTTCTTATACTTGGCAATGATTTTCAATGAAACTAGCCTTGAAAGAGAAAGGCAGGTTTACTTTTTTGCAGCAGACATTCCTTAAAGCATACCCATGCGGCTCGTGTGTTGATACTGCTGCTATAAGACAGTATGGGGGGGCATCCAGAATGCAGACGCCCCCTGCACATAACCCCCAAGAACACCCGTAATCCTTACCTTTGCCTCAATCCTGGCAGGGAATTCAAAGCCACGATTGGCCACCCGGCACTCACATAAGGAGTGAGCGCCACCATTGTTCTGGCCGCCAAAGTGATCTGCCCTTGTGAGTGCTGTCGGCTAATCGCGATGCTGGTTTCCTCATGGAGGATCGAGGCAAAGGTATGGTTTTCATGCATTCTGGGGGGTTATCTACGGGTGAAAGACAGCATTCTGGATGTCTCCCCATACTGTCTTATAGCAACACTACTAACACCGTGCCCACATGGGTGTTCGTCTGCTTTAACATCGCTATGTACACTGGGTAAAATCATCACAGTATTCTCTCCATCATAGCAGTGTAATGCACTCATCCAAGAAAGCCGTCAGTTATCTGCAAGCCATTTACATTTCAATATCATGAGCCGGAACTACTTTACAATGTATAACAGCTGATGGCAATCGAAACCAGGAAGCTGTCAGCAGGAGGCAGAGATAATGCAACCCGATTTTCTTATATTACCAATGCGATTTTTATCACCTGAGTGCTGTTGCCTCTGTAACTCCTTTAATGCAAGATGGGTCAGCTCAGATTACAACAACATTTTAATGGTCTAGTTTTATGGTTTACCAACCAGTGGCAGAAGGAAATCACCATAGGGGGATATTGCGCAGCCAGGTAATCGCAAATTTAATGTTAAAAATCTTTGCAACAAACATATGTTACATTTGCTAAATTTAGAGTGTTAGTCCGTTTTAACCACACCAGACTCCTCAAAGCATGCCCAAAATGTTCACATTGAAAAACTCCTAGAGACATAAAATTACCCAGTTCTGAAAACCTTATTGAGCAGGTTATGGGACCAGGAGAAACTGATAATGGATTAGGGAGTTGCCTTATATTGTATGAGGACCCACTGGCTATCCTTTGACCCCCAACCACACACACAGTTTTATTTTGCCCCAAAATGAATGGCTCTACTGATCAGTCTTTCTTCATGTTATTTAGCTTCGGGTCTCTGAAAATACTACTGAGACCTTTGGACTTTCAAAACTATAGCTGGTTTGAAAAACGGTTCTGAGACATGTTGAAGCCCCTCTGTTTATAAAGGGATTAGGCCTCCTTCTTTGTTACAGTGAATGGAGAGACATACTTTATTCACTGTGATAGCAGTGGGACATGGCCTCAAAAAAACAGATGTGTGTGTAAGAGGAACATGTTTCAAAGAGTTGGACATCACATCGCCTGCTGAGGGAGAAATAAGGCTTTTTTTGTACCAGACAATTTAATTAAATTGGGTTTAGGCGCTCAGCAATGGAAGGAGAAAATAAAATGTTGCCCACTTCAAAATATAAAGATCTATATGTATCAGACAAGTTTAGGTAGCGATACAATTCTGCTTTAGAAAGTAGATGTCATTTTTATTAAATACACCATACCATTGTTGTTCTGTCTGTACATTTTTTTCTTTTTCAAAATCTATTTTCCTTTAAAGTGTTTTCAATCTACAATCCAGCTGACCACGCCGATGTGCAGTGGACAACATACACCGCACATCGGCAGCTGTGTCGGCTCCTGCTGCGCTCTGCCACGCTCGGTTTCCCCGCGGCTCTGCCTCGCTGAGATCTCGGGTCTCCTCTGCCTCGCTGATGTCCCCGCGGGTTGCGAGTAGATTGTGCTGATTGTGCTGACTGTAAGCTGAACGTTGCAAGCCGTGGTGGCTGTGTTGGCTCTCTCTTTGTTGCCCTTTGGCCCTGGCCAAGACCCCAGCTTAACTCGGCTTGGTTGCCTCTGTTTTGGCATGGTACTCCTGCATCTTGGCTTTTACCCCTCCGGATCTGTTTGCTCCCTGCAGGCCAAGCATGGTCGACCGTGGAACAGCTCACTCTTTCGCACAGCAACTTTTTGCTCAGCATATTACTCAGCGTCTGCTATCTGTATAACTATTGTTGAGTGGTTTCCCAAGGCTCTTTGAACTATTTTTTGCTGCTACTGTTGGCATGGTGGCAGAGATCTGAGTCGGTAAGTCTAAATTTAATAATGTCATCTCTCCATCTGATCTCCAATATGTCTACAGCTAAAAATATTGGAATATGAGTTAAGTCCGTTCTGTGCTTAAGGTTCATGTCAGGAACCTCTATGAAAAGTAAGAGAAGCCTTTATTTTGCTGTATATTTGACTTTGTTTGATACCCATATACAATTGCTGCCATCATACAGTTTGCTAAGGGGCAATAGATGCTCTGAAAATTAAAGTAAAACACTTTTTTACTTAAGAGAGCATAGATTACTAACAAGAACTTTGGTTACCTACAAAGGGAAATCCTAGGACAGAACAGACCTAAAATGTAAATCCCTGTTTATACCCAGGGGTGAAAATATTCTGTAAATGTTATCCTATAGAGAAATCCATGATATTATTTTTTTCCACTGAATATTTGTGTTGTGCTTATGAATTCATAACTTGAAGATAAGATCAAAATCTTAACTGGAGGAAAGAGAAAAAGGTGAAAGACGGGGGAAAAGAAAGGGAAAGGGGATTTTCTTTGTATTTATTTTTAATGGCCAACAATACTAAAAATTCTCATTAATTGCGCCAACTTACCTTACCGACCTATCAGACTCAATTTAGAGGAAAGCCCACCCAAGATGAATTGGACTTCTAGAGACTTCAGCAATATAGAGTATTTGTCTCTACAAATATCATATATGCAAAACTCGGCCTGTGGATCATTGATTCCAATGACTCCTATATACAGGATGTTAATTGAGTTTATGATCAGATAATCAGATAATATCACATAAACCTATATGATGATTCGCTGTCTGGTATCTCTCCCAATAATACCAATAAAAAGAAAGGTGAAAGTTCAAGTATGAGATCTAAAACCCAAGATACTGATTTACAAGGAGAAAAATCTAAAATATAGCATGCAAGTAAACTGAATAATATGGTAGAGGATTTAGCATTGTTATTCCAGGGCCTAGTTGGGAAATTTCAAGAAATGAAGAAATCACTATATAATTTTTAATCTAAATTAAGCCTTTTAAAGAATCTCAATTGAAATTTAAAGAATCAATCAATGAAGCAATCCAAGACACGGTTAAATCTTCTATGAAGAACTTACAAAATTGAAAGCAGCATTGCATTCAATATCCTAAAGGCTAGACAGCCTAGAAGTGGATTGTGTGACATTGGCAGCCAATAGGAAAATAAGCCATACCATACTTTTCTTACATCAAAAGCTACTAAATGATGCTCCAAGACATTTGGGAATTTGTTTTATTTTTCTTAAAGGAAGACACTGGAATTGAGATTGTACCCTCAAAGCTACAACTTTTACTTAATTACATGAAAAATAACAATTTCCAGAGCAAATTATGCTCAGTAATACCCTGGGCCACAAAAAAATCATAATTTCCCAATGGGCCAAAGTATATCCACCGGTTTGATGATTATGGCAAAGAATGATTAAGAGAATGTTAAAGAATGAAGCTGAGCAAATAGAAAACGGAGACCTAAGTCAAATATTGAAATATTGAAGCATTAAAGAGGTCTGCGAGGGAGAGGGATAGCTGTATATGAGGAAGGTTAGATGATAATTAGGAGATGGGTAAGTATGATAAGTAAGATATGTAAATTCCCCCCTTTCATTCCCATGGGCAGTGTGGCATCCCCCCGCCCATTTCCCATAGGCAGTGTGGCATTCCCTCCTTCCATTTCCTATAGTCAATGTGGTATCCCCCCATTTCTCATAGGCAGTGTGCCATTCCCCCCATCCCACTTCCACAGGCAGTGTGGCATTCACCCCCATCTCCCATAGGCAGCGGGCATTCTCATTCCCATAGGCAAAAGAAAAAAAAGCAAAACAAAGTAAACTCACATATACATCACTCCCACGCTGCTAGCCAGGCTATTGGAGGCCAGAAAATGGAGGAGTGGCAGGCGGATGGGAAGGGTCACTTATCCCTACCCGATGTCTCTCCCGTCCACGATCCTCACTGTCTCCCACCGCTGCTGCTGCTTCTTCTCCGGTGGAGCGAGCGTCACTCCCGACGATCAACTGCACAGAGCCGGGTGTTTGCCCTGTGAAGAATCAGCAACAGCGGTGAGGAAATACTCTGAGGCGGGGCTTCCACATTGCAGGTCATATCTGGAGATAAAGCTTAGGCTTTCATTGGTCCAGACCCCACAGGAATCGGAGGCAAATGAGTGGTGGACACATTTCAAGTCTTGTGATAACTAATGATGTTTTGGGGGAGATACCAGGGGGTCTGAGAAAACAGGAGCCTGCATCACTGACACTGCCAGGCTAGGAGATGAAATGAAAAAATGTAGATGCTTAACCTTTTGAAGAGTGCGGGCCACTTATGCAATTTGGAAAATGGTAGTGGATCACAATAAATAGGTTTAGAATTTCTAATTCATCCATTTGAATAGCATAACAAAGGTTTTCTACAACAAACTGGACACACAAGATTATCCATTAGATTTTTTTACACGTCTATCCTTCCATCACCACACTACCACACCACCCCATTACCACATCTTTATCTAACAATCCCCACAATGCCAGTAATACACACAATGATTGCTTTATCTCTAATTAAAAAAGCAGAGGCTGCATCAAGGTCAACGCGAATGCCAACCAAATGGTGCTAAAGGCCACGCTTTATTAATCAAACTCCTGGGTATTTACCAAACACTAGGTAGGGTAAACAACAAATGAGTTGGCTGTTATAACTGGTAGCATTTAATCATTAAAAAAAACAATATATATATATATATATATATATATATATATATATATATATTTATACACATATATATATATATATATATATATATATATATATATATATTTCTAATTAAATGTGGTAGTGGTTTATCTCTTACCTGACTTGATTTAGCAATACAGCCACCCGGTGCGTATTATAAGAGGAGCATCATTGCACAGCATCTTGGGTCGTCGACATCTCTGAAGGTAGCCGGGGGACTGCTACAGAACAACATTCACTGCATTTTGTATAGGAGAATTGTGCAGCAGCTGGTCCACAGTGCTTCATGTCTCCCAACTTCTCCCCTGCTGGTGCCAAGGGTGCCAACTAGGGCAAGCTTGAATACCATCAGGGGCAAGTAAATCACCGAATTTGAAAATCATGCAAGAGGAAGTCTTGAGCCTCAGGTTGGCATGGGCAGGTGGCAATCCCACAGTCAAAATGACAAATACTGCAAAAAAAAAAAAAAGTGGAATTAATCAGTCCAGGGCCCTCCGAGTCCCACACCCTAGGGCACTCCCATTTGGGATGCCCCACTGTGTGAAACCCTCCGGCCAGCACTGGCATGCTTGTAGCTAGAGATGAGTGGAGCTGCATTGTGCTCCTCTTGCCACTGTGCAGCTAGCAGAGCCAAAGGGAGCAGAGTGAAACTGAGCGCGCTGATTGGCTGAGTGGCCTGCGTCTGGGCCATAAGATTGGTCGAAAGGTGAGTTTCCTTGCCAATCAGTGGCGATACACACAACAGGGCATCCCAAATCAGGATGCCCTGTCTGAGAAAAACAACACTTGAAAGAGTGAAATTCACAGGAGTTTCTAGGAAAAAATATCACTCTGGTGTTCCATGCAGGTACAAGCCATGCTTTACCTCTTTCTTAGCAGCAGGCATTGCCCCTCCCCTTCCTATGACTGAACCTAGTAAAGCGGGATGAGGGGTCTGTCTTATGGTCTTCACCAATTACCCTGAATCATCTGCAGAAAACAGGATGGCTGGGAAAAAGGTCCCCCCAATGGCCTTTGAACTCAGGATGATCACCCTCCTCTCCCTCCCCTATGAAACAGCCCTGTTGCCAAGGGTTCCTCTTTACCTCTTTAAGTCCTAATTGGAACATTTAATCTATGTTTAAGAATGTAAGAATATGGAAGCACAAGTAGCTATGAAAGATGCAGCTGAAAGAATCGCACTTAATTGGGAGAGTAAGTGAGCAATGTCATAAACAATTCATCTCCATTAGTGGGGGGGGGGGGGGGGGGTAATCTCAGGCCTACTCTCAATTACTTTACTTACTGCAATCTCACTTCTGGATCACCATCCATGGGTACACTCCAGATCTCCACACCTGATTGACCAACCTTCCTCCTTAGCTTGTGTCATGCTCTCTACCGCTCCCCCCATTATCCACTGACATGCTTACAGTGATCTCCTGGGGAACCTTTTTCCTTCTTGTGCCCTTCCATAGCAGGTGGAAAGATGCAGGGCTCAAACATGAAGATATCAGGGCTGATTCAGCACTGTGTCCCTTTTGTGTGAGAAAAAAAAGTTATGATTTTTTCCGCAGTGCAATTCAGCACTATTTTAGGTGTGACATGTTTTAAATAATTTGCACATCTTAAAATAGTGATGAATGGCACAAAGTAAAAAAATCAAATGCAAAATAAAACTAAATTCTCGTGAGATTGTGAGAAAGACTGTGGAATTAGCTCTAGTGTCATAAAAGATCCAGGATACAAATTCTTAACACAGTTATTTTATGTACTAGGCAAAATTATTAGGCTAAAAGGGTTGTCATGGATAAAGTATACCCTCATCATATTCAGGGCACTGTATTGTCACTTGGGCTGCTTTCACACTGGGGTGATTGCAAGGCAATTTCACCCCGCAGTCACCGATACAATTCTGCCCATAGAGTTCTGTGGGCTTTTCAGATGCTGACAGGGAAAATGCAGGGCTATTCCACTTGTCCAGCATGATCACATGCTCACTACTAAAACACCAGGCAATTGCCTGTACACAGGGGCGTGGCATGGCGGTAGTGATTATTACTGCCAGTATGCCTCGTCCCAGTGTGAAACCAGCCTTATGTCCAAATTCAAAACCAAAGTTAGTCAACAAGCAATAGATAAAATAAATATTTCTAAACTGAAACAGTTCATCATGGAGGTTGCAAGTGGAAAAGAGTTGTAAATAAATAGTGAAAGCTTGGGGACCAGGGGACAATTGATCTGCGATCAATTACACTTTAAGTACCTACTGCAACAGTACAAAGCCTTTATCATTGGATTGTGGCCAGTGTCCACATTTATGAGTTGTTACTGGAATTGTTTCAGGAAATTGATTTTTACAACGAACAGTTTCAAAATAATTGTCATTCCAAAAAATGTTTTGTAAAGACTTGCTATATTCCTATTCACATAAAACCCATAAGCACTATAGTGATCATTCAGTTAAAAAATGAATATGAACAGATTTTACAGCACGTTTATTTAAAATATACCAGCAGAAAATTTGTCAACGTAGCTGTTAAGCTCTTAAAATTAAACAATGTGAACTGCAAAATAAATTATTACTTCTTTAGATTTCTAGGTTAAATGTAATTACAGTTAATTTCCATTAGTTTAATTGATTAACTGAAGCATGTGGCTGGCTTAGCTGATTTTAACAAATTTGTTTGAAATATATTTACTAACAGCGGCAGACTGGCCACAAGAAGGGCAAAAAGAGTTCCTAGTGGGCTGCAGTGTTTCTTGGACCAGCTGGGCTAGGTGTGGTGCTCAACATCAGCAGCCCACGTCTCTACTGCTGGATCAATGTTGCTACTAACACCACTGTCCATTCCCTACCTTCTCCTGTTGGATTCCCTATAGACTGCTGTTATTTCAGCCCACTAATGCTATCTTTGGTAGTAGCTTAATGGGGACCAAAACCCTGAAATGATGTCCATTATTTGACATGGCAACCCAGAGATAGATTTGATGGATACTCACATCGATCTGGGATTTCATGACGCATCCCGCAGCATCTCCTGCTCCCCCTGCCATGTGCCTGCCACACTTTCTGTTCAAGTACTGTGGGATTCTAGATCGAGGTGAGCTTACAGAGACAGAGGGGCTGCTGCTAGGATAGGGAAACAACCCACCCTGGGGTCTTTTAGGGAATGTAGGGAATTTAGCCTTATAATTAAGAGCTTAGTGGACATTTTATTTAGTGACTCTATGCATGTGCATTGTGGAACTTAGCAACTGCGACCCTTCAAGTGATGCAGCTGATATTCTTCCCTGCCGCCCCATCAATTCATGAATTAACTTATGAAGCCAACATGTAGGTGTGCAGGCTGGATTGTGGAATACATACACCTCCTGGGTGCAGCACAAGATGGTGGTACAGGGGCACGATCTTTAAGACCTGGCAGCTACGAAATGTGAGTAGGTCATTAATGAGCATGCAGTGGTTTGCATGCTTATCAATTAATATTTATAATTTTCAATTTAAAAAAAATGTAAGAATAGAAAATTACTTATGGACTGGATTGGCTGGAGGATCTCTTCTTAGAAAAACCACTGCCAGGCAAAATGTATTTTTTAAATACCTGGGAAGTCATGTTACAGTAGTTTAGAGTTAAAGCACAACATTGCCAAGTTTAATGGTTATAAAATACCATTTATGCAAGAGCTCCTATTTTGAAAATTGTATTTACAAAGCAAAATAACATTACATAATAGACATCCACTTGATGTTATGTAGTTTTGCACTATAAGACGCACCTGCCAATAGGACACTCCTAGGATTTGTAGTAGGAAAATCAGAAAATAAATATTCTGAACCAAATGTGCTAAAACACCATCCCACCAAGAACCAAATAATAGGCAATAGGCAAGCAGCAGAGACAGCGTGGATTTCTCATAGGCAGTGTGGCACCCCCATCCCATTCCCATAGGCTGTGTGGCATTCCCCCTATCCCATTTCCATAAGCAGTGTGGCACCCCCCTTCCATTCCCCATAGGCATTGTGGCAGTTGCAGCGGGGAAGAAGCAGCAGCAGCAGAGACAGCGTGGATAGTGGGGATAGCAGGAATGGTGGAAATATTGGGCAAGGATCGGTTCCCTTGCCTGCCGCTCCTCCATCTCCTTGCCTGGCCAGCAGTGTGGAGGCGATGGAAATGGGACATCCCCCCCTTTTTGAGAAAGATAAGTGCATCTTATGGGGCGAAAAATACGGTAAATGAAATAATTACTGAATAAAACATGAAAAGTAATTATAAATGGCTTTGTATTACTGAAATTTATTGGATGCAGTAAGGTTGAAAATGCAATATCGTGTTACTATGATAACCATATAATTATAATTACAAAAATAACAACACATATTCCGTGAACACTGAGACACAATTTTATTTTATTTAAAATATTAATCTGTTTCGAAATAATATCATCTGCCTTTGCCAAGATATCTATATAATAGTTATTACGCTAATAACAAAACATTGTGCACTATGACACAATTTTGCTGTACTTTAAATATCAATCTAGCATGCTTTGCGCAAATATCATCTACTTATGAAAGGGGTTATAGAATAATTATGGATTTTATTATAGTTTCTCAAGAGTAGGCACCTTGTAGGATTCACAAGTTTCCATATTTTACAGCTTTTAAACAGGACCAACACCCTTACAAGAAACAGTGCTCATATGCATCCCTCTAAAGGAAAATTCAGATTTCTGCACAGAAAAATGAACTTACCTTTTCATGACTCCTGTCATGGTCGTCCCTCCCCCCACCTCTCTATTGCTGTCCTATGGATATCTAGTGGCCTTCAAAGAGGAAGTACCGTATATACTCGAGTATAAGCCGAGTTTTTCAGCCCACTTTTTGGGCTGAAAAAAGCCACCTCGGCTTATACTCGAGTCAATACGGCGCCGTCAGCCGCTCCCGCCGCCGCCTGCACTTCCAGGCTGCTGCGTGCAGGTCGTCGGTGGGCGTGCCCCATATGGCCGGCGTCCAATGAAAACATTGAACGCCGGCCATATGGGGCACGCCCACCGACGACCAGCGCGCAACAGCCAGGAAGTGCTGGCGGCGGCGGGAGCGGCTGACGGCGGCGGCGACGGCGGAGGGAGCGGATGACGGCGACGGCGGCGGCGGATGATGGCGGCTGGCGGCGGGAGCGGCTGACGGCGGCGGAGGGAGCGGCTGAAGGCGGAGGCGACGGCGGCGGCTGGCGGCGGCGGGAGCGGCTGACGGCGGCGGAGGGAGCGGCTGAAGGCTGGAGGCGGATGACGGCGGCGGGAGCGGCGGCGCTGAATGGAGAGAGCGACCGGCTGGAGGAGGAGGTTGGTGGCGGCAGCAGCAGCAGGTACCGTTTGTGTGTGTGTGAGTGTGTGTGTGCGTGCACGCTGGTTCATGCTGACCTCCCTCTCATCTCTATGCCCAGTCCTTTAGAGCAGGGGCAGGGCCAAAAAATGTGCCTTTCCTGTCCACAGCAGCATTAACCCTGCCTGTCCCTGCTTTCCCCCCAAGAATGTTTAATGCCTCGGCTTATACTCGAGTCAATAGCTTGTTCCACTTTTTTGGGGTAAAATTAGGTGCCTCGGCTTATACACGGATCGGCCTATACTCGAGTATATACGGTATGCTGGATGGCAGTAGGAGTGGTCACTTATCCTCCAAGCATCAAGAAATATCCAGACAGGCTTGTTTTTTTTATTAGAAAGAAGAGGAAATCATGGGTAACAGGTTTTGATACACTAAACCTGTCACCCCTGGATTGTATTCCTACCAAGAGAGAATAAACTACAAGCAAGTTTATATGGATTTTTTAAAATAACACAATTTTACAATAGTGTTTCTTTAAGGATGCATAGCCCAGCATGCTGGGAAAGAGAAGCCTCCCGGGTGCTGTTGGCTGTGAACAGTAAAAAATTGGTATGGTGGTGTTTCAGTGTCAAGTGGATGCAAGGCTGTTGGTCTGGTTTAAGTTACTGCACACAATTTTTGGGGTAGGCTCTGGAAATCTCCCCTCAGGTCCTCAGAAGGTCCGCACTCCACCCAGAAAAATATATCTCTACACAAGTCTATATGAAAATATAGCTAATTTTATTAGATTAAAAAGACTCATAAGCCAATACACACAAATACACAGAAAATGTGATCTACATTTTAAAATACATATACACAATGACACAAAAAGGGTACCCCATGTAAAGGCTCCAAGAAGTATTTAAAAGTCTAATATAACCTTCCTGAAAAAATAAATGAAGTAATGAATTAATTAATTGATGTAGGTGTAATTATACACCATACTACTGGCCAGCAAAGATACTGTGCTGGTGGATAATGTTATAGCCACCAGCACGTAATATATTATATTTAACAAGTGGCACACAATGTGGAAAAAGGGGAGAGAAAGTGCTAAGTGCAATGTACTACAATGAACAAAGGACCAGAGAGAATGTGCAACATCCAATTGTATGAAGAAAGAGATAAACACCATACGTGACTAAATGTCTGTTTCCCAGGGCAGATAATGATACACTGGCCAAAAAAATATACAATGTAACAAATTAATAGTACTGGAAGGTATTACATCACCGTTTTACGTAGTCATATGTTGCCAGGGGTCCCCCATGTGCTGAGCCTGCCGACGCGTTGCGTGGAAGGACCACTTCACCAGGGCAGATGGCTGTTTAAGTTGCTGAACAACACAAAACAAAGGGACAGCTGGTTAAATGTGGGACCAGGCACTAATGACATGTATACCAATGTAGCTGCCAATAAACACTGCTTTATTGAAATTACATATATACCCTGGCAGACACAAAAACTGTACAAAATCCCACATCATATTAAAAAGCACAACGTTGTGACTAGGGATGAGCGAATCGATCTGGAGGAACACGGATTCGATCCGAATTTCATGAAAAATTCGATTCGGATCGAATCCGAATTTCCCCGTGCTTCGATCGCTCGAAGTTTTCCTTTAACATCCATTCATTTACATTACAGGCATTCTAAGATGGCGGACGGGACATGTCCAGACATCTACCCTGCTCCAGTGCATGCTGGGGCAGTCACATGCAGCCTATCAGCAGCCAGTAAGCCCGGTGACGTCACAGCGCTATTTAAGGCGGCGGACATCTTGCTTTTCCTCATTTCTCTATTGCATTCGTGAGAGACAGGACGCTGCTGTAGTCAGGGAGAGACAGTTAGAGAGACAGGGACAGACAGGGACAGGCAGGAGACAGGCAGGAGACAGGCAGGAAGTCAGTGAGAAGCAGGAAAAGTTAGGAAGAATCTGAGGCAGTCACAGGGAGATTTTTTTTTTTTTTTTCATCCAGCCTGAGTGTTACTGGCTGGCTGACTGGCTTTGTTAGCGTTTTCAGGCTGCTTATACACTTACTGTACATATATACTGAACTGATCTCAAGTCTGCTGTGGGAACATTACCATTTTGTAAAATCTTATTAGCCTCTGTATTTACTGTAAGCTGCACAGTTATTTAAAGTAATTTGGCCTGTATGAGCCTGCTTACACACTGTTGCTGTGTGAATATATACTGATCTCAAGTCTGCTTGGGGCCATCCCATTCTGTAACATACCATTAGCCTCTGTATTTACTGTAAGCTGCACAGTTATTTAAAGTAATTTGGCCTGTATGAGCCTGCTTACACACTGTTGCTGTGTGCATATATACTGATCTCAAGTCTGCTTTGAGGCATCCCATTCTGTAACATACCATTAGCCTCTGTATTTACTGTAAGCTGCACAGTTATTTAAAGTAATTTGGCCTGTATGAGCCTGCTTACACACTGTTGCTGTGTGCATATATACTGATCTCAAGTCTGCTTTGAGGCATCCCATTCTGTAACATACCATTAGCCTCTGCATTTACTGTAAGCTGCACAGTTATTTAAAGTAATTTGGCCTGTATGAGCCTGCTTACACACTGTTGCTGTGTGCATATATACTGATCTCAAGTCTGCTTGGGGCCATCCCATTCTGTAACATACCATTACCCTCTGTATTTACTGTAAGCTGCACAGTTATTTAAAGTAATTTGGCCTGTATGAGCTTGCTTACACACTGTTGCTGTGTGCATATATACTGATCTCAAGTCTGCTGTGAGGCATCCCATTCTGTAACATCACATTAGCCTCTGTATTTACTGTAAGCTGCACAGTTATTTAAAGTAATTTGGCCTGTATGAGCCTGCTTACACACTGTTGCTGTGTGCATATATACTGATCTCAAGTCTGCTGTGAGGCATCCCATTCTGTAACATCACATTAGCCTCTGTATTTACTGTAAGCTGCACAGTTATTTAAAGTAATTTGGCCTGTATGAGCCTGCTTACACACTGTTGCTGTGTGCATATATACTGATCTCAAGTCTGCTTGGGGCCATCCCATTCTGTAACATACCATTAGCCTCTGTATTTACTGTAAGCTGCACAGTTATTTAAAGTAATTTGGCCTGTATGAGCCTGCTTACACACTGTTGCTGTGTGCATATATACTGATCTCAAATCTGCTTGGGGCCATCCCATTCTGTAACATACCATTAGCCTCTGTATTTACTGTAAGCTGCACAGTTATTTAAAGTAATTTGGCCTGTATGAGCCTGCTTACACACTGCTGCTGTGTGCATATATACTGATCTCAAGTCTGCTGTGAGGCATCCCATTCTGTAACATACCATTAGCCTCTGCATTTACTGTAAGCTGCACAGTTATTTAAAGTAATTTGGCCTGTATGAGCCTGCTTACACACTGTTGCTGTGTGAATATATACTGATCTCAAGTCTGCTTGGGGCCATCCCATTCTGTAACATACCATTAGCCTCTGTATTTACTGTAAGCTGCACAGTTATTTAAAGTAATTTGGCCTGTATGAGCCTGCTTACACACTGTTGCTGTGTGCATATATACTGATCTCAAGTCTGCTTGCGGCCATCCCATTCTGTAACATACCATTAGCCTCTGTATTTACTGTAAGCTGCACAGTTATTTAAAGTAATTTGGCCTGTATGAGCCTGCTTACACACTGTTGCTGTGTGCATATATACTGATCTCAAATCTGCTTGGGGCCATCCCATTCTGTAACATACCATTAGCCTCTGTATTTACTGTAAGCTGCACAGTTATTTAAAGTAATTTGGCCTGTATGAGCCTGCTTACACATTGTTGCTGTGTGCATATATACTGATCTCAAGTCTGCTTGGGGGCATCCCATTCTGTAACATACCATTAGCCTCTGTATTTACTGTAAGCTGCACAGTTATTTAAAGTAATTTGGCCTGTATGAGCCTGCTTACACACTGTTGCTGTGTGCATATATACTGATCTCAAGTCTGCTTGGGGCCATCCCATTCTGTAACATCACATTAGCCTCTGTATTTACTGTAAGCTGCACAGTTATTTAAAGTAATTTGGCCTGTTTGAGCCTGCTTGGACACTGTTGCTGTGCATATATACTGTTATAAAGCCTGCTTGGGGGCATCCCATTCTGTAACATCACATTAGCCTCTGTATTCACTGTAAGCTGCACAGTTATTTAAAGTAATTTGGCCTGTTTGATCCTGCTTAGACACTGTTGCTGTGCATATATACTGTTATAAAGCCTGCTTGGGGGCATCCCATTCTGTAACATCACATTAGCCTCTGTATTTACTGTAAGCTGCACAGTTATTTAAAGTAATTTGGCATGTTTGAGCCTGCTTAGACACTGTTGCTGTGCATATATACTGATATCAGGTCTGCTGTGGGGGCATCCCATTTGTTTTTGACTGCTTGTAATAAACCAGGCCGCAGGGCACCGCAAAACTGCACATTGAACCCTATCTGTTTATACTAAATAAGGAAATACATAAAAATGTCAGGCAGACAAGTGCCAGGATGTTCAAAGAGGAGTGGCAGAGGCCAAGATTCAGCAGGCAGAGGTCGCAGCAGACTAGGGGCGAGTGGCAGCAGGAGTCACGGTGAGAGACCTGGTCTGCCAGTATCTGCTAGCGGTCGTGTCTCCACCAGTAACGCATCTGCCGTGGTAGATTGGTTATCGCGCTCATCAACAACATCAAGAGGGGCGTAGGTTGCCCCGGAGTCAGCAGCTCAGGCAGCAAGGTGTTAGCAGCATGGTTGGCAGGCAGCATGGGGGCACAATTGTAAAGCCTGGAGCCAAACGGGGCCGGGGTAGAGCACCTGCTGCGCGGCAGGCTACATTATCGGGAGGTAGTGGGGCAGGGGTTCCTGGAGTTGGCGACAATAGCAGCGAATCAGTGAGGCCTGTTGGTGGGAAAAGTAGCTACTCGGCAGTATGGCAGTTTTTCCTGAAGCATCCGCAGGAGGGTAACATGGCCACATGCAAGATATGTAGGCAGAAGGTGAAGCTTGGCCAGGGCCCAAATGTTGGCACCACGGCCCTGCGTCAACATATGATGCGTCACCATAAAGCGACCTGGGAGAACCGAGGCTCCCAAGGGGTGGTCCAGTCTGCTTCCTCACCAAGTGGCACGCCGCTCCCAATTTCTGCCAGCCAAGGCTCCAGAACCTCAGCCGAAGGCAGCTGTGCGTCATACCCATCCTCTGTCGCTCCTGCTCCTCCTCCTCCAAGTCATGCATCCCGCCAGCAATCCATCAGCGAAGCCATGTCCAAGAGACAGCAGTATGCGCCCACTCATCCTACGGCGCAGAAGCTGAATGTGCTCCTGTCCAAGTTGCTGGTGCTGCAGTCGCTCCCTTTTCAGGTGGTGGACTCTGCACCTTTCAGAGAACTGATAGCTTGTGCCGAGCCGAGGTGGAGAGTCCCAAGCCGTCATTTCTTTGCCAAGAAGGCAGTACCAGCGCTGCACACTTTTGTTGAACAGAAGGTGGGCCAGTCCTTGAGCCTGTCGGTGTGTAGCAAAGTGCATGGCAGCGCCGACGTCTGGAGCTGTAACTACGGTCAGGGACAGTACATGTCATTTACGGCCCACTGGGTGAATGTGGTCCCTTTGCAGCAGCAGCAGGTCACGCCGCTTCGGCCTCCGCGCTCCCTGCCCATTGGGCCTGTGACACTGTCACGACTCGGCCTCCTCATCCTCCGCCATCTCCTCACCCTCCACTGTAGGCTCAAGTCTCAGTGCCCCTCCAGTCTACCATGTGTGCAGGGCACGGAGGTGTCACGCAGTGCTTCACATGGTTTGTCTTGGCAAAAGGAGTCACACAGGGGAGGAACTGCTTAAATTTATTCATCAGGAAATCCAAACATGGCTTACTCCAAGAAAACTTAAAATGGGAATCATGGTTACCGACAATGGGAAGAACATTTTGTCTGCGCTGCGCCAAGGAAGCCTGACCCATGCCCCCTGCATGGCTCACGTCTTCAATCTGGTTGTCAAGCGGTTTCTGAAGTGTTCCCCCCATCTGCAAGACATCCTAACAACTTCAAGGAAACTTTGCATGCACTTCAGCCACTCATACACCGCCAAACACACCCTTCTTGAGCTACAGCGTCAGAACGGTATCCCCAACATAGTCTGATTTGCGATGTTTCCACCCGTTGGAATTCCACCCTTCACATGTTGGACCGATTATATGAACAGAGAAAAGCCATCACGGATTTCCTGATGATCCAAGCGGATAGGGAGACTCCCCTGTGTAACTTCAATGTCAAAGAATAAGTTTGGGTTGGTCCCCCTTAGAGTGGTGTCTTCAGGGTCTTACGTAATTGCCCTGTGTGGCACCCTCTAAGCGGGTTCCAGGTGCGCCTTGTTGTTTCCCATTAAAGGTTGCTTTTGTTGAATTTTTAAATGCAATAAGCAGTTTTTATTCTTAGCAATTACATCTACATTTTCATAAGCAATACAAAATACAAAAAATATATAAGAAATATAATAAACTAAGCATATAACGGTAGAAAAACAAAAAGCCTGCGCACATATATGAAGCTGAACTTTGTTATATGATTCTCTATTACTGCAGAGCAATTTTATTACAAGTATGGCGCCCAACTACACAGCTGTGTGAACTTTTGCTAGACTAGCTAGCGGAACGGTGTAGGCATAGAAACGTGTGTATGGTAGTGGTTGTGTTAGGAGGTGCTGGTGCATGTGTATGGGGGGGCCCCCAAGTCTTAATGTCACAACGTTGTGATTTTTTATCTGTGTGTACTTTTTGTGCTTGATGGGTTGGTGCAATAATAACCTTTTTCAATAAAGTCTATCTTTGTATTTAGTAATTTCCCTAGTTTCCAATTTTTCCATTGAGACAGTGCCCACCAGTAACCATGTGAGTTTGTGTTTTTGTGTTGAGTCTTATTCAGGTTAGTGGGACGCCTTTCATTGCAATTGGCAGTTCTCATGGTGGTATCATCCGGAGTCTCCCTGTGTTTTAATCAATTTTTTCTTGTATGCAGGGATGAGTAATGGATGCCCAGCGAAGGTATATGTTTATTTGTGATATAATTTTTGTTTTATGTTACTCACTGTGAACCATTCGGGAACTGCCTTCCTCAGTCCTTTCAGTGCGTTTAGGTCTACATGAAGATTATGCAGGGATGAGTAATGGATTCCCAGCGAAGGTATATGTTTTTTGTGATATAATTTTTGTTTTATGTTACTCACTGTGAACCATTCGGGAACTGCCTTCCTCAGTCCTTTCATTACTGTGTGGGGGGAATGTCCTGTGAAAATATTTCTAGGTCAGTGTCTGGACCTCGCTTTTGTTGGTTATCACATTATTGTATGTGATGGTGTTAGTACCTTGTAAATGGAATCCGCTTCTACAGGCTCATCCGGTTCCCCAGATTGGAAAAGCGGGGAGGTTTTCTTATCTTTTCCGGACTCTGTATTTAGGTCCCACGTTTTTTTCAGCAAACAAAGAGACAAACGAGAGCCATGACAAAACCAACATGACATCATCAACAATAACAACTAGTAAAACGAACAGGAACATAATCAATCTCACCAACATACCACTAACCAAAGACCAAGAATCTGTACTGGAACTGGGCCTCAATTTCTGCCCCGATACCAATACAGATAAATTTGAACTAATGAAAGACCTACACCTTTTTGCGAGAAGGGCCCTTCTCAGATATCAATATAGAAAACATGACCCCAAACAGGACCCCATGGTGGACACTACACAATTGCTGACACATGATGACCAAGAGACCTTACAAACACTCATAGACCTGAGTGATGAACAAACAGACTCAGATGACACTAGGACAGAGTACCAAGACCCACATACCAAACACAGGGTTTTCAAAAAACCATCAAGCTACTTCCCCCCACTACACCTAAATCACAGCATTAAAACATTCGTAAACATGGTCAGCTATGACATACAACACATGAACACCAAAGGCAAACCACAAAAAAACCTCACTCCACCACAGATACAGGCTCTAAAACAACTCAAAGAGAATCATGAAATTATTATTAAACCAGCCGACAAAGGGGGGAACACAGTCATTCTATACAAACACCAATATGAAAAGATGTGCAGGAAAATATTAGAGAACAGAGAATGGTACAAAACAGTACCAATGACCATGCTAGAGGGAGACAAGCGGGCATATGAAAACCTGATCAGACAAGCCCATGAGCACAACATAATTGACAAAAACATAGCTGATTTTTTAATCATCCCTAAACCTACCATACAGACTTTTTACGCCTTACCCAAAATTCACAAATCACCCTCTGACCCACCTGAGAGACCTATAGTCTCGGGAATAGACTCACTCACGAGCAGAGCAAGTGAGTATGTGGATACCCATTTACAACCTTTTGTACAGGCCCTGCCATCATATATAAAAGACACTCCCCACCTTCTGCAAACTTTACATGACATGACCATACCAGACAACTCCATACTGGTGACTCTGGATGTGGAAGCTCTGTATTCGAGCATACCACACACATTGGGACTCAAAGCGGTAAAAACCTTCTTAGACCAACTACATATAGAGAAATACGACCACAACAGCTTCATAATCAGACTACTACAGTTCATATTAACACACAATGTTTTTCTGTTCAACCACACACTATACCAGCAAACCCAAGGAACCGCTATGGGCACGACTTGTGCCCCCACTTACGCTAACCTCTACTTGGGTTGGTGGGAACACAACATCTGGCACTTGGAGGACATCGCAGACTATCAGGAGAACATCTTAGTGTGGCTACGCTATATTGATGATATCCTGATAGTCTGGGAAGGAACTGAGACACAATTAAAAACTTTTGTTAGCAAACTGAACAAGAATGAATTAAATTTGAAATTTACACTGGACTATCACAGAGAGCGGGTCTCCTTTCTAGATTTAACCATACACCGAGACAAGGAGGGACACTTGAAAACTAATTTTTACCGCAAGCCCACAGCTGCAAATAACATACTAAGGGCAAGCGGCGCACACCCAACAGCTCTAAAAAAGAGCATCCCATATGGGGAGTACCTAAGAGCATGCAGAAATAGCACGACCTTAACAGACTTCGAGACAGCAGCCAAGGGTATAAGGGACAGACTAACACAGAGGGGATACTCCAAAAGAATATTAAAAGCAGCCTACAAAAAAGCAAAAATGAAAGACAGACATAACCTACTGTTTGGACAAACCAAAAAGACTACAAAAACTACACAACAGATTGACAGACTTCCCTTCATACTCACCTATACACAGCAACACCAGGATATACGGAAAATTATACACAAACACTGGAACATACTCACCCATGATCCTGAACTAGCAGAACTAATCCCAAAGTCACCCCAATTAACATTCAGACGTACAAAATCACTCAAAGACTCACTGGTTCATAGCCACTACAATAAGGAGGAGAAAACAACTTGCTGCAAAGTGAAAGGAACCTATAGATGTGAAAGCTGCAGCACATGCAGATACATAAAACAAGGTAAAGACATCCAATTACAGAAAGGTCAAACACATACAATCAAACACTACATAAACTGCAATACCAGCCTTGTAATCTATCTCCTAACTTGTACCTGTCCCCGTTTCTATGTAGGAAAGACAGATAGAAAATTCAGAACCAGAATCTATGAGCACACAAGAGACATCAGAAAAGGGACAACCACAACACCGATAGGGAGACATTTCCTGACACACCACAGATCAGATCCCAATAAAGCAACCTTCCAAGCACTTGATAGAATTCATGTCAGCCCCAGAGGAGGAAACGTAGAGAAAAAGACACTGCAAAAAGAAACCAGATGGATAGCAAAACTAGAAGCCACAAGACCCCCGGGCCTGAATGAGTACAACAGCTATGTCCCATTCCTATAAGCGAAAAAATTCACCGCTTGCCAAAAAGAACCTACACACACCAAACAACAACTGGTCACACAAAAATAATAAAAATATAGACAACAACAAATACCAACCTACACACCATCCACACCCACTACTGACAAACCAAAATCAGAGGCATTAGCAATACAAGCACAGAAAATTCATGTATACACCAATGAGCCACTGTGCATAATATCCATCGGCAACTGCCTTCAACTTGTAACGCCACTGCCTTAACACAGCAGTAACACTAAAAATGACAGAACTACAATAAAATGGAGTCTCTAAGTTAAACTCCATGGACCAACACAAAATGGCGCCGCACAGACTGCAGACTCCATGAAACGCTGCTGCCCGACAGCAGCAGTAACACCAACAAGAAACATAACAACAAAAAACGGCGCCCTATAACAAACCCCATGGACTACCACAGTATGACAGCGCACAGCCCGCAGACTCTAATACACGCCGGGATCCAAAAACAGCAGCAATACAATGTCCAAAACTAACAGAACTACAGAAAAATGGCGTATCCATTACAAACCCTACAGACTAACACAAAATGGCGCCGCAGAGACCGCAGACCAGACAGGAGGGGCTGACACAAACGGAGGTGCACTTCCGGTTTCTAGGGTGGGAGGAGCAAATCCCTCCCACCAACAGGGTAAACAGCCCCCAATCTAGGCGCGCTGCCCATAAAAAGGAGCACGCACCGCAGGCCCCCCATTAAGCACAGCTACAAGACGCAGACCACGCTGAAAGCACGTGGGACCTAAATACAGAGTCCGGAAAAGATAAGAAAACCTCCCCGCTTTTCCAATCTGGGGAACCGGATGAGCCTGTAGAAGCGGATTCCATTTACAAGGTACTAACACCATCACATACAATAATGTGATAACCAACAAAAGCGAGGTCCAGACACTGACCTAGAAATATTTTCACAGGACATCCCCCCCCACACAGTAATGAAAGGACTGAGGAAGGCAGTTCCAGAATGGTTCACAGTGAGTAACATAAAACAAAAATTATATCACAAAAAACATATACCTTCGCTGGGCATCCATTACTCATCCCTGCATAATCTTCATGTAGACCTAAACGCACTGAAAGGACTGAGGAAGGCAATTCCCGAATGGTTCACAGTGAGTAACATAAAACAAAAATTATATCACAAAAAAACATATACCTTCGCTGGGCATCCATTACTCATCCCTGCATAATCTTCATGTAGACCTAAACGCACTGAAAGGACTGAGGAAGGCAGTTCCCGAATGGTTCACAGTGAGTAACATAAAACAAAAATTATATCACAAAAAAACATATACCTTCGCTGGGCATCGATTACTCATCCCTATATAATCTTCATCAAGACCTAAACGCACTGAAGAAGCCGTTAGAGCGAAACGCGTATGCAAATTTACCTCACTTGCTACAAATGAGGGATTACATGCAAACCTATTTTACTTGCTACAAAAGAGGGATCACAAGCCCAACATTCTTGCTACAAACAGCACTTGCTACAAACAAGGGACTATAAACCCAATATACCTGTTATAAACAGGAGAGTAAACAGAGAAACAACCCTGAATTAAGGGCTGCTCACCAAAATAATCGGTGAAAAGAAACCCTTTGTATATAGTATATATTGTAAAATATTTTCCTTTTTGTTTTTCTACCGTTATATGCTTAGTTTATTATATTTCTTATATATTTTTTGTATTTTGTATTGCTTATGAAAATGTAGATGTAATTGCTAAGAATAAAAACTGCTTATTGCATTTAAAAATTCAACAAAAGCAACCTTTAATGGGAAACAACAAGGCGCACCTGGAACCCGCTTAGAGGGTGCCACACAGGGCAATTACGTAAGACCCTGAAGACACCACTCTAAGGGGGACCAACCCAAACTTATTCTTTATTTCTCTCTGAACTCCGGTTCAGAAGCGCCTTGCCCAAAACTACTCGGTACCTCCCAGACCAAAGAACACCCCCCCTTCCCCCCCCCCACATAACTTCAATGTCAACCAGTGGCAGCTCATACGTGACACCTGCCGTTTGCTCAGGGCCTTTGAGGAAGCCACTTTATTTGTCAGTTGGCAGGATTAAGGGATGAACGACGTGATTCCACTGCTTCATGTACTACAGCACATGTTGGAAACCATGGCTGGTCAGGGCACTGGAGGAGGGGCACAGTGAAGCACAGTTTAGGCTTGGCGAAATGGCTGGTTTATCTAGTCAGAAGACAGGAGGAGCAGGAGCAGCCAGAGGAGCTAGAGGGTTTTGAGGAAGGCGACACAGAGGACCCGGACACACCGTGGCAGTATGCAGTGGAGATGGAGACAGGTAGTCCCTCCGAGTCACTTGCGCAAATGGCAGGAAGCATGCTCACGTGCTTGCGTAGTGACCCCAGAATTGTTTCCATTTGTCGGCGGGATGACTTCTGGCTGTCCACCTTATTGGACCCTCGCTTCCGGCACAAAATGGGGGCATTTTTTAAACCGGCCGAGAGGGAGGACAAACTGAACTACTACAAAGACATTCTACGTAGGCAGTTGGCCGATGCCTATCTGCGCCATGGTCCATACTCTCGCAGGTCTAACTCGAGGGGACCTCTGCGCTCACCTTCCACTGCCATGTCTGCTCGGGGGGTTGGCAGGAGTAGCAGCAGCAGCTCCATCAGCAGCAGCCTCAGTCTTCAGTCTCTAATGAGTAGCTTTCTACACCCGCATAGTGAGGCTACTCATGAGCAGCAGGAAGACCTGGAGCAGGACCTCAACCAGCAGGTCATGTCATACCTTGACATGACCATGCCAACACACCTTGAGGATCCGCTGGACTTCTGGGCAGCCAAACTTGATTTGTGGCCACAACTAGCAGAGTTTGCCCTGGAAAAGCTGTCCTGCCCGGCAAGTAGCGTGCCATCTGAGAGGGTGTTAAGTGCGGCGGGGGCCATAGTTACGACGAGGAGAACTCGTCTGTCAACTAAAAATGTGGAGAGACTCACCTTTGTCAAAATGAATCAAGGATGGATCAGCCAGGATTTCCACCCACCAATGCCTGATGCATGCGACTAGATTCAGCATGGTGCCACGTTTTACACTTTCCAAATGGTGCAAAACATATTTATGTCTTTAGGCCAATTTTTGGGCTCCTGCTGATGCCAACTTCAGGGTGTGCCTTCCAACCAATTTTTGGCCTCCTGCTGATGCCAACTTCAGGGTGTGCCTTTCAGCCAATTTTTGGCCTCCTGCTGCTGCTGCTTGCAACTCCAGGGTGTGATTCATCCAATTTTTGGGCTCCTGAAGCCAACCCCAGTGTCTCTTTGAAGTAATGTTTGGGCTCCTGCTGCTGCTGCTGCTGCTGCCAACTCCAGGGTGTGATTCATCCAATTTTTGGGCTCCTGCTGCCAACTCCAGTGTCTCTTTAAAGTTATGTTTTGGCTCCTGCTGCTGCTGCTGCCAACTCCAGGGTGTGATTCATCCAATTTTTGGGCTCCTGCTGCCAACTCCAGTGTCTCTTTAAAGTTATGTTTGGGCTCCCGCTGCTGCTGCTGCTGCCAACTCCAGGGTGTGATTCATCCAATTTTTGGGCTCCTGCTGCCAACCTCAGTGTCTCTTTAAAGTAATGCTTGGGCTCCTGCTGCTGCTGCTGCCAACTCCAGGGTGTGATTCATCCAATTTTTGGGCTCCTGAAGCCAACCCCAGTGTCTCTTTAAAGTAATGTTTGGGCTCCTGCTGCTGCTGCCAACTCCAGGGTGTGATTCATCCAATTTTTGGGCTCCTGTTGCCAACCCCAGTGTCTCTTTAAAGTAATGTTTGGGCTCCTGCTACTGCTGCTGCTGCTGCTGCCAACTCCAGGGTGTGATTCATCCAATTTTTGGGCTCCTGCTGCCAACTCCAGTGTCTCTTTAAAGTTATGTTTGGGCTCCTGCTGCTGCTGCTGCCAACTCCAGGGTGTGATTCATCCAATTTTTGGGCTCCTGAAGCCAACCCCAGTGTCTCTTTAAAGTAATGTTTGGGCTCCTGCTGCTGCTGCTGCCAACTCCAGGGTATGATTCATCCAATTTTTGGGCTCCTGCTGCCAACTCCAGTGTCTCTATAAAGTTATGTTCTGGCTCCTGCTGCTGCTGCTGCCAACTCCAGGGTGTGATTCATCCAGTTTTTGGGCTCCTGAAGCCAACCCCAGTGTCTCTTTAAAGTAATGTTTGGGCTCCTGCTGCTGCTGCCAACTCCATGGTGTGATTCATCCAATTTTTGGGCTCCTGAAGCCAACCCCAGTGTCTCTTTAAAGTAATGTTTGGGCTCCTGCTGCTGCTGCTGCCAACTCCAGGGTGCGATTCATCCAATTTTTGGGCTCCTGAACCCAACCCCAGTGTCTCTTTAAAGTAATGTTTGGGCTCCTGCTGCTGCCAACTCCAGGGTGTGATTCATCCAATTTTTGGGCTCCTGCTGCCAACTCCAGTGTCTCTTTAAAGTTATGTTTGGGCTCCTGCTGCTGCTGCTGCCAACTCCAGGGTGTGATTCATCCAATTTTTGGGCTCCTGAAGCCAACCCCAGTGTCTCTTTAAAGCAATGTTTGGGCTCCTGCTGCTGCTGCCAACTCCAGGGTGTGATTCATCCAATTTTTGGGCTCCTGCTGCCAACTCCAGTGTCTCTTTAAAGTTATGTTTGGGCTCCTGCTGCTGCTGCTGCCAACTCCAGGGTGTGATTCATCCAATTTTTGGGCTCCTGAAGCCAACCCCAGTGTCTCTTTAAAATAATGTTTGGGCTCCTGCTGCTGCTGCTGCTGCTGCCAACTCCAGGGTGTGATTCATCCAATTTTTGGGCTCCTGCTGCCAACTCCAGTGTCTCTTTAAAGTAATGTTTGGGCTCCTGCTGCTGCTGCTGCCAACTCCAGGGTGTGATTCATCCAATTTTGGGCTCCTGCTGCCAAATCCAGTGTCTCTTTCAAGCTATGTTTGGGCTCCTGCTGCTGCTGCTTGAAACTCCAGGGTGTGATTCATTCAATTTTTGGGCTCCTGCAGCCAACTCCAGTGTTTCTTTCAGCCAATGTTTGGGCTCCTGCTGCTGCTTGCAACTCCAGGGTGTGATTCATCCAATTTTTGGCCTCCTGCAGCCAACTCCAGTGTCTCTTTCAGCCAATGTTTGGGCTCCTGCTGCTGCTTGCAACTCCAGGGTGTGATTCATCCAATTTTTGGGCTCCTGCCGCTGCCAACTCCAGTGTCTCTTTAAAGCAATGTTTGGGCTCCTGCCCCTCATAGTGATGCCACTTCAACTCTCTGCAATTGTGCCGCTCTGCGATTCTATTAGCGATGCCTCTTATCTGCATGTGATATTTATTTAAAGTATTATTTAACTAACCCAGCACGCATCCTATGCGTGTTACAGCAAGGCAGAATGGTTTACAACCCTATTGAGGCTCTAGGAGGCTCAGAAATAGCCGTTTTTAATAGCGATTCGTTGCGAATAAATTCGGGTTGAAACGATTTTTGTCGGAAAATTCGGCGAATCAGTCGAATCGAATTTTTTAAAAGTTCGCTCATCTCTAGTTGTGACCAAAAATGCTAAAAAATGGGCCCCCCATATACACCCATGCATTCGCACCAGGTTGACTGGCCAATGGTTTAGCTGAGGTAGGAGATGTGCCATCCATCCAAATACCGCAACTTCATAGACTTGCCAAGTTCATATGTAGTAGATATGCTAAAAAGTGCTTAAAGTGCAAAAATAGCAGCAATCCTGTAGAGGTAAGTGAACGAGACGAGAGTTGCTGGCAGCCATCTTCATTGAAGCTGAATATGCAGTGCACCTGTCAATGATGACGCTGAAACACGGACAGTGAGCAGCTTGGAGCTAAGTACTATTTTTGTATGCACGTGCACTTTTGATGGGCTGCGGCTCGGTTTCAAGGTGTAAGTCGCCCCAAAGTGATAGTTTTTGTGTCTGCCAGGATATATATGTAATTTCAATAAAGCAGTGTTTATTGGCAGCTACATTGGTATTCATGTCATTAGTGCCTGGTCCCAAATTTAACCAGCTGTCCCTCAGTTTTGCGTTGTACCAGTAATCAGGTTAGTGGGACGCCATCGGATCGTATTTGGCAGTGCACAGGACATTTATAACTGAGGTGATCTCTCTGTCTTTCACTCGGATGCTCTGGCTTTTAAGTTAATGAAACAGCTTAGTTCTAGTTTGTAACATAATCTATAGCTGATAAACATAAAGATTTAGTGTCATGGACGATCCTTTCCTTCTCTTTAAACTGTGTTTTTGTTGTTGTTTTTTTTTTTTAAATCTCAAATAATTCTGTGACCTCTCCTTGCATTGAATAAGCAGTTCTTTTTATTTTTTTTACATTTTTTATATATTTCTTCAGAAATGACATTACAGGTCTGCCATTAAAGTGTTCATGTTACAATGTTGCTACAATGTAATTCCATATGTTCTCGCTTTGTTACTAGTAGAAAGATGCTGAAAAACACACTTTAAACACACCTGCGCTCTGGGCTTCAAACAAGCATTTTTCAGCGCCAGAGATTTGTGAGGCTGTTTTTTTGCTGAATATGGTGTCGGTCGCTATGAGCAGTCGCTACCATGCGCAATGAAGTAGCGACCCACGGATGAGCACAATGACTACTAGCGGGCGCTCTGAAAATGCCTGCTACAGACGCTCATCTGTCGCTACCTGGCGTTAGTGATGAATCAGCCTGCCCGTCTGCCTCAAATCATTCCTCACAGCAGAGACCTCTTAGATTGTTTCCACTGTGTGAATGCTCTGTGTCTGTCACACCATTAAGATACATGGAAATACATAGTAACACAGCTTCCTTCACACACAGGATTCCTACAGCATCTCTTTATTCAGTGTATGCAAGTGTGTTCAGACAAGGATGAGATCAGTTTAGTGTGGGCTGCTGCTGGCACAGCTTACCCCTCCACATGCTCTTGTGTAAGCAGAATTGTCAGATGGGTAGTAGGATATCTGCTCCCACACAGTCCAGAAGCACTGCATCTGCATGCTATTCCATAACATTTGCACGAGGTTAAGCCTATATCACAGATCATTGGGGGGGGAGGGGGTTAAGGAAGCAATTTACTAAGCTTTCTTTTTTTGACAGGGGGTCATGAGACCCCCTTTGACCTGCTTCATGTTTCTGTACTACTGTTTATTTATCCACAGCACTGGTTTTTGTTCCTGGTGTATAGAGGTGCCCATTGAATTCAATGGGAGCCCTCCATAATGAGGCCATGCTCTCCAAGCCGGCTTCTCATATCGTTGCTGTGGGGTAGCAAATAGCAGCGAGAGCAGAATGGAAGTGTGCCTGCACAGCTGATCTGGGGTCTGATGGGAAAGTCCATGAAAGTAAACTATTTAGGAATCATGGCATGTTTTAAGACAGATATATGGTCTAAAACATTTAACAAGAGAATGCAAATGTATCTAGGCTAAATCAAATTTTTGAGTGTATCAAATGATCTAGGCAATGAAACATTTTATAAATAGTGCTTTTTAGCACTTGTTACGGAGTATATGTATATTAGAAGGAGCATGCTACTTATTTATAAAAAATGCCAAGCCCATTGGTTATCGAGTCACCTAACTAAGCATTGTCTGAGTTTAGTTCCTATTTATACAAATACAGGAGGTTACCAAAAATACATTTATTAGTGTGATGAGATGGAAAGACTCAAATTAGGAGAAAAACAGAAAATGAGAATGGATAGGCTTTCCGATAAGATAGAGGAGACTTCAAAATGTAATGACTGATACATTTTCTGTGTGAACATGCTGTGTATTCTTAGCTATTTAAATGTATCTTCATCCACATTAATTCACTTAAAATTAATACAAATAAATGTATACAAACCAAATATTGGTTTACTGCTTTTTACCTTTACCTAACATACCTACCCTAACTTATACTGTTTGATTACCATAGGAGATTATGCAATACAAAACTATCTGACTATTTCTTTTTTTACTGGTCAGCACCCATCACTGCATGAAGGTTGATTTTAAAAAGATAGTACATGACATTTGAGATTTCCTAAATTTATGTATGCCGACATTGACCTCTCACAATGTTACACTGTAAGTAATGGATGATTGTAGAAGAAATTGCGCCATCTATTTTTACAGATTTGGCAGCTAAAGTTAATATAAATCTTTATTCCCCTCTGTTGGACATGATTTTAACTACATTCCCTGTTGAGTCAGCATTCCAACAATATGCGGGAGGGATGTCAAAAATAGAGCAACATTGATTTATATTTAAGTGAAATGTGATAATGATGTGTGTAATTTCTTATAAATCTAAAATACTTGCAATGCATATTATACATGCAGTTTTGTAACACATGATAAATATGTTACCCAAAATGTTGATATTTTGCCTCCAGAAAAAAGGCTTTCACAAAATGGTAATTATAATCAAAGCGCCTATGATTATATATATATATATATATATATATATATATATATATATCTTAGCATCTTTTTAGTATGTACAGTATGCAAACTATTTGGTTTCATTGTACTGTGTACTTTAGGGGGCTGATTTACTAAAGGTGGGGGGGACTAGATTAGCTATGCTTATGTGCGCCAGTTTTTCTTGTATGTAAGATCATACTAGGAATTACCTTGGCATCAACTGAAAAGTTGTACATGGGCTCTATGGGCTTACTTTGTAAGTCCCAATCAGCTTTCTTCCTTTAATTAGGCAGTCATAATAGTTCAGATCTTACAAATTTTAACACATATAGCCTCAATTAGGCTTTCACATGCTTTCTATTTAATAGAGTATCATGATACAGTAACTAAATTCCTGAGGCTACTGAGTGCGCAGGCGTGCGGAATGTGGATGGCTGTGTAGAGCCGCGGCTCTGCAATACTCGGGTTTCCCGGTCCCAGTGTGCCTCGGAGACTGGCGGCTTTGAGCCACAGAGAGTCGGGCACCTGCTCTGTCTCCCCGCATGCAGCATCGGAGGTGAGCGAGAGGTGGTGGCGGATCCAAGGGGAGGGCGACGGGGAAGATGAGGTGCACAGACCACTGCTCTCTGGCAGCCGCCGCAGCTCAGCTAGTACAACCAGCCCCATCCTCCCCCGGGCCATGGAGGTTTTAATGCTGGGAGGCTTGAGGACTCTGTAAAGTCTTGCAGGGGGGACCCATTGAGAAGCGCATCATGTTCTTAAAGGGCCGGAACACCACAATTGTTTTACAGATATTGTAGGAGCAGAATAGTGTGGCGGAGAAAGGGGAGTGCCTATTACCTGTATACAGCACAGGTCTTTATCCCCGCCCTTAAACTCTAACCAGCACGCCTGAACTTGCAGTTTAACCACTGGTCTCGCCGCCCCACGCTGGCAAAGACAGTCTCACAGTAAACTCGGACTATGGCCAATCCTACTGCCCCTCAAAACGCTTCCCAAAACATGGTGGATCTGCTTCCAGAAGACGAGTCCTGGATGGATGAGTCACTTCATGGCTCACCTGCCAAGCCAAGCAATGTTGGAGGGGGCTTTAGAGAGGTGGGCCCAGAACATCACACTGCAGATCACCAATAATCTTTCAGTGGAAATTAAAGAGTTGGGCCAGAGAGTTGGCGAATAACAGCAGCAATTTGGTTCAAGGGGTGGGATTGTCTTCCTTGGACGCTGACCTAGAAGCACTCAGAGATGAAAATCTTATCTTACATCACAAGCTAGAGGAAGCAGAAAATAGGTCTCGGCGGTCCAACATCAGAATCAGGGGGATTCCTGATTCTGTGCAGGACTTGCGATCTACTGTTACTGCTTTGTTTCAGGAGCTCCTACCACCTATCCCCATCGAGAGGTTGGATTTTGATAGGATCCACAGAGTGCTGCAGAAAAAAAGGGCAGATGGTCTTCCAAGAGATGTCCTAGTGAAACTGCATTTTTACGCACCAAAAACCAGCTTATGGCCATGATGCAAGACCGTGATAATCTTAGATTTCAGGGCTTCAGCTGCCAACTATATTTTGATCTCTTTCAGACAGACTATCGCCAGGAGAAAAGCCATAAAACCCTTGCTCGAAGTTCAACGGGATCAGATACAAGTGGGTCACATTCAATCATTTGGATAAGCCATTTGAAGCCACCACCCCTAAGGAGTTGGAACGTGCATAAAACTCTGCAGGCCTGAGAAACTGAGCCGCAAAAAATAAGGGCACTCTCTTTTTCCCCTATGGCTAAGGGCAAGTGCAAGTGTGAACCCCGGAACAGCACCCCCGCGAGTGCAAGATCTACAACAGTTGTAGCCCGCAGGTTTGAAATGCCGACGGCAGGGGAGGGATGATGGGTAGGTCCCCGTTTCGAATTTTGGGGGTCCTGCTCATCACTTCTCCTTGGCCAAGGTGGGAGGGAGTGTTTCTCCTGGGACTCATCAAGAGAGGACATTAAATTTTTACGGGACAGAGCGGGAGGGTGTAACTGCAAGGTCTGCAAACGGCTCGCTGAGACGGTCTGTAGGTTTGTGCATGCTATTGTTACTCTGTTTATGTTGTTCGATCTTTTTTCTTTTTGAATATTATTGTTTGGGGTTGGGTATAATCTCCGGGGCACCTTTAACACTGAGAACTTATAAAAGGTGGGATGGGCGCCCGGGTATTAGACACATGCTCACTCCATGCTTCCTTCCTCGCTGGACAACCAGTTGGAAAGGAAGCAGTTGTGTTTTGCCCCCTAGTGGGGGACAGTTTTCAAATGGTTATGTGATGGGGTCTACAGTAGGGGGCCCCACTTCTTTGCTGTTTTTGTTTCATCGAGGTTGTGGTTCGCACCCCCTCTGTGAGAAATTAGGTTGTATAAGGTACTTTAAGTTCTTTGTTTTAGACTTATATTATCTTCTTTCTTGTCTCTCTCTAACTCTCAGATGGGTTCCCAGACCTCTTAGTGTGGTAGTTTGGACGTGGTTGGGAGATGGAGGTTAAGTTGATCTCCTTGAATGTGCAGGGTCTGAATGTCCCCCAGAAGCGAGTCAAAGCGTTGAGGCAGATGCGGGCGCTGCACGCAGACATTGTGTGCTTCCAGGAGATGCATTTTACCAAAAAATGTACCTCAAAATTTCTTAGGGCCGACTACCCCCTGTTTTATACGGCCTCTGCGGATGTTAAACAGCAGGTCCTAATTGCCTTTAAGTGGTCAGTCCCCTTCTCCTTGAAACAGGAGGTACGCAAAGCCTTGGGCCACTACCTGATCTTGGTGGGAACTATTCGAGACTCGCCTGTCACAATAGCAACCTATTATGTGCCGAATCAGAATCAGAACGCCTTCCTTGACGAGTTTCTTAGGGCACTGTACCAAATTAGGAAGGGACTCCTTATCGGCTCTGGGAACTCTAATCAGATTCTATGCCTTTCTCTGGACATGCAGGACCCACGGGAGTATCAAATGTGGCCAAGCATGTCTCCTCAGGGAAGGCATTCTGTGCCCTCCCTCTTGAATCAATATCAGCTGATGGATGCATGTAGATAGTGTCATCCAACTCAGAGGGATTACACGCATTACTCTTGCCCCCATAAGGATCAACCATGTCTTCCTGCAGCAGCTGTCTCTGCCTCAGTTAGTAAATGCAACTATAGTTCCCATTGTATGATCGAACCATGATCTAGTAGCGGTTGAATTAGCACCTCTGATGCTGCGGCCTCCTCAGAGGGCATGGAAGCTCTATGACCCCATGCTGGCCAATGAGGCCTTGCTGGATTGGATTCATAAAGGGGTAGAAGAGTTTTTTCTGATAACTCAGAGTCAGTGAGCTCTGATGTTATTGTCTGGGAAAGTCACAAGGCAGTAACAAGAGGGCTCCTTATTCAAGAAGTGGCCCAGAGAAGGGCTAGTTATAAGAAAAAGCTTCTTGCCCTGACTGATGCGTATCAAGCAGCCACAAAGGTTTTAAAAGATAATCCCTCAATAGGGTCCTACTTAATCAGGCGAGTGACCAGCTCAATCTCTGTCTATCCGGTGAGGTTGAATGCCCAAATAAATCAGTCCAGGTTTAAATGGTATCGCATTAGCAATAAACCAAATACCCCCCTGGAACGGAGACTTAGAGACATTGAGCTGAGATCTAAACCAATCCGCATTAGAACTGTGGAGGGTCCTCTTTCTAGTAATCCAGCTAAGGTGGAAGCACCTCGGAGAGCTATATAAACCCCAAACCGTTTTAAATGTGAAGGCGGCGGAGGAAATGTTTAGTCAGCTCATTTTGCCTCTTATTTCCCCAGATGCCAGATCCTTTGTGGATAAACCTATTGAATTGGTAGAGGTACAAGAGGCTATAAAAGTGCTTAAGACCAATAAGCAGCCGAGACCAGATGGCTTCTTTACAATAAAAAGCTCAGTCAGGTATTGTCTCCACACCTGGTGCTGGCATTGAATGCAGTGAGAGAAGGGGTCTCGTGGAGTACTGAATCGCTCACGGTCGCAGTGAGCATGATACCCATGCCTAACGCTGACCACACAATCTGGTCTAATAACAGGCTTATCTCTGCTGAAAATTGATGCTGAGATTTTGGCAAAAAACCTAGCCGACCAGCTAAACAGATATATTCAAACCTTGATATCTAAAAAACAGGTAGGATTTATACCCCAGCGCCAGGCGGGAGATAATATCAGGAAGACTGTGAATCTAATACATCAAGAGAGAACAGAGGGGCGGCAGGCCATGTTATTAGCGTTGGATGTGCATAAAGCATTGGATACAGTCGCGTGGGACTATCTACACTTTGTTGTGAGCAAATGAGGGCTAGGGTCATTCTTCATTAACTGGGTATCCTCCTTGTACCCGAGCCCGGGGGCATTTGTAAGGTATTCTGATTATATCTCTGACTGCTTCACCTAGGGCAGGGGTACTAGGCAGGGGTGTCCTCTCTACCCGCTGGTATTTACACTGGCAATTGAGCTGCTGTCTAGGTTACTCCAAAGCAACGTCAATGTAGCAGGAATCAGGGTGGCGGGGTATGAGTATAATATATCGTAGTTTGCCGATGACATCTTGATGGTGGTTGCAGATCCACTAACATCACTGCCGAGTTTGTTTGGGGTTCTAGGAGCTTTCACAAGTATTTCGGGCCTCAAAATCAACTCAGCGAAATTGCAGGCCCTTAATATACCCCTCCCTGAAAATATAGAGAGTACTGTTAAAGCCTCTTATGTTTTCCAATGACAAGCTAATCATATTAAGTACTTAGGTGTGCACCTGACGGTGGATTATAGTTCCCCTTATGCAGCCAACTACCCAGGGATGTTCAAAAATCTTCGGTTTATGCTAGTCAATTGGGCTAAGCTGAACCTTTCATGGCTGGGGAGGATTGCGGCAGTGAAAATGTCATGGCTCCCCAAATACTTGACTTCTTTCGGGTGTTGCCAGTGGCGGCTCCAGTCGCGCTCCTGAAGGGTCTTCAGTCTGATTTAAATAGGTTTGTGTGGGGCAAGTAGAAACCATGTGTAGACCAAGTGAAGCATTACAGGGCTAACAGCAGGGTGGCCTAGGTGTCCCTAATCTGGCCCAATATTACAGTGCTTGCCAGATTCCTCAACTAGCTGTGGTCCACGGGGAGGGAGATAGACCCCTGTGGGTCGATAATGAGGAGACCTACTGCTCCCCGATTAGTATTTCGAACTTGCTATGGTTGCCCCCCTCGGCCTTAAAGGGCATTTGTAACCCTGTGTTAAATCACTCTCTTAGGGTGTGGAAGGCAAACAATGTTCATTGGAAATTCTCCTCTCCGCACGGCCCGTTGCTGCCTGTGCTGGGAAACCCAGAGTTTCTCCCGGGCTTTTCAGAACCGGCAACTTTTGGTTGGTGGAGAGCGTATAATTTGACTAAGATTAAGGACCTTTCTACGCCGAGTGGGATGCTTACGTTCTCCAGTCTACAGTCCTCTAGGGATATTCCCAACAGTGAGTTCCTCCATTTTCTAGAAATCTCTCATTACGGGAGGACCAAAATCGAAACAGATACTATCTCAAGCCCTCAGCTTGAGGGGGGCGCCCTTTAAAGTATATGCTGAAATGGTAGACCAATTTCAATATGACCCTTTAGAACCGAGACTGGCAGGAGGCATTCGTTTTTAGCGTACCTTAATATTGGTGCTCAAGAGGTTAACACTAAAGTATTGTTTAGGTGGTACCTAGTTCCAGAGAGGCTTCATAGATTCTGCCCGTCTTCTCCTCTGAATGTTTTTGGGGTTGCCATCATAGCAGGACATACATACACATTTGGTGGGCGTGTAGGGTGGTTAAACGATTCTGGGCCAGGGTGTTTTATGTTATTAGAAAGGCCACCGGGCTACAGCTGACCCCTTCCACACAACTGGTCCTGCTTAATTTGAAACCCCCTGGCTGCTCAAAAGTCCAGTTACTTATAAGGCATATCACAACGGCGGCCAAAGCAATCATAGCACACTCCTGGAAGAAGCCAGACATCCCGTTTGGGAGTATGATTTCAAGTGTCAATGAGGTTATGTTTTTTGAGAAGGTGGCGGCCTCCATACAAGGGGACTCGACTACCTTCTTGGCTACCTGGGAGGGCTGGGTATCTCAATTCCAGCCGAGACATTTTGACCGGGAACTTCTGTTGATTTAGAGTGCTAGCTTAGCCTCCTAGTGAAAGAGTGGATGCCTGGAACCCATTCTCTTTCCTCTTCTCTCCTTTTCTTCTCTTTCCTTTCTTCTTTTGTTTTCGCCTTTCTTAACCTCCTTTCTCTAGCTTACCCTCTGTTCCACTACCTTGCTCCCTCTCCTCTAAGTAATATGAGACTTAATGAGAACTCCTCCTCCCCCCCCCCTCTCCAGGCCAGGGAGCAATGTCTCTGGGGTGGGGGTGGAATGTCAAGATGTGGCTTTTGCTAGTAATGGTTCGACCACAGAGGTTTCTTTTGTATACTTTGTTTAACTCGATGTTGAAGCTCTATTTTATTAACAAAAACTATTGGATGTTTATTTTTGATCTATGATGTCTATTCTTCCAATAAAAAATAATGAAAGAGAGAAATTCCTGAGGCTACTAACAATCAGCAGCTCTCCTCCCATAGATTTACTGCAGAATAAGCTTGATCAGGTGTTCCTATGTTGGTAGATGTACCACTGGTGGTACACATGGTACTCATCAAGGCTGCAGACTGACTCCAACCTAATGGCATCTAAACTTTACCCAAGACAGATATGCTCAGTAATTACAAAATTAACCCAAAAGGTGGTGGAAACTAATAATCTACATTATTGTGCATTACATACATCTTAAACGGTTGTTTGGTGCATTTTAACTTCAGATGTGTGACAAAAAAAAATTAATGTTTGGGAACATCACGAAACAAATTGCTGTGAAAGTCATAGTCATCAAAAAAGCAAGGAATGACATATCTGTATATGGGCTTATTTACAAAGTTATCAGATAACCCACATTTATTCATTTTCTGCATTTGACACACCATACTGTACACAACACACATTCTTAAGCCCCATATTCCAATATACAATTATCTGAAATAAATATTAATTGCTAAGAAATTGGCTATAATATATTGGCATTATATTCAATACATTTTCATATTTATATATAATAATAAGCGTGCATATGTTGTGTTGAGCACATAATTTGTATATGGTTCACTGTGAAGAAGCAGCAAGGATGCGGAATGCGCGTGGGGGTTCTCTTTGGTTGCTATGGGCGCTGGACACTTACTGTGAGATTTCAGGTACTGTGCCTTATTAGAGTTATGCCTTTTGTATAAGGTTTATACTTGATAGAAGCTATGTATAGTATTATTCCCTTTCCTTCTTTGATTTTTGCTTTTATGAGATCATTTGCTGCTCATATGACATATGAATGTTTCATTACATGTAGCTAAGATTGAGATATGTGTGTACGCCTTGTAGCTATTTGACTCTAATGTGGTTACATAGTTGAACTAATACCAATATTAGTAATGCACACATATTTGTATGTTAATCATGTCCTTAATCTGCCCACAAAAACCATCTTCATTTATGGATCTTAATGGTGATTTTAACTGATGCATTTGTTAATGGAATACTTAATAATTATGTTGCATATGTTGTTGAATTGTGTCTGCATGGCATTATACTTGTTAGTTTCAGAATTTGTATATTGATAGCTAAACACATCCAAATAAAGTAAATATATGTAGACAACTGTCCTGGCAAAAGTTAAAGTTCCCAAATTAATAACTTAAAAGCTCAGAACCCCCTTCCCTGTGATTTGGTGACATGTGGACTGTTCTCCCTAACATCACATAAAATAGGACCAAAACCTATAAAATTTAACTTGTCTTTTTAGTTAAAACCCTTCAAGTTTAAATTAACGTCTAGTGGTGGAATCCCAAAAGATGTGGGGATGCGGCCGCCCATTGTTTACACTGGCAAGGGAGCCAGAAAGCAGTTGAATTTTGCTGCGCAAGGGAGGGGGGTTTCACACAGCGGGGCATCCGGATTTGGGATGCCGCAGGGAAGGCCAGTGGCCGGGCTGGGTTTAGCTCCCCTCTGTTGTAAGCAGAGGCCCACTGAATTGCAGGTTGGGCAGTATTGTAGTAAATAAAAAGGACAATAGCCTTGATTCAGAGACACATTCGCCTGGACTTTCGTAGCTGTCTGTGTATGTTTTTGTGTGTGTTTGTGTTGATTTTTTTTTTTTGTTTTTACGTTCGTTTTTGCATGCGTATGTTCGTTCCTGCTAATGCGTATATGCGCTTTCGATGGACGGAACAAAATCATATAATTTGCGTTAGTTCGGATCATTTTGCCATCAAAATCTGAAATTTTGCGTTCGTTCAGATAACTTACGTTATTAGGATAGGCTTGCGTCTCATTCAGAGAGCTGATTGCCGAGGGACCACCGTCCTATAAAACGGTTTCCTTTGCGATCCACTTACAGGACCATTGCACTCGGCTACCTTGCTTTTGACCATGTTTTGCGGCTTTGAGGAGGAATATGAGCGCCTTCAGCTCCAGGGCATTGCATGTGTCAGCAGGGCCAAGGCCAGATTGCACCGGCGACGCACGCATATCGATTGCATGCATGACATTGAGTTGTTTGAGCTGACCAGACTTAATTGCGCTTCTCTCCATACGTTGTATAGTCAGCTGCGGCCATTGTTAGCCAGCACCACAAGGAAGGGGCAAGAAATTTTAGGTATGACCAAGATGCTTGGCTGCCTGCAATTTTTGGCGAATGGCTCGTTCCAGAGGCTGGGTGCCTACGCTGAGCCGCGCCCTATCCAAGTTTTTGAATGGCATGGCTACCATTAGTCCGGAATATATTTCATTTCCGGACGACATGGTAGCCTGGAACGCGCTTAAGTTTGCTTTTTATAATATCGCCGACATGCCCAACGTCATGGGTGCGATTGATTGCAGCCACGTTGCATTGGTCCCTCCTGCAGCCGACAAGTACATCTATAGGTAAGTTAACCCTTCTAGTGCCAGCTACGTGACTCTCACGTAGCTGCCTCTCCAACCGTTAAGTGCCAGCTACGTGAGAGTCACGTAGCTGACTTTAGAGCCCCATAAAAAAAAAAGTTAAAAAGATACAGACTTACCTGACCCCTCATTTGAAAGTGCCAGCGATTCTGTACAAGAATCAAGTAGTAGCCCCCGGGCTTCTGATCTTCAGGAGGGGGCCCGGAATAGGCCCCTGCCGACGCTGACATCTGAAAAAAAAAAAAAAGTAAATGTCATTTACTCACCTCACAGCGCGATGGCTCTCCCCGGGTCTTCTCTTCACCAGGGGGGGCTCCGATCCCCCCCCCTGGGCTTTCCTCGCTTCGGGTGAGGGCCCAGAAACAGGCCCTCACCATCCTCTTCGGCCGGCGCTGGTCCCGCCCCTAGCCACGCCCACTTGATGACGCCATCCCGCTCCTCGGGTTACCGGCACCCGGGCTCCGTTCTGTCAGTTGTCAGTAGCGATCGGAGCAGGGAGGGTGGCAGGCAGGGAGGCTCTGATCTCCCTGCCTCCCTCCCTCCCTGCTCTGATTACTACCGACAACTGTCAGCTGCAGCGGCGTGGGACACTGGATGGGAGGTAAGTATAAGTGAAAGAAGAATAATAAAGAATTTTGTGTCTGTGTCTTTTTTTTTTACTTAACCCTTTGTGAACTGGTAAGGGGTCCATGAGACCCCTTATACCAGTTCACAAGGCTCTGGGTATGGCAGGTCACCTGCGGCAAGCGGGTGACTTGCCATAACCCCCAGCCCCCCATTACCTGCCTCCCCAACGGCCGGGGGGGGCAGAAGGGCCCGGGCCACGTGGCTATGTGGGCTAGTAGCCTGCAGGGCCAGGGGCCACCAACACTGGCCCCTGCGCCCTGTTCTACAAGCCCCCATAGCTGGTCCGGGTCGGTAATGCTGGGTAAGGGGGACCCTACGTCATTTTTGGGGGGGATTTTAAGGGTTTTTAACCCTTAAAATTCCCCCCCAAAAAATGAGGTCCCCCTCCCTGGGAGGGGGGACCCTACGTCATTTTTTTTTTTAAAGTTAACCCCTTAGAACTATGCAATCATATTGCATAGTTGTATTCTATCTGAAATCTCCTAAACTGCTGTTTCAGTTTGGGGAGTTTCCTGGGCAGGAAATGGTGTCTACCAATACATATGCGGTACCGTTGTAACCGGGAGAAATAGGGCTTTCACACGCAATAATATTTTATTAACAAACTTACATTTTTTATTAGAAAAAAAAACACTACAAATTGTAAAAAATATATATTTTTTTATTTTTTTGCACATGTTTCACCCAAAAGTATTGAGAATACACTAAAAAAAGGCCAAACAAGACATTTCATGTGGAAGCCCAGACTTCCCTGGAAATCCCTTCAAAAATCCAGGTTGAACACGTGTAGCGCAAAAACGTGAAAAGTAGTCCGGCAACAGAGTGTGACAAAAAATCTCGGTAGGCTGGCACTCAAAGGGTTAAATCGGTCATTTTATTATATATTTTAGACAAACTGTATTGTAACTATCTATTAATCCCTCCTTGTAAAGCAAGGCAGCAATGTTTAAATGTAGGCCTTAGCCAAACATTTTAATGTGGACCTTAATTTTTCATTCTAATGTTATTCTTTATTTTATCAAACATACATATACTTTTTGGGTTTCAATCTACTTATGTACTTAGTTAGTGTTATTTGTATTGTCCAACATGTTTTTTGGAGGGTGTTAGGAGTTAGTGTTTGAGTAGTTTACCTTGCTTTGCTAATATTGTTTTTTTTACTTTTTTTCCCAGGAACCGCAAAATGGGCCACTCACTGAACGTGCAAGCAGTGGTGGCCCGGACATGTGGTTCCTTAGTGTCCTCGCCCGGTATCAAGGCTCATCCCATGACGCTTACATCTTGCGGAGATTAGGATTATACCGTCGGTTTGAGTCTGGAGAATTCTCAGGTGGATGGCTCCTTGGTAAGTTTGCTCAAATTATGTCATTCCATTTTCACTGTATGCCTATGAATATAGTTGATGACCCATGTCTTAACCTATGGCTGTTTTGACCCCTTGATGACATGTTAAACCGGACCTTAACCATGATCTTTAGCAAAGCACAAACCCTTAAAAACTGATTCCCCAGCATTTCCAAATAATATATTTCTAGTTTCTAGTAACTTACTAAGCATTCTTTCCCCCAATTGGCTGCAATTCTGTTCTTGATTTTATGATAGGGTCGGCGCCATCTTTGCTCAGATGCATGACACTTACTGAGGAGAGGAGAGCGGGATAAAGTGCAGGGGGCGGGTTAGAGCTGTGCTTTGCTCAGACAAAGCAGAGCTGGGGGTCCTGAAAAGGTCAGACATCCCAGAATGCAGAGCAGCACAGTCATAAGCCACTTCCTGTGTGCAGCCTATCTGATTTGCCCTGAGCCGCCATCTTGGATGTTTAAAGGCTCATAACATGCAGTAGATGACGCCCATCCTTCAGCCACAGATTGCAGCCCAGGAAGCCTACAATCGGGCGCAAGACCCGGGCCGTTGTGGAGAGGGCCTTTGGCCTATTAAAAACTTGTTTCCGGTGTTTAGGACTATACCGGGGGGGCACTCCAGTATGACTATGACCCCAACAAGGTCATAGACATCATACTGGCCTGCTGTGTCCTCCATAACTTTGCCATAATGCAGCGTGTCCCCCGGTATGTGTATCTGCCCCCCTCTCCACCCAGCCAGGACCCAGCTGAGAACTACCCTGGCACACCTAGTGCCTCTGGCCAAGCTGTTCGGGCCAACTTGATAACCACCCATTTTGCATAATTTCTTTTTCATTTGTTTGTTTGCTTAATTTAATTGTTTATTCTGACTTTGCTTTGCCTTTGTGAAGGCTTTTTTAATTTGTTACAAATAATTAGTAATGAATTAATTACTAAAATATTGACACCTTATTAGAGCCTCATGCAGTTTATTTTTGCATGTTTGTTTTGAAAAACCTTCAGTAATCTCAAAATAACCCAAACATTAATGCATTAACTTAGTCAACAACAGCTAAAGTCACATTCAATATATTTTATTGAAATATGAAAATTTGGAGTTGAAGGGCACTCGCAGACTTCATGTACATACATAGTACAACAGAAATATACATTGGTGCAGACTCATGGCACCAAGCAATTGGCCACATCCAGGAGTTGTAAAGTAACACACTCCAGGGTAAAGTTTCAACAACCAATAACATAAACATACATAGGGAGCAACCATTTGCAGGAGAATATTTGGCCAGTAATACATAGGGCCACATACACACCCTCTCCTGCTTGGCCACATTTGCCACAGGCACAGGTGGAAAGCAGCCATACATATGCCACATCCACGCCTGTAAGTTAGTGGCCCACCCAAACAATAACCCCCAGTCAGAATGCCAGTGCAGTCCAATCTTTGCCATGGTCCAAGGTAATAGTCTCCCAGCCAAGAATGTCCCCCAATCTTGCCAACAAACAGGATGAGCCAGACACAATTTCATTAGGCCCAAGCCTGCAGCGTGGCAGCTTGAGCGGCAGCTTCAGTGAGGCTTTAGCTCAGGCATTGGGGTATCTCAGCACTCTAATGAGATATATGGGCAACATTCAAAATCATACAAGCAAAGCCATAAAAAAGGCAATCTTGGTAGCGCTCACCAGATAGGTCAATACAGTGGGGATGTAGAGGAAAGATGTTGAAAGATACAGGTCAAATAGCTGTTAATATGGATTTTGGCCATAAAACCCTGGTGGTGGGCCTTGGAGGTCCCATCACCTGGGCATGTGTGGCATTCATAATCTGCCACTTTTCCAACATGTGTCTATTGCTTGTTCTAACTTCCTCGAGCATGGCAGTGAAATTAGTATTTATAGTGGCCATGTGGCTGTTGCTCGTCCTAAATTCAGTCAGCATGGTGGTGAATGTATTATTTAATGTCTCTAATTGTGCAGTAAGCTGCTCTGCGATTCTTTGAGTCGCCTGCCAAAAGTAACGGCTTTCATGGCGCCACTCTGACTCCAGGATCGGCACGCGCCTCCCCTGGGAAACTGGTCGACGTTGATGACTACGTCTAACAATTCCCCGGGTTTGAGCGCCTGCAGATGCTGGACCTCTAGGGCGAGCAAGAGTCGCAGATGTGCTCGGAAAATCCTGTTCAGCAGAGCTACCACTGGGGACTGTAGGCTCAGTCTCAGCCTGCTGCCCACGATGGGCTGGCAGCATACATCCAGCTTCACTCTGCTGCAGAGGATTTGGTGCAGTAGCATGTTGGGACATTGGCAGTTTAGGTTCCAGGGGGGTCAGTTCTGAAGGTCCCATCAAGCTGGCATCCTCCTCCTCCTCCATCTCCTGGATTTCATCCATCAGTGTGTGGGTCTGTTGGGACATGTGCAAAAAAAGGTTCAGTTTGGGCCCTAAATATATTTGTTGTGCAAATTAGTCATGTGCATTCATATGCATCAGCAGTTTCATCAAAGTCCACTTACCCTATATATCTGTTCCTGGGTCCTAGGCAGCATGAAAGTAGATGGCGTGGTCAAACTGGATGAGGCTTCCACACTTGCAGATGCTTGATGCTGGGCTGTGTTTAAAAGAAAAAGGCACGTAAACACACAAAAATCTATTGATGATCTGGATTACTACATATGCTTTAAAAAACACGTGGCCAAGCAGGAATGCAAACTCCAACAGCGGGACAAGGTGTCCTTCACTATGAATGTCAGTATCTGTTATATGTATGCCTCACCCTGTACATACACATTGGTCACCTTAAATAGTCCAAGCATGTACTGCATGTTATGAGGCTTAACACATCCCTAATGGGCCATTAGGGGCCCACACTCAGCTTGCAAATAGCATTTGTCTTCAGAGTATGCTGGTGGGCATTCTTCCTATGTAGACCTTTCCCTGACCCCAGATCAAATATTTAAGACCAAAGCACAGCTAGAACCCAAGTGGTATAAAGAAGGAAGTTTGTATATGATTGACTAGATTCACATAACAGGCATTGCTTTGCTAAGATAAAGACTATAATAGTGACCATAAATACCGTCCAAGGTCGTGTATGGGCTGCAAACCTTTAAACTGACCATTTCGCAGACATTAAACACCCAGCTAAAACTGTAACCTCCCCTCAAAAGTCACTCCCTAGGGGCATGTGTTCATATCTGCCTGTGAGCCTCATTTCACACATTTCACATACAAACTAACATTACTAACCTGCAGGAATGATAGGGATGTCCGTGTCCCGTCTGCCAGAAAGGCCCTCTAATGCGACGGGGTATATCAACGCCAGCACCTTCTCCTCAGCTCGTGTATACTGTAATTTTGTGGGGAAGCCTCCGCCAGTTGGTAAGCTGAAAAATAGAGGTTGCCAAATTTAGGGCATTGTGGTCAATACAACAAGCAGAAAAATGCACAACTCTCTGTTTCTTCCGTGCTGCATACTTCAGGTCAGATATTTTGCGCTGTATCTGCTCCACATCTTTGAGCTCCTCCTCCGCTGCATTGACCTGTCTGGTGAGCTCCTCCAAGATTTGTGTCTTTCTCATTTTGCTTGTAGATTTTGAATGTCGCCCATATAGCTCGTCATAATGGAGTGTGAGCCCACTTGCCAATGCGAGAGTTTGGGCCTCACCAAACCTGCCACTCAACTGTCCTCGCCGCAATGTTCATCCTATTGCTTGCTGCTCTGGCTCATCTCTGTATGTTGGCAATTCGGGGGACATTCTGGGCTGCCTCTGTGGTGAGGAAATGTGCGACACGTGGCTTGAGAACAAATGGACTGGACTTGCAATCGGACTGGGTGTCCTTGCCTGGGTGGCCACCGAGCTTCCAGGCGTGGATGTGGCATATGTATCGGTGCTTGCCACCTGTGCCGGTGGCAAATGTGGCCGAGGAAGAGAGGGTGTGCTTGGGGGGGGGGGCTTCAGGCCCTGTGGCTCTTTGTGGCCTTGCCACTTGTGCTTCTATGCCCATGTGAGGTACTGGCACGTAGATCAGGAGAGGCAGTGCTGGCTGGGCTTGTGCTTCGGGCCATGTGGCTCTTTGTGGCCTTGCCACTTGTGCTTCTATGCCCATGGGAGGTTTAGCCATGTGGAGCTGGAGAGGCAGTGCTGCCTGGGCTGGGGCTTCGGGCCCTGTGGCTCTTTGTGGCCTTGCCACTTGTGCTTCTATGCCCATGGGAGGTTTGGCCACGTGGAGCTCGAGAGGCAGTGCTGCCTGGGCTGGGGCTTCGGGGCCTGTGGCTCTTTGTGGCCTTGCCACTTGGGCTTCTATGCCCATGGGAGGTTTGGCCACGTGGAGCTGGAGAGGCAGTGCTGCCTGGACTGGGGCTTCAGGCCCTTTGGCTCTTTGTGGCCTTGCCAATTGTGCTTCTATGCCCATGGGAGGTCTGGCCACGTGGAGCTCGAGAGGCAGTGCTGCCTGGGCTGGGGCTTTGGGCCCTGTGGCTCTTTGTGGCCTTGCCACTTGTGCTTCTATGCCCATGAGAGTTTTGGCCACCTGGAGCTAGAGAGGCAGTGCTGCCTGGGCTGGGGCTTTGGCCCTGTGGCTCTTTGTGGCCTTGCCACTTGTGTTTCTATGCCCATGGGAGGTTTGGCTATGTAGAGCAGGAGAGGCAGTGCTGGCTGGGCTGGGGCCTCTGGCACGCTGGCTCCTACTGGCCTTGCCAGTGGAGCGTGGTTTATGAAGGGATGTGGTAGGGCAGGGGGGGAGGGGAGGGTGTTCTTTGGGGGCTGGGGCTACTCACCCTCTGCTTCTTAGTAGCCATTGTACCTGCCTGCTTGATGTTGTTGCCTTCTTCTTAGCTGCTCCCTCCTTGGCTTTGGTGGTTGGTTTGGGTTTTGTGGCCTTGGTGGCCAATGTCGCCTTGGGTTCGCCACTTTGGCTGCGCGTTTCCCGCACCTTGGGAGTAGGTAGTTGTGACCAAGTGGTCGGACGTGAGGACGAAGGCTTCTCATGCCATTGTGCCCTTTTGCAGGTGGCCTCCTTGGCAGATGTGGCCTTAGCAATGGCTTTTTTCGGTGGCATGCTGAAAATCTCCCTTTAAATCCTAATGACTGGGTATGACGCTTACGCGTGTGTACGGCCATTCGTCCGGCCGCACGGAACCCAGAAACCGCTGGGGCATTATTTATCTGCTGCGGACAAGAAACAAGATGGCGCCCACGATCTTCACCCGCCAACAACAAGAGCTGAATATGCTTGTAAGTGTATTGTAAGGACTTTGATTTGCCATCTAAATGCATGCCTAGGCCTTAAGGAAGTGCATGGAAGAAACAGTTGTTTTTAAAAGTTTGTAAAACTCTGTGCCAAACAGAAGTTAGTGCGCACATGTGCGAACCTAGTCACTTCCATCTAGAAGGAGAGTTTGAGGCTAGAAATGTGTTTGAGAATGTCATTTAGTCAACTGATAGGATTGTGACAGTTATTTGTATGCAGTTTGATCTAACAACTATTTCTATTTTGTGTTTTTTAGACGATGCTTCAGTGCAGGTACGACTACCTGCCCAACGCATTTAAGAAGAGGAACGTCGCCCTGGAGATCGTTTCCAGGATCCAGCAGGAGACGGACACCACCTTCACCCATATACAGATCATGCAGCATTGGTCGGACCTGAAGCGACTCCACATGCCCCGAGAGCGGCGATTTTTCGGGCTCCATTTCCCAAGTAAGTATATAGCGATTGCATGCTATATGTAACCAATACCGAAGGTAGGCCTTTATTTATAAATGCTTTTCTTTTCTAGTGCTGGAAATGGAGTACCAAATCCAGCGCATCTGGAGACGCACAGGCCGAGCAGTGCTGCATGAATCTGCAGCAGAAAGTGAAGGTGGTGAATCTCCAGGAACCTTCCTACCCCTCCTCTGTAGCAGCTTCCGACCAGCCCCTGGACCTATCCATAGAGGAGGGGCATCACGGCATGGGCAGGGAGTCGTACCAAGGGACCGAGCCATTAGCCTCTGGTATGTGACTCTTAATGTAACCACACACACATACATGCTACTTAAACAAAAGCTGATTCCCTTAATCTCTTTTTCTAGATGATTCTGTAGCGGGTGAACGATCTGGAGCAGACTGCAGCAGATCAGGCCCAGGAGGCACATGGAGAGGGTGGGTGATGTCCCAGACACATTCAAATTGTCATTTGCTTACTTACTACAGACATTCAAAGTGACCCTATCTGACATGTCTTTACAGCCTCAACTTCCCAGTAGTGGCAGTGGCAGGCATGTATATATGGCCTCTTCCTTTGATTAATTCCTTAGCATAATGACATATGGCCTCTTCCTTTGGTTAATTCCTTAGCATAATGACATATGGCATCTTCCTTTGATTAATTCCTTAGCATAATGACATATGGCATCTTCCTTTGATTAATTCCCTAGCATAATGACATATTGCCTCTCCCTTTGATTAATTCCTTAACATAATGACAAATGGCCTCTTCCTTTGATTAATTCCTTAGCATAATGACATATGGCCTCTTGCTTTGATTAATCCCTTAGCATACTGACATATGGCCTCTTCCCTTTATTAATTCCTTAGCATAATGACATATGGCCTCTTGCTTTGATTAATTCCTTAGCATACTGACATATGGCCTAATGAGTTAGCTTGTAACCTAATAAACATTACATCCACAGCTGTTAAACATGTACAAATAATGTATTTTTCTATTTTATACAGGGACCACACGTGCCAGAGTGGCACAAATGAATGCCAGGGTCCTTCAGTTGGGGGCAGAGATGCAGGAGCTGCGCGACTCATTGGGGACCACAGATGAAGAAGAATAATGTTCTGGGTCCTGCCATTGCATTGTATATATTTCAAAAAATTGTTTATATCTTTTTACTAAATTTTTAATTTTTTATATTTACAGTTTAAAAAAAAAATTTAAGTACCATTTTAAAACAAAACATTTTTTTAAAGAAAAGGCAAGAACAAAATGCCAGTTCAAATTTAAAAAAAAAAAATGTTTCTGTGTGATTTCCTTTTAAAAATACATTCATTAATGGTTGGTTACCACAAAACGAATGAAAAAAAGAAAATTTAGATATAAAGATTTGCATTGACCGCAAAGTGATTTAGGTACGTTTTAGGGGTGGGAAATGCAAGAAGAATGAGACCGCGAAGTAATTTAGGTAAGTTTTAGGGGTGGGAAATGCAAGAATATACTGACCGCGAAGTGATTTAGGTAAGTTTTAGGGGTGGGAAATGCAAGAAGAATGAGATCGCTAAGTGATTTAGGTAAGTTTTAGGGGTGGGAAATGCAAGAAGAATGAGACCGCGAAGTGATTTAGGTAAGTTTTAGGGGTGGGAAATGCAAGAATATACTGACCGCGAAATGATTTAGGGAAGTCTTAGGGGTGGGAAATGCAAGAAGAATGAGACCGCGAAGTGATTTAGGTAAGTTTTAGGGGTGGGAAATGCAAGAAGAATGAGAGCGCGAAGTGATTTAGCTAAGCAAAATTTAGTGAACCAGATATGTAGGCGACCACATTAATGAGTTAAGTTTGTAGTGCGCAGACTTAAGGTCGTAAGGATTTTCATCTGGACGATTATTTCTTGTAAAAGGAATTCAGAATCTAATGGGAAACGTAAATGCTGGAAAATGCCATTCTCGTTGGCATACGAACGGACGAAGACTTTACTGAAGGCTTGCGATGCATGCTTAGAATCACTCGTACACTCATACAAGAGTGGGAAAAAAAAAAAAAAAAAACAGATCGACACAAAAACGAAAGTCTTTTTTTGTCTCTGAATCAACCCTATAGTATAGACTGCTAATTTTAAGTATTGATGAAGCTATGAAATTTCAGCCTAATTTATGAAGTGCACCTTTCTGCCATTTTGCCTCATTTTGGTGGAAATCTTGACGCAAACACATCTTTTTATGTTTTGCTGCTGATATTTTTGCCTGTTTGTGCACCTGTTGGGCCTTTATGCAGATATTAACAGTGCCGATGAGCTGTGCCAACTTATAGACAAATATTTGCAAATTTTCAACACGCAGAAAAGATTGGCACTGTATTTAACAGGCGCTGGTTGAAGTTTTTTCATTACAGCTACAGGATATTACTGTTGTGAACAAGAAAGAATCAAACTTTATAGTGCATTTGGCTGCTTTTTAGTTGTTCAAACACAGTGGAATTAAAACAAGAGTAAAAAAAAAAGATTTTTCAAGTAAGGATTCATGCGTTTTTATATTCGGGCCAAAGTGAGTTCTGAAAAATACATCAATTAACATTATTTTGTAAGTAAAAACACTTCAACACAGTTCTGCACATAGGGAACTGTGGCTTATTAAGCTTCAGTGCCATTATAAACTGGTTCTGCTTATACAACAATGCCTGTCTGCGCAGTGAAAATGGTTCAAGTAATACATTTGTCTTCATCTGCTGTATACATTAGTGCTTGCTTCTAAAAATGGACCAAAACCCCAATTTTTAACTAGCATGCCCTGAATTGCTCCCCCCCCCCCCATGAAGAGTATGTTTTTACAATTTTTACTGCTCCTGCTTTACTCAAATCCCAGATAATGGTGCCTGTTTTAGCTGTAAAGCTCCACCTCCTCCATTCATTGCCACTGTTGTGTGTGGCATTGATGTCATTGCCACACCTATGCCATAACTGACCGTCCGCTATCTCATATACAGGCACACCAAGAAAAATCAGTGTTCCAGGACAAACAGGAAAAGCTTAGATAAAAAATATCAATTTCTTATTCTACACCCTAAGAAGGGACTATCTGCAGGGGTTTTGGCCAAATTTATTTCACAAGTTAAGTGGGTTTTGGTCAACTTTAAATGAAGCATAGAACCCTCGTTGATGCTCACATTTCAATGGCATTGGCGCTGCGGCCAACGTTAACATAATGTTTGAAGTGCGGCTCTGACCCCCGGTAACCATTAAAGGCTATAAGCAAACAGTGTAATAAGGTTAGGCCAACGTACACACCCCCCCCCTCTTTTTCCCCCCACTTACGGGGGGAACTGAGGAAGAAGGTGACCCAGCACTCGGGGTTCACCGCTACACGGGGCGTGGGGCAATGATGCGGGAGGGGCATCCACTGAAGGCTCACCATTAGCCTACCCTATGGTGGGGGATTGCGGTGGAGTCTAGCTCTGTAAGCACACTAGGTGCTGCCTACCTTCACCTGACCAATGCAGCCCAGGCTGGGAGGCATATTCTTCACATTCTTGAAGCATTGTCACACTAGGGGTGGGGCAACAGCTGAGAGCATTGCAAATCATACTAAACACCGGGTGGGCACTTCAATCACATCTCATTGCATATGCCCGCTGCTACCCACCATCCCCTCCTGCAGTCACTGCCACCCAACACTCATCCTTCTGCACTCGCTGACACCCACCCCTCACCCTCTCACACTTGCTGCCACCCTGCTCTCACCCTGACAGGCTTGTCACTATTCAGAAGGATGAATGGAGCCGAGGAGGGGGAGAGGAAGCGTCACACAGGGAGGGAGAGCAAAAGGCACGACTTGAGTGGGGGGGCATCTATGCAATGCATTTGAGGGGGCAGGCAGGAGTATCTAGGTGGAGAGGCAGTAACAATAGATATGCTGCCTCTCCACAGTTTTTATTAGCTGACCTTTAAGCCTTTAAGAAATACTCTATTTTAATTCACACTACCCTGCATTTGTACATACCTGAGGGCAAGAACAGACAAAACACTATATAGATTACTGCCTTACTTATCAACCCAGCGTAGCATATCCTGTACATTCTGTAACTTGATTTATTCATATTGTGCTTATTGTGTTTAATGCAGGCCTTATTTTATACAGCATGTGATTTTCTGTATAGATTACATATGCTAAAATGTAAATAGGATAGATCTGAGTAATTTTTTTTTTTACATAACTCCATGAACTGCCAGATGGCCAAGATTTTTTCATATTCAATTTTAATAGGCGTAAATAAGTTGTGCTGTGTACATTATTTGTATATTGATAGCATGTATTTGGACCTAATATTTGGCAGTTCATTCTAAAAAGTGCACTCATTGGTCTTTTTTTTCTTTTTGGCTGTTTTGACATTTTCAAGATTTGGTTTGCTAACAATGTGATTTTACTAGATATTTTATCTACATACCGTATTTTTCGCCCTATAAGACGCACTAATTTTCCCCCAAAAAGAGGGGGGAAATGGCCATGCGCCTTATAGGGCGAATGCACTTTTTTTACCAACTGTGGGGCAGGGGTGCACGAGTAAATGAGCGCTGGAGCATGCGGGGCCGCCGGGTATAGGTGGCTGGACGCCATTAGAAACATACGATCTGTTACACAGGCAGGTTTGGGGGGGGGGGCGCCAGCAAAGTCACCAACAGGAGCTGATCCTACCTGGTGTCTGGCCGCTGTGTGGGTTCCCATGTCAGTGGCCTCGGGATAGAGGAGGGAGGGTGGGCGCAAAGCTGTGTCTCTCAGTGAGGGAGACATGCTGGAATCACGGCTGTGCTGTCCAGAACGAGCGAGCTGTGTCTGTGAAGAGCTGACGTCACTCCTAGCCGGCCGAGACACTTCTCATTGGCTGACTCATACCAGAGAGGAGAGGAACAGAGGGGAGGGGGGAGAGGAGCGAGGGGGAGGAGAGGAGGGAGATGAGAAGAGAGGAGAGACACTGACAACGTGCTGAGAGTCCTGTCAGCAGTGTGAATATTAGAATCTTCATAGCAGGCTGCAGGCTTCTTCCACAGTTTTAAAGGAAAAGCAGGTAGTTGTCATCTTAGCTTTTAATGTTAGTAAGAAAATCACCTGGACGTTAAAGTGGACCAACACCCAGGAATTTTACTATTCTGGGTTTTGGGTCCACTTCCCTGGATCAGGGTGCCCTGCTATGTTAAACCCCCCAGATCGCCTGATTCAACTCACCTCACCCCGCTCCTATGGTGCATGCACGGGCGCTCATCCAATCTGCGCGCTCGGAGCCGCTGAGGTATGCGCGTCATAGCTCAGCGGCTCTGAGCACAATGGCAGCCGCATCTCGTGCTTCCCTCTAACAGGGAGCGCACCCGTGCTGGCCATTCACAAATGGCCGGCATGGGCACGCGCCCTGCTGGAGAGAAGCGCAAGATGCGTCCCACGCATGTGCCATTGGACCGGGAGTAATGTAAGGTTAGCGGGCGTCCTGGGGGGTTTCACACAGCAGGGCATCCCAATTTTGGATGCCCTGCGGGGAGGGATTGGATCGGCCTGGGAATCTGGGTGTTGGTCCACTTTAATAACTGTACAAGTGGACCAAAACTGACCTGGAGTCTATGAGTTGGCTGATGCCCTTTCCCTTGGGGCATCCCAAACTGGGATGTCCTGATGTGTGAAACCCCTTGCCGGTGTTCTTAGCTGTCAAACAAGCCCACAGTGCATGCGTGGCCAGTGTCTGCATCACTTGCATCCCTTTCTGAATTGCTGCCATGGCCACACACAGCCGAATGATGTAAGTGATGCTGTGTTGATCGCGCATGTGCTGGAGGACTGGGAAAAGGTGAGCTTTACTGGCAATCAAAGGTTACACAACAGGATATCCAAACCACAGTGCCCCAGGGAGACTAACCAGGAACCCGGGATAGTGAAAATGCTGGGTGTTCGTCCACTTTATTAAGTACCAACCACCTGAATGGCTGGCCCTGGAGTCTAAAAGCCTGCATGGCCAGCCAATTTACTACCCATGGGGCAACCCATTTGGCTTAGTCTAAAACTTACCTAGATCACCCATAAACAATCACCTTTCACAGGGGCCGCACTCTCCGTCTGTTCAGCTGAGGCATGCTGCTGCACCCAGCCACTCAGGCAGTACACCATTTGGTTCAGAATATTTTTTTCTTATTTTCCTCCTCCCAATCTTGGGTGCGTCTTATGGGCAGGTGCGTCTTATAGGCCGAAAAATACGGTATTTTATAGACAGATTATCAGATTAACATTATAGACAGATAGATCGATAGATAGATTTTGATCATTTCAAAGCTATATCTGTTGAAAGTCCTCATTTAGCGACGGGGGGGGGGGTCATACCTTTGGTAAGGGTATATGAAAAATAAGATGTCTGATTACCTCATGCCATGTGTTTTGTGTTTAGAGAGTGTAACCTGTGAAATGTATGAACACCCTGCTGAACATATGAGCACCTTCATGGCCAAGCAGCTGGTATAGCTCTGGCACATATACAAACATATGTTCACATTTGATGTGCTGTTAAATGAGGGCTCATGCAGTTATTTCAGACGAGCAAAAAATATGCAAAATTCCTATTTGTTAGTCAGTGTGAAATACAAACTTTCCGTGCTTACTTTTTTTATCAAAGTACAGAGCAAGGTAAAGTAAATTGATCAGCAATTTCAATCAATATTTTGTCAATGTCATAATATTCTTTTCATTCATTTATCTATTGTAATCTATCCTTGTTCTGTTTATTTCTGTTTTTTTTTTCTTTTAATAGCTGCCTCCAAGGCCAGCGTCCCAAAATTACTGTTGTATTAGTGCAGATGACACTGGTATTTGGATCCACTATTATGGTTACATTATTGTGACAGCAGGCTATTTGGCTTTGCTTCTATTATTATTGTTGATTTAGATACTGTCATTGTCCTTCATATTGCTTTACAAAATGAGATGTTCCAAGCAACTGTAATCCAGAAAATGACAAATTATTTCTCCATGAAGCTCACAGCAAAATATATATACTCTACACAACCTACAATAAGAGAGATATTTGGGAACAGCAGCATTTGTATTCTGTTGAGACCCATGCAACTTCTTTAAGGATATAACAATCGGGGTCCTTCTGTAGTCTGTTATAGTATAAAAACAATCTGGTTGGCAATCCTAGGTTTGTATTGTGGCTGCACAACATAACTTGTTAATATGTTATTAATTATATTAAAATACTAATAATATCAATATTAACATATTAATTCACTTCCAATAAATTACAATGGTATATACGGTATAAATATATATATATATATATATATATATATATATTCATGATAGCAATTATCTTACACCTCTCTAGAGTCTATAAGATTCTAGTGCCACTGGGGTCTCTTTTTATGGGGCATCTCCAATCAGCACTCCACTGTGTGTATCCCTGGGATCATCTGATACAATCGACATGACAGTGATCCCACACCAAATCCCTGGGCCATGGCCACATTCCCGTTATACCCTTAGCTGGGCACATACCTGCACCTGCCATTTTTGAGTGGCTGGCACAGGCACACCCCACAGCTAGAGGTGAGCGGGGATGCAATCAGCCGTGTGCACTCCATTCAGCTTCTTTTTCTGCTCTGAGCTCAGAGAGGCACAGAAAATCTAAAAGGAACACAAGCCACCAATTGGTGCATGCACCTTAAGAACGAAAAAAGGTGAGTTTTCAGGGGATCCGTTACAAACCATCAAGCAACTAAACTTTCAGTTACCTGCCTTCCACAGTAGCAAGATATTTTAGTCCTCTCACCATAAGTCTATTAAATGCTTTTTCAGCCAAAAAAATCTGTAATATGTGTGCACTATAGGGGTCGTGCTAATTAGCTGGTGATGCCAGTGTGACTTGCAGTGTGCATTGCTGTGTGGATTACATCTCGGTGAGCTTTATTAGCGCTTCAACACAAAAAAGTGCAAAAAAATGTTGTCCTTCATATTTCCAAGAAAAATTACCTGTACCAGTTAATGGTACATTTTTACAGTTTTGGTACATTATTTTTCCAATGATGTAGAGATATCTTTTTTAAAGTTTGGAAATAGCTGCACCCTATGGACTATACTAAATACTTCCCCAATTTATTCTGCACTTCCCATAGGGCACTGTTGTTTCCAAACCTAAAAACACATATCCTTACCTCATAGGAAAAAATACAGGTAATTTTGGGAGAAACAAACATTTTCTTGTGGCTAAAGGCTAAACATTTCACCGTGATGCAAGTTAAAAAACCACACCACAAGTCACACTGGCTGCACTAAGTAATGTGTATGAGTAATGTAAAGAGATCTGACTTTATTCCCCTGCCCCTCCCACATATCTCACATCAGTTTGCCAACCAATCGAATTACACTTGTTCTCACAAGGCCGCCTCCTCTGTGCTCCCTTTGAATGAGAGCATTCCTGCCCACAGTCAACCCTTTCTCCCTCCCAGTACATTGACCTAGCATAAGGGCAATCTGTAATACCGCAGTAATGCTAATGTAATCATGCAGTGTCCTGTGCTCGGCCACCATGGAAGAAGGATTTTTTTAATCAAACAAAGTAACTTTTTGAAAAAAATAAATAAATTTAAAATGTGTATTGCAGGTGTATGGGTAATGGCTTAAATAATTTAGGAGAGGAGCAATAGGTTAAATTCTCCCATAAACAAATATCAGATGTCATGTCTGCCCTTTGCTTTATTTTACCTGACATTTCCTATCTAACTTCTAGTTAAAAAGAATATGTTGTCATTAAATTGAATGGACAACCACAGACAGAAAAGAAACAATAATAGGTCTATTTAATTGTGTTGTTTATGTACCCAAGTATTGGCACTAGTTTTAGGCGAAGCTGAGACAATGCATAATTTCATTTGTGAAAACATTTACATTATAGGCTATTTTACTTTATTTCATGATTTCTCAGGAGTATGCTTTTACATCCACATACAGTAGTAAAACTACACTCTAGCCAATAGTTATTTTCAGCGATGATTTGTCCTGCCAAGATTATTAGCAGTGTTTTAAAGACTTTCTTTAAGGGAATTTACAGAGCCAACATTTTATTTAGAAGCATTAACCACCGTGGTGATTTAAACGTCAAGACCCTGATTGCCACTTAAATACCTAATGCTTATATATCCACACTGTAGACTTAAAAAAAGCATTGGATACTAATGTATATTTAAAACACAGCAAGAAGAGTTTGATCACTAAACATAAAGTTACAGATGTAGAGCCTGCTCCTGGACGAGGAGCTCAAGCAATATGAGAATCCTCATTTCCTCCTTTTATGGTCATATAAACTACAAAAGAAAACAAAAACAAATTCAAAATATTGCAACTGAAAAGTGCCCCCCCCCTTTGTAGGCCACTTTGACAAACACCATCTCTCAGTGTAACAAAATGGCCTGGCTAGTTATGATAAGAGTATAGTCTACTGAGTCTAGTCCCATATGCAGCTGGCTCTATAAAAAAAATTCTCATTAGCTCGGCACCTTGAGAACATTCCTTTGGCACACAATAATATATACCTTTAAAAATTTCATTGAAAGTGGATTTTCCATTTAATCCTTTAAGTGCCAGCCTATCTAGAGATTTTGTCGCCCTCTGTTGCCAATTGTTCACTATTTTGCACTAGGCATACTTAACTGTGATTTTAAAGAGATTTCTAGAAATTTCCCTGGAAAATTATAGAAGAGTCTGGGCTTTAATATGAAATATCTTGTTTGTAAATTTGCTATTGTATTCTCAATATTTTCGGGTGAAATATGTGCAAAAAAACAATTCTATTTTTTACAATTTGTGGAGTTTTTTTGTAACGAAAAATGTATGTTTTTCAATAAAATCATATTGTAAAAGCCCCATTCCTCCCAGTTATAACAGTACCATGTATGTATTGGTAGGCTCCCTTTTCTGCCCAGGAAACTCCCCCAAACTGAAACAGTGCTTTAGGAGATTTTCAGATAAAATACAACTGCTATGCACACCCTGCAGATTTTCACGTAAAACAACCCTTTACTTTGAGATCTGAAAACTGAATCTGAAAGCAAACTACATATTCTCTCGAAGTACACACCTCAAGCTTTCTAGGCGTACCAAGATTGTTGTCATTGGCACAGTTTTTTGGAAGTAATCCCTCAATAAATTCTTTGGTTGCAAAGGATTTCCCTAAAAAAAAATTATGCACCAATCTAGAGTCTAGAATCTTATAGACTTCGTATTCAGGGTTGTTTTTCTCGAAGATGGTGGGGTGATGAAGGCACCTGAACTTTGTCAGCAGGTTTTAATACCGATACATGAAAAGCAATGAGAAAAGCCAATATCTGGACCTTAGTCCAGGCCTTTTAGTGTGGTCATTGGTTTGGGGGTGATATGCTGGGGACAAAGAGATTTTAATCCCCAAGCATGCACAAAACTCCCTCCAAAACTGTGAAATAAATTGAACACCACAATCAGAGACAATGTTTTGGGGTATACCGTGAATGTGGAAAATGTGTTTAATAAATGCTTGGGCCTATTCAGGGGCAGATGAAAGCTTGGGCAAGGGGACAAAATGTGTCTAGGTAAATAAACAGCAAAGTCCATAGAGATATGGGTCCATGGTTCTCTAGTGACTTCTAAAGGAACAAGTAACCCAGCAGGAGGTTTATGGGTTTCTTTGTTCTGAGCACACACTGAACATGCTTCGACAATGGCAGTAACGTCACATCGAATAGTAGTCCACCAGACATGGCGCTTAACAAACTTTTGGCTGCCAAAATGCCCCGATCTTTTAGCATCATGCAACACTGATAAAAACATATGGGGTGGAACATATTGCAAATGAGGAGGTTTATCTGGAGGTTAATCTGACTAGAACGGTTCCAATGAGCTAGTCAAATCAGGCAATAATGCACCAACCACACAACCCTGGGGCAAAATGGGTTCCTTCTTGTCAAACCTATCTTCAAATTCCCCAAAGTTGCAAGATAATGCCTCTACCTTGATGTTCTTTGCTCATGGATGGTGCTGACAAAATTGTATCAGAAGGAAAAAAGTGCGCAGCGAGCCTGGCTAGAATTGACTGTCTTAGGATTCAATGGATTCAAGGTTTTTATGGTCAGCATACACAGTAATCGTATGTAAGGAAGCTTCCAACCAGGGCCTCCACTCCTCATATGCCAACTTCACACCTTCATAATTCTGTTCAACTGAACAGAATTTGTGCGAGAAGTATGCACAAGGGTTTTTTTTTTTAAATGCCAGAATCCTGAGAGAGACAGCCAAGTTCATAAGCATCAACTTCACCAATGAATGAACGACTTACATCGGGGTAAATTAATACTGGGGCTTGAAAAGCCTTCACAGTCGGAATAATGTTGACGGAAACCGTCAAGTAAAACATTGGTCGTTCTCAAGGCAGTGTAACTGTAATGATCAAAACAATATGGACACCATTTAGTTAAATTCCAGGTCTGCCAACCAATAATTGGAAAATTTAAAATGAGAAATTCCAGACTTTCTGAATGGAAGGAACCCACAACTAATTTTTGCAGAGATTAACGGAGTCTTAAAGGAGACCACATCGCTATGGATATGTTCATTATTGACTGCCAAGATTTGAACAGGGTTATTCAAAGGCACTAATGGAATACCTAGAGCGTCTGCAAGAGATTTACCAAAAAATTACCAGCCGTCCTACTATTGATAAAGGAGATCACTGTTTTTTGAAAATGTTCCCATATGATCATAGTGGGTAACAACAATTTTTTTACCTGAGGGAAGGATACCTTATCTCCTAAACCCTATTTCCCCCTGCTCGTTTAGGTGCTGAAGTCTTCCGCCGACGTTTTCTTATTCAGACAGGTCTTGGCAAAGTGATCTGGATTGCCACAATAAAGGTACAGGCCCTTGGTGTGACGTCTCATCTTCTGTGAGAGTCGGGTCGATCCCAATCACATGGGTTCCTCTGGAGCAAGCAAGGAGGAAGTAGCAGGGGCCATGGCTAGGGAGTCTTGATGGTTCAGACACTAGGCCAAGTCCCTATTTTTCCAACCACTGTTCGCTCTGGCGCTGGTCCACCTTAATGGCTAGCTGAATGTAACCATCCATTTCTGGAGTTAGGAAGTTCCCCAAAGCATCTTTAATGGTTTCAGCAAGACCGATCTGAAATTGAGTACAAAGGGCAGGATCGTTCCAGCGGGAATCAATCGCCTATTGGCAGAATTCTGTACTGTATTCCTCGCTTGTTTGTTTCTCTTGTCGGAGACTTTGCAGTTTGGTGTCGGCTGTTGACTCCAGATCTGAATCTGCATATAGACCCTCCATTGATAGGAGCCAACCCAAACGCTCATCTCTGTGGGTCTCCTTGCAGGAGAGAAGTCACCAGACAGATTTAGTAGTGAAAAATTACAAAATATTTTTATAAAAATAAAGGTCAACATGGCCAACAAATTCTGCTGCACAGCAGCAACATTATTCTTGTCCCCACCTGCATCTTCTACTGCAGCTCCAGCAGCATATTCCTGGATTCCAGGACAAATTGCTAGAGCCTGTGATGCTCTTGAATGCAAGCTGTGGGAAAGAGAAAACATAATTAAATCCTATAGGTCTACACCTAAGGTATATGCGTATGATCTATGTTAAATAATGATGTTTTGCAGAAAGTATTAAAAAATGTTTTGGGTATGCACAACGGGGCAACTTTTATTAATTTGTGAATAGAAATCACAATTACCTATGTATACATGAAACACAACCACTATAGTCTTACATCACAAAGCAAATAACATAAATAACAAAGGGCTACTTGACAAGAGTAATAAGTTAGTGGTTAAAGTGGCCTATACCAGCTGAGAGTAGTTAAACCAAAGATTATACAACAGTGAGTGGTTATGTTACTTATACTAAACAATGGTCCATATAGCCAATGCAGGGTGACAAATGGACCAGGAATATAAAAGCAGCAATGAAAGTAGACAACCAACTGTTGGCTTGATCAGGCTCTTGTTTCATTAACAGGGGCAGAAAACGTGCATGCTATGACCCAAGTATGATTGAGTTGACATAAAATTGTCTCTACAGGTATGAGTGGCAACTCTGAACTTGGACTAACGTGGGTACATGGTCATGGACACGTACATGTGCATGTCTACAAGGTCATTGGCACACATCACATCACTCACCACCACAGCTCTGGTATTGGCCCATGCTGCTGGGCCCTCCTTGAGCCTGGTGGGGGCAAGATTGGGTGGGGGGCATCTGGCCTTCTTCAGTCTGTGTTGCCACATCTGTGTGTATAAAAAATCAAAACAGATACAAACATAGAACCTTGCAATATTCATTATTAATAGATTTATAAACAGTATTCTCTTTGAAAAAGTTTGATGTGGCCAAATATTTGAGCACACTTGGCCATGTGGTAGCCCTAATATAACTACATCTCTAAACACATGAGCAAGGCACCTAAATGTTGGATATTTGCAGACAACAAAAGATACCCTACTGTTAGCCTACCCTACTGCCACACACAATTGCATGTGACATTTTTATCTAATGAGTAGAGATGAGCGAACTTCTTGAAAGTTAGATTCGGGCGATTCGCCGAATTTCCCCAAGAAATTTGGGTTCGCCTGAATCGAACTTTCACGAATCGCTCATCTGAAAAAAAAAATGCCGGCATGGTGGGAGCGGGCAGGCCGGCTACGCTGTCAGCGGGCGGCGGAAGCGCCCGCTGACAGCGTAGCCGGCCTGCTCATCCCTACTATTGAGAAAGCCAGCCAACACAGGATGCATAGAGGTGGTGAGGTTTATTAATCTCAAACTTACCTACAACACACAGGGCCCAAACTTGAGCAACGGTTGTGGAGGAGGGATAAACATTTACACACTAGAGTCTAACAAATTAATATGCAAACATTTTAACATTAAATACAATAATAAAGGGGACTCACCAGGGGATGAGTTGTTGGACTGAAGCCAGGGAGGCCCAGTAGAGCTCAACTCGGAGGAGCCACCCTCCTCCCTCTCACTCCCGGAACCCTCAGGGAGTGTGGTGGTGTCCATTACCTCCTCCACACTTGGACTCCCCACTTGAGAGTGACCCCAGCGGTAGGCAGACTCTGCCGAGTCCACATCAGAGGAGCTTAGGCACCACAACTCCCCCAAATCACCAACACACTCCACTGGGGGCTCCCCTTCCTCCCCTGGGTCCTCAACTTGGGCACTTCGAGAGGGCCCCTCCCAAGCGGGATGACACTTATTTGTGGAGACATAAAGGAAAAGCAGAAAAAAACTATAGCAGGTTAAAGTGGCCATATGAAAGAATTGTGTGTGTGTGTATGTGTAGTCAACTTAGTCAACTAAAAAGCGTAGGAATCATACAGCCTATATACGACTTCAGGCTCCTGGCACTTGAAATCCGACCAACTCTGGCGGGTGGCCTTTGCCCGAAGTTTCGTTTTGAAGCGTTTCATCTTGGCCTTCACCTCCTCCACAATCTTGCTCTTCTGGGTCTTGGCATAGTCATATTCCACGACACAAAAATCCTAGATGCACAGAAAGGGAAAAGAAAAGAAGAAAAATTATACACACACACACAACCCGATCGGGTTTGGACAACCCAGGCTGTCCAAATAAACTCACCTCTTTCCTGTCCTACAATGCAATTGTGGCCTCTCATCCTGTCAGCGTACTCAGATCTGCTCCCTCCCCTTCATCTAAGCTTTTTATCTAAGGTGAGCGAGTTTGAGTGTGCTGGTGGCTGCATACCACACTACCGTCTACCAAGGCGAGTGCCTTCAGAAATGCCTGGCACAGGGATAGCAGGGATGCGGACGCTGCTCGCACATGCACTGTTGGACCAGGAAAGAAGTTAAGTACATGGGCGACCTGGAGGTTTACACACAGCGGGGCATCACAATTTTGGATGCCCTGAAGTGAAGAGAAATAATCAGGCCAGTAATCTAATAGACTACCAAGCAAAGTTCCATGGGTTTTGATCCACTTTAATCATATAACAACATATTATAACAATAAATTATCAACACTAAAATACCATACATAACATATTACAAAAAAAAAAATTACACTATATAAAAATAGTAACAAATTAAACAACGAACGCAAAACAAGAAATGTGGAAGGCAAATTTACATGAAATTTGAACAAAACATCAAAAAACACTAAGTAAAAAAAAAAGTCACACCAAAAAAAAAAAATCTAAAAACATTAAACAACAGATGGAAATGCTAACGCATCCACAACACAGGAAATGATAGGTTAAAAAAATATTTATATACCTTTAATATCTGCCCATTGACCCTGGGATGAACCCGCTGCCTCTTCTTCTTGTTCCCTTCCGCCTCTGTGGAACTGGAAGGGGTGCTGGAGAAACGGGACACACAGCGTATTGCTGGAGATATCTCAACTCTGCATATGTAAGTGTATAAAGCGAAACCAAAAGCAAATCCCTTCACTAAGCCGCTATGAAAGAACGCTATGAATCATCTTGAGGGCAAAGTGCCCAAGATGACGCTACATCTAAGAACAGGACAACTCTCCAGCAAATGATAGGTAGTGCAATGATTTGATCCTAAAGTTGATTGAAAAAAAATGCTTTTTATTAACAAACAAAAAATAAATAAATAGAAAGGAATGGGATAACGCTACTGAGCGACAGGTGGTTAAGGTATGCATTAGAAACAAAGAAGAAAAGAAGAATGCATGAAAGTGGTTAATGTATGGTTTAGGAAGAAGAAAAGAAGACTGCATTAAAGTGGTTAAGGTATGCTTTAGAAAGAAGTAAAGAAGAATATATGGCAAGCATGGCATGCTAAGTAGTGGGATAGCAGGGCAAGGGAATAGGAAACAGTTAAAAAAAGAGTTTCGTATATGTGTACAAGCCACTAAAAAAGCCAGCATCTGTATTTAAATTTCACAAAGAAAAAATATTACGGAATTTAACAGGGCTACGGAACTACGGGGCTGAATTAACGGAAAAAACAGGACTTTTCTGATGGGAACTAGTAGGATCTTGTTGGAGACTGAAACATTTTGTGGCAAGGTACGGGAAAAACGCTAGAAAAACACTAAGAGACGAGAGTTTCACATCAACATATTCAAGACCGTCATCTGTAAAATAGTGAGCAGTACTCACAGCGTTCTCGATGGCTTACACAGCTATTAAAACAGTATGAGATGCTCCCGATAGAGGCTCTGAATCATGTGAACGCATGTATACTGAACGAAAGCCATGTGTAATGTTCACACTTACAGATGAAAACGAGATGGAATATAGAGGCCTGTGAAACAACCTTATTGTTTGAGGTTCAAAGTATTTAAAGGAAAAATTCACTTTCAAAGGAATTTTGTGTTCACTATCTGCAGTCTGTTGATATGGGCAACGTACCCCAGGTCTTTACATCAAGAGGAGTAAAGTGAGTCCTGTACACACCGAACACTGCTCTTATGGCCACTGCTGAGGTGAGGCATCTCACTCAACCTTACACATGCCCAGCAGAAGTGTTCTGTGTGTTCAGGACTCACTTTTCTCTTCTTGGGGGGGTCATGCAGTTTTTTCCACAAAATTACCTGTACCTGTGATAGCGCACATACTTACATGTGAGGTACATCATACCAATAAGGTAAGGATATTTTTTTTTTTAAGTTTGGAAATAACAGTACCCTATGTGCTCATAGAAAAAATATAGTGTACCCCACCAGTAAAAGCGGCCCATCACAGGTACAGATAATTTATTTGGAGAAAAGGTAGTCTTAAGTTTAAAAGCTAAAACACTTACCAAAATGCAGGTTGCAATCCACATCGCAATGCATCACAGATTGTAGGTCAATGAAAAAAGATTGTAAGTAGTGAAAACTGCTTCGACAAAACACACATTTTCTAACTTTAGAAAACATTGTGTAGAATACTAAATCACCTTTGCACCTTGAGCATATAATTTTGGCACCAAAAATATACACTTTCAAAAATGCCATTGAAAGTGTATTTTCCCTATAAATTTAGTTAAATTCTCACACTCCCTTATTCTCGTGTGACAGAAACCCACAGTAATCAAAAAATAGCTACCTAAACACTACATTACCCATATGGAACATGTTCAAATTAATCACAGTCATTCATTCCTGTAAGGAAGTATCACTGGTTTCTGTGTCTGACAACCCAAATAATTTGTAGCTGCCTGCTATCTGCCTACTACAGTACCTAACTGAAATTGATAGGGGGGGGGGGGCAAATTGTTTCCATACTGTAGTTTAATTCTGACACGTATTTTGTAAGGGTGTGCCACTTGTTTACATCACCCCAGATAATTAACCTTGGGGAGTTCAATTTTTTTTATATTTAGCGTATTTTCCTCAGTTATTATTGATACATGTGCATGCTCAGTGGTGCCTCATTTAAAAATGAGTGTCAATACAATCTGCAAAAATGGAAGTGGCTGGAACTCAATCAGCAGCAACAGCAGCACTGTTCACAGCGGCAATCTAGTGAGGAGTAGCACGCCACAATGGTTCATACCTTCTAACAGATTTAATATTACCAAGGAAACAGATGACATTGCAGATTGGATGAATCACTTATCATCTCAGTCAAATGCTGCTAGGTACCCTACACTGCACTAGGTAAATACAACAATTCACAAATTCTGTGTTTGCTCTCCCAAAGGGGGTAACTTTTTAGAGGGTCTGGGTAATGAGCTCCATGGGACCTCCAGTCTTTGAAGTAAGCCACAAATATTCTTGGATGACACTTGGATTCTATTTTTAAAGACCTTACCAGTAATAGGAGCAAGTGAAGATCGGTCTGGTAGCTCCAACTACAATAGGAATCTGCTTTACCTAGGGCTTCAACCTTTTGACTTCTTGTTCTTTTCACCAGGACAAGCTAGGAACTCTTGGGAAGCTTTTGTCTTCTTGTTCTTTACACCAGAGGGAGCTAGAAATGTCTTCCTATTTTTAGTGGGAAGAGGGAGGCATACCTTACATCCCAAGCCCTGGGATTCTGAACAATTGGCCTAGTCTGTGGTTTGTTATGAAACATCATCCTTGTGTTTTTCTTTTGAGACGAGGAAGGCTTTCTCCTATTGGTGGCTGGCTCATGAGGATTGCTTGGATTCCTCCAAGTTACTTTATTTCTCTTGGCCAAAAGTAGCAACACTGCCCTTCTTTCTGGGAGGAGTCAGAAGCAGAACCACATAAAAATTGCACCTCAATATAGGTGCGGAGGTGGGTGAGAAAGTTGAATCTAGTTGAAGCATCTGAGGCTGTACTAGCTAGAGACTCTGGTCAAGGCAGAGGCTCCCTGGACTCTTACCCAGAACTGCACAGACAAATACTCACAATTATGACTAAATCAAGTTTTTTCTGCTGCTGCCATACCTTTCAGTTTTCAAGGAGAGTTTCCACCAGTAATGGTGGACTGGGTTCCTAAAGCAATTGTGGATTTGCAACAGGGACCTGAACTCTCAACAAAGACCAAACAATCCAGCCCCAGTGATGTTTAGGAATGATACTAATGCAGCATTGATTGAGTGGCAGAAAAGGACAAGCGCAGTGGCCTGTTATTTAGCCTCCTGAAAATAACTGTAGGGGCTAAAACGAAGCGACAGCCTAACTCTTTGTGCTAGTGGTATTTGTACCCTAATCCTTATATATTTACCAGAAGGCAAAAGCATTCATCACGCGAACATGTATGGTTCTGTGCTTGCCTGCCCTGTAAACCTCATTGGACATCCACAGTCACATGGGTCATAGAGCCTTGAAAGGCCTAGTTTACCTGGAAAACTTCAGACATTTTCTGGTGAGATTTTAGTAATCAGGCATCTCAAGTCCTGAGGGATGCTGTGGAAATTACAGTTGCCAGATGTTAGACTGTGCCTATATTTAGGGGGTGCATTTCAACCTACTTGGTTAAATTCCTGTCCATATACACACTAACTTCCTCCCACTTAAAGCGGACCTTCACCCTCAATAAGAGTCTGTGACAGACGCTCTGCCCCTTTGGACTTTACACAGGTTCATTACTTTCCTTTTCTTAAGCATGTTACAGACTGCCAGTGTATTGATTGATTGCGTTATTCATTGTTCTGACTGCAATTGTATTGATTGATTACGTCACAGACAATGGCATTGTTCTGATTGAGTGTATTACAGACGTCTATTGTGTTGCTGATTGCGTCACCGGCAGAGTTGAGGGATTGTGTGCCCTGCTGCTATTGGTCGGTGTGTGTGTCATGCAATGGAGACTTGTGTATATAAGGCCTAGAGTGGCACTAATAAAGACACTTCACCTTCACCCTCAATACTGAAGTTCTGTCTCTTATTGGGGGGAAACACTATATTACAATTCACTAGCCCTTGTAAGGGCTGTTCCTGTTTCCTCACGGACGACTCTGGAATTCCAGCAGCACCTCTTACGATTGGGAAAAGGACGTCTCGGGCGGTGAAGCCCTCCGGCGATAAGGGTTATCGCTACAATTGGTGGCAAGCGGTCAGATGGTCCTTTGTACCCAGAGAGAGTGCTACCCTGATGGAGAGTCAGTATGACAAGTTGAAAAGGCTGACCCTGAAGGATCTACTCGAGAGCCGGGGAAGGTCAGCTAGCAACCGCCCACGTCAGGAACTGATAGCCAAGCTGATCGAAATGGATCGTGCAGCAGTGAGGACCGAAACCAATATAGAGACTGATGAAGACGCTGCTCTCGTTCAAGCGGTTCGGAACAGATTGTCGGTCTATGGCCGAATCCATTACAAGAACTGATCGACCGAGTCTTTGCCGCAGCGGAGGCAGAGGCCAGTAAGCGAAGGGAAGATCGGCGACTCGCAACCCAGCAGCCTCTCAGCGCCCCTGTGTCTCCGAGCCTCAGTTACACTGGGGGGAGAAAGATTCCATTTGCAGCATTTAAGTCCTTCCAGGAAAGTGACGATGAGTGATGGATTTTTGGCCGATTTTGAACGGCAGTGCGCTTTACACCCGGTACCCACGGAGGAATGGGTCACCATATTATCAGGGAAACTATCTGGGAAAGCTTCCAATGCTTTCCGGGCCATCCCTGATGCGGACTTACCACACTACCATCTGGTAAAGGAGGCTTTGTTAGCCCGGAGCGCTGTCACCCCGAAAGCCTACAGTTGTTTTTACTAGAACATTTTCTCAATGCCTTGCAACCAGAGCTAAGAGAGTGTGTGTACAAGACCAGCACCCTGTGAGTACATGTGTGTGTACAAGACCAGCACCCTGTGAGTACAACTGTATGTGTGTACAAGACCAGCACCCTGTGAGTACATGTGTGTGTACAAGACCAGCACCCTGTGAGTACAACTGTATGTGTGTACAAGACCAGCACCCCGTGAGTACATGTGTGTGTACAAGACCAGCACCCTGTGAGTACAACTGTATGTGTGTACAAGACCAGCACCCTGTGAGTACAACTGTATGTGTGTACAAGACCAGCACCCTGTGAGTACATGTGTGTGTACAAGACCAGCACCCTGTGAGTACATGTGTGTACAAGACCAGCACCCTGTGAGTACAACTGTATGTGTGTACAAGACCAGCACCCTGTGAGTACAACTGTATGTGTGTACAAGACCAGCACCCTGTGAGTACATGTGTGTGTACAAGACCAGCACCCTGTGAGTACAACTGTGTGTGTGTATCATCTTCACCCTCAATACTGAGTTCTGTCTCTTATTGGGGGGGAAAGACAAGACCAGCACCCTGTGAGTACAACTGTATGTGTGTACAAGACCAGCACCCTGTGAGTACATGTGTGTGTACAAGACCAGCACCCTGTGAGTACAACTGTATGTGTGTACAAGACCAGCACCCTGTGAGTACATGTGTGTGTACAAGACCAGCACCCTGTGAGTACATGTGTGTTACAAGACCAGCACCCTGTGAGTACATGTGTGTGTACAAGACCAGCACCCTGTGAGTACAACTGTATGTGTGTACAAGACCAGCACCCTGTGAGTACAACTGTATGTGTGTACAAGACCAGCACCCTGTGAGTACATGTGTGTGTACAAGACCAGCACCCTGTGAGTACATGTGTGTACAAGACCAGCACCCTGTGAGTACAACTGTATGTGTGTACAAGACCAGCACCCTGTGATTACAACTGTATGTGTGTACAAGACCAGCACCCTGTGAGTACATGTGTGTGTACAAGACCAGCACCCTGTGAGTACAACTGTGTGTGTGTATCATCTTCACCCTCAATACTGAGTTCTGTCTCTTATTGGGGGGGAAAGACAAGACCAGCACCCTGTGAGTACAACTGTATGTGTGTGTGTGTGTGTGTGTGTGTGTGTGTATACAGGCCCGGTAGACAAAACGGTAATGCAGATGGATTATCCCGGCAAACAGAACTCTGCCCCTAACAAGAGTCCGGACAGCCCCACGTTAACCCGAACAGGGTCAATCCCGGTCTGCCGGGTGTTCCACAAAAAGGGGGCATTGTGACAGACGCTCTGCCCCTTTGGACTTTACACAGGTTCATTACTTTCCTTTTCTTAAGCATGTTACAGACTGCCAGTGTATTGATTGATTACGTTATTCATTGTTCTGACTGCCATTGTATTGATTGATTACGTCACAGACAATGGCATTGTTCTGATTGAGTGTATTACAGACGTCTATTGTGTTGCTGATTGCGTCACCGGCAGAGTTGAGGGATTGTGTGCCCTGCTGCTATTGGTCGGTGTGTGTCATGCAATGGAGACTTGTGTATATAAGGCCTAGAGTGGCACTAATAAAGACACTTCACCTTCACCCTCAATACTGAAGTTCTGTCTCTTATTGGCGGGGAAACGCTATATTACAATTCACTAGCCCTTGTAAGGGCTGTTCCTGTTTCCTCACGGACGACTCTGGAATTCCAGCAGCACCTCTTACGATTGGAAAAAGGGTCTCGGGCGGTGAAGCCCTCCAGCGATAAGGGTCATCGCTACAGAGTCTATCTTGTATGTTTCCCACACCCTGTACATACAGATTGCTCACATTAATAATCATCCTACCTGTATCTACTGCATGTTATGTGCCTTTAAACATCCAAGATGGCGGCTCATGGAGCATCAGGAAGCCTGCAAACAGGAAGTGTCTTCTGACTGTGTCACTCTGCATTCTGGGATTGCTGTCCTTTCCCTGACCCCAGCTCTGCTCTGTTGGTGCAAAGCACAGCTATAGCCCTGCCCCCTGTACTTTATCCTGCTCTCCTCTCCTCAGTATGTGTGATGCTTTTGAGTCAAGATGGCGGTGCCCGCATCCTAGAGTCCTGAACTGAGTTGCAGCCCAGTGGAAAATAATAATAATATTTTAATTTTAGATGCTGGGGAATAGTTTTTTAAGGGTTTGGGCTTTTCATTAAATCACGCTGAAGGTCCGGTTTAAGTAAACTAATCCACTTCAAAACATCTCAAAACCTCTAATTATATGTAAAAACCCTCGTAAGTGTTGCACATGAATAATGTTCTGTTCAATAGAAAAAAAGAACCCATTACTAGTGTTACTGCTGCCTAACCCTTGGTCATATGGCAGCTGCGGATAGGCATATGTCTATATTATTTTCTGTTTGTGCTGTATCTAGAAATGTGCTGGAAAAAAACATGACATTTACCTAAAAGAACATTTTCTAACAGCCACTAAGCTTTAAAAGAAACCTCCCTTTTCCTCGAGATGAAGTCTCTGATTTACTAAATGTGCACAACTTATTCTAGACTTTCCGAGCCTTTAGCACATTGATCATCTTTTAGATTATATATTTCTATGGTAAAGCAGTTGATTGTAAGGCAGTTGCACTGTAAAACAACAGCACTGTCGACAGAGCCAGTATTTTGGCTGCTGATCATCACCTTCAGTGAATCAGGCTCATTGACCCTCACTATAATGTATTCAGTGCTGAATTACTGAAGGGGTATTATTCACTCCAGACTGTGTTCCTTTCAAACCCCATATCACAAACCAAAAATATGTCTATTTTTTATGTGCCCCTGAGCCTGATGGCACATTTAAAAGGATCAACCTTTAGTGTAATGAAAAAGAACGACTTGCCTGCCTACTTATTTTACAAAAATAAAACTGATGGACTTTTATTTTCAGCAGTTTATCCTTTTACTATAAAAATGATGATTTCGAAATAATAAAATCATATGACATTATTACTGCAATAAAGGGTTGTAATTACTGTAACTCTTGTCAGCAAGCCAGAAATTACTAGTTTCTTGTAATAGCCATCTCTGGGTGCAGATTATGACACAATGGCTGCAAAAATAAAATGTGCCTATATTTTGCACTTTGTATTTTATTTTGTTATACAATTAAAATGTATATGAATGTTACATTGCTTAGGTTTGGGTTTAAAATTAGACAACACTATGGGGGTCATGCTAATTAGTTAGTGATGCAAGGTGCTCTTGCCACTTGTGGTGTGAATTGCAACCTGCAGCTCAGTGAGCTTTTCTTGTGAAGATACATTAAAGTGCAATAAAAAAATGTTCGATTTTTCCTGCAAAATCCACAATACCTGTGATTGTGAGTGCATTTTTGCAGGTAGGGTGCATCATTTTTCCACTAAGGTATGTAAATTTTTATTAGAAATTTAGAAATAACCGGGCTCTATGGCGTATGCAGGAATAAAATGTGCATAGCCCATAGGGTGATGCTGTTTGCGAACCTGAAAACAAATACCCTTACCTCATCTGCAGAAATGTCCTATATAAGGTACAGGGGATATATTTTAGGAAAAATGGAACAAAAGAAAGTGTAGTAAAATGAAAAAGCTCACCAAGATGCAGGTTGCAATTCACACTGCAAGGCAATTGGTGTCGAATATTTACCAAATATTTAGCATGACCCTCTATGAAAACAAGCCAAATGATTGAGGAGCCTCTGGAAGCGACTTTTGGGGTCTTTGTTGGAGCAGGGATCGTTGCTCTCATTGGATACAATTACCATGTAACACAGCATATCATTTTTTCTTCTAACAACATTTTATCCCTGGTTTTGTAAAAATGACAGCAGTGCAAAACTAAGGCCCTTATTTAATAAGGGATAGCGACAGGTAGCGCCTGGTGAGCGACCGGTAATGACGGGCACCGCCACGAGAACGCCGACTCCCCACCACAATCACACATTTATCAAGCCAATCCTGCTTAGCGACTGAGATAGCGCCAGATAGCCACTCATTCATCATTATTCCAGCCTCAGCCCACAGCGCCAGCGTCCGACCTTGAACAGCGACAGGTATGACCTCTCGCTACCTGGCGCTCTCCAATGCATTTCAATGGAACAATCTTTAAATATTCATAATTAATTCATATTAATGTTTTTTTTTTTTTTTAAAATGTGATAAATTCTGTGACCACTTCTGCCATGTTATATTTTTTTTAAGCTAAAAAAACAAAAAACAAAACTTTGTGCAGAATTAATATTACAGGTCTGATATTAATGTATTAATATTACAAAATTATTTGTTTTTTTTGTTTCCAAAAATATGGTTGTTTGGGGGTTAAAAAACTACTTTTAACCCATCGCCGCCAGCGCTCTGTGGTTTAAACATGCATTTCACAGCGCGAGAATTTTTTGAGCGTGATTTGAGCTTGGGAACTTAAAAAGGGCTGGGCGTCCACGGAAGACAACAGTGGTGGATGATCGCCGCATACTTTCTTTGGTGAAGAAGAACCCGTTCACAACATTAACTGAAGTCCAGAACACTCTCAGGGAAGTAGGTGTATCTGTCTCTAAGTCAACAGTAAAGAGAAGACTCCATGAAAGTAAATACAAAGGGTTCACATCTAGATGCAAACCATTCATCAATTCCAAAAATAGACAGGTCAGAGTTAAATTTGCCCAAAAACACCTCAACAAGCCAGCTCAGTTCTGAAAAAGTATTCTATGGACAGATGAGACAAAGATCAACCTGTACCAGAATGATGGGAAGAAAAAAGTTTGGAGAAGAAAGGGAACGGCACATGATCCAAGGCACACCACATCCTCTGTAAAACATGGTGGAGGCAACGTGATGGCATGGGCATGCATGGCTTTCAATGGCACTGGGTCACTTGTGTTTATTGATGACATAACAGCAGACAAGAGTAGCCGGATGAATTCTGAAGTGTACCGGAATATACTTTCAGCCCAGATTCAGCCAAATGCTGCAAAGTTGATCGGACGGCGCTTCATAGTACAGATGGACAATGACCCCAAGCATACAGCCAAAGCTACCCAGGAGTTCATGAGTGCAAAAAAGTGGAACATTCTGCATTGGCCAAGTCAATCACCAGTACTTAACCCAATTGAGCATGCATTTCACTTGCTCAAATCCAGACTTAAGACGGAAAGACCCACAAACAAGCAAGACCTGAAGGCTGCGGCTGGAAAGGCCTGGCAAAGCATTAAGAAGGAGGAAACCCAGCGTTTGGTGATGTCCATGGGTTCCAGACTTAAGGCAGTGATTGCCTCCAAAGGATTTGCAACAAAATATTGAGAAAATAAATATTTTGTTTGGGTTATGTTTATTTGTCCAATTACTTTTGAGCTCCTAAAATGTGGAGTGTTTGTAAAGAAATGTGTACAATTCCTACATTTTCTATCAGGTATTTTTGTTCAACCCTTCAAATTAAACGTTACAATCTGCACTTGAATTCTGTTGTAGAGGTTTCATTTCAAATCCAATGCGGTGGCATGCAGAGCCCAACTTGCGAAAATTGTGTCACTGTCCAAATATTTCTGGCCCTGACTGTATGTGCGTGGAGTGGATATTTCACTATTTTGCACTACACAAGTTCAACCACTGTTTTTGAAGGGATTTCCAGGGATTTCGGAGGAAAATTATGTGGAGGCTGATTCACTACTTACGCCAGGTATCGACAGATGAGCGTCTGTATAGCGGCGCTTAGATCGACCGCTAGTAGATGCTGTAAGCGAGTATCGGGAGCTGTAACAGAGCACTTCAATCGCTGTAGTAACCTGGGCGGCATTGATTGAATGTGATGTATGTTGGGCGCTGTAACAACAGTACAGCACTGCAGCGAGTGAAAGGTAGCACCAGCTCAGTGCATCCGACACTTGGCGCTCCACACCATATTTCAAAAAAGTTCTCGCACACAGCATTTTAAAGCTGGGCGCTGTAGCACAGAGCGCCAGATGCTGTGTGATTAAAGTCTGTTTTTGAACACATATACACCAGTAACAAAGCGAAAACACATGGAATGACATTTTTTAACACTGTAAAAATAACACTTTAGTGGCAGACATGTAAATGCAATTCTGCATATAAAAAGTCAAAAAAGTTTCTAAAAGTGTTTGTTTGCTGCCAGGAGAGGTCACACAATGATTTAAGCCAAAAAAAAAAATTGCCAAACACACTAATTATACACAACTAATGAAAGCCCATTGAAATGTATGGGAGAGTGCTACAGAGTGACAGGTACTACATAGCGTTCTGGAACCTAGAGCGCCAGGGCTAAACACTGAGCCACCTCTAGTAATACATGTGACGCTACATGCCGCTGTTAGAGGTGCTCACCAGATTCGCTTTCATAAGTGTGGTTTCTCATACAGCGCCGAGCGTTCACCAGAAGCTGCCTGGCACTATGAGGCACTACCTGGCGCTATCCCTTCTTAAATAACCCCCATATTGTTTTTTTCAGCAGAGTCTGGGTTTTAAAATGAAATGTCTTTTTTGTCATTTTTTAGGTGTACTCTCAATGTTTTGGGGTGAAGTATGTGCAAAAAAAATGTATTTTTTTGTAATACAAAATGTAAGTTTGTCAATAAATGTTATTGTGTTGATATACCAATTTCTTCCGGTTACAACGGTACCACATATGTATTGGTAGACACCCTTTCCTGGCCAAGAGACTCCCCCAAACTGAAACAGCGCTTTAGGAGATTTTCAGATAAAATACAACTATGCTATGCGCACCTTGTAGTTTTTCAAGAAAAACAACCCTTTACATTTGAAATACTCCCACAAACTATATATTTCTTGGAAGTACATACCTCAAGCTTTCTAGGTGTACTAGGCTTGTAAATATGGGCGTAGTTTTCTGGAAGTAATCCTTCAATGAATACTTTGGTTGCACAGAGTTTCCCAAATTAAGAATAAAAAGCAGAATCAATGCCACTATATGCAAACAAGAAAAAACAAGTTAAATCTGAAAAAGCAAGGTCCCCCACAAACCGAACAATACCCAACATGCATAGGTACTGTCAAGGGAAAAGTTGACAAACACCCCAAAGTAAAGTATGTGTTTAAAGTGGACCCAGCTGGATCGGCCTGGGAATCTATCTATCCAAAATCGGATGTCCCGCTGTGTGAACCCCCCCAGGACGCCCGCTAACCTTACCTGACCTCCGGTCCTACGGCACATGCGCAGGCTGCATCTCGCGCTTCTCTCGTACCAGCGCCAGCCATTTGTGAATGCTAGAGGGAAGCACAAGATGCGTCCGCCAGCGTTCTCGGAGCCGCTGAGGTTTGATGCCTCTTTGACGCACATACCTCAGCGACTCCGAGCACGCTGATTGGAAGAGCGGCTGCGCATGCGCCATAGGAGCGGGTTGAGGTGAGTTGAATCGGGCGATCTGGGGGGTTTCACATAGCGGGGTACCCCCGATAGGGGTGCCCCGGGGAAGTGGACCAAAACCCAGGATAGTCAAAATCCTGGGTGTTGGTTCACTTTAACGGTAATTTTGCTTGAAAATTTCAGCCACCGCGCACTTTTTCTACCAAAACAACCTTTACATTTGGAATACAGCTTGTTGTAGTGGCCTCATCCTTTTGGAAGTAATCCCTTGAAGAATTCTTGTTGCACAGGGTTTCCCTAAAAAAATTTATAAAAAAGCAGAATATAAAATACATTTTCCTAAAATATTAATATGCAAACAAGAAAAAACTAGCTAAATCTGAAAGTACAGGGTCCCCCGAGTAGAACAATACCCAACATGCATAGCTAATTTTAACCCTTTTAATTGCCAGCCTATTTGAATTTTGTCAACCTTTGTTAACAGGTCATTTTTCACCATTTTGCGCTATGTTTAACTGTGATTTTTGCAGGAATTTCCAGGAAGATTATTCGGAGCCTAAAAGCTGGTGGACAGGGTGGCGCTCACTGGTGCTGTTATAATCAGCATAAGGATCCAACAGGCACTGACACAGGCCGCCAATAACTAGCGCACCAGTCCAAGCTGATTATTTAACATCGGGCATTCTGTAAAAATAACAGTGTCAGAATATAAATAGATGCCGCACTCCAAAGCAGACCCATATACCTGCAAAATTAAGCTAAATGGGACACTTCATAAATAAGGCTCTAAAAGTCTGACAAATGCAACCTAAACAGGTATTTTCACTTTAAATATACTCTTTTAAAAAGAAGAAACTAAAGCAATTTTTTTTTTTTTTTAGCAAAGACCCACTGGAAATATACAAAAATCAACATATAATGATCAGTCGCAAACTGTTAAAGTCACGAAGCAGTGTCAGTGACCTAAAATGAAAATAAATGAACTTCTGATAAACTAATCAAATTAAAGGCAGCAGATCAAACACTAATTAAAACAGTAAAGTTCAAACATTTTTGAAATCCCAAACCACAGCACAATTACTAAAGATTAATGAAACATTCGTATAGAGTTTCACCAAAAAAAAAAGAAAAAGTGTGACGGGCATTGGATGTAGGTAATGTTAAATATTTTACCCAATTTCAATTAACTGTACTTTCTATCAGAAAACAGTTTAAAGTGAGTCCTTCAAGAGAAAAAATAGTGGGTTACTATAGAATGTTTATTTTTGTCTGTAATGCCTTCAGATGCTCAGTCAGCCTGAATCTGTTATATACTTTAAACCTATTTTTGAGTTTCATAGGGATTAATAAAAATGCTTGTATGATTTAACCTATGTCTGTTTTGTTGATTGTTGGCTTGGCTGGTTAGGTCCAAGGATGCTGGTTCCTTACAAAGAAAGGAGGTGGGACTGGTATGGTGAAATTGCTGATGGGAATTGCTGACGGGAAAGCCAAAAAATGACAGCTTTGGGTTAGCAGCCAGTAAAAGGGTAGACAAAACCTAAAGAGACTATAAACCCAAAAGCAAAAAAAGCCAGCAAACAGGTCCCCTGATGCCTTTCCCATGTGAGTCTTCTGGAAAATCCATGGAAATCCCTTCAAAAATCAAAGTTGAACATGTGTAGCGCAAAAAAGTGAAACGTAGTCTGGCAACAGAGGGTGACAAAAAATCTAGGTAGGCTGCCACTTAAAGGGTTAAAGGAAAAACTTGTTTCCTTTTTCTTTCTTTATTCACCCTAAAATGCATCACTTAATAAAATGGAAACAAGAAATATATACAAATGTTCAAGGTGATATTCTTTTAATCCGCCATCTAATCCCGCATAATTTAAACTGTGCTGAAAACATAGCTCAACCTGCATTTAATATCCTAAGATTCATAGTGGCCTTATTGGTACTTACAATGACCATGGGGCTTAACCAAATGATTTTGAATTGTTCTGGGCAGGTTGAAATTTGAGAGGCAGTCAGAGGTTTTCTCACTTATCCCACAATAAAGTGAAATATAAATTAGTTCTCAGCAGCCTAAGAGAAATTCAAACACATTTGTAGAGGCACATTTTTTTATGCGGTTGGTTTCCCAACAGACGGCAGTTATTTTGTAAAAAAACGAATAGTGCTTGCTATCTCTAAATGATGCCAAGTTATCTGATAAATAAGGTGGAGGGGCAACAATGATGCCCCCCCTGATCTTCTGTGCCCCAGTGCAGTTGCACCCCTCACCCCCTATAGTTACGCCCTCTGTGATTGCCGGTGACCCCATGCACATTAACGCCAGGTAAACCAACTAATTTTACCTTTCAACTCTGTCCCCAGATTCATTTGAGCCCTGTGATTGACTGCCATGGTCATATGGTCTGCAGGCCTCCACCAGGTGCCCGGCGACCACATGACCAGTAATGGTGCAATTGTGGGACTCGATTTTACTGTTTCTTGGTTTAACAGGCCTTAATCCCAGCAATCCAGATGCCCCCCTGTACAAAGAACCACACCCCATTTTGAAAAAAATGGATGTTGTTTGGTTCAACTTTATTGTGTGCTGAGTGAGGGAACCAGAGAAATTAAAGAATGATATCTTACAGCAATCCTAGATTGCCAAAGATTGTGGTTGCAGGAAAAGTGGAGGTGTGATTAGACACTACTGCAAGAGGATAGCTTATGATTTCTCTATTGAAGCAAATGGGCGTGGCCCTTGGAGCTGTCTGGGGGCTACTGGGGTCAGTAAGAGCTCAAAACTTCAGACTATTTCAGACACCCTTGCTGTGTTCCTTACACCTCTACCTATTACTAGACGACATTGGATGCCTAGACTAACACTCTCTGATTCGTGCAGCTCCAAATGTACATGCTGGCACTCCTAAATGTGCATGTACGCAGTTCCAAATGTACATGCCTGCACTCCTCAATGTACATGCGAGCATCCCCAGACCCTCATGCGTGCTTCCCTTGACCTGTTGTGAATGCACGCACCCTCAGATGTGCATGTGTGCACCCTCAGGCATGCATGCACGTATCCCCAAATGAGCATGTACGTACCCCCAGAGGCACATAAGCGCGCTCCCAGAAGTGCCTGCTTCCAATCCCAAATGCACATGTGATTAGGTAGTTGGGCAGGCAGGCATACAGGTCCGAGGATGTTAGTACAGGTTGTTGGGCAGATAGGTAGTTGAGAAGGGGGGTGGGTAGGTAGGTGGACAGGCAGGCAGACGGGTTGTTGAGACATGTGAACAGGCATGTGGAGAAGATGTCGAACAGGTGAGTGGCTAGGTGGGCAGGCAGGTGGATGGGTTGTTGGGCAGGCTGGTGGGCAGACAGGCAGACAGGTGGGTCGAAAGGCAGGCAGGTGGGTGGGAGAGTGGGCAGGCAGGTGGGTAGCCAGAAAGGTGGACAGGCAGGTGGGTGACCTGATGGGTAGATGGGTGGGCAACCTGATGGTCTGATAGGTAGGTGGGCAGGCAAGTGGCAGGGCACGTTGGTAGGTGGATGGCCAATAAGGTGGGCGGGCAACCTAGTGGGCAGCCAGATAAGAGTGAGGGAGGATAAGAAGGAGGACTCCGCAGTAGTGGCAGCTCCAGGTGGACGGCGGCTTGGATCTTTCTACCAGCCAGTGGCTACAGCGTTGGCTCCTCCACAACGGCTCTGGCAGCTGCAGCTCCTTCCTCCCCCCCCCCGGCTCAGGTGGTGGCTTATTTTCAGTGGTACAGGTGGCTCCATCCTTTCCCCCAGCTCTGGTGGAGGCTCTGGCGGTTGTGGTCCCTATCCTCTCCCCGGGTCAGGATGCGGCTCCGCCATGGTGTCTCCAGGTGGTGGAGGTCTGCTGCACACCCCAGAGGGTGTCACTAGGAGGAGGTTGGGCAGGTAGAAGAGGGGTAGGGGTAAGTGAGAAAGGGCATTTCCTCATTCACAGTACTGCTCTGATAGGAAGAACAGCGCTGGAGGAACTCTTGGTAAGGTAAGCTGCTGTTTATTTTTCTCTCTTTCAGTCTTGAATTTAATCAGTTAATTTAAATATAATTAAGACATTTCGTAACAAGTATGCATAAAGTATGAAAATCATCACAGTGCTTTAATGTTTTCAGAAGCTGTCATACTGACAATTTAACAGTCGTTACTGGCATGGGTATTACGTACATAATCTAGCATACACTGAGATGCATAAATAATTAAGGTAGAGGGTAGAGGATAGGGTAAGGTAGGGAGAAAGGGAGGGGTAGGGTGTTCCCGCCAGCTCAGGGATCCCAGATCAACGTCTTTTTTCAATTCAAGGAATATGAGGTTGCTATTTATTTTTTCTTTTGCCTAATGAATCACTTTAAGGTTTAGGTTGGCTTTCAACCTCCACAACCTGCAGTAACCTTCAGCTTAGATACCCCACCCACCAAACAATAGGGACACTCTAGACATGCCAGAATTGGGCTATCCTACTTACCCCTTCAGGGGCTCCTGATGCACATGACCATTGCCAACACATTGATGGCCATAGACACATAAATAGAAATACATGTTACAATACAGTTTAATAAGCCTGTGTGTGTAAGCGGGCATACATGTTGGTGTGGAAGATCGAAAACAACATTTTGCCATATTAAAATGTGCTAGATGAAATAGTGAGAAAATAAGTGATAATAGAATATACCCTTACAGCTAAACTGGATGCAACCTATTTCCAGTCGTATGGTTCTACTACAGGGGTATCCAGGGAATATTAGGTGGCGTGGTTTCAACACATTATTAAATGACATTTTCTTTGTGATATGAGAATGACAAAATTGGTGCCACATTCACGTCAGAAAGAAAATGTCACTTGATAATGAGATGAGATGTGAGATTAAAATTAATTTGAGGAACGGTGATCTCCAATAACAAAAGAAAGTGATATTGTGTGTACGAAAGTATTACTAAACTAGAAGCTGGAGCTGAAAAGCGTGATGCTAATATAGGTCATTAAAGATTTTTCTTTAGTTTGGATAAGGCATCAATACAACCAGAATGTTGCTGGTTCATTTAGTGATGCAAACAGAAATAAAGTAAAAGTTCACTGTTGATGGCATTTTTGAAAGTATATATGTTTTTGTGCCAAAATGATGTTGTCAAGGTGGTGAGCTTATCTGGCATTTTTTATTATGTTAGCAAATGTTTAACGGAAGCCATTGTTACTACCTGCAATTTGTTGCTATTGGTCAGCAACTGTACCCCAAGATCTACAAGAAGAAAGAAATGAGTTCTATATACACTGGAACACTGCTGCTGGATATGTTTAAGGTGGAACAAAACCCAGGTTGGGATGCCCAGCTGCATGAAAGCCCCCAGATCACTCTTTCAAACTCACCTCTTCCTAGTCCAACAGTGCATGCGCCAGCTCTCATCCAATCATGCATATTAATTGCTTGGCAAACACGCTCTGTTTACACGAGAGCCTGGCAATGGGAGCGGGAGCAGCTGCATCCCCTGCAGCGCGCGCTCCCATCCCCAGCCCAAAGGAACAAGGATGTGGCTGCCATTGTTTACATCGAGGAGGGAGCGCCAGGAAGAGGTTAATGTTGCGGCACCCCTAGGGGAGTTCACAGTGTGGCATCCCAATCTGGGATCCCAATCTTTTAGATTCAAGTGCCAACGCAGCTGGGTTTGGTCTGCTTTAAATGAGCTCCCTGACCTCCCTTCAACCATATCAACAGTTATCTGTGTATAGGACTTAATTCTTAATAATTCTGTCTTTGTGTACAGACTTGCTGTCCAATAGCAACAAATTGCAGACTGCTTCCATAAAACCCAGATAGACATTTGTGGTGTAAATAGGGATCGGCTTTACTGGAACATGAGTGCAGTAAGAGAAGGTCACCTTACATGGTGAATAACATAGTCAGGAAAAAAAAGTAATAGAGATCACCTCAATGTACAGGAAACACAACATTCAGCAAAGAATGTTCAACAGTCTACACACAGATATATTTAACAGCGGCGGCTATTTTCATTAATGTAAACTGTATTAACCAGTAATATAGATGCATATCGCGTGCTAAGTTAGACTGTTGTACAGTATCTCCAACATCACCCCAACAGCTGATGCTTAGTCTTTTAAACCCATCTTCTTTGGAAGCCTTGAGTGCCTTTCAGTGGTCAGGGGCTTGATAAGGATATCTGCTGTCATATAAACAGTAGGGCAATAAAGTAACTCAGTCTTCTCCATATTTTTGGAAATATCCCTTGGCTACGAGTCTTGCTCTGTATCGCTCCACTATGCCATTTTCATTGTACTTCACTTTAAAAATCCATTTACAACCTATGGCTTTCCTTCAGGTGGTAGTTTTGTAAGTGTCCATGTTTTGATGTCATGCATGGATTTTATCTCTTCCTTTGCAGCCTTTATCCATTTACTGGCTTCCCCTTCTGAAAGCTGAAATATGTCTTCCTAAGTTGCAGGTTCATTAGTACTAGAGTGCTTGCCTTGTATGAGTGAGTTAAAGGGAGATTGCCTTTGGTTTCTCTTGTTCTCACTTCAACTGTTTGTTCAGAGGTTACACATGATGGCTGGAATTAAACCAGGCAAAAAATACAATGAGTGTGCACCACCTGAATCTATTCAACCTAAGGTATACTTATAGGTGCTGGCAGTAGAGGAAAAAGACCATAATGAAAACAAAACTTTGGATCCCGTATTCCCACTTACCAACGTGGGGATTGACATCTCCAGCATTCCATGGCGATCGATCAAGTTGATCCGACTTCTGATCTATATAGGGGGAATAAGGCAACCTTGGATCAATATTCCCACTTATCAACGTGGGGATCGACATCTTCATGCTGGAGCCTCAAGAATGACATCTGTGGCAGGTAGTGAAGTGGACGCTGATCCATTCGGGATGGATGGATACCCCCCTTTCTTTTGGATGGGCGAGGATCAGTAAAATCAGGCCCCAGAATGATATCTATGGTGGCCAGTGAAGCACACGCCAATCCACGTCATCCTTGGGACATGAATTATATGGACCTTCCAGGGAGATTGCCATACACTAGTGATATCGGCATCTCCAGACATCCCTGCTACAATATGGCAATTGATGGACTAGGAGGACCATGAGGGTGGTACACATGTCCACATATGAACACTTGGTGTGGTTTTTATATCTATGTGACCCATGGATATCGCCACACTATTATGTGGCGACAGGAATATGGACCTACAGTATTTGAGCCATGTGCCCTTTATGAGAATGACGTCTACACCAATACACAGAGTTGGACATGTGTTACCTCCCACTTCTTCCTTCCCCCCCCCTTTTCCTTTTTGTTTTTTTCTTCTCCGCGTGTGTGGCAGGCGGCGGCGCGCCCGGACATTGGTGCAGCCTGTTATCAGGTGGGTTTATATGGGGGGAGAGGGTCGCAGTAAGCTCATTCACCCTGGCGAAGTGGCGATAGGCCATGCAGCGCGTCAGTGGCGAGCTGTTGGAGGGGGTCCCTTGGAGGCTTATTAATATGGTGATGTAGAGATTCATTTCTCCTTATTTATTGTTACTATTTGTTTACTTTTTGATACATTTTGGTCACTATCAATAGAGTTTTTTAGTATTTTTTGCACTTTGCACTTTGCACTTTATTTGGTTATGTGAGTTTTTTACCCATGCACTGGGATTACAATCTTTCAATTTTTGTTTGTTTGTAGGTTTGGATTTTTATATAACTTTTAACACTATTTTGCACTTTTTATATCCTTTTGTCATTCATTTCATTCCTGTTTTTTGGCCATGTATTTAATAAGCATCATCAATTTTTGTCTTAACGTCATCAATTAATTAATTATTTATTCATTATATCATTGGTATATTTAGAGCCACAGTAGGGATCCCTCCCCCATACTGAGTGTGTGTTTATGTGTTTTTAATGAGTCCTTCATGTATTGTTAGTATGTATTTTTAACCTTACCTAATAAATTCATGCTTAAAATTTACCTTATGTAATTGGATTTATACTTATACATGGGTTAGTGTGCGGCAGCACTATAAGGATTTCTTTGGGGGTGGGTCTAGGGCCTCCTTTTTGTTTTCATTACAGATGATGGCTGATCGGTGTCAGTTTTCTCTTCCGGTCTTACTCCCTCAGTTGTCATCACATTGTCTCTCAGACCTTCAACAAAAGTTATTCTGTTGCTAATGTTAACCTTGCCTGTTTAGATGAACGCTTTGCATCTAAAAACACTTAGGTGTTTTACCCTTGGCTTTTCATTGTGCTACAATTCATATGGAGTTTTCTCCACTGTTCTAGAAAATAAGCCGCTGTCATTGCTGCCTCACCCCATTATTTTTATGTTAGTCCAGAGTCTCCCAGCATACATCTGATAATTTCAGTCAGAGTTTGGTTCTTTTTTTCAGCTGCCCCATTTTGCTCTGGTGTGTATGGCACAGTCTTTTTTATGCTCTATTCCATTCTGCTTAAAGTACTCTTATACTTATTTGGCCTGTGACTTCTTTTTTTTGAACAATGTTTTTATTGAAGTATAGAGATTTTACATCAAATAGCAAAATGCAATACTTTCACATAAGAGAAGCAAAGAAAGACATCCAAATCATTGTAAACTGGTACACAACAAAGAGATGTTGACCTCTTACATATAGCATTCAATGTAAGCGAAAAAAAGATAATAGGTTAGAAGGTATGAGATAGAGTGAAAGGAGAGAAGGGCAGAGAGAAGAATAGGAAGGGAAAAAAGAAAGGGGGGGTGGGTGTCCGCACTCCCTCCATACACACATGGAGAAGTTGGGAGGCTAAGTTGTAAGGAGGCGGCGATCAAAGTTTTTAGGCTGGAAGTGGGTGATCCAACCATCCCAGGTAGCAAAGAAGAGGGTAAGGTCACCTTGCATCGAGGCTGCCATCTTTTCGAAGAACATTATCTCGTTGATGCGAGGTATCAAGCTTCCGCTGGGAATGGACCTGCTCTTCCATGATTGCGCTATGATCAATTTAGCGGCTGTGATGATATGTCTCATGAGCTCGAACTGCGCTCTAGTACAGCCAGGAGGTTTTAAATTGAGGGGGGCCAGTTGGGGTGAGGGAGTCAGGTGCAGGCCAGTAGCCCTCTTGATAATGTAGAAGACCTTGGCCCAGAATTGTTAACTAATCTACAGTCCCACCAGATATGAATATATGTTCCTTGACTACGGCATTTGGCCTGTGACTTCACCTCTATTATCACTCTGAAGTATGAGAGGTTTCCTTTGAAATGTGTGACTTGTATTAACTACATAGTCCTGCAATTTGTCAAAAAATTTACTGTTGTGTTGCGCTAGTAGCATAAGTGCCTGTGTGTATATTGGTTTAGGGGACCACATACATGACTGTGAACTAGGTCATATGGTCTTAAAGCTCTATTCTAAAGTGTTGCTCTTGTAGCTTTGCATTTGATGCAACATTCACACTTAACAGTAACTGGTGCTTTCAGACCCTTTGTCAGATTCCTCTTTTGTAGTTCTTGTATGCATTCTGGGTTTCTGTGACCTAAAGGTCTGTGTCACATGTGTATACAGTCAATGTGTTTATGGGTGCATATTCTCACCTTTTCCTTCACTGCGTTAAAGTGGACCAACACCCAGGATTTTCACTATCCTGGGTTTTGGTCCACTTCTGCGGGGCACCCCGATCGGGGGAACCCCGCTGTGTGAAACCCCCCAGAACGCCCAAAAAAACTCACCTCACCCCGCTCCAATGCGAGCGCTCGTCCAATCAGAGCGCTCAGAGCCACTGTGGTATGGACGGACAAGCGACGGACAACCACAGTGGCTCAGAGCGCACTGGAGGCCGCCTCTCGCGCTTCCTTCTAACAGGGTGCGTGCCCTGCTAGAGGAAAGCACGAGAGGTGGCCGCAGCCCGCACATGCGCTGTTGGAACGGGGAGAAGGTAAGGTATGTGGGCGTCCTGGGGGGTTTCACACAGCGGGGGCATCCCGATTTCGGATGCCCCACGGGGAAGGAGCTGATCGGCCCGGGAATCTTATAGATTCCCAGGCCGATCAGCCATGGGTGTTGGTCCACTTTAAGGTGATACAGATGATCATCCAGATCACTTGCAATCATCTGCTTGCTGTCCAGGATAGAACTTGTCACCTTGGAATTTTAAAATGAGTCATTTGGCTGTCAGAGGCTTCACAGATAGGAGTCCTCTTTCTAGATCATTCGGTCACCGGGCCAATAACCTGTTGCAGAGTGTGAGTGTTGGGTGCAGCAGAGTGAAATCTGGATAGACATTTGTGGTGTAACAGGAACTGGCTTTACTGGAACACGAGGTCACCTTAACCCTTTCAGTGCCAAGCACGTAGTTTCTACGTGCTCGCTTCCACTCCACTTAAGTGCCAAGCACGTAGAATCTACGTGCTTGACTTTCCCCCCTGCTAGTAAAAAAAATAAAAATCAAAAATACTCACCTGACCCCTCGTTGGATCCGGCTGGGTCTCCTCTTTAATTTGCTGCCATCCGATCCCCCGTGGGGGGTCGGATGGCTCCAGGAGAGCCCCCGGAATAGCCCCCCCCCCGTTTGGCAGCAGCAGCTGCTAACTGTAAAAAAAAATAAAAAAATAAAATGACATTTACTTACCTGCAGTCGTGCTGCTTCCCTCCGGGTCTCCTCTTCACTGGGGGGGCCTCCGATCACCCCCCCCCAGCCTCTTCAGCTTCAGGGGAGAGCCTGAAAGGGCTCTCCCCCTCCTCTCCCGATGGGCGCCGCCATCTTGTTGTTAAGCCCCGCCCTTTGGGGGCGGGGCTTATGGCGTCACTCCAGGGCCTCTTGCTGCCTCTCCTCGGCTCAGCTGTCAGATGCCCTGGTGATCGCTGGGTAGAGCAGTGGAGGGGCAGGGGATGCTCTGATCCCCTGCCCCCCCCCTCCTCTGGCCAGCGATCACCAGGGCATTTGACAGCTGATCGACACAGGAGCTGACAATCGGGTGAGGAGAGTAAAGTAAAAAAAAACTTTTTTTTTTTTAATAAATGAATTTTTGTGTGTGTGTGTGTGTGTGTGTGTGTGTGTGTGTGTTTTTTTTTTAATGTTAACCCTTTGTGAACTGGTAAGGGGTCCATGAGACCCCTTATACCAGTTCACAAGGCTGGGGTCTGGCAAGCCACCTGCAACTAGCGGGTTGCTTGCCATTAACCCCCGCACCCCCAATTACCTGCCTCCCCAAAGCCCGGGGGGGGCAGAAGAGCCCGGGCCCACACAGGGTATGTGGGCTCGTAGGCTGCAGGGTGGGGGGCCACAAAAGCTGGCCCCCCCCACTCTGTGCCTACAAGCCCCCATAGCTGGTCCCGGGCTGGTTATGACGGGTAAGGGGGACCCTACATCATTTTTTTTTTCATTTTAAGGGTTAGGGTTAGGGTTAGCCTAACCCTAACCCTAACCCTTAAAATTAAAAAAAAAAATGTGTTCCCCCCCGGAGGGGGGACCTTACGTCATTTTTATTTTATTTTTAAGGGTTAGGGTTAGGGTTAGCTTAACCCTAACCCTTAAAATTAAAAAAAAAAAATGGGTTCCCCTCTACGTAATTTTTTTTATTTTTAAGGGTTAGGGTTAGCCTAACCCTAACCCTTAAAATTCAATAAAAAATGAAAACATTTTTTTTTAAGGGTGAGGGTTAGGGTTAGGCTAACCCTAACCCTAACCCTTAAAAAAAAAAAAAAAAATGACATGGGGGGGTCCCCATTTTTGGGGGGGGATTTTTATTTTTGTATATTTTTTTATTTTTAAGGGTTAGGGTTAGCCTAACCCTAACCCTTAAAATTCAAAAAAAAATGAAAAAAATTTTTTTAAGGGTGAGGGTTTTTTTTTTTATTAACCCCTTATGTTTATAGTGTGGATAGTATTTTATTTGTAAATGTAATAAAGTGCTCTTTTCAGTTTGGGGGGTCTCCAGGGCAAGAATGGGGGGGCTACCGATACATATGTGGTACCGTTGTAATCGGGAGAAATGGGGCTATCACATGCAATATGGTTTTCATTAAAAAAAAAAAGGTTTTATTTAAAATAAAGGAGACAATTGTTTAAAAAATATATATTTTTTGTTTTTTTTTTGTTTTTTTAAGCAGAAATATTCAAAAAACAGTAGAAAAATTACAAACAAGACATTTCATGTTAAAGCCTAAACTCTGCTGCAAAAAATGTATATGTAATGTATATATTTTTCTGGAAATTCCAGCAAAAATCACGGTTAATCATGCCGCAAAATGGGGAAAAATGACCTGTCAACAGAGGGTGACAAAACTTCAAGTAGGCTGACAATTAAAAGGGTTAATAGTACCTATGCATGTTGGGTATTGTTCTGCTCGGGGGACCTTGCGCTTTCAGATTTAGCTTGTTTTTTCTTGTTTGCATATTGATATTTTAGGAAAACATGGTTTTTATTCTGCTTTTTTATAATTGTTTTTAGGGAAACCCTATGCAACCTAAGAATTCTTCAATGGATTACTTCCAGAAAGATGAGCCCACTACAACAAGCTCAGTACTCTTAGAAAGCTTAACATGTGTACTTTCAGGGAATATATGGTTTGTGGGGATATTCTAAATTTAAAGGGTTGTTTTGGTTGAAAAATCGCAAGGTGCGCACTTTGTCTGCAGAGCTGAAATTTTTAAGTAAAATTACCGTTATGCGCACGCTTTACTTTGGGGTGTTTGGCAACTCTTCCCTTGACAGTACCTATGCATGTTGGGTATTGTTCTGTTCGGGGGATGTTGCTTTTTCAGATTTTATATGTTTTTTTCTGTTTGCATATAGTTTTTTTAGGAAAATGTGGCTTTGATTCTTCTTTTTTATTCTTTTTTAGGGAAACTCTGTGCAACCAAAGAATTGATTGAGGGATTACTTCCAGAAAATTGCGCCCATGTCAACAAACCTGGTACGCCTAGAAAGCCTGAGGTGTATACTTCCAGAGAATATATATATTTTTGGGGGGTATTTCAAATGTAAAGGGTTCTTTTTCTGGAAAGACTGCAAGGTGCGCATAGCGCGGTGCATAGTTGTATTTTATCTGAAAATCTCCTAAAGCACTGTTTCGGTTTGGGGGAGTCTCCTGGGCAGGAAAGGGTGTCTACCTATACATATGTGGTAACGCTGTGACCGGGATTAATTGGGGTTTCACATGCAATAAGATTTTATTTTATTTTTTTGCACATATTTCACCCAAAAGTATTGAGAATACACCTAAAAATTTACAAACAAGACATTTCATGTTAAAGCCCAGACTCTGCTGAAAAAAACAATATATCATTTTCCTGGGAAATCTCTGGAAATCCCGTCAAAAATCACATTTGAACATGGGGAGCGCAAAATAGTGCAAAATGGTCTGGCACCAAGGGTGACAAAAACTCCAGGTAGGCTGGCAGCGAAAGGGTTAAAGAAGTCATAGACATCATCTCAATATACAGAAAACATGTAGCAGAGAATGTACCACAGAAACACACAGATATATATAACAGCGACATCTACTGTCATCAATGTAAAACGCATTAACCAATAATATAGATGCAGATTGTATACTAAGCTAAGCTGTTTCACAGTATCTTCAACAACTAGAACATTAGTAGTCTGTAATTTGTAAGGCCTAACTATAATAGTATACAAAACTCCCAGGAATATTCCCACATCATTCAAAGACTAATGCTTCTTTCTGCGTGAAACAGTACATATATAACCATTTGGTTTCACAGAAACACCTAAAGGTATTATTTATAAAGTGCTCCATTCTTACAATGGAAATCAAAACATGGCACAGATACCATGAAGTGCCGAATCTTAATGCACTGCAATGTGGAAGCCCTTTTCCTAAGGGAAAATGACATTATTTATTGAGTACATTAGCAAGGTTTATAACAAACAGCCTTGATGTTTTCCTGTGCCCATTAGCAAGACAGTTTTATGATCATTTTTACAGAGTTATATTATTAATATCAAGAGGCTGGCTGCCTCAATGTGGAATAAATATGTCCTTATGATAAAATCAGGTCTAGCAATTATATTGACAGAAGTGTACTACAATATTTCAGTTTCACACAGAAGAGCCAGAAAACCAATATATATGTCTTATCCATAATAACCGGCATATATTTGAACCTTTCAGTTGTAACCTGGAAAAACCTTAAAAGACTGGACTGTAAGTCGAGTTAAATACTGAACCAAAGGAGATCACTACATTTAGTCTCCATTTATGTATAAAAAAAAAGCCCCCGCCGAGCTGAATATTGAAAAAGTTTGGCACTGGAAAAACAACACCCTGGGGGTCATTTTAATTATTTAGTGAAGTAAGTGCAACTCTGGGTGCACATTTGCAGGGCCATTTTTAGCCCTTGGAGTGCAGTCCCACCTGCTACCACAGGGGGCGCTGTGCTCAATGCTGATTATAGGCACCCTATCAGCTGAGCTCAGGTCCAAGTACGGAGCTCTGCCACACAGGCTGAAGCTGATGTGTCTGTTTGCTGCTTTACTGTCCTAGGTGCTCCGCCCCCGGATTCTGCAATGCATTCAGTGACTCCTCATATGGAGATTAATTCCCCCCTCTCCGTTTTTGATCCCCTCCCCTGAGCATGCTCAGTGTCACTGACCTTCTGTCCAGTGGAATCAGAAGAAAGGAGAGTGGAGCAGCCTCAGCAAGACTGCAGTACATACACACTTCACAGCCCGGTACTGCTTCTGGAAATTGCAGCACATACATACTGTAGTAGCCAGTGGTCTTATGCCATAGTTTCTATTCTTCATCTCGATCCTGGATGCTCCTGCTGTGTGAAACCCTCAGTTTGCCTTCTTTACTCACCTCAGCAGTGATCCCACAGCACATGTGCAGGCTGCTGTTTAATCAGAACTATGCATATGAATGGCATAGAACACTGTTTACACACAGAGCCTGACACACAGTGTTTGGAGAACCGAGAATCCCTTCGGCCCTATCAGGTAAACTGAGGGAGTGCACAAGGCAGGGCATTGCAAACTGGGATGCCCTGGGCACAAAAAATTGCCTTGCCCTGGAGTCTTTTAGACTAGCAGAGTGGCGGGGCCTAAGTGCTACTGCACTTGTAATCCGCTACTACTGAAGGGATGGGAGAGCTGAATTAGGTAGCTTTGGAATACACTAGTGTATACAAGGCTTGGGTGCTTGCACTGTCCCAGAAAATTACTTAAAGGGGTAGGGGCATGTATGTGGAGCTAAAGGAGACCCAAATAGGACATACGTTAACAATGCACATCTGTTTGTTCTTTGCAGACTTCCATGAAGCAAAGGTATGACTTCAAGCCCAACACACATGAAAAGGGGATGTTGGCAGCCCATGTGAGTGGCAAGATGATGTCGCCTTACACCTTCACCCAAATAATATAGCATTGGTCGGACCTCAACTGGGGAAAGTGGCACTTGGTGTGGAGGCTCTACAGCCAAAACTTCCCAGGTAAGTGGATGTACAACAGAGAAGGTGAGCTATCAGGTTATGAGTTACATGTTTTACAAAATTATATTTTCTTTTGCAGCTGGGGAGTTCTGCCTGCGGATCAAGCCCACTCAGAGGCAAGGGGTCCGACCAATGGGGCTCAGAAGAAGGGTGTGGGTGTAAGGCGGTGGTCTCCACCCTGCCAATGTCCTCTTCCTCCTAAGATTCAGCACCACCACCAGCCACAGAGCCCACTGAAGAGGAGTGTAAGTCGGCCACAGCTCCTGCACACTCCGGTAGGCCAATACCCAATACAACACAGGTTGTGCTGCATGTAAAGTCAAATAACATGTTTGCTATGTGTTGGTTTGTTGTGCTTGTCTGTTCCTACAGAATCATTAGAGGGTGAGTACGCAGTGATAGGGCCACCCTATACAGAAGCGGCGCAAGACTCAGGTGGGTGTCAAGCCAGTGAAGCAGAACAATAAAAAAAGTTAGTAAAAAACAATTTTAATAAAACAATAGTTTTAACAAAACATTTAAACAAAAAGTTATATGCTGCATGGTGGTGTGTTTTCTATGCAACTACGTAAAGCTGACTGAATCCAAACAGTGGTGTAATTCAAAACACCAAAACAGAAGTTGACCGAAGTAGCGGGTGAGTAACAGTGGTAAAAGGCAGACGACATGGCAACCAAGGTACAAAGGTAAGTATGTTCAAGGACATGCAGACTACATGGGATGCCCTAGATGCCAGCAGGGGGAAGAAAGGTAAGTATGAAGATTCATGGACAGGCTCTGAATCAGGCTGTATATGTCCTATTATTTTTCTTACTCGCCTTCTTTTTATTCATTAATTTATTCCATCCCTCCTCCTTCCTTTTTCTTTCTTTCTTTCTTTCTTTCTTTCTTTCTTTCTTTCTTTCTTTCTTTCTTTCTTTCTTCCATCTCTTTCACATTCCTTCCTTTTTTCTTTCTATCCCTTCAACTCCTTCCTTTTCTCTTTCTTACTTTCCTTAATTTCTTTCTTAATTCCCTCTCTCTTTTCTTGCCTTTCTTTCTTTACTTACTCTCCTTTTTTCTCTTTTTCTTTCTTTCCTTCTCTCATTACTGCCCCGCTTTATGCTTTCTTTTTTCTCCCCCCTTCTCCTTTCTTTTCCTTCCTCCCTTATGTTTTCCTTCCTTTCTCTGCTTATCTCACCTCTACCCATCCCCACTTTGAGTTTCAGTACATTACACTTTTGTGTACTGCAATTAGTTTATATTTGCAGACTCATAGGTCATCCTGCACAGTAAATGTGAATGTGACCGATGAAGGAGGTGACAGGGCCGGGGGCAGAGGGAATGGGGGAAGCTGATGGCAGAGGGACCCAGCAGCAGCGGTGGAGTGACCCAGCATTAGAATCAGACTGACCTGTGTCAGTAACCGCTTACCTGGACCCCGTTCCAGCGCCGTCTCCAGGCGGCCGGCCGCAGCTGTCACTGTGCAGCGGCCGTGCCGAGAGGCGGCGGCGGCTCAGGCGGCATCGAGCATGGCCGCTCTCCTCCCTCCTCCCCGTGTCACAGCCGCGAGCGCGAGCACGTAACTGTTTTATCCTCCGGCGGCGCTGTACACAGCGTGGCCGCCGGAGGCTGTCATAGGGCCAATGAGCCCAGGGTTCTGGTGTGGGCCAATGAGCCTGTGTGCTGGAGTTTTGGGCCAATGGCCCAGGAGAGTTTGGGCTATACGCCCTTCCATAAGTGTGTAGCCAATGAGCTGTTTAATCCTAGTGAGCACCAATCACACACCCATTTTCCCCCCATCTCCCATCATATCTGTTCCTATAAAGGTTTCACCCCGTCAGTTACTCAGTGCCTGTGATAGCGCCTTGTACCTTGTTTGTCTTGAGCTAAATTCCGTGATTGATCTTCGTTGCCGACCCCTGGCTGAACCGACCATCCTTGTCTGATCTCTGTTGCCGACCTCTGCCTGAATTGACCAATCTCTGCCTGATCCCTGTTGCCTACCTCTGCTTTGTACCCTGACCTCGAGCTGCCTCATCCCTCTGTACCGCTGTGATCTCTGACTTCCCGGTGTCGACCTCTGGCCTGTCTCTGGACTTCCGATAAACTCGCTCTCAGCCATTGGTTCTTCAGACCTCCAACTAGTAAGTCCCCATCCTTTGAGCCATTGAAGTCCTGGGGGCAACCGATCCCGGGCAGGCGTATACTGCGTCCCGGCAAGCGGGGGCTCCTACAGGTGAAGCTGGCTGCGGAGATTGGGGGTTGAGGGCTTACTTGGAGGTCTGGAGTTACCCCGAGTGTGACAACCTGGATTTGTCGGCAGGAACATAATAGCTAGTGGGGAGTGGTGGTGGTGATTACCCAACTGCCCGACAACACAGTGCTGGTAAAAGGTATTAGATGAATTTTACCTGCACTGGTCAAAGACTTTTAAGGACTGCAATGTAAAAGAGCCCATTCATTTTAAGGGTCACAGCTTCTTCCTCGCTTCCATTGTAAGGGGGTATTTCCACTCCAACAAAAACAGGAAGGTGTTAAAGTGGCTTGAGGCTCCTTTTACACTGGGCCATGCAATAGGGTTAACGCTATCACCTGACTCCCAGTGATTTGGCAGCGCTTGGGTAGCAATAGCAGTTGCGTTCACAATTTGTTTATGAGCAATCACATTCAGGTTTTTTTGTGGGATGAGTCTCCTATAAGCAGCATGTTCACAACTATTGCGGTGCGATCGCTGCCGGATTGCGATCACCCCACAATTGCCACACAATCAAGGGCGTTTTACATAAAATTTGTTCTACTTTTTCCCAGAAAATCATTGCATTTTGCAGATGGGGGCAATCAATTTTCCAGTGAGGTAAAGATAATTTTTGGAAAGTTTGGAATCCTCAGCAAACTATGAGATAGCTTTCCCCATAAATTGCTGTTTCCAATCTCTAAGAAACTATCCTTACTTCATTGGAAAAATTATGTACTTTACCTGCAAAAATACTTAGAGGCTGATTCATTAATAGCGACAGATAGCGACAGATAGCGACTGTTGAGCGACTGTAGCGGTATTTTGACAGCGACCGATAGTAGTCGCTGTGCTTGCCCATTGTTCGGTGGATGATAGTGACTCAGTCGGTGTGCCGTAATGTTGAATAAAAGATGCTGAGTCGCTATTTGACAGGTTCGCTGTTGTATGGGAGCGCATGATAGCGACTGGACATAGCGACCGGCACCCACCATATTCATTAAAAAATCAGCCTTAAAAATTCCTAGCGCTGTGAAATGCATGTTTAAATCCCAGAGCGCAGTAGGCGATGTGTTAAAAGTAGTTTTTTAACCCCCTAACCACCCAAAAAAAAATGGAATGATTTTGAAATAATATTCAAACCTGAATAGTTTAAAATCAGACCTGTAATATCAATTCTGCAAAAAAAAAAAAATTTTTTTTTAAAATCCCCAAAAAATACATTTTCAAAGGAAGAAGTGTTCACAGATTTTTTTTTTAAATTAAAAAAAAATATATATTAAAAAATAATTATTAATTAAAATACATTCTGCCATTGAAATGCATTGGAGAGCGCCAGGTAGCGAGAGGTCATACCTGTCGCTGTTCAAGGATGTTCACTAGCGCTGTGGGATGAGGCTGGGATAATGATGAGTGAGTTGCTAGGTGGCGCTATCTCAGTCGCTAAGCAGTATCGGCTTGATAAATGTGTGATTGTGGAGGGGAGCCGGCGTTCTAGTTGCGGTACCTGACTTTGCTGGCCGGCTCCCCAGTCGCTATCTGTCGCTATCTGTCGCTATTCCTTGGTAAATAAGGCCCTTAATCTCAGGTACGGGTGATTTTTTCAGGGGAAAAGTAGAACAATATTGTATTGCAATTTTTTTGTATGTTAAAGTTAAAATGCTCATGGAGATGCAGGTTGCAATTTATACACCAGGTGCCATTTTTTTCCCGGTCTTTAGTCCCACATTGTGTTTGCATGTACAGTAGACACACAGCTTATTCCTACCATCAACAACAGGTATCACAAAATAAATTTGTGTCCCTGCCAATACTAAAATATGGCGTTTATCTCACAAAAGCTCAGCCATCCATTCCTGTCATCCTCCAAATCAAGGCGCGATAGACTTGTACAGTTAAGATTCATTTATGGCTTTTTGAATTTGTCTTTGTGTTTTCTCTGAATCCCCAACCTGAAAAGAAATACTAAGCAGGGAGAATACACCTGATGCCTCCTCTCCCCCTTTTGTTATGATATAAAGTACTTTTGTAAAATATGTTTCAAGGTCCAGGGTCTAAGGATGAGCGAACCCATAGAAGTTTGGGGTTCACCAAGTTCGTCCAAACTTATTGCCAAAGTTCGGTTTGGGTCCCTGGACTTGACCCAAACCTGAACTCGAACCCAATCAATGAGGACCCAAACTTGGGGATCTAAAAATGGCTGTAAAATAGGGGTAGCAAATTTAGGGGGACAACAGGGTAGTTGCCCTGCACAGAATGGTCTAGGGAAAGTACCCAAAATAATAACAGAAAACAAAAGAATAAATACATAAACAAATAAAAACTATTAAAATATCAATTTATGGGTATCAGAGATTAAATTGGGGGGGGGGGACACCTGGGTGATTTCCCTGCTCAAAATGGTGTAGGGAAAATGCTCAAAATAAATGCATAAAACGAAAAAAACTAATAAATACAAATAAATAAATTAAAAATAAATTAAAATATTTATGTAACGTGTGTCAGAGGGAAAATCAGGGGGGTTCATATAGATTGGCCTGCACAAAATGGGGTAGTACTAATATTATGCATCCTTTATTAAAAGATAATAAGAACCCCCCAATATCCCTATAACAAAATGTGTGATAAAATCCCCCCATCATCCCATAGCAGACTGTGTGACAGAGCCCCCATCTTCTCCTATAGCAGACTGTGTTGCAAAACAACCCTCATGATCCCCTAGCAAACTGTTGCAAAACAAACCCCATCATCTCATGGCAGACTGTGTTGCAGAACACCCATTATCCCATAGTAAACTGTGAACCAGCCCCCCATTATCTTTTACAGCAGACCGTGTTGAAGAACAACCCCATCAACCCCCATAGCAGATTGTGACAGAGGCCCCAATCATTCCTATAGCAGACTGTGTTGCTCAGCAGCCCATCAATTAGCTTCAGTGTTCGGGCCGAACGCCAAACCCCGGCACTGAAGTCCGTATTTGGGGTTGGGAACCTGAACTCGCAAAGTTTGGCATGGATCTAAACTTTGGGGTTCGGGTTTGCTCATCTCTACCAGGCTATCATAAATTAGGTTTAAGTTTAGACATTTTAATGATATTTGTTATTTAATAGAACATTTGTCACACTCTGCTATGGAAGAAGATGGGGGACTCTGTCACAGTCTGCTATGGAAGATAGGGAGCTCTGTCACAGTCTATGGAAAATGGGGAGCTTTGTCACAGTCTGCTATAGAAGATGATGTGTGTTCTATCGGGGATGATGAGGGTTGTTCTGCCACACATTCTGCTAAGAGGGTGATGGAGTTGTTCTGCCACACATTCTGCTATATGGATAATGGGGATTGTTCTGCCACACAGTCTTTTATAGGGAAGATGGGGAGGGCTCTGTCACATAGTTGCAAGAAGGGGGATCCCGAGCCTTCATTTTTTAATATTTCTTTGTAATTTTTGGGGGACATTTTATATTATATACAATTTTTATCTAACGAAAAATAGCCTGACTTTTTTTTTTCAGTGTTTTACAGAATACCGCTTTTACCAGCATGCAATTTATAATTGAAACTGCCTGCAAGTTTATTTCTTTATATTTTTTTTGTAATTTGTTTGCCATTTCTCACTAGATACAATTTTTATCTAACGAAAAAATGTTTTTTTTTGTTACTTTCCATGTTTAAATGAATGTCGCTTAACCAGCATTCGTTAAAGCCAGGAAAGTGACAGCGGGCTCTTTTTTTAATTTTTCTATTTCTTACGTTAAAAAAAAAAAAACGTGGGGTCCCCAAAAGTCTACCAGCTCGGGCACCAAGCAAAAGAACTTGTAGCCCAGGGCCCAGAAGTTGTGCTATTGACAGCCCCTGTCCCAGCAAGTTACAAGCCATTATGCGCTTTGGTATTGGCTCAGGGAAGAACACTGCTCCCACACCAATGGTCCTTCTTCGAGGCCCCCTCCATCCTTTAGATGTGGTGACACCGGACTTCAGAAGGTTGACAACTACACCACCACTTGGATGAAGGGGAAACATAAGTTCCCCTCCTGTTCCTCCTGACTCATCCAGAGAGGCGGGGCCTCTTTGGAATTTCCCCAACATCACTTATGATGTCACAAAAGGGGCAGAGCCTAGAGGACATTTTTCCATGCAACCCCTCTAGGTCTCTACCCTTCTGTGACGTCATAAGTTATGTAGGGGAGTCTTAGTATAAAAGCCACTCCCTGGCTACTCATCATGGAGTCCCCGGCCAGGGATGAACAGGAGGGGAACCTGTGTTACACTCCATTCTAAATGCCGCCGTACATTTAAAGGAGTCTGCATGGGAACACGGAGGGAGGAGGTAAGTATAAATGAATTAAGAATAATAAAGTTAATTTTTTTTAAACATGTGTGTGTTTCTCATTGAACTGGCAAGGGGTCACATGGACCCCTATACCAGTACATACTCTATTACCCACACCACCAATGGTCATGGTGGTGCGGATTAGCCCGGTCTACCCCATTGCATGGGCTGGGCACAGGTCCTGTGCTATAGAGCATATGGGATTGTAATCTTCAGGGCCATGGGTGGGTGGCCCATGAGCCCTGGAATTACAAACCCCTATGCTTGGTTTGCTTAGGGGGAGGAATCCATGCATTTTGGGGAGGGGGGGGGATTTTCTTCAAACATTTTTTCGTTAGATAAAAATTGAATCTATCAAAAATGTTGCAAAAATTATAAAAACATAAACCTGCAGACAGTTTCAATGTTGAATTGCATGCCTATAAAAGAGGCATTTGGTAAAACACTGAAAAAAATGCAATTAAAAAAATAAAAGTCAAAGTATTAGATAACAATTGTATCTAACAGAAAGTACCCCAAAAACTACAAAAAGGTCCGAACAAAAATTCTGCTGCCAGTTACACACAATAGGGTTGATTCAGAGCCCCTTTCTCGCTAATTTCTGGCTTTAAAATTTCCATTCTCGTTAATTTTTCCCGCTCGTCTAATTCAGCAGAGCCTTTTTTTTTCTGCAAGACTTTTTGTGTGAATTGTTTTCATTTTTACATGATTTTTCATTTGGTAGCAACACCCCAAAAAAACGATGAGAAAGGAGCTCTGAATCAACCCTATTGGGACAGAGTTTAAAATGGAAGAAAACTCGCCATAAGGGTTATGGGGGGGTTACTATTATTTTATTTTAATAAAGGATACACATTACCAGTGTCCCTTCCCCATTTTGTGCAGGGCAATCGCCCTGGTGTACCCCCATTTTACAGCCCTCTAGACCTTGCTACCGCATTTTACAGCCATTTTTGGGCCCCCAAATTTAGTTCCCAATTGTCCTCATGGTTCGGGTTGAGTCCGGGCCCGGAACGGAACTTTTGCGGTAGGTTCGGTGGAACTTGTCCAACCTAAACTTCAGCGGTTTGCTCATCCCTACAGATGACTCTGCCCTCTATTAGGGTATGGGTTTGGATAACTACAGAGGTTATTTAAGAACGGCTAGCACCAGGTAATGCTTCCTAGCGGCACGTAGCGCCTGGTGAACACAGGGCGCTGTACGCAATGCCACATTTAAGAAAGCAAATCTGGAGAGCGCCTCTAACAGCGCCATGTAGCATCACATGTATTACTAGAGGTGGCTCAGTGTATATCGAGGGCGCTCTAGGTTCAGGAGCGCCACGTATTACCTTTCGCTCAGTGTCGCTCTGCCATGCGTTTTAATGGGCTTTCATTTGTTGGTGTTTAAATAGCGTTTTGGGCAATGAAAATTTTATTTTTTTTTGCTTAAATCCAGGCCTGCAAACAAACACTTTTATAGATTTTTTTTTTTTCTTTTTATGCAGAATTGTATGTGTAGGTCTGGCACTAAAGTGTCACATTGTTAAAACAATGTAATTCCATGTGTTTTCGCTTTGGTACTGGTGTATATGTGTTCAGAAACGTTGACCACACAGCGTCTGGCGCTCTATGCTAGAGTGCCCAGCTTTAGAGCACCGACGCTGTGTGTCTGTAGTTCTATCTTAAATATGGTGTGGAGCACCAAGCTATCTGTTGCTGCAGCATTGTCCTCTCGTTAGATGTGGTGTAGCCTTGGCCGCTTTGACATTGGGACACCACCTGGCGTTCTCCATTGGCTCTGCAGTGAATCAGGGACAGTGCTTCTACAGCGCCCAACACACATCAAATTCATCAATGCCAGCCAGGATACTACAGCGACCGCTACGCTAGGTAATGCTAGGTAACACTAGGTAACAGCGCCCGACACCTGCTTACAGTGTCTACTAGTGGTCGCTCTAAGCGCCGCTATACAGGCGCTCACCTAGCAATACATGGCGCTAGTAGTGAATCAGCCTCCATGTAATATAATTATATAATTTGGAGGAACTAGTGCCATTACAATGCTTTTCAACATGGGCCGAGCCAGCTGGAAACGAAGGCATGGGCAGGCAGTAGAAAAGAAAAGCAAAATAATACTATAGGAGTTTTATTAAACAATAAAACTGCAAAATCCCTAAAATTAAGCACAGTTGGTGTTATGGCAGTGGTTAAGGCTCTCCACAAGCATGTTTTATCCGAATGGGGTGTTTCAATTTTGGTATCTCTATATTGCTAAATAAATCACACATGTATTATTTGTGATTTGCTTTCTCAATGTTATAATTTTCAAATATTTTTGTATCAGTTCCTTTAGATACATTTGTGAAAAATCAGGGATTTTGTAGCATTGTTGTAAAGTGTATGATCAACCAATTATACCGAGCAGCTGATAACGATTTTCTTCATGTTTGTAAATTGAAGCATTAGCTTAAACAGAACCAGCTGTGTAGGAGGCTAAAACTAGATGAAGAACAGCCAAAACGCTGCTAAGAAGGCCAGGTTGTGAATGTCACAGGTCACAAACCCATTTAGACTGAGCACAGCAACAATTCACAAGGCATTAGAAGTCTCTCTCCCAGGTTAAAATTTTAAATCAAACTAAAGTTTTAAGGTGTCTTTTAAAGAAGCACAAAGAAACATGCAACACTGAGGACGGTACACGCATGTTTAGGCAATAAATCTTTGTGTAGCAGATCAAAGGAACCTATTGCTTAATTTGCTTTAGATGAAGACAGTGTTTAGAAGTGCTAGTAGTACCGCAAAATATTGGATTTAGATTCCACTATTTATTCACTCATCTATACTGTTGACTGGACAGGATTGTGGACAACCAAAATATCTCTAAAAATGTCCTACATTAATAGATAGTTTAAACTATACTTAAGAGGCCACTCCAGCCCGGGCGGGAGCATGCGCAATGAGGAGAGCGTCGGCACCCAGCAGCCTGCCTGGGACTTCAAGGAGATGGTGGCAGGTGATCACTGCAGATTCTGTAGCACGCCAACTTTGCCACTGGATGAAGGTGAGGGTCTTTTGTTTTCATGTATTACACATGCGTTAGTGCTAATAGGAGGGGGCAGGACAGGGGGGTAATTTATTATTTTAAACCAGTGGCCATTTAAGCTCTTGTAGAGCACCATATAAACCACATCTATAATGTTCCCAATTACCTTGCTTCATTGGGCCAAGTACAGCCGAGGCAAAGTGCCATCTCAGTCTGGGGCACAGACACCTACCTTGAGACCAGTAGCCTTAAAGTGGATTTTCATTTATATGTTACCCTCATCACCTGTTTGCACCCGTTCCCCAGGTGCTGAGCCCAGTTTGGATAGTTTTGTAGCTCTGTTGTGAAAGCAAATTAGTAGAACAAGAAGAGATTTATTCCCGGAAAGACAGAAATTAGTTGCAGATATCTGTAAACCAAATTCATTAACTCATCCGTTAAAGCAAATTAATAAATCAAATATATATATATATATATATATATATATATATATATATATATATATATATATTGTACTGAAATAATCCTATCTTCCAAACACTGAACATTTTTTTGAAAAATGAATATCACTGGGCAGATAGATTTTGTACATGTACATAGATTTTACATAGCTTTTACTGTAATTTAATGGGCTTTTTATATTGTGACTTTCTGACACTATGTGACAGTAAATAAATATTATTGGCAAGTTAGCACATTCACTTACAATAGCTGGTTATCTTGAGCGTGCTAGAAGGTTTAGAATTTGTCAACATTTCTGTAACAAGTTTATTAATCATAAGTCAATTTGTGTTGCTGAGCATTACAGTTGATGGTGCATGAAGGAAAACAATCGAAGGTTTCTAGTTATTGTGTTATAAAGTAAAAATGTGAACTGAGAATATTAATTCCTTAACAGAGTAATTTAGCACTTAATGCTAACCCAAGCAAAGAAGGGGATAATTTTCTGCGGAGCTATTGGTATGCAATTTTTTTTGTTATTTACAAAATATTGTTTAAATTAGTTCAGAACCCATTACCAATTCTCCCCAAATCTGGACTCTAATGCAATTAGAATTTATGGGAAGAAAACTAGCTTTGTTCTGGTTCTGGTCCTTGGAAAGCAACTAAATTAGTTTTTCCAGGCCAGAAAAGCGTTGCCACCTGCAGACTCGATCCCACAAATTCCTGCAGGCTGAAGTGATGCAATTTATCCTGAATGGCATCTGGCGCTCATTTCAGTGTCAACTGCTGATAGCATATCAACGGTGGATGCTCATGTGGTACATATGGAGGTACAGAGTTGAAGGGCTCGAACATGTGCCATACACCAGTCCTGCAACATTCTTCATAAACAGGCGATATAATCACCAGTTGGTGTTGCAGTACATTTTAGATACATTTTTGGTTCAGTAGGTGCTCTGGACCCCAATGTTCCTCAGTGATTCTGTTGGTGTTTTCCATGCTTTAGAACTTTTCAACATACACATTTTTGCAAATATGTGGTCGCAGTATGGCATAGATGGCTATAATGTAAAATCAGGGTGGCCATTATCGTCCTGAGGGAATCCTGTTGCCCTGAGCCGAATTCTTTCAGTTTAAAAAATAAACTCTTCTTGACATCCTTGCAGCTGCAAATGTCCAAATCCCCTTGCCCCCCAGCTCCAATCCTATCATTTTGCATGCGTTACAAAATATAAAACACATGGGGTTAAGGCAACAGAACTACTTCAGGTTGATAGCTGCCACTGAAGGAAGCCTGTGAAATCTGCACAGGCCTGAGAAAGGTCCCCCTCTGAAAATGGGAAAATGGGAAAATGGGATGGGGAGTGGTGGGTCAAGACGACCTGACTCCTGGTGTTTGCATCCAGGCACATTCCTGTCTCTAGACCAAACAGATTCAATGTAATGAAGTGGGAAGATGTCCAATCTTGCAGAGAAATTAGACTTCTCAATTCCTTGAATGCACTGGTGCGGTTGCATGGCTGCATTCAAAGCATTAAAACAAAAGTATTTCAAGGTAAAATGTGGCTATCCTGATTGTGGCTTACTGAACATTGATCTATGTGCCACCTGGTGGTGGAAAAGAATGACTAGATATGAGCAGATCCAACCTGCAACTTTCGCGATTTCAGGTTCCCGCACCCGAACTTCAGCCAGAGTTCTGCGCCGGGTTCGGAGTTCGCTCGCTACTTTTTTGTAAATTTTTTGGGCATGTTTCATTAGACACAATTTTTATCTAATGAAAAATATCCTGACTTTTAATGTTTTTATTGTATTTTTCCAGGTTTTAACTGTTTTAACTGTTTTACTAAATGCTGTTTTTTAAAGCATCACATCTAAAATGGAAGCTGCCTGTGGATTTATTGTTTTATATTTTATTGTCAATTTTCATTAGATACTATATTTAATGAAAAAATATATGTGTGCAATTTTTTTTTCTCACGTTCCCATGTTCCCTTCATTAAAGTGGCTGAAAACCAATGCCAATCGATTCCCCCCCCCCCCCCCGGGCATCGAAAATCAGTTCGCCCATTCACTTACCTCGTTTCTCGATCCCACAGTGCCAGGCATTTGTGAATGGCCAGCACGGGTACGCTCCATGTTAGAGGGAAGCGGAAGATGCAGTCACCAAGGCGCTCAGAGCCATTGCTCTTAAACTTGCTGTGGGACCTGGAAAAGGTAAGTTTGTTTCGGCGTCCTGGGGGGTTTTCAAGCAGCAGGGCACCCCGAACCCCGATCAAAACCCAGGATAGTCAAAATCCTGGGTCTACTTCAAAGCTGGGAAAGTGACAGTGGGGAATCATTTTTTTTTAAATGTTTCTTACTTTTAACAAGAATGTGGGGTCCCCCCAAAGGCTACCAGCCCAGGAACAAAGGATAAGGGCTTGTAACCCAGAGCTCAGAGGCCATGCTATTGGCAGCCCCTGTGCCTGCAAGTTACAAGCCTTTAGGCCCTTCGGTTTGGGCTTGGGGCCTTACTAGTTCAACCCAATTGAAAAAGAAATAAGACACCACAAAAAAAATTATTGTTCTTCATTTAGCTTATACTCACCCATCCCTGTCCCCCCCCCCCCCCGACGCAGTCTTCATTTGGTCCAGCAGGTCTTCTTTGTCCTGCGCTGTCTGCTCTTCCTTCTTCAGGGCTCTTCAAGGCCCCCTCCAGCATGTTGATGTGGCAGCGCCAGCCAAATGAGGGCCGGGGGAGCCAGCTTTTATACTTGGAGGTGTGGCCTCCATGGAATCTCCCTGACATCATTGCTGATGAGGGGCCTAGAGGGGATTTTCCCGTGACACCCCCTCTAGGCCCCTCGCCTTTTGTGACAGATTCCAGAGGGGCCCTGTCTTTTAATATACATGCTAATCCCCAATGGCTCAGCATGAAGTCCCCCGGCCAGGAGCTGGGATGAAGGGAGGGGAACCTATCTCCATTACTACATTTAAAGGAGCCTGCATGTAAGGTAAAAAGATAAGTTAATTAACATTAATAAAGTTATTTTTTAACAAACGTGTGTGTGTGTGTGTTTTGCTCGTAATGCTTAGCTAGGGGGACCCCATATTTTTTGCTGGAAAATTATTTGAAATTAAACCAAGTCGTCAAAATGTTTAACTTTTTTTTTTTTTAAATGCAGAAAGAGAATTGACAATTAAAAAAAAATTTGGACAAATATATAAAACAAATTACCCCAAAAATATAAAACAATAAATCCCCAGGCAGTTTTAATGTTAAATGGGATGCCTTTAAAACCGCATTTAGTTAAACAAACAGTTAAAACCTGGAAAAATACAATTAAAAAATAAAAAGTCAGGCAATTGTTCATTAAATACAAATTGTATCTAATGAAAAAATGCCCCAAAAATATAAACAATAAACCCATGGGCAGTTTACATGTTAAATGGGATGCTTTAAAAATCTACATTTAGTAAAGCAGTTAAAACCTGAAAAAATGCAATTAAAGAATAAAAATGCAGGCTATTGTTCATTAGATAAAAATTGTATCTAACTGAAAATGACAAAAAAAATTACAAAAAATATGAAAAAATAAATCTGCAGGCAGTTTCAAATGTTTAATGGGATGCATTTAAAAGCTGTATTTAGTAAAGCACCTAAAGCGGAAATATACAATTAAAAAGTAAAAAGTCAGGTTATTGTTTATTTGATAAAAATTATATCTAACCAGAAATGCTTAAGAAATTACCAAAAATATAAAACATTATAACCCCACAAGTAGTTTTAATGTTAAATGGGATGCCTTTAAACGCTACATTTAGTAAAACAGTTAAAACCTGCATAAATACAAATTAAAATGTTTGTTAGATAAAAATCATATCTAACCAAAAATGGCAACAAAAAATATAAACCCGCAGACAGTCACTTGCTGTCAGAATGGATTAAACATGAGAAAACTCTTTATTTTTTATTTATGTATTCAATTTTTTCTTGCTTTCTATGATCATTTGGAGTAATTTCCCTAGCCCATTTTCGGGCCCCAGACCCGATATTTGGCCACAGGTTTGGACGATCTCAGTGAACCTGAATTTCAACCGACCTGCTTATCACTATTCATGATCCAGGGTGGGTTCACCGATGATCACTTTGGTACAACCCTGCACTAGTGGAGGAGTAATTATTCTCTGTATTCCACTTGCTGCCTGAAAGCAGAGACACACACAGAGGCCAGCCAGGTGCCATAATGTTGGCATCTGAGCCAACAGTACTACAGCCAGACCAGTGAAGCCCACACAACCTCATGGGATGGAGTCTTTAGATGTGCAGTTAAGTAATCCTTTTTTTCTGCCTAAACGTGTAGCCAAGTAAGAAGACAACAGCCCTCAGGTAGCATAGGAAGACCACTGAACATTAGGATGCCAAATAATGTATTGGAGATTTCCCAGTCTCCTAGTACAAAACCACACCTCTCTCGGTATCCAACACTGTAAAACGTTTTATTAGCCAATTATCTATATGAATAGGTCCATACATACGAGAAATGTGTCCTTACAGGATTGAGAAATGAAACATTACACCACTATACCTTTAAAGATACACGCATAACTTATATACAGCAATGTTTCTGTAATTTTACCTATGTTTCTGTTGTAAGAAAAATTAGACTAAGCTAGCTGGGCAGCACTCGCCTAAAGGCCACTAACACCTATAATCACATCAATATCTGTGTGCACACTCAACCCGGGACAGCAATGTGAAAACCTAGGCTAAAGAAATGGGGGAACCCACCCTCCCCCAAAAGCAAGTACCGGGCTAAGAGTGAGTGGCACTACTCATAAGAATACAAAATTATGAAAAGTTTATTGTTCTAAATGGTTAGACAGTTATGACATACTAACACAATTTACATAAACACAATAGACATAACATACAGATATAAAAACACCAGGGGGCACCAGGGGTCTGCCAGATTCATCAAATGACCCTAAAATCCATCCTGAAACAAAGACACCTAATGATCTATCTTAAATATGTGCAAATCTACAATCAGTTGTGCAATTGTGCCATATATCAACACTATTTACAAAATAAAATATCAAAAATCACTCAAAAAAATCACAGGAGGACTAACCAGGGTGTGCAAGGGAAATAGACAGTTATTCAAAAATATAATAACACAAAGAAAAAGTAACAGTACATTTATACAGACCAACCGGGGTACCCCTGTAAGGATAAAACGCCAACACGTGTCGTAGTGACCACACACTACTTCATCAGGGCGACAATAAGGGGAGCCCCACAGCGAGTCCCTTATGTAGCAGTAAGCATACCCGCCCCAAGGGAAGGAAAACCAATGTGAGCCCGCAATACACAAAACCCACCTCATCCCCCGCCTCCAGCACGTCCCGAATGGCCAGTGCGTAACCTCGCAGGTCTGTGGGATAATAACCGGCTTAATAACTATACTGCAGCTGAGCCGGGACTCGCACATGCGCACTCCGGCCGGAAGTGCGTCACGCGAGTCCCGCTCGCTGTTGCCGGGCAACGCACAGCGCGATAGAAAGCAGTAAAAACGGCCAAAACTGGGCAGTCAGGAGGGTACCCAACAAACCCCAGCTCCAAGGGGCCAACCGCATATGCGGGAGGCAAAAATACAACAAAAGGGGCCCACCGCGAGAGGCCGGAGCGCACGTGAGCCACAGTCCCCATCTCCGTGACGTCATCAGCGCTCCGGCCGCCCGATGCATGTAAGCAGCCCAAGAATGACAGGGCGGTGGGAGGAAAGATGAATAAGCACCAAAGGGGTGGGGGAAAAGGGGTGCTATATACTAAAAGGGGAGAGGGAGGCTTACAGCGGGATTGTTATCCTAAATCCATAGCGGGGCGGTATGTGTAAAAATCAATGCCTTACATGCTAATGTGCTGTGACAGAAAACTGTCAGCACAGTAACCAGTACAGGGACCGATGAGGGAACCCCCTTAATATCCTTAAAAAACAATATTACACAATTAACAACATATAACTAAATTAACCAACCATTTAATTATGAATTATCCATCTATAAGCAGCAGATCACATATCAAGAAGTTAAATCGATACATTCAAACCGGTCCTATGTAATAAACCAAATTGATCTTCATATATGGCTATAGATTACTAGATGGTCATTCATGATAAGGAGGGGCCATGCATCACAACAGTAACTATAGAGGCCAGCACCCAAAGAGTACATCATTTATTAAAAATGCTTATAACTGAGTCTCTCTTGCTCCAGAGTGGCACATGCAGAGTATATCGATCCAGAGTGCATCCCAACACAAGGTACTTATATGTATCACTGTTCATTAGCCAGGCCGGTCAGAACTTTCTCCGGTAAGGACCAAAACTCCAGGTAAGTGAGGGTCACCCAATCCTCCACCACGTGCTCATCTCAGATTATCATCCGAGACGATGGAATACACGGAAACCAAAGCTCCCTCCACCGAACCATCATCCCACGGGGAATCAAGTCAGATCATCATCCCACACAGATGGATTTGAGGCAACCAGAACTCATTACATGATTGAGGCCCAATAAAGGGCACAGGAACAGAAAGGTTATGAACCGAGCACCGCGGGAATGCTGCAATCCTGGACCAACACGTGTGTTTGCCGGAAGGTCGTCCAAAAATGGCTCCCCACAACATCCTGATAGGGCATCCCATTCCACAAGTACCGATCATGGTCATCTGTAAAAAATAAAAAATAATAAAAAATCAGAATTAACAACCATGAAAAGTAAATATTAGTGTAGAAGTGAAACAAACAAATGCGGCATGAGCATAGCATCCCTCCACATAGCCAAATATAAGTGCACTATGAGTGCAAAAAACAAGGGAATACAAACAAACAACACCCTAAGTGGGTGCATGTACCCCTGCTTACAAACCCAACCTACACCACAAAGTGGCACTAAACCCTAAGTGAACCACCTCATACCCCCAAGAACGGTGTGAAGGACACATCTTCGTTTAAACCCACAGGATGTTGTGAATTGAGTAGATAAATCCACCTTAGTTCTTGTTGGAGCAGTTTGCGTTTAAGATCTCCCCCCCTAGGGCCCGTCACAACCCTTTCTATACCCATAACCCTCAGTAGTGTATGATCCGAATTATGGGCCTGCAAAAAATGTCTGGCTACCGGGGTAATGGTCTTTCCTTGTTCCACATGTTTTGTTGCCAGGCGTATGCTTGAGATGTGAGCCTGTAGCCTGGCCTTCAGACTATTTCTGGTTTCCCCAACATACAATTTGGGGCACGAACACCAGAGGGAATAAATGACCCCCGTGATACGACAATTAATGAACTGCCTGATGGAGAAGGTTTTACCCGTGGTTATATTCCGTACCCTCTTGTCCTTGATCATATACTGGCACACGGAGCACCCACCACAGGGAAAATTCCCAGTGATTCCGTGCTCCGCAAGCCAGTTCGAGGATGGCTTAAAGTGGCTGGGGCAAAGGATATCTCTCATGTTGGGTGCACGTTGTGCCACCAGCCTGGGACCCCCTGATATCCATCTAACCAAGTCCGGGTCAGATTCCAGGATATTCCAATGTGATTGCAATATGCGTCTAAGTCTACTCCAGTCCCGATTATATTTAGTACAAAATCTGATTTCAGACTTACCCTGTCGCCTCTTCCTCGGAATCAAAAGAGTATCTCTGGGTGTAGCATCTGCTCGTTCCCATGCCCGTTTTATTACTTGTTTCGGGTAGCCCCTCTTCTCAAACCGAGCACTCAATTCTCCTGCTTGTTGTTGAAAATTCACCTCTTCAGAACAATTCCTTCGCACCCGCAAGAACTGGCCGACAGGTATGCCGTTCTTGAGGGCCGAGGTGTGAAAGCTGTCATAATGGAGGAGTGCATTGGTCGAGGTGGCCTTACGAAATAAGTCAGTTTCGATCTTCCCATCCTCCCTCAACACAATGTTTAGATCTAGGAAAGTGACACTTGTCTTTGACTTATGTGTAGTCAGATAACTGTTATACTCATTCCCATTGAGCATATTAATGAAATCGTCCAGTTCATCCTCGGTCCCCCGCCACAGCATCAACACATCATCGATGTATCGGTACCAACCCAGCACGTGCCGGCAATACACCATGGACTCATCCTGAAACACCACCTCTCGCTCCCACCACCCCAGGAAAAGGTTGGCAATGGAGGGCGCACAACGCGCCCCCATTGCCACCCCGCAGATTTGTCGGAAGAAAGCTCCGTCAAAGGTAAAAAAATTGTGTGATAACACAAAATCCAGGAGTGTGAGAATAAAATCCTGCTGGGAGCGAGAGGTGTGGGTGGTCATGGCAAGGAAATACCGGCACGTGCGGATGGCATCAGTGTGAGAAATATTGGTGTACAGGGACTCGACGTCCATTGTCACCAACAAGGTATCAGTGGGTACATGCAATGCATTCAAACGCGTCAGTAGATCTGCCGAGTCCCTGACATATGACGGTAATGCTGTGACGAAGGACCGCAGGTGTTGATCAATAAGGATGCAAGCCTTCTCAGCCAGGCCCCCGATGCCCGCCACAATAGGTCGTCCGGGGGGGGCACTGGGGGTTCTTGTGAAGATTCGGTAGAAGATAGAAAGTAGCCACGATAGGATATTCAAATAGTCTCTGATTGATGAGACCTTCACTCCATGCCTGCCTAATTAGTTCCTCATACTCAGCCTTATACCGTTGTAGAGGGTTGCTACTCAGTGCCTCATAATGTTGGGGATTGTGAAGCTGTCTCAGGGCCTCGGTCCGATAGTATTCACGGGACATTATGACGATGTTACCCCCTTTATCCGCCTCCTTTATGACAATGTCCCGTCGTGACCGAAGCCCTGAGACAGCCTCACGCTCCCCCCGAGATAGGTTATCTTTGTATTTGCTACATGGCAGCCGCCATATATCTCTACTAACCACCTTAAAAAATTTAAAGATGGCAGGGCTGATTGACCATTGAGGGGTGTATGTCGAGGGCTTACGTAAATTAGAAGTACCATCAATTTCGGTAAGTTGTTCTTGTAATAGATCATTAAGATCTTCAAGGGCGAGCATTTCTGTAGGTGATAAACCCATGGAGTCAGAAGCAGGGTCAAATTGTTTTTTCAATAATAGTTTCCTACAGGAAAGAAATAGATCTTTAGTTGTAGTAAATTTGTCAAGATCACAACTAGGAGAGAAGGACAATCCTTTAGAAAGTACTGACCGTTGGTCCGGAGTAAGGGTCATATCAGTCAAATTGATAATATTTAGAGTCTGGTTGGAGGGGGGAGCGGCACTCACAACGGGGTCTACATCCCCCATGTCAGTCAGAGTTAAGGGCTGGGGTCCAGCCTGGAGCGTTTCAGAGCTGATGACCGTGTTTGGCGTGAGGCCCACCGGCTGGTCCCTTTTCTTTGCTCTATTTCTCCTCCGCCCCCCCCGGCGCGTCCTCCTGTGTGTCCTATCTCTAAAAAACGTTGTGACACATTGCTAGTATCTGAAATGCGACTAGAGAAAGATGACCGTCTACTTTGAGAACGACTATGCCTGAGGGCCCCAGTGCGCCCATTCCCCCTGTGCGACCATCTATAAACTCTACCAAGCTCGGCATCAGTTTTATCCCTATTAAGTTTTTGCATTTTGTTATTTATAATCTCTTCTTCAAGTTTATTGAGATCGCTATCTAAGAGTTCTTGTAATCTCTCCACCTCTCCAGTAGGGGTTTCATTAGGTATACTATCATAAAGGCTATTGAGTCTCTGTGTGGTCTCAGAGAGGTTGGCCCTATCAACTTGAATCAGTTCATTAATCAAATTCAATGAACAGCTATTCAGGTGAGTTTCCCACCTAGTACGGGCTTCCTCCGGTATATCCCATGCTGGAAAAATTTGGACCCTTAGGCCTCTTGAAATGAGCCCTTGTTCTTTATAAATCTCAAGACTGTGGATATTCCACCACAGCTTGGTCAAGCGAATCTGTTCCTTCTTGATGAGCCGAAACGTATCTCTGAGACCAGCTAAACTGGAGCCCTCTCTAGGGTTACTACCTTGGCCCCTCCACTGTTGTAATCTGGATGTCCAGTGTGTTTCCTTATTCGACCAGTTAAAAGGCATATTGGCTGTGCCAAGCCCAAAACAGTGGGCACAATAGAAGAAAAATTAGACTAAGCTAGCTGGGAAGCACTCGCCTAAAGGCCACTAACACCTATAATCACATCAATATCTGTGTGCACACTCAACCCGGGACAGCAATGGGAAAACCTAGGCTAAAGAAATGGGGGAACCCACCCTCCCCCAAAAGCAAGTACCGGGCTAAGAGTGAGTGGCACTACTCATAAGAATACAAAATTATGAAAAGTTTATTGTTCTAAATGGTTAGACAGTTATGACATACTAACACAATTTACATAAACACAATAGACATAACATACAGATATAAAAACACCAGGGGGCACCAGGGGTCTGCCAGATTCTTCAAATGACCCTAAAATCCATCCTGAAACAAAGACACCTAATGATCTATCTTAAATATGTGCAAATCTACAATCAGTTGTGCAATTGTGCCATATATCAACACTATTTACAAAAGAAAATATCAAAAATCACTCAAAAAAATCACAGGAGGACTAACCAGGGTGTGCAAGGGAAATAGACAGTTATTCAAAAATATAATAACACAAAGAAAAAGTAACAGTGCATTTATACAGACCAACCGGGGTACCCCTGTAAGGATAAAACGCCAACGCGTGAGGGTCACCCAATCCTCCACCACGGGCTCATCTCAGATTATCATCCGAGACGATGGAATACACGGAAACCAAAGCTCCCTCCACCGAACCATCATCCCACGGGGAATCAAGTCAGTATAGTTATTAAGCCGGTTATTATCCCACAGACCTGCGAGGTTACGCACTGGCCATTCGGGACGTGCTGGAGGCGGGGGATGAGGTGGGTTTTGTGTATTGCGGGCTCACATTGGTTTTCCTTCCCTTGGGGCGGGTATGCTTACTGCTACATAAGGGACTCGCTGTGGGGCTCCCCTTATTGTCGCCCTGATGAAGTAGTGTGTGGTCACTACGACACGCGTTGGCGTTTTATCCTTACAGGGGTACCCCGGTTGGTCTGTATAAATGCACTGTTACTTTTTCTTTGTGTTATTATATTTTTGAATAACTGTCTATTTCCCTTGCACACCCTGGTTAGTCCTCCTGTGATTTTTTTGAGTGATTTTTGATATTTTCTTTTGTAAATAGTGTTGATGTATGGCACAATTGCACAACTAATTGTAGATTTGCACATATTTAAGATAGATCATTAGGTGTCTTTGTTTCAGGATGGATTTTAGGGTCATTTGATGAATCTGGCAGACCCCTGGTGCCCCCTGGTGTTTTTATATCTGTATGTTATGTCTATTGTGTTTATGTAAATTGTGTTAGTATGTCATAACTGTCTAACCATTTAGAACAATAAACTTTTCATAATTTTGTATTCTTATGAGTAGTGCCACTCACTCTTAGCCCGGTACTTGCTTTTGGGGGAGGGTGGGTTCCCCCATTTCTTTAGCCTATGTTTCTGTTGTACTTTTCTTTCTATTGTCAATTTTAAGTGACATTTAGTCCTTTAAAACTGTTCTTACAGTTCTGGCAGTTTTTGCTGCAAAAGCTTTGAACCTACGACGAAATGAAAGAAGTATTTTGTCAAAAAGGTGTCCAGTATGAGTAAAATCAACAATAACATTGACAGCTCTCATTTCCAGTCTACATTTATAAAAGGGCATCCAGTGAAGAAAGGGGTAATGCTTTTATCCTTTTAGTAACTCTTTGAAAATGAAGCTTCTCTCTTTTGGTGGCTTCTCCAAACCTAAAATTAAAAGGATACACACATTATGAACTCGATTGTCACTCTATAAAATTAATTTAGCATTTTGCTTATTGTGTGGGTCATATTTTTGCAACTGCCTTTGTTGCACTATTTTCACATCTGCTTCAGTGTGCCTATTTTCTTGCTTGGTGATTATTCCAATTGTCAACAATTTGGTGCTCTGTACCCTCTCCACTGTGGCCCCAAATACTGTATGTGAATTAACAGATGATTTGTTGAGCTTTCAGCATTCCATGCCTATTATTCTCTAAAGACAACTCAGCTGAACTCAAATACCACTGTACACTTTACACCTTTGGCCATCTTGAGACTAAATATTGTGGCATGTGGCTTCAGATACCCAGGGCTATAGGAAAGTAATTAGACTGGGTGACCAGGTGAAGGTAAGCAGGGGAACCTCACTTTCCCACAGCCACAGTATCTGAAACCTGAGGTCAAGACGGATAGTCTGCAAAAGTCAACTTCCCTTTTAAGTAGCATACACTCTTATTTGACCTCCCTGGGTTATCATGTTCAATGTTTCCTCACCTGACATGCCTCTTGTGTGCTCATCTATGCCTTATCTTGATCACATTAGCTCTCTTCTGTTTTTGAACTACTAACTGTAAACACTTTATTACCAATTTCTCTCCTTAGGCAATGTTAGTGCCAATTTATCCCCTGTTGGTTACATTTTATTTAAAAAGCAAACAGTACCTCATCATACAGAGCTCTTTACTCAATTTAGACTTCCCAAGGATCTTGGGAAGACTGAAAATCAGAAATAGACAGGCAAATGTTAACAGGGACCTCAATACACTGTTTATTTTAGGTCTGCTTAAATTCATTTTTTTAATTCTTCCCATCTACAGTAATTGGTGGAATCTTATCAGACTAGTTGTAGAACTGTTTTTTTTCAATGCAGTTTATTGAAAAAAAAGTCCAACACAAAGATTGCTGTGTTCAGCATACATAAAAAGGTGCAGCATAAACAATAACATAAATCCTTCCCATACAGAGCTAAACACAAAAAAAAATTAGGTTTCCTCACCAGTCAAGTAATTCCAAAGTTTAGAGGCATGCAGTATCAATTTCTCCAATATAGGCTTGAATCCTGAGACAGGCCCTGCCTCATCAAACTGCTTCCCCCAAATGCAGCCCCTTTTCCTAGCCCAGTAATGGTTGATCACAGCCACCTGTGGAGACTGAGGAGCACAAGAAAAACCTGTGCTGGAAGGAGGTCAATGGCAGGTCCCACTACCAACCTACCTGTTATTTCATAGTAATTCAGGCCCATGAAAAACTGTGCTAAAAGCCTGAAACAAAATAGCTATCCTGAATTACTTATCTCACCCAGTCTAACATTCTGGGTGAGATATACACACTTTCCACGCCCCTACATGCCTACAATAAATAAATATATATATTGAACTGTTCAAAATTTTAATATGTGCTGTTGTCTAGCCAACTAATTATGAGTGCTCCTATTAGACTAGCGGACTGCAGCATGCTAATTTTTAAATGACTTAATGAAACAGTTATTAGAGTTCATTAAATCAAACTAGGAGTCAATAGGCTACTCACACAGCAGTGTGCTTAATTTGAGTGACATTTTCCACTGTGTGGCAGCTCATGAAAGCCTAACTGGCATGTCCAGATTAAAACTTGCAATGGCATCATCTGAAATACTTTAATCAACATGACATGAAGGTCTATAACCATTGTCCAAATTAACCTCTTCACAGTGATTATTTAATTTTATTAATTGCTGTAATATGAGTTATTATATTATAGCACTGACATTTCTACCTGCCAAGCAAACAACTCATAACAAAATTATTTTTTTACTCTTTTTTTTTACTCTTGTCACATGGGCTAGCTTAAAAACCAACTAGATTGTACCACTAATAATTAGGAAATACAGTAACAAAGGTTATAACTTTCTTTGCAATGTTAGATTATGTGAAAATATGTTGTATGAGGGGTTCCCAACCAGTAGTGAGTGTACCACTGGTGGTATGTGAGATCATTTTAAGTAGTACATAGCAGGGCTGTAGAATGTCCTGTACCCTAAACTTATCTGCTGCCATCTTAAATTGAGCCTTATGTGTTCCAAAACTTCTCCAAGGAGAAATGTATTTGTTTTGTGTGTTTTAACAAAGTTTGGGTTTGACAAATTCGTCTGAACTTTAAATAAATGTTCGGGATCAAAATCTTTGGGTGATGGCTGTGGTGGTGGCTGGGTTGCAGCAGTAAGTGTGAAGCAGAAGAGCTCTGCATTATCTCACCTCTTCCCGTTCCTCTTCTGTCAGCCCATCGGAGCGGCAGCAGCAGCAGCATTTAAAACTGGGGCTACATAAAGATGGTCCCCGGCTCCCATGAGTGAGGATACTTCTAGTACCTGTTTTCTGCAGTCCTCGCCTATTAGAGCCAGCGGCCATCTTTTTGTAGCCCCGGATGGCAAAAGTTTCAGATGCTGCTGCCGCCTCCGCTGCCCTGCGCTGACAGAAGAGGCTTGGGCAGAGATGAGTTAAAGCAGCTTCCTGCTGCTCCAACCTTAGGTGAAGCTGATTGATGGGTTCCTCAGCAGCACATCGACCAGTTTTCCATGTTAGGGCTGGACACCAAACTCCAACAGGGACTTCTAGCTGAAGTCTGTGTTCTGGTTTGAGAACCCATACTCGCAAAGTTCACCCATCTTTAGTTTTAACACATTTTTGGTGACTGGCAGCCCATACATACTACCCTGGTGATAATTATACTAGGCAGCACTAGCTGGCAGTATGTTTTAAGTGTTGGCAATCTGATAGCAGACAAACCACCAAAATTTTTACCCCAAAATGATCTGAAGAGATTAAGCAAACATAACTAGGATCTGAAGTGCCTCATAGCAAGCTATGGACCACCCCTCCCCCCAGCCTTTTCCTGACCTGTCCCTAAAGGAAGTGCATTGAACAAGAGGGGAGTACAAGGTGAGAGAGAGAGAATAGAGAAAGCTAGAGAGAACAGGGAGAAGGAAAATACAGGTGCATAAAGGAAAGGCAAAGGGACCACAAAGAAAGAGACAGAGAGAAAGAAAGAGATGCAGGGGGACTGCGAGGGAGTGCAGAGGGATATAGAGAAAAGGTTTGAGAGTAGAAGAAGAAAGCAAAATAATCAGGAAAATAATGAAAATACAGAATAATAGATAGATATAGGAAAGATAGATAGATAGATAGATAGATAGATAGATAGATAGATAGATAGATAGATGTGGTCCTACCCCTCTAAAAACCCCACTTAAAAGCCCTCCCTGGACCCTTCAGTCCTTACTAATTAATGGCCCATCTCACTGCTAACTTTCTCATTTAATCTTCTAGAACAGCATCTCCGCCCAGAAATTACCCAGAACTCACATACCACATTTCTATTAACTCCTTAATAGATCCCTTTAGGTCTGGTTTCCGCTTTAATCATTCCACCTGTCTGACCCCGCGAATACCTGTCTTTGTTGTGAGCCTGCAACTCCCAATCTCCACAGCCAGCTTCACCTATAGACAAGCCCCCATTTGCCAGAATGCTATATACGCCTCACCGGACACGGTTGCCCCCAGGACTTGATTGCTCCAAGATTGTAGGCTCACGGGGGGTGAAGACAGATAAGCCGAAGGTCAGACTGGGTGAAGTAGGTAAGTACTGGAAGCAATTCGGGTGCTCAGGATAAATCAAGCGAAGTCAGACATCAAGCCAAGGGCCACACCAGGAGGTCAGAGAGCTGCGCGGTACAAAGGGATAAGACGGAAACGTGGTCGAGATTCAAGCAAATGGCTAATAAAGATATGTACAGGAAATCACAGGAGAAATCACAAAGCCAGCTAAACGCTATCACGGGCACACTGAATGGTAATCCCTTTATAGGACTGTACCCGATCGGATTGGACAGGGAGGCAGTGACTGTGGTTGGTGCACTTCGGATCTGTGGGTTGATTGGTGCACTTCGGATCTGTGGGTTGATTGGTGCACTTCGGATCTGTGGGTTGATTGGTGCACTTCGGATCTGTGGGTTGATTGGTGTACTTAGAGACCTCTGGGCTGATTGCCCCCACCTAAACTTTAAAGGCGTATCGCCCAGAACTGGACCTCCTAGGATTAGCTCCTTTAAACAGCCTCCAGCGGCCGCGCTGTGTGCATCGCTGCCGGAGGACATAAGCTGACTGTGCTCGCACGCAAGCACAAGCTAAAAGACAGTGGACGAGGGCAGCCGGAGTCGGTAGGGGGGACTCTATTTTTTATTAACCCTTTGTTACCTGTCACCTAGCAGCTATAAAAAACTTCCATCAGTAGCTGTAGAGCAGAAGCCAAATTGATCAGCGTGGGACAAAGTGCTCTGGGATCCAAGGGAGGTAAGTATTAAAAATAATGTTAAGAAAAATATTAAAAATTATCTGTGTGTTTTTTTTATTTTTTTTTTACATTTAACCCTTTGTGAACTGGTAAGGGGTCCATAAGACCCTTATAGCAGTTCACAAGGCTTAAGGGGCTGGAAAGTCACCTGCAGCTAGCAGGTGACTTGTCATTAACCCCCGCCCATTACCTGTCTCCCCAAAGCCCGGGGGGGGGGGGGCAGAAGAGCCCAGGAATATGAGGCTTTGGCGCTTGTAGCCGGCAGGGCGGGGGAGCCACAAAAGCTGTCCCCTGCACTCTGTTCTACAAACCCCATAGCTGGTCCCCTGGCTGGTAATGCTGGGTAGGGGGGACCTCACACCATTTTTTGGGGGGATTGAGGGGGGACCCTATGTCATTTTTTTTAATTAACCCTTTGTTACCTGTCACCAAGCAGCTATAAAAGCCAGTGATCAGTGTGGGACACAGTGCTCTGGGGTGTATACATGGGAGGTAAGTATTAAAATATATTACAAAATATATTAAAAAATACATAACTTTTAAAATAATAATAATTATAAAATACTTTTTTGTGTCCAAAGCCCGGGGGGGGGGGGGGGGGGTGAAAGGTCCAGCCCATTTGGCTGTGTGTGCTTGTAGCCAGCTGGGCGGGGGGGGCCATCAAATCTGGTCCCTGCACCATGTTCCTACAAGCTCTGCACAGTTGGTCCTGGGATGGTTATTTTTTGTGGATTTTTAAGCCTTAAAATTCCCCCAAAAATGGGCTCCATCCCCCCAGGAAGGGGGACCATATGCCTTTTTATTTTTGTTTTAACCTTATATAGTGTAGATAGTAGTTGTATTTTATTTGTAAATGTTATAAAATGCTCTTTTCAGGTTGGGGGGCTACCAAAACATATGTGGTACCATTGTAATCTTTTTTTTTTTCAAAAATATTTTAAAAACAGTAAAAAAATTAAAAACAAGACATTTCATGCAAAAATAATATATATTTTTCATGGAAATTCCTGCAAAAATCACAGTTAAACATAGCTCAAAATGGTGAAAAATGAACTGTCAACAGAGGGTGACAAAATTTCAAGTAGGCTGGGTTAAAAGTAGCTATGCATGTTGAGTATTGTTCTGCTCGGGGGACCTTGCGCTTTCAGATTTAACTTGTTTGTTCATGTTTGCATATTTTTTGCTTTTTTATCTTTTTTTTAGGGAAACCCTGTGCAGCCTAGGAATTCTTCAAGGAGTTATTTCTAAAATGATGAGCCCACTACAACAAACTGGGTACAACTAGAAAGCTTAACATGTGTACTTTCAGGGAATATATGATTTGTGGGGGGTATTCCAAATGTAAAGGGTTGTTTCGGTAGAAAAAGCACAAGGTGTGCACTCTGGTGTCTGCAGAGCTGAAATTTTCAAGTAAAATTACCGTTACGCACATACTTTACTTTGGGATGTTTGACAACTTTTTCCTTGACACTACCTATGCATGTTGGGTATCGTTCTGTTCGGGGGAAGTTGTTTTTTCAGATTGAAGTTGCTTTTTTTTGTTTGTATATTGTTTTTTTAGGAAAATGTGAGTTTGATTCTGCTTTTTTATTCTTTTTTAGGGAAACTCTGTGTAACCAAATAATTCATTGAGTGATTACTTCCAGCTTAGAAAGCTTGAGGTGTGTACCACCAGAGAATATATAGTGTGTGGGGGTATTTCAAATGTAAAGGGTTGTTTTTCTGGAAAAACTGCAAGGTGCACATAGCGCATAGCATAGTTGTATTTTATCGGAAAATCTCCTAAAGCACTGTTTCAGTTTGGGGGAGTATCCTGGGCAGGAAAGGGTGTCTACCTATACATATGTGGTACCGTTGTAACCAGGAGATTTCACATGCAATAAGATTTTGGCAAACTTACCTTTTTTATTACAAAAAACACTACAAATTGTAAAAGATTTTTTATTTTTGTTGCACATTTTTCACCCCACATTATTGAGAATTCACTTAAAAAATGGCAAACAAGAAATTTCATAATAAAGCCCATACTCTACTGAAAAAAAAAAACAATATACAATTTCCCTGGAAAATCCCTGAAAATCCCTTCAAAAATCACAGCTGAACATGTGTAGCGCAAAATAGAGCGAAATGGTCTGGCAACAAAGTGTGACAAAATCCCCAGGTAGGCTGGCACTTAAAGGGTTAAAGTGGACCTAACACCAGGATTATCACTATCCTGGGGATAGGTCCTTGTCCTGAGGCATCCTGATTTTTGGGGAGCCAGCTGTGTAAACCCCCCCCAGATTGCTCACTCCACTGACATTTCTGCAGTTTCCACAGTGAATGTGCAGGAATTTTCCAATCTCTTTGGCGTGCACACTAATGAACAGCATAAAGCCATTGTTTTGGACTGGAGTTGAAGCCGCATCCCTAGAAAGTGTGCATTCCTGCACGCAGGCCTATCTGAAGGGCTGGGTGCGGGAGCGCATTAAGCCGCAGGGATGCCTGTGATCGCAGCGAGGGACAGACAGAAATGTAGGGGGATTGCGGGTGATCTGGGAGGTGCACACAGTGGGGCATCCCAAATTAGCCGGCCCTGGAGATAGTTCCACGTCAGTCTTTTCTTCCAGCTAAAATGACTTCTTTAGCTTCTGCCCTGGCCTTGTAGATGTGTTTGTATGAGCCAGTACCCAAGACTGAACCAAATATTCCAGTTGGAACGTTACTAAAGACTTGAAAAGAGTAAAATGATGCCTCTTTCACTAATTCTGGAGTCTGTGAGAGTTTTCCTAATTATTTTAAGACACATTTTAAAGCAGCAAAGGACATAAATGAAAATGTAAACATTTTGGCAGGTTTTACATAATGGTTGGGGCATGGCCTAGAAAAGCCATGTTCTGACAATTTTATTTTCAAAATAATATACAAGAAAGCTTTAATATTAATACTAAAACATTAGTGTAACATTTGTCCTCTGCTGGCATTTAAATAACATGCTTCTTGAGCATTTGATGTAACAATTTTTAATAAAACTGAATTCACTATCACTCTTTTTTTAGTCTTAGGGTTTTTTTTAAGAACGGATAGCACCAGGTAGTGCTTCGTAGCGACAGGCAGCGTCTGGTGAACGCTGGGCGCTGTACTCAAAACCACATTTATGAAAGCGAATCTGGTGAGCGCCTCTAACAGCGCCATGTAGCGTCACATGTATTACTACAGACGGCTCAGTGTATAGCGCCGGCGCTCTAGGCTCAGGAGCCCCATGTAGTACCTGTCACCCTGTAGTGCTCTCTCATACATTTCAATGGGGTTTCATTAGTTGTGTATAAATAGCGTGTTTGGCAATTTATTTATTTATTTATTTTTATGCTCAAATCATTGTGTGACCTCTCCTGGCTGCAAACAAACACTCTTATACATTTTTTGGACTTCTTATATTTTTATGCAGAATTGTCATTACAGGTCTGGGACTAAATTGTTATTGTCCCAGTGTTAAAACAATGTCATTCCATGTGTTTTCGCTTTGTTACAGGTGAATATGTGTTCAAAAACAGGCTTTAATCACACAGCATCTGGCAATCTATCCTACAGCGCCGAGCTTTAGAGACGCTGTGTGTGTCTAGTATTTTGTTAAATATGGTGTGGAGCAACGAGAGCCGGACTCACTGAGCTGGCGCTACCTGACGATCGCTGCAGCGCTATACTGTTGTTACAGCGTCCAACACACATCCTATTCATCAATTCCGGGCAGGTTACTATAGCGACCGAGACGCTCTGTTACAGCGCCTGATACCCGCTTAGAGCGTCTACAGCCTCTACGCTAAGCTCCGCTATACAGACGCTCATCTGGCAATACCTGGCGTTTGTTTGTTTCTCCAAGATGGATATGACATCATGACTGGACTACCTAAACTGATACACCAAGTGGCCTCACTATACCTGTGGATATGCCACTCATCCAGGGATGCACCAGTAATGAGGACATGTTAGGCAGCCGCCTCAGGCAGCACAGAAGGCAGGGTAGCAATTGCTCAACTATTTAGTTTTTTTTTTTCTTTTCAGTGGTTCATTGAAGATCAGGTGCACAGCTGCACTTATAATTGGTGGCTCAGCGTGCGCGGCTCCGTCCCCTACCCCCAGCATTGTGTTGGGCACTGCTCGATTGAGGAGTGGAGCTGCATCTTGCTATAGTTTGCCTCACACAGCAAAGAGCATAGGTTCTTTCTAAGTCCTGTGCATTTGGTTCTTGATGTCCTGTCCTGCAGACATGGTTGAAACATTTACTTGACAGGGGCTTCTATTGTAATCAGTGGTTCATATATTACAATGGATGTTGGTGCCACCTATTGTCCAGTTCTGGGACAGGTAAATATTATGAATATTTTAGTTTTGTACTTGTATAATACAATGCAAGGCTTTATGAGAAATGTTATAATGATTTGTCACATTCATCTATTTGTTAGAGCACAGCTGATGAGTGGATGGCCAATGATATATTTCTGTTAACAGGCTCAGAGTATAAGTATGGACAGTTTAGGAAAATAGGTTTCCATCCGCTTTAAGAGTTAATATTTACATGTCTCTTATTTTACCAACAACCAGGATTAAATTCCTTAATATCCTTCTAAAGATGTCTACATCTTGTATATAGCAGTAAAAAAATAGTAATTAGTAATTAATAGTCTTGTGCAGATATTTTTTTATATTTATTGCCTAAACGGCATCTGTGGCCAGTTACAGTGACACATGTTGACCAACCTCCTGGACTACCCATTCAGAGTATAAAAGGAAGAATGAATAAGAACAACCTCTATTTTAATGGTTCTTAAAACATTGATTGTGTGCGGTACCTCAGCTTCTTAAGACGCAAATGGCAACCTTATGTGGTCCTTAATGGTGGATTATTGAGCAGAGCACAGTGTTATCCAGGCGTAAGAGAGTCTATCAACACTAGAGGTCAACTGCTGCAAAAAATAAAACCACCCTACTGTAATTGTAGTACCCCCTCTGTCAGGTTCAGTATGACAGTGAGTTTTGCCATTTATCTAAGAGGTTGATTCATCGTTAGCGACAGATGAGCGTCTGTAGCAGGCATTTTCAGAGCGCCCGCTAGTAGTCGCAGTGCTCCGCCGTGGGTCGCTACTTTATAGCGACTCAGTCGCTGTCCAGTAATGTTGAATACATTGTGAGGAGTCACTATCTGACCAGTACAGCGCTGTATGGGAGCGCATGTTAGCGACTGCTCATAGCGACCGACTCACACCATATTCAGCAAAAAAACAGCCTCACAAATCTCTGGAGCTGAAAAATATTTGTTTGAAGCCCAGAGCGCAGGAGGCGGTGTGTTTAAAGTCTGTTTTCAAGCATCTATCAACTAGTAACAAAGCGAAAACATATGGAATTACATTGTAACAACATTGTAACATGAACACTTTAATGCCAGACCTGTAATGTCATTTCTGAGGAAATATTTAAAAAAATTAAAAAATTATGAAAAAACTGCTATTTCAATGCCAGAAGAGGTCACAGAATTATTTGTGATTTTTTTGAAAAAAAAAAAAAAAAACGTTTAAAGAGAAGAAAAGGATCGTCCATTGAAATGTATGGGAGAGCGTCAGGTAGCGAGAGGTCATACCTGGCGTTGTGCAAGGCTGAATGCTGGCGCTGTTCGCTGAGGCTGTGAAAATGATGAATCAGACGCTACATGGCGCTATCCCAGTCGCTATCCCAGTCGCTATCCCAGTCGCTAAACAGATTCTGCTTGATAAATGTGTAATTGCGTGCCGTTTCCGGCGTTCACCAGTCGCTACCTGTCGCTACCTCTCATTAACCAGCCACTACCTGACGCTATCCCTTCTTAAATAAGGGCCTAAGTCTGTGGACCCTGTAGTGTTCTAATAAGCTGGCATCTGGAGAAGTGTGGTGCCCTACCTAACAGGTAGACAGGGGTGGACTGGCCATAAGGAGACCCAGAGGAATTACCAGTGGGCTTCATTGCTTTGGGCAAAGGTAGGCTGCATATTTCACCCCCCATCACATTTCTGTCACCCTCCACGCTCTCTTATGCCCCAATGCATTTTCTCATCTGTCACATTATCTGCTCCAAGTAACTAAAGCTTCAGCACCATTAAGTTGGTTATATCCATACCTCTTCATGAGCTGTCTGGGGCTGGTCATGAGCTGGCCAGTCCGGTAATATCTCTGGCTAATTTTTAGCCCCAATACACCACTGCAGGAAGATTTTGTCAATTGTCCAAGCTCAGCACTAAGACACAAGATATATCATATATCAAGAAGATACAGTAGGTGCAGTCCTAACTCTAATCTCTGAGGGGTGGGGGGTCTAGGCTGTATTGTGAGGTCTTCGACCCTTCCACCCCATGGGCTGCACTCAAGGTTATAGCGCAACCTCAGGTAAGCCTGCTTCTAATTTATCTATTGCACTGTAGGTCCCAAATGGGCTCCCAGAGATTAGAGTTAGGACTGCACCCCACAGAAGCACCTTGGCGCTGGTGGTGCAGCTTAAGCAGCTTAAGCCCTCTGTTTTTAACCAGATTTAGAGACAGATTTTAGGTTGGTTTGCAAGCTAACAGGGTTGAGTGCTTTGGCTCCTTCAAGACTTGTGCTTCCTAGATTCAGGGGATAACCCCTGAGCTGGTGGGTCCCCCGGTTCATAAAATAGCTGTGGGCTTAACAGTGCTAGGATTGGCAGTGCTCCTCATCTCCATTATTGCTTTGTGTATACAACTTACAGGAGGGTCAGGAAGGCAGCATGGGGGTAGGAAGGAAGGGCTGCTGCACCTCCCAGTGCCTCAGCAACAGGCATTCAATAATGCCCCCAAAATGCACCTTTTGGCTGTTTTTTCTTAACGGTTTAATTTGGATCATCATGACTTGAACATCAGAAAAAAGTTAGGCGAAACACATTTTTGGAAAGGTCGCTCATTTCTAGTTATTATGTAATGTTTAAAAATACTAGAGTTAGTGTTTATAAAGTACAACTACAAAAAAAGAAACTTGAAATTGCTGAAAAAGCTGTTAAAACTCCCCAATAAGCTTTGAACTTTCATCTTTATTCAGCCATTAGCAGTCTGGAGAACCAGCTTGTTGCAGGACACAGGTCATTCAGCAAAAGGGTGTTGATGACTTTTGTAACAGCTAGCCACTGAGCTGCAGGGGAAGCTTGCTACGAAGGAGGTCTCATAATTTACAAAATGAATGTCAGCATTTCCAGAGGAACAAATTAACAATTTTGCAATGGAATGTAATCAGTAACCAGAAGCTTAAAGGACATACAGTGCAAAAAATGGCCTGATATTAAACATATTAAAAAATATATTAACTTTTCTCATGAATACTCTAGATAGCACCACGGAAAGTTACATATATACCATAGAATAAAAAACGAGAAAAAATACCTCTAAGATTGTTTTTATCCTTTTGCGCTGGGAAGAAAATCAAGGGTCGCAGGTTTCCCCAAAGAACTGCTGTTCACCTAGGACATAAATTACCAAGTCTGTCACAGTACACTGATTTAACCCTTTCAATGCCAGCCCACCTAGAGATGTTGTCACTCTCTTTTGCCAGACTATTTATCACCCTTTTGTGCAATATTTGTTTAACTGTGATTTTGTGCAATATTTGTTTAACTGTGATTTTTTGAATTTTCTGGAAAATTATGGGCCTAATTTATGATGTGTGCCTGCTAGCAACTGTCTTGTGGCTATAGCACCAGCTATAGCTCCTGTCTAATATGGTGCTGTGCTGGATACTACATTCACGCTTGCAGGCAATGTGCCAAACGCTAATTAATTACCTTTGATTGTTGCACTGAGGTATTGGTCGGCCTATTGGACCCGCCAGCTGATTAGCCCGGCGCCAGATAGCGCCGCTTTGTACTGCTGTATATTTCCAGCACTGGTTAGCGTTGGCCAAACTAGATTTGCAGAGTTTGTTCTCCAGCTCTAGTGTGCTCACTATTGAGGTGCCATTTAAAGGTCACACAGGAGTTTGAGATTTTGTTCTCCAGCTCCAGTGTGCTCATTAGTGAAGGGCTATTTCAAGGCCACACAGGAGTTGGTGATCAAACTCCACAACTCCTGTGTTGTTTTTTTGTGGCCTTCTTCAATCCTTCTTTTCTCCCTGGCGTGTGTTCATCTTCAGTGTGTCTGTGAAGTGTTTGTGTGACTTCTTACCCCCTGGTTAGTGTGGTTGTGTGTGTAAATCAAGGACCTGAGTGTACATTTTGAGTAAAACTATTAAACTTTAATTAAAAAAAAAAAACTTGTCTCAGTGTGTAGTAGTCCAGCCTGACAAACTTGGGCCCTGGGTGGCCAACTGAAAAACACTCCACAGAGGGGAGCCAGCCCCCCAAACTTGGCCCTAGCAGGGTCCTCCTTATTGTCTGGGCTGAACATAGCTCCTCAAGGCTAGCCGGAATACCTGTAGTCCCCTAATCAGCTGGGTTGCACTTTCAATTAGGCCTTCCACCATCTCCTGGTGATTGCTGTCCCCTGACAAAAAACATGCATTACTTCTATGTTTTTGGTCCCTTACTTTGTGCTATTCGTCCTCCAGTCCTGTGTGTGTTGTGATCCTACTTTTTGGTGCCCCTTCTTCTTCTGTCCATGTAATTGTTTGTTTGTTGGGTGTTAGTGCCTTTGTTTATTTCTTCATTGTTAGCCTAACCTCCCTTATCCCCCACACTCTTCATGTTTAGTTACTGTAGTCTGTCTTTGCTTGTTTTGAGCCACACCAATGCTTTGCTTAGTGTTCCACCTCTAAGTGTGTTTAGCATTCCAATCCTTGGGGTACCCACTGTTTGGATTCCCTAGCTTGTTGAGTCATCAGTGTGTCCCCTTTGGCCCTTGTGTCCACTCCCTTTAGCATGTGTGTCTTGTGCTGTGTTCTCGTAGCCCAAATGTGTTTTACCCCAGGCCCCCTATAGTGTGTTTTATACTTGTGTTCAGCTGTGGCTGGTTTACCACATTAGTGGTGTATGCTTGTATATGTGCTTGTTTGTGCACTTACCCTGCTGATTCTGGCCTTGCTCTGAAGGAGCTATGTTCGGTGATGGTCCTCGGCTGTATTAGTGCATTAGTGCCATGTGTGTTTTCTTATGTACCATCCTCTGTTTCAACATACTTGCCTCGACACTGCATTTTGTGTGTTTAGTAGGGGGGTGGCTTTCATCTGGCCCCTTTGGTTTTTGCCTTTAGTTGTTGTTCCTCTCGAGGGCACTCCTTTTCCTTCCAGTTACTGTTTGTTTCTCAAGTCAGACCATGCCTGTTCTCTCTGTGTTGTATATTGTGCAGTTTGTATTGTGGAAACTTCTGGATGTATGTTTTATTTACCTACCTGTCGCTGGTGTCCACAACTCTGGCTCTGCCTCCGGCCTCCTGCCCAGCCATGTGCGTGCTGCCTGGCTGCTTCCACAGCTTTACTCAGTCTTTGTGGGCACTGTCCTTCTGCAGAAGCTGCTGACTGCTCTGTTCCAGAGGCAAGCTGGGTGTGGTCACCCGATGCCTGGCCACGTTGTATCCACCAGGGTGTGTGAAGAGGGCATATTGGTGTTGGGTGGCATTGTGACCTGTGTTGTTTTTTCTGTTTATTTTTCACTAGTCTTGCCCTAAAACAGAAAAAACGCATCATACTGTAAAGCTATTGTTTTTGCCAAAGATGTCAATGCCCATGCTCCCACCTGGCCATGGGACTTACCCAGGAAACAATGCCAGATAGTTCTCCACATGCATCTCTTCTTGAGCTTTTTCAGGTCAGACTAATGTTTTATGATCTGCCCTGGCGAAAACAGCGGCCCCGGTCTTGTCGTCGATCGGATCCCTCACCCAAGTTGCCCACAGCCTCTTGGCAAATGAATTGGGCAGGTTTATCTTAAGTCTTATCTTTTGAAAACCATAGCCTTAGGAGAGAACAAACAAAGAACATTGTTTAGCAATTATTTGTGATGTGCAGCCGAAATCCCCCCCTTTACCTATAAGAAGTATAAAGTAAGTGGAAGTGTAGCTGACAGAGAGGCGTATAAAATTAAACAGAGGGAAGCAAAACTGATTATAAGGACTGCTAAAAGGCAAAAGGAGGAAGAAATGGCCAAATCTAGGAAAAGGGGAGATAAAACCTTTTTCCGATATATTGGTGACAGAAAGAAGAAAAACAATGCAGTCTCAAAAATTAGAAAAAGGGAAAATAAATATATTGACGGAGATAAGGCTGTGGCTGACCATCTGAATAGCTCCTTTTGTTCGGTATTTTCAGATAGTAGCAGCATGGCCATCCGGAATTTCTGGAGGCTGATGTCTTAGCCGAGCTGGCACATCTAAAGGTAAGTAAGGTGATGGGTCCAGGTGGAATCCACCCCAGAGTTCTAAGGGAACTTAGGTTTGTGATTGCAGCCCCTCTGACTGATTTACTTAACCATTCCCTTTCAACTGGTGAGGTTCCAGATGATTGGAGAATGGCCAATGTCGTACCAATCCATAAAAAGGGGAGTAGAGAAGAAGCCAGTAATTACAGGCCAGTTAGTTTAACATCTATAGTGGTCAAATTAATGGAAACACTCTTAAAAAAATAGATAATTTCCCATCTAAAAATTAATGACCTATTGGACCCAAAACAGCACGGCTTTACTGAGGGCAGATCATGTCAGACCAATCTTATTGATTTCTTTGACAATGTCACTAAAGTGTTAGATGAAGGTGGTGCTGTGGATATCGCCTATCTGAATTTTAGCAAAGCCTTTGACACTGTACCACATAAGGAGCTCATAGATAAGTTATTGAAGGTAGGACTCAATCTCTGGATAGTTCAGTGGATTTCCAGTTGGCTGAGGGATCGGTATCAGAGCGTTGTTGTAAATGGTGTGCAATCTGAACAAAGGCGAGTTACAAGTGGTGTGCCGCAAGGCTCTGTCCTGGGCCCCATTCTTTTTAATATATTTGTAAGTGACATAGGAGAAGGCTTGGTAGGAAAAGTTTGTCTGTTTGCTGATGATACAAAGGTTAGTAATAGGGTGGATATTCCTGGAGGTGTATGCAACATGGAAAATGATTTAGCTTTACTGTATAGATGGTCAAAACTGTGGAAACTAGAGCTTAATGTCTCTAAATGTAAAATCATGCACTTGGGTAGAAGGAATCCCTGCTCTGAGTACCGTATGGTCAGCACTGTGTTAACCAGGACCTCGGAGGAGATAGATTTAGGGGTACTGATTACTGATAGCTGCAAGATGAGTGGACAGTGTAGCCAGGCAGTGGGAAAAGCAAGCAAGATGCTCGGCTGCATAGCTCGAGGCATCACCAGTAGGAAGAGGGAGGTTGTGATGCCGCTGTATAGAGCCCTGGTGAGGCCACAGCTAGAATACTGTGTGCAGTTCTGGAGACCTTACCTGCAAAAAGACATTATTCAAATAGAACGTGTCCAAAGGCGGGCAATGAAAATGGTGGAAGGACTTAAACTTAAAACTTATCAGGAGAGACTTAAAGAACTTAATTTGTACAGTCTGGAGGAAAGAAGGGAGAGGGGGGATATGATTAAATATGTGAAAGGATTGAATAAGGTTCAGGAGGGAAGTGTTTTTAAGAAGAAGCTTAATGATAGAATAAGGGGGCACAACCTGAAGCTAGTCGGGGGGAAGATCAGGAGCAATGTTAGAAAATATTATTTTACAGAAAGAGTAGTAGATGCTTGGAACAAACTTCCAGCAGAGGTAGTTGAAAAATCAACAGTCACTGAATTTAAACATGCCTGGGATAAGCACACATCTATCCTAAGATAAAGAGTACATACAGTATACACATAAGGGCAGACTAGATGGACCGTATGGTCTCCTTCTGCCGTCAACCTTCTATGTTTCTATGTTTCTATGTTTACTTGTTGCAGTTTGCCATCAGCCATTACTGAGGTGCATGTTTGTTCATGGAATGCCCGGGACATGCATGAACATGGGATACCCATTTGCATACATGACCCAGGCATCCCATGTGCATACATGACCCAGGCATCCCATGTACATGCGTGACCTGGGCATCCAAGGTGCACGCATGACCCGGGCATCCAAGTTGCATGCATGTACCAGGCATCCAAGGTGCATGCATGTGCCAGACAGTACATATGCAGCCATGAACTTAAAATTATTTGGTGCACACAGGGCCAGCATGTACACAGTGTATGCGGCATAACTAGGCCCAGGGAGTTGGCAGCCCTGTTCTGCACACGCTGTACCTGTAGCCAGGCTCTGTGAACTACCCAGACCCAAGTAGGCCCCAACCAATTAACACAGAAAGTACACACCTGGCTGGAGTCAAGCAACTTACATGGATGATCATCATGTCCTGCTCCTTGGTGTACAGGGTAGGCGCCATGCTGGATGTGCTGGCCCCTGGGCACACAGGCCCAACCCAGAAGTGACATTATTTGCAGGGTGAACAGTGTGTGCGCATTAGTGCACCACACGCTACAATAAAAGGGCAGTGCCTGCAGCACCATACCACAGGCTGAAAAAGCAATTAGCCACTTGAGGGAAGACTAGGACTAAAAAACGCACTCCTCTCGAGCACATTGTTCAAGGCAAAGCCCCAGAAGCTCCTTAACACCCACACACAGGGCAAGGCCAAGCCTGGCCCCAACCTACAGAAGCAGCCCCCCATCCAGGGACACGGAGGCCAGCATGCACTACCTATCACAACCCAGACTGCTGATGCTGCTGCACATCAACCACCAGGAGCCAGGGTGCAGAGCAAAGTTCTATGAGCCAGGAGGCCCCCCCCCAAGGACCAAGCACACCACACAGCACAGCTACAGGCAGACGACGTAGTGCACTTTAATGAGGCCCAAACACTGGCAGTAGCGGAGGGGGGGGGGAGGAAGTGCTTTGACTCCGCAATCGATCTCGTAACACCAGAAACACATAGAAAACAGCCTTGTGGGAGCAAATCCACACCGCAGTGAACCTTGTGGGGGCAGGGGCCCAAGGACCTGAAGCAAGTCTGGAAAACATTTCAAGATATCAAGAAGGCGCTATGCAACAAACATACTGCCATCCGGTAAGTGTTCTGACACCACCAACATGTACACAAGAGGGGGATATGTACACAAGAGGCTCAACATGTACACAAGAGGCTCTGTCCTGGGCCCCATTCTTTTTAATATATTTGTAAGTGACATAGGAGAAGGCTTGGTAGGAAAAGTTTGTCTGTTTGCTGATGATACAAAGGTTAGTAATAGGGTGGATATTCCTGGAGGTGTATGCAACATGGAAAATGATTTAGCTTTACTGTATAGATGGTCAAAACTGTGGAAACTAGAGCTTAATGTCTCTAAATGTAAAATCATGCACTTGGGTAGAAGGAATCCCTGCTCTGAGTACCGTATGGTCAGCACTGTGTTAACCAGGACCTCGGAGGAGATAGATTTAGGGGTACTGATTACTGATAGCTGCAAGATGAGTGGACAGTGTAGCCAGGCAGTGGGAAAAGCAAGCAAGATGCTCGGCTGCATAGCTCGAGGCATCACCAGTAGGAAGAGGGAGGTTGTGATGCCGCTGTATAGAGCCCTGGTGAGGCCACAGCTAGAATACTGTGTGCAGTTCTGGAGACCTTACCTGCAAAAAGACATTATTCAAATAGAACGTGTCCAAAGGCGGGCAATGAAAATGGTGGAAGGACTTAAACTTAAAACTTATCAGGAGAGACTTAAAGAACTTAATTTGTACAGTCTGGAGGAAAGAAGGGAGAGGGGGGATATGATTAAATATGTGAAAGGATTGAATAAGGTTCAGGAGGGAAGTGTTTTTAAGAAGAAGCTTAATGATAGAATAAGGGGGCACAACCTGAAGCTAGTCGGGGGGAAGATCAGGAGCAATGTTAGAAAATATTATTTTACAGAAAGAGTAGTAGATGCTTGGAACAAACTTCCAGCAGAGGTAGTTGAAAAATCAACAGTCACTGAATTTAAACATGCCTGGGATAAGCACACATCTATCCTAAGATAAAGAGTACATACAGTATACACATAAGGGCAGACTAGATGGACCGTATGGTCTCCTTCTGCCGTCAACCTTCTATGTTTCTATGTTTCTATGTTTACTTGTTGCAGTTTGCCATCAGCCATTACTGAGGTGCATGTTTGTTCATGGAATGCCCGGGACATGCATGAACATGGGATACCCATTTGCATACATGACCCAGGCATCCCATGTGCATACATGACCCAGGCATCCCATGTACATGCGTGACCTGGGCATCCAAGGTGCACGCATGACCCGGGCATCCAAGTTGCATGCATGTACCAGGCATCCAAGGTGCATGCATGTGCCAGACAGTACATATGCAGCCATGAACTTAAAATTATTTGGTGCACACAGGGCCAGCATGTACACAGTGTATGCGGCATAACTAGGCCCAGGGAGTTGGCAGCCCTGTTCTGCACACGCTGTACCTGTAGCCAGGCTCTGTGAACTACCCAGACCCAAGTAGGCCCCAACCAATTAACACAGAAAGTACACACCTGGCTGGAGTCAAGCAACTTACATGGATGATCATCATGTCCTGCTCCTTGGTGTACAGGGTAGGCGCCATGCTGGATGTGCTGGCCCCTGGGCACACAGGCCCAACCCAGAAGTGACATTATTTGCAGGGTGAACAGTGTGTGCGCATTAGTGCACCACACGCTACAATAAAAGGGCAGTGCCTGCAGCACCATACCACAGGCTGAAAAAGCAATTAGCCACTTGAGGGAAGACTAGGACTAAAAAACGCACTCCTCTCGAGCACATTGTTCAAGGCAAAGCCCCAGAAGCTCCTTAACACCCACACACAGGGCAAGGCCAAGCCTGGCCCCAACCTACAGAAGCAGCCCCCCATCCAGGGACACGGAGGCCAGCATGCACTACCTATCACAACCCAGACTGCTGATGCTGCTGCACATCAACCACCAGGAGCCAGGGTGCAGAGCAAAGTTCTATGAGCCAGGAGGCCCCCCCCCCCAAGGACCAAGCACACCACACAGCACAGCTACAGGCAGACGACGTAGTGCACTTTAATGAGGCCCAAACACTGGCAGTAGCGGAGGGGGGGGGAGGAAGTGCTTTGACTCCGCAATCGATCTCGTAACACCAGAAACACATAGAAAACAGCCTTGTGGGAGCAAATCCACACCGCAGTGAACCTTGTGGGGGCAGGGGCCCAAGGACCTGAAGCAAGTCTGGAAAACATTTCAAGATATCAAGAAGGCGCTATGCAACAAACATACTGCCATCCGGTAAGTGTTCTGACACCACCAACATGTACACAAGAGGGGGATAAAATGTCAAGGGAGGGGAGTCAGGCCAAAAAGGCCTAGCTTCCCATTAGGCTCCATGCTTGTTAGTTTGGATGGGTGTGACAAACTGGGCACGCATTTGAAGCGGACAACCAAAAGACCTTCGAGCAAGAGTGGTGGAAAGCGACATGGCATGGGATAGAGGAGATTGACAAGACAAGCAAAGCTCAAAGGGCGTACTTCACTTGCACATGCCCACATATGGCACCGAAGTGCAGTGGAGTCAATTGTTAGGGTGAAAAAACAGATTCTGCAGAGGCAATCTAGCAATAGAGGGTTTAGCAACAGACACACCCTTCCCAATTACGCACCACACACTGAGGGGGCTACCAGAAAGTGGGGGGGCAACAGGGGGGATCAACAGAAGTTGACTATTGCATGTGAAAATGTTTCACCCCTCACTTTGTTTCTGCAGACAACACAGCTGTGATAACTTTGTTCCTTGGGGCAACACAGGCATGTGGCAATGTCTCAAGCTTGCTTTTCTTGGTGTCCCTGCAGACATGACCCCACCCATCCATGCTGCAACCAGCACCAGTGAGAGCAGCACAGGGGAACAGGAACCACTGGGAGAAGCCGAACAGGTAAGACACCTTGGAGTTTGTGTGTGTGAGCTACCCACTTCTGACTGTGGCCACACTACAGATGGGGGCATAAGCTTCTAGTGCTTACCCCAACACACCTAGGGGCCAACTCCCTAGGCCACACACTGGCACAAAGGCAGAACAAACAGAATGAACTGGAAGCATGGGCGTAACTAGAGGGTGGTAAAGGTGTGTGTCCAAGGTGTGTGTCCAACATGAGGTACACAAGGACAGGCTGAAACATCATTGTGGGCCACTCACATTCACTATCATTTGGACAGCAAGGGAACTACAGGTCGAGTAAGCCAGCAGCATTTGTCTCTGCTTTTAGTTTTAGGCATGTTTTGAGGCAGATATTTTAACATAATGAGCAGGAAAAGTGCACAATTTAAGGAGAACACCAGGGTACATTCCCTTCAAGGGATGCCCATGCTGACATGCCAAGACTAAGCAAATGCCAGGGCCAGGGCCAATGGCTAAAGGCCCAAGATTCCACACTAGCATGTTCTAGAACACGCCTCTTTTCCTTTGTCTTTAGCAGGTGTTAGAAGTCCATGCCCTGTAGAACCATTTTATTTAGCTCCATTGAGTGTAAAAGATAGCCCCCTCCCATCCCCTAAGGGGAGGGGAACTTCCAGCATGTGTAGCTGCTCAGGCTGACATGGTGCACGCCAGGTGTTACCTAGGGAGGGGGCACACTGCTGAAAAAAACCCACTGAACTGGGTGTAGACCTTTTTTTTCCATGTAGATTTTTTTATGGATGACACTTGTCCTTTTGAAGAGATACAACAGACACAAACATAAATATGGCTGCACCCCCCCCCATCAGGCCCCCACCAGCTGATATAGCAATATAGCTTCTTCAGTGCCTGCTTCTTCTTTCCCCCACCAGCTTAGCTGCTGCTTCAAGACAGCAGAAGCCTTAGCCATCCTCGTCAGTATCCAGTCCAGTCCTAGCCACTCTCCAAGTCTCTTGGTTTTCTGTCTGGCCCCCATTGCCGCCCATTTATCGGCACTGTAGAATGGCCCTATGTATAAATATATTGGGGGTATGTTCTGCATTCTGTCCCAGGACTGTAACTATACCACTAACATGGGGGTATCCGCTAAAGTTATTAGGTTATCTTACCAGCTCATAAAGCCCCCTACCAAACCAGAAACCCCTTCAAGGCTGAGGGCTACAGAATTGCAGGGACAGTTCTTTAAAGTGAGGTGGATATGTTCAACTCATTTTAGTAGATCAGGCCAGGTGCTGGGAGGCAGAAATGTCTTGGGGATGTAATAGGCAGCAGCTGCAAAGCAGTGTGCCCCACTTGGAATTCTTTCAGGCCACCCTATGGCCAGTTCACCCTGGTAGTAATCATTGAGTGTGGTAATAAGAGATGGGCTTTGGCAGGAATGGGTACTGTGATAAAGGAAGCATTAGCCTTAGATACAGCCATCTAAGGCAAAACCTAAGCTGGTCGGCCTTGGAGTCTAAAAGGCCTTCCCCTAGGACATCCCAAATCAGTATGCCCCGCTGTGTGAACCCCTGCCCCACTCTTCTTAGTTTCCTCTGGTAACAGGCTGCTGGATCCCCGCATCTTTCGGTCATGTGAAAGTTCCCAGCCCTGATTGCCGAGCTCTGTATGTAGACAGAGCAGTTTGCTGAGCACTGCATATGCACAGCAAATAGCTCTGATTGGACGAGAGCTCATGCATGCGCAGTAGGACCAGGAAGAGGTGAGCTTTACTGGCGATCTAGAGGGTTACACAGCGCGGCATCCCAAGTCAGGATGCTCCCAAGAGATGAAACAAAACCTGGGATCGTCAAAGTCCCAGTTTTTTTTCTGCTTTAATCAATGAGTCACTATCTAGAATCGCCACTAAAGATGGTTGTTCTATAGGAATCCTCTCATTTCTAGCTTTTCAAATTACATGATCACCTCCTGATTGTATTGGAAGATCCTGGATAAGTGTTCTTCTCTGGCAAACTTCTCTAATAAATTTACAAACCATCCAGTAAAATTAAATAAATGGTCTAAACAAAAGACGTTTTGATTAAACATTTATTTGTGGATGTGGCAGCAAGATTCACTACTGTTATTTAAAGTCTCTTCATTTATTCTCCCTTCTATAATACACTACTATTGATTTTTTTTTTGTTAAAAGATGGACTGGGGTGGGGATGTCAGTCTATAATTGCTTTGATTCTTGGTCCCAAGCTCACCTGTTCTCTCTTTTAAAAAGATCATGGCTATCTAGCTCTTATCTGATGTTAACTCTGAGGAATCAAAAGTATAGCAAGAGACTGCTTTTCATTCTGGACATCAGTTGAACATTGATTGCTTGCCTTTTTTATTGCTACAACACTTCAAATAATGTATTGGGTTTGTGGAACAGTGTCTTAAATCCCTCTGATATATTTTGTTTGTACTAATGCAGTTTTTCTCTATATTTATACTATTCATGGCCTTTCTATTTTTGATATCCAGTTTTTATGTATCATCTTTTCACACTATAAGACTCACCTAGGATTTAGAGGAGATTTTAAGAAAAATAAATATTCTGATGATCGAAATTAGTATTGGTGAGTTTCACAAAATGGAACAAGTCAAATCAGGAAGCCACTGCGAATTGCACCAAAACCCTGGGGGTGGGGAGGGATAATACAGTGCCCGGCAGGACACGTGACCCCGCCGCATAAAAGGCAGAGTCTGCGTGCGATTTTGCAGCGCTTATTTAGATAGGGAGAGGTTCTTTCTGCAGTGGTTTGGGGACAGATAGGCTGTTTAAAAAATTGCCCTTTTCAGGGCGAACAATAGTCAGGGACAGTAGCTGGATTGAGGACTAGAGTAGGGTATGAGGAAGGGCACAGGATGTTGCCTGAAACGCATAATATGTGAACTATTCTTGGAATGGAAACCATGTAACTTTTAACTTGACCAATAAATGGAGACATTTTAAGGAACACTTGAGTGCTGGACAATGAAAATTTTTCATGTATATGGACCTTGCTGGTGAGTCCTGAGCCTCAGTGTATCTATGGAAGCTGCAGTGGGATTGAGCTGGCCGTCTACACTTTCATAGAGTAGGGTTGTCACTACTACTGCCCTAATACCACTGGCTTGAGCTCTAAGCATTGGGATTGTGTAAACCTGTGAAGCAGACCTAGCTGTATTCACTGGGGTAATTGTCTGAACCCTTAAAGCAGACTACTGGCAACTACCAGAAATACCTTCCATGTCTCAGCCTGCAGCTCCACCTCCACAACAACAAGGCCACCTGTCTCCCCCCAAAGGTAGAATATGGGAACCCCACCAGCTCCAGCACCAGCAGCACCTGCAGCAGCACCACCACCAAGCCTGTCCACATTATCCCAGGGAAGCGTTCAGCTCTCCATTGCGCAAACTTTGGTTGGGCCCATCTCACCCACGAGCCCCGGCCTTGAATGGTAGCATTTCAAAGTTGCTGGCCTTTGAAATGCTCCCATTAAACCAGTTGGAGACTAACAATTTTAAAGATCTTATGGCAGTGGCTGTCTCACGAACTACTGTTCCCAGCCGTCACTATTTTTCTCGCCTGGCCATCCCTGCCCTGCACCAAAAGCTTGTGAAAGAAATACAATGTGCACTGGGCAATGCCACTTCTTCTAGTGTCCTTACCACACGTGGACAAGCAAGCACGGTCAGGGACATTACATCTCTCTAACTGCCTACTGGGTGAATGTGGTGGCAACTGGGACTGAGGCGGGAAGCACTGTGGCACAGATCCTTCCACCACCCCACCACCTCCTGTAACTTCCTCCTCCTACTCTGCTTCCTTCTCAAGCAGTCAGCACAGCCCCCACACCACCAATTTGAGCACTGCCATGATGAAATGGCAGCATGCGCTGCTAAAGCTCATCTGTGTGAAAGACTGGGTGAAAGACCCCACACCGCCTAGGGGCTGGGGACTGGCATCCAGGACTAGACAGATGAGCGGCTGCTGCCTTGAAGTGCATCAAGTGCCTGGCGCATGTATTCAACTTGATGGTACAGAGGTTCCTGGTCCATCATCCAGGTATGCCGGAGCTGCTGCATAAAGTGCATAGCATGTGCTCTCACCTTCGGCATTCCCATCCTGCTGCCACTTGCCTGTCTGTATTGCAGAGAAATTTCGGCCTTCCAACCTGCCTCATATGTGACGTTGTACATGATGGAAAGGGTGTGTGAGTGGGGTTCAAGCATGAATATATAGTCAATACCTAAACAACCAGCACTCCAATATATGTTCAAGCTAAAATTATATTATACAAAGAAAAAAGCCAGACCGCACCGAAAGATATAAAGTAGTGTGCTAAACAGTGCAGGGTTAAACAGAAAACTGTTTGTATCTATATACATGCAAGATGGGGGGTCCCACACACCCACCCAGCCCTAGCACAGAAGCACCACTAAACGATAATACCAATATAACCAATTTTATTATTACATATAGTCAATAAATCTACTGGACAATGTTAAAAACATACACTATTTTAAAAAACATATATGACAACTAGCACCGAGGAAGGGGCATAATATAATAAAAAGGAAAAAAAAGGGGGGGGGGGAGGGAAGAAAAAAAAGGGGGGGAGGGGTGAGGAAGGGAACCAGGAAGGGCCAACCAAAAGAGAAAAAAAGAAAAAAGAAAAACACTGGTGTACACACCTCTCCACTACCAAGGAATAATGCCTCAAGCCTATTGTGAAATAGTGTGCTAAATGCACCTGTGAATAGGAATGTGGGTAAATACTCAACCTCAAATAACTGCAATAAATGTTAAACCTAAAAAAATATATGTGCACATAAACCTATGGATGACGTGACAATAATAGTAAGTGAACCAAATGAAACACCTGCCTAATTAAATATGAAGTGAGGACCCGCCGGACGGGCAAGTGCCGAGAAACAAACAATGAACCTAACAACCACAGCAACTGAAAGGACAAAGCCCACCCCCCTTGTCTCCTTACCTGCCCTCACTACCTCTCCACCAACGCGTTTCGTGATGTCACCGCGTCACTTTGTCAAGGTGAATGATGCCTAAGCTCCTGGTACCTCTATTTAAATAGCTGGAACTTCTCTTTGAACTCACCGCACCTGCGCTCCCCCGCACAGATATAAATCATCAGAGCCATCAGCGCACGCCGGCCGGAAGTGCGCAGGCGGAAATGACGTCATATCAGGGCAATGAAGCTGGACGGGAGGACTCACAGCCCACACACTCAATCCACAGGCCCTAGCATGCGCATATGCGCTAAGCCAGCGGCGCTACTGCGCCTATATAGAGCAGCGGAGCCAGGTTAGGTGAGTACAGCCAGAGGCCACCAGGGTAAACAATAACAACGTAACATATGACAAACACTACCTACACCTATTTATCTTTAATAATAACCCATATCTAAAATAATTACTAAATAAGCGCTATCTACTACTGCCTGCTGCCACATTGACTTCTAATATATAAACCCAGAACAACATGGGTATAGTAATAACGGGAAATATAGACTGCCCACACCCCATCGGGCAAGATCTGGATGAAACTACCTGGTTATATGCCCCTATTTGGACATCACAATGGATATATGGGTATTCCTCGGTTCCTAAATGGGGCCAAGGTATTCTGTTGATCAATGGTGTGCCCATACCTAATGTCCAACCCGAGTCCCAAAACAATGGGGAAGGGAAAAGGAGGGGGGAAAAAAAAACCCCACCAACCAATTTACACTTTTCAGCTGTACTCCACTAGGCGGACATAGAATGATTGGATTGGCATTTGCATGATAATTACACATAAAAAATATACATAACTATAATTGATTAGATTGTATTGATATCAAGGCAACTCAGCTCATGTGGCCAGCTGGCAAGACACTATATATATTTTCAATCTCTGATTTTGTGCTATACCATGATGAACCTTCACTGAACCTTATTGCAAACATGGAGAAAAGAACTGATGCTGCCATCTAGAGGTCAAAAAATAGAAGGCAGCAAAAACATCCATCATGCAAAAGATCAGTGGAGGAGGGGGGGGGGGGGGAAGAAAAGGGGGGGGGGGGGAACCAATGAATAAATAAACTGGATGGGAATAAAGAAGAGATAGAAGAACCCAGCAAAGGTGACATGACCAGACTAATATACATTTGAATGACCATCTTGTGCAGCGCAGACTTCTGTTATCCACTTCATAAGAGATATACTCTCGTTTGATGTTGGCAACTCCATTTGTTGTCCTTATTTGTGTCTTTTCTCTCTCTCTTTGTCGCGCTCTTTCCTGTCTGGGAAACTTCTCCATCTTCATCTGTCCCACCAAGGAGCCAACTTTCCAACTGCACATCAAAAAGTAATCGTGCACTACAAAAAAGCACAAACTCAATAACACTCAATAATAAGATCAAGTGATAAACACACAATACTGCTTATGGTCTACCCGGGCAAACCCATCTATCCCGGCAAAGCATATACCGTAACCCCCCACAACCACCTATACATCCCACAACCCACAGTAACCCCATACAAACCACATAAAACACAGCCCGCTCCGGGCGACCAACCAGGCGAAGAAAAAAGTCAAAAATCAAAGCTAATCACTACCAATGCCAAATTGCCATGAGAACCTGTCTATGGCCATCCAACCCCTCCATAGCTGCCACCCACCACCAATGGCCAATGTACCCCCAATCAAAGCATGACTTATTCACCTAAAAAGGGGGTAAAGGCTACATCTTCGTTAAGACCAATCGGAGCCTGGGAGCTGAGATTGTAAATCCAGCGCAATTCGTGTTGCTGAAGTAATCTCTTGACATTCCCACCCCGTGGTCCTACATTGACTTTTTCAATGCCAGTGACAGTGAGTTCCTTATAATCACTGTTGTGCATGTGCAAAAAATGGAGTGCCACTGGGGGGACCACTTTACCAAGTCTAACATTTCTCTCAGCCAGACGTATATTTGAGATATGCCCCTGAATCCTGGCCTTTAGACTATTCTTGGTCTCCCCCACATATAGTTTAGGGCAACTACATTTTAACACATACACAACCCCCACCGTTTTGCAGTTCACAAATTGACGAATGTGGAAAATTTTCCCACTTTTCGGATTCCGCACTGTCTTATCTTTAGTCATCAATGGGCAAATGGAACAGCCCCCACACGGGTGACTGCCCACTGTTGTGTTTTGGTCGCGCAGCCAATTGGAGGCCGGAGCAAAATGACTGGAGCAAATTCTGTCCCTTAGACTCGGGGCTCGCTGTGCCGTCATCCGTGGACCACCACGTATCCACCTAGCCAGGCACGGATCGGACCTAAGTATGTGCCAGTTATTGTGCAATATTTGTCTCAGGCTATGCCACTGGTTATTGAAACGGGTAATAAACCTTACCTGGGGCTCCTCACGTTTTCTTTTTTTAGGAACCAGCAGATTTACTCGAGGAGTATCTTTGGCTCGTAGGAAGGCCCTCCGGACCACAGCTTTGGGGTATCCCCTCCTGATGAACCGGCCCGTTAGATCTTTCGCCTGGCGCAGGAAATCCTCTTCATTTGAGCAGTTTCTACGTATCCTCAGAAACTGCCCAATGGGGATCCCCTGTTTCAATTTGGTGGGATGAAAGCTGCTATAGTGCAGCAGAGAATTTACAGATGTTTCTTTACGATACAAATCTGTGCAGATGGAACCATCTTCCTTGATTGATACGGTTAGGTCCAAAAAAGTAACCTGTTTGGCCGGAGGCTGAGCCGTGAGAAAGATATTGAGTGTATTAGAGTTAAGATGAGCAACAAACTCCTCAAATTGTTCAACCGTGCCCTGCCACAGCACCAACACATCATCAATATAACGATGCCATCCAAGCACGTGCCGGTGAAACTCAAGGTTATTCTCATGGAAGACCACTTCCCTTTCCCACCAGCCCAGGAACAGATTCGCGACAGAGGGAGCACAACGGGCTCCCATGGCCACACCACATATCTGTCGATAGAAATGACCATCGAAGGTGAAAAAATTGTGTGAAAGGATAAAATCCAATAATGTCGCAATAAATTCCTGTGGTGTGTGGGGGTCAGTTCCTCTCATTCCTAGAAAGTACCGGCACGTCCGGATGGCATGTTCGTGTGTGATGCTGGTATATAACGCCTCCACATCCAGGGTGGCGAGCAAGACATTCTCAGATACCCAAATGGACTCCAACTGAGTCGTTGCTCCCTCTGTCGCGAATCTGTTCCTGGGCTGGTGGGAAAGGGAAGTGGTCTTCCATGAGAATAACCTTGTGTTTCACCGGCACGTGCTTGGATGGCATCGTTATATTGATGATGTGTTGGTGCTGTGGCAGGGCACGGTTGAACAATTTGAGGAGTTTGTTGCTCATCTTAACTCTAATACACTCAATATCTTTCTCACGGCTCAGCCTCCGGCCAAACAGGTTACTTTTTTGGACCTAACCGTATCAATCAAGGAAGATGGTTCCATCTGCACAGATTTGTATCGTAAAGAAACATCTGTAAATTCTCTGCTGCACTATAGCAGCTTTCATCCCACCAAATTGAAACAGGGGATCCCCATTGGGCAGTTTCTGAGGATACGTAGAAACTGCTCAAATGAAGAGGATTTCCTGCGCCAGGCGAAAGATCTAACGGGCCGGTTCATCAGGAGGGGATACCCCAAAGCTGTGGTCCGGAGGGCCTTCCTACGAGCCAAAGATACTCCTCGAGTAAATCTGCTGGTTCCTAAAAAAAGAAAACGTGAGGAGCCCCAGGTAAGGTTTATTACCCGTTTCAATAACCAGTGGCATAGCCTGAGACAAATATTGCACAATAACTGGCACATACTTAGGTCCGATCCGTGCCTGGCTAGGTGGATACGTGGTGGTCCACGGATGACGGCACAGCGAGCCCCGAGTCTAAGGGACAGAATTTGCTCCAGTCATTTTGCTCCGGCCTCCAATTGGCTGCGCGACCAAAACACTACAGTGGGCAGTCACCCGTGTGGGGGCTGTTCCATTTGCCCATTGATGACTAAAGATAAGACAGTGCGGAATCCGAAAAGTGGGAAAATTTTCCACATTCGTCAATTTGTGAACTGCAAAACGGTGGGGGTTGTGTATGTGTTAAAATGTAGTTGCCCTAAACTATATGTGGGGGAGACCAAGAATAGTCTAAAGGCCAGGATTCAGGGGCATATCTCAAATATACGTCTGGCTGAGAGAAATGTTAGACTTGGTAAAGTGGTCCCCCCAGTGGCACTCCATTTTTTGCACATGCACAACAGTGATTATAAGGAACTCACTGTCACTGGCATTGAAAAAGTCAATGTAGGACCACGGGGTGGGAATGTCAAGAGATTACTTCAGCAACACGAATTGCGCTGGATTTACAATCTCAGCTCCCAGGCTCCGATTGGTCTTAACGAAGATGTAGCCTTTACCCCCTTTTTAGGTGAATAAGTCATGCTTTGATTGGGGGTACATTGGCCATTGGTGGTGGGTGGCAGCTATGGAGGGGTTGGATGGCCATAGACAGGTTCTCATGGCAATTTGGCATTGGTAGTGATTAGCTTTGATTTTTGACTTTTTTCTTCGCCTGGTTGGTCGCCCGGAGCGGGCTGTGTTTTATGTGGTTTGTATGGGGTTACTGTGGGTTGTGGGATGTATAGGTGGTTGTGGGGGGTTACGGTATATGCTTTGCCGGGATAGATGGGTTTGCCCGGGTAGACCATAAGCAGTATTGTGTGTTTATCACTTGATCTTATTATTGAGTGTTATTGAGTTTGTGCTTTTTTGTAGTGCACGATTACTTTTTGATGTGCAGTTGGAAAGTTGGCTCCTTGGTGGGACAGATGAAGATGGAGAAGTTTCCCAGACAGGAAAGAGCGCGACAAAGAGAGAGAGAAAAGACACAAATAAGGACAACAAATGGAGTTGCCAACATCAAACGAGAGTATATCTCTTATGAAGTGGATAACAGAAGTCTGCGCTGCACAAGATGGTCATTCAAATGTATATTAGTCTGGTCATGTCACCTTTGCTGGGTTCTTCTATCTCTTCTTTATTCCCATCCAGTTTATTTATTCATTGGTTCCCCCCCCCCCCCCCTTTTCTTCCCCCCCCCCCCCCTCCTCCACTGATCTTTTGCATGATGGATGTTTTTGCTTCCTTCTATTTTTTGACCTCTAGATGGCAGCATCAGTTCTTTTCTCCATGTTTGCAATAAGGTTCAGTGAAGGTTCATCATGGTATAGCACAAAATCAGAGATTGAAAATATATATAGTGTCTTGCCAGCTGGCCACATGAGCTGAGTTGCCTTGATATCAATACAATCTAATCAATTATAGTTATGTATATTTTTTATGTGTAATTATCATGCAAATGCCAATCCAATCATTCTATGTCCGCCTAGTGGAGTACAGCTGAAAAGTGTAAATTGGTTGGTGGGGGTTTTTTTTCCCCCCTCCTTTTCCCTTCCCCATTGTTTTGGGACTCGGGTTGGACATTAGGTATGGGCACACCATTGATCAACAGAATACCTTGGCCCCATTTAGGAACCGAGGAATACCCATATATCCATTGTGATGTCCAAATAGGGGCATATAACCAGGTAGTTTCATCCAGATCTTGCCCGATGGGGTGTGGGCAGTCTATATTTCCCGTTATTACTATACCCATGTTGTTCTGGGTTTATATATTAGAAGTCAATGTGGCAGCAGGCAGTAGTAGATAGCGCTTATTTAGTAATTATTTTAGATATGGGTTATTATTAAAGATAAATAGGTGTAGGTAGTGTTTGTCATATGTTACGTTGTTATTGTTTACCCTGGTGGCCTCTGGCTGTACTCACCTAACCTGGCTCCGCTGCTCTATATAGGCGCAGTAGCGCCGCTGGCTTAGCGCATATGCGCATGCTAGGGCCTGTGGATTGAGTGTGTGGGCTGTGAGTCCTCCCGTCCAGCTTCATTGCCCTGATATGACGTCATTTCCGCCTGCGCACTTCCGGCCGGCGTGCGCTGATGGCTCTGATGATTTATATCTGTGCGGGGGAGCGCAGGTGCGGTGAGTTCAAAGAGAAGTTCCAGCTATTTAAATAGAGGTACCAGGAGCTTAGGCATCATTCACCTTGACAAAGTGACGCGGTGACGTCACGAAACGCGTTGGTGGAGAGGTAGTGAGGGCAGGTAAGGAGACAAGGGGGGTGGGCTTTGTCCTTTCAGTTGCTGTGGTTGTTAGGTTCATTGTTTGTTTCTCGGCACTTGCCCGTCCGGCGGGTCCTCACTTCATATTTAATTAGGCAGGTGTTTCATTTGGTTCACTTACTATTATTGTCACGTCATCCATAGGTTTATGTGCACATATATTTTTTTAGGTTTAACATTTATTGCAGTTATTTGAGGTTGAGTATTTACCCACATTCCTATTCACAGGTGCATTTAGCACACTATTTCACAATAGGCTTGAGGCATTATTCCTTGGTAGTGGAGAGGTGTGTACACCAGTGTTTTTCTTTTTTCTTTTTTTCTTTTTTGGTTGGCCCTTCCTGGTTCCCTTCCTCACCCCTCCCCCCCTTTTTTTTTCTTCCCTCCCCCCCCCCCCCTTTTTTCTCCTTTTTATTATATTATGCCCCTTCCTCGGTGCTAGTTGTCATATATGTTTTTTAAAATAGTGTATGTTTTTAACATTGTCCAGTAGATTTATTGACTATATGTAATAATAAAATTGGTTATATTGGTATTATCGTTTAGTGGTGCTTCTGTGCTAGGGCTGGGTGGGTGTGTGGGACCCCCCATCTTGCATGTAACTAAAATTATATTGTTATGGAAAAAGTCCAAATATAAAGGACATAGCCATGTGTCAACGCTTCAGGGTCCTCCAAGTCCCCTTCCTCAGAACAACATAAACAATAAGATTGTATGAAACAAGAACAGTAAATATATAACCATGAACCAGTGAGAAGCCACCACAGCTCAAAACTCACTTCTTACATCAGAAATGAGACTGTGCAAAATTGTGCCTTTATATAAAACATATATAATATCCCAGGACCCCAAAGCGTTGACATATGGATTTGTTCTTTGGATTTGGACTTTTGCATCACTTTTGCTTGAACATACAGTATATTGGAATGCTGGTTGTTTAAGCATTGACAGAAAGTAGCGGAGGGTGTACTGGCAATGGTGGCAAACAGATGTACACTGCATTATGCTGCTGCTGCTGCTGCTGCTGCTGTGAGCTTGGTGTGACTGCCCCATGTTGACATCAACAGTGCTGCCAGTGATATGTGAAATGGTGTACCAATGTGGAAATTGGCTCACAAGGAAATCAGGCCCTTTATAGATCATTTATAGATCATTTTTTCTGTTATGTGTTTTACTTTACTTATGATTATGCTTACTTGTAACCCTCACACAATCCAGCTAGCTATCTCTAAAAGTGATATTTGCACTAATATACAATAAAACTGGCAACTTATGTGTCATTGTTTTAGACAAGAGCTGTACATTCTGGTTTAATACTTAAAGGAGCACTATGGCAAAAAATGGCCCAATAAAAATCCATATAAATAGGTTGGACGGTGGAAGGAGAGGTCACATATACCCCCGGTATAAAAAAAAAAAATCCAGCGTGGCTTGTTTTTTTTATTTTAATGGAACAAATAGGAAATTAGGGGTGACACTCCCGACAGACTAAACCTGTCAACCCTGTATTTTATTCTTACCCTGAGAGAAAAAAACCACAAGCATGGCGGAAGTTTTGTTCAGTGTATAGGTGACCCCTATATTATATTATATTAGTCGACGTGTTTATATGGATTTTTAAGATTACACAATTTTGCTTTAGTGACCCTTTAATTGTGTCTTGACAGAGCTCTTATATTAGCCTTTTAAAAAATATAAAGCATAGGCAGAATAGCTAAAAGGGAAGGTGTGGAGCTCAAATTACAGGGATGGCTATAAGATTACATCACTCACACTATACACAGTTCATTGAGGGGGCATACAGGTGTCTCTCCAGAAAGACAGGTCTAATCTTATTCACATTGTGGCAGAGAAACTATTTATATCAATGACAGATGTGCTGAATATAAATGACCCAGTACACTGCCAACCAAACTGAATATTATTTTTATACTGCAGTGTTTTGGCCTAGAATCCAGCTTTAATTATCATTTGTTGCTATGTCTATTAAATGGATCGATAACACAATAATAAAGCAGCTAATATATCTACAAAAGTTCACATTTCCAAACATATTCATTCTAAAATGTTTTATAGTGTGAAAAGCAGCTCTGGGTAACCTCCCAAAGGTTTTAATAGCATTTGATAAAATGTATTGACGTTCTTAGTATTTCCTCTTGAGGCCAGCTGTCTTAGTTCCAAAATATCACAGACCATTAGACAGTGTGAAGAAAGGTCAGGACTTCATTGTCAGAAATTTTCTTTTCTGGTTCATAAAGGTGATGATCGCGATTGAGATACACTATGTTGCCATTTAAGTGATGCAAGCCATTGTGCGAATACTACATGATTGAAAAATACTTTTGTATTTCATCGACATTTTTAGTAAATTAAAAAAAAAAGACTTTCATTAAAATACTTTAGTTCAAAGATGCATTATCTTTATAATATGATAGACCTGAATTGTAGATGGTAAAGCTTTTACATAGTATGCATCAACAGATATATTATGTCTCTCTCAGTTTACATATGGTTAATTATCTATTAAAATAATACAACTAAAAAAAATAACCGAGAGATAAAGCAGGGGAGAGTTTGAAACATATTTACATTTAAGTAGAAAATATACAGCTAGAAAGAGAAAAATTATGATATTATTTTGCTTGCTTAAAAAGGCAAAGGCATAAAAAGAAGATACAGGTACCAATTTTATATCTAGAGTTTCCTATAGAAATAAAAGGAGGAAGGGGCAGTTCTCTCTGCTGATTGGGCTCTTACCATTATTGTTACCATGTGGTTTTCGGCGAAAAAAATGTGCAGATGATGCTGGAGGCAGCAATGTAGAGATAGTACAATAGGAGGGCAATGGTCTGGTTGTGCAGTGACTGTAAAGATCTATAGCAGAAGGTGTCCAAAAGATAAAACATTGTCATTGGTCTTATCACTTTGCAAAAGGAGGTACCATTTTTTTGCCCATAAGACACACCCAGGGTTTAGAGGAGGAAAATAAGAAAAAAAAATATTCTGAACCAAATAGTGTGCTTAAAATGCCCCCTCCTAATCAACCCATAACAGGCAGCATGCAGAATCCCCCACAAGCAGGGGTGGTCAAGATGGCCGACTAGAAGGACGTGCTTTCTAGGGGCTCCTGCACTAATCCTGAATATTGTCCTCCTGTGCGTGCTGGGTGTCAGAAACAATAACGTTGGTACTCACCAGACCTAAAGATCAGGTCTGCGGTCGAGTGGAGGGCGGCGGAGGCGGCTTCTGCGAGTCGGTGTGCTGGCGGGGTGAGGAGGGACACAGCCGCGGGTGGCGGAGGAACGCACGTGGCCGCCGGGAGGAGACAGAAGCTGCAGCATCTAAAGTGACGTTGGCTCCCGAAGAGAGCCGAGAATCAGCGGGCCGGAGCGAGGAGACGCCTGGAAGGGTGTGTGACGGCTCCCCGCTGCAGGCCCAGTGAAGGTTGATTGACGCGGCGGACGGCCGCGACCCGCCGCCATATTGATAAGAGGGGAGAGGGGGAGGCGGCAGCCCTGTGCCCTTGCACGCAGCAGCCCGGGGGAGAGGGGCAGTGCGGCGAGGGAGAGGTGAAGAGGGGTCGGCTGGCCAGTGATTGTAAGCGACCTTACCCGGGGACATACAATCTAGCCAGAGCCCTGTCATATTTAATTCTTTGGGAACAAGTTTCTCCCAGCCCAGATCGTGACCCAGATAATACACTCAGAAGAGCCCCCCTCTCACCAACACTCTCCTTTTGCTCCTGGGAATCTCTGGCCCCTCTAGGGGAACAGTTCAGAGACATGGGAGCAATAGCTGCAGTGGGCCCATCAAGTGGCCACATTCATTGCCACAGCCGTTACAAAGCCTTGCAGTGAAGTTGTGGCAGTGTTTCCAGCACTCCTTCATCTCCACCTCGGAGCGTCCTCCCTGCACTCCGTACCTGCGTAACTACAGCAGATTGCTGGATCCCTATATCAAAGGCCGCACAGAAGCAAACTTCTTGAATCCCATATCTGCCCTGTGCAAGCAGTCTCTCTGGCATTACCTCTGCTCCGCACCACAGAGCATTCACAGCCCTATAGATCCTCGGTAAAAGCAGGCGCCATATATCACCTATTTGTGTACCTGTGCAGCACGTCAGCAAGCTCCTCACAACTCTACACCAGCGCTAAAGTTCCTTAATCCTATATCTGGACTGTAACAGCGGGCTTATAAGATCAACGTCTGTGTGATAATAGCAAGCTTCTGGACCCACATACTCAGTCTGCGACTGCTGAATATTCTCACATATGAGAGGCAATAAAAGGCACAAATCCACAGCGGTCAGTTGTAGCATGCAAACAATGGAGCGTCCTTACGGCTAAATTTGACACCTTGCAGGAACAATTCAATTACTTTCACCATGATTTAGACAAGATTGGGGACCACACTGGAGAGGCCGAGAGGAGGATCGGGGAGGCAGAAGACCGGCTGTCCACACAGGCAGGGGAATTGGCGTCCCTGAGGAAACAGGTGACTGTGCTGCTGGGGAGGGCCGAGGACTTTGAAAATAGAAACCGGAGAAATAATGTGAGAACCCTGGGCCTGCCTGAAAAATCTGAGGGATCATCTCCAGAGCAGTTCGTCGAAAATCTCATAAAGTAAACCCTGGCTCCGGGGAATCTGACCAAGTTCTTCACAGTTGAGAGGGCGCACAGAATCCCCCTGAAACCTCTTCTGCCCGGGTCCCCGCCTAGACTCAAGGTCCTTCATTATAAAGACAGAGATGCTATCCTAGCCGCTGCCAGATTGAAAGGCTCAGTGTCATTTGATAACGCCCGTCTGTTCTTCTTCCCGGACTTCGCGTCAGAGGTCCAGAAAATGCGGCACTCCTTTAATGGCGTGAGAGAAAGGCTTAGGAAAGAGAGAATAAAATATGCCATGCTGTTTCCGGTGCGACTATGTGTGCAAGATGGAGAGACCACTAAGTTTTTCACCTCGGCTGAGGATGCCAATGCCTGGCTGGACTCTCTCCCTGGGGCCTGATGAACTGGGCTCCGGCTTGAGAGACTAGATTCGCTATTCTTTGCAAGTTTACTTATTCCCGTCTGGTCGGACGGGAGACTGCCTCCACTGCAAGCTCAGCGGCTCGCCTCTGGGAGCCTTGAGACCGCGTAGGCTGGTGATTTGATCTAAATATTGTTATAGTTTATAAGTTTGTTTCTTCTGCCCAAGTTGCTGATGCATCCTGAAGGTAATGTTACGGGGAAGCTGTTGCTCTGGATTACCATGGTGTGCGGGCCGATACCCCTCCCCTTCCTTGTCCATCCAAGTACCTGCCCCTGACTCCCCGGTTTACCTACTGGACCCCCACTTTCTCTCATTCTCCTCCCCTCCTAATGGCCCCCCCCAAGTAACTCTGGGAACCCATAGCGGATAACCCACTAACCTGTATTTTATTGGCATGATAATGTTACAGGCCCCTGGGCAGTGGGCCTCCGCACCCTAGTTGCACCAAGTTACACCGGTGCAGTTTCAAATTGTTGGGGGGTAATGATGCTCGCCGAAGTTGGGGGTTGGTGGAGCGGGGTCGGTGTGGGTGGGGGTGGGAAGTGTGCTTTGAATTTTGATACTGAAATGTACAGTTTGATTCACAGTAGTATTTGTCTAGTTTGTCTTTGTGATGGAATGAAAGTGAAGGATGGATGTTTGACTTGGGAGGCAAGGAGACCATGGGGGGATAAAGCGGTGCTACATAGCGCAGTCACCCCCAAGTTGGGAGACGATGACCTAAATGATGTCAATGGGTGATTGTGGATTTCTCTCTTGAAATGTCCGGGGGCTTAATGATAAAATCAAGCGGGCCACAGTTCTCCAATTTATCAAAAACATAAATCCAACGTGGTGATCCTCCAGGAGACTCATCTGGTGGGCCGGAGGGTGCTGGCACTGAGGAAGCCCTGGATCCAGAGTTCCTACCACGCTCCCTTCTCGGCTTACTCCAGGGGGGTCTCAGTGCTGATAATCAAGGGCACCCCGTTCGTGTTACATTCAGTACAGGTGGATGGGAAGGGGTGCTTTGTGGTCCTCCATGCCAAACTGATGGACACCGATGTCATAATAGTAGGGCTCTATATCCCCCCGCCGTTCTGTGTACAGGTTCTGGATAGAGTCATGGAAAAGGTGGTTTCTTGCCCCCCTGCCCCGATATTACTGATGGGGGAATTTAATATGGTGCTGGATTCCGCATTAGACAAATTGGTTGGGAATCCTAGTCCCAGGACTGGAGGCTGGCATCCTGGGCAGAGACTCTGGGTCTGCGGGAACCATCCAACTGATAAGGTGTACTCATGTCATTCCGCTACACACAGGTCTCTGCCCAGGGTTGATCTGGCGTTCTTGTCGGCAGATCTTTTGGCTAAAATAGTGTCATGTAGTTATCTCCCAAGGGGGATCTCGGATCACTCACCCCTATTGACTGTGGTGGGATTGTCGCAAATGCGGGAAAGTCAGGAGGGATGGAACAAGAACCCACTGTGGTTGGAATCCCCCAAAATTCAAAGTAAGCTCCTGGCCTCGGCTCAGGTTTTCTGGGAATGTAACACTGTTGAGACATCGGCAGGAGTGAGGTGGGATGCTTTCAAAGCCGTTACTAGGGGAACTGCTATTAGCGCTATTGCGGTGGTAAGAAGGAAGAAGGGGGAAGAGATGGCTGTTTTGGAGAGAAAATTAGCGGCGTCAGAGGAGAAGTTCGCTGCATCATCAGATAACAGGGACTACTCAATACTTATGTCACTAAAAAGGGAATATAGTTTAATGTGGACAGACTCTGCGAGGAAACTCCTGCTGTACAAACAGACCACAATATTTGACAAAGGGGACAAGAATGGCAAGATTCTGGTCTATCTGGCAATGGCCGAATATAAGTCAAATAGCATAGCGGGGATATCAGACGGGAGAGCTATAGTTACTGATGGAGATAAAATTGCTCAGAGGTTCCTTGAGTATTACTCAACTCTATACTCATCAAAGGCTACTTATGGGGTTGGGGAACTCAACAGCTGCCTGGAGCAGATTGACTTCCCGGTATTAACTGCAGAGGCTCAGGAGGCTCTCGAGTCCCATATTACTAGCGAGGAGGTTATCAGTGCGATCAGAGCATTATCAGGCAGAAAGGCACCAGGGCCTGATGGGATCCTGGCCGAGTGGTATACGCAGGGATCGGAGCAGATTGCCCCGAGGATTTGGGAGGTGCTGAAACAGGCACTGGAGGATGAGTGCCTCCCTGCCTCTTTTCACGAAGCGCATGTGGTACTTATTCACAAGGAGGGGAGACCACCTGATTCATGTGCATCTTACAGGCACATATTCCTCTTAAACCAGGACGCCAAAGTACTGGCTAAAATCTTTGCGATCAGGCTGAATAAGGTTATACTCCAACTCATTGGGCCGGACCGGTCTGGCTTTATGCCGGGGCGCACTACGAGCATAAATCTGCGTAAATTGATGTCGAACCTTCAAACTATACATGATAATCACGGGAGCAGGGTGATTACATCATTGGATAATGACAAAGCCTTTGATTCAATAGAATGGGATTATCTCAGGGCAGTGCTGGGAAGGTTTGGACTCCCGATGGACTTTATTAAGTACATTAAGCTTCTGCTTCTGTAATTAATTTGTGCTTGGTAGAGGAACTAGACAGGGGTGCCCGTTATCACAGCTCTTATTTGCCCTAGCTATTGAACCCCTAGCGATTATCGTAAGGAACACTCCGGCCATCGTGGGATGGAAAGTGGGTGCAGTTGAGGAGAAAATATCACTCTACGCAGATGACACACTCCTTTACCTGGCTGATGGCCAAGAGTCCCTCGAGGCAGCATTAGATGTCATTGGGAAGTTTGGGGGATTCTCGGGGTTGAAGATTAATTGGGACAAATCTTGCCTCATGTTGGTGGATGAGCCTGACCCTCCGGATAGCTCCCCGAGATCCCGGTTAAAAATAGTGCAGCAATTTAAATACTTGGGGATCATGATCAGTAGGCAGCCTAGTGAATTTATATTCCTCAACATCTCCCCAGTGGTCTTAAAGTTGAAACAACAAGTTTCCCAGTGGGCAAGTCTCCCATTGTCTGTTATGGGCAGAATTAACATATTTAGAATTATATTCCTCCCCAAATTCTTATACATAAATCAGGCCTCGCCGGTGCTGATGTCTATGACCCACTTTAAGACTTTAGAGACGGTCATGTTCAGATTTATATGGGGTGTTTCCCCCCCCGAAGCTAAGTCGACAAATAATGGGGGCTCAAATGGAGGTGGGGGGCTCGCAGTGCCACACATGCAGATGTATTTTTATGCCACCCAGCTTCTGTACGTACACTGGTGGCTTGCTCAACCCCCCGAAAATCCGGTGGTGGGGCTGGAGATAGCGGTGATGGGTTCCTCTGAGGGGCTGGGTTCCGTGGTGTATAGAGGGGTTCGGGGAAGATGGGAGGCAACCACTTGTATGCGAACGGTCTGCAATATTTGGGAAATATTGACCAAAATGACAGTGGGCCAGGTATACAAGGAGGGAGCTCTTATGTTGTTTGACCAAATTAAAGAAGCATTTGGCCTCTCCCACAGGGATTTATTCCGCTACTTGCAACTCAGACATGCTCTGCAGACCCAGTTTCGTAGGGAAGGCCCAAGGATATTAGTGTCAAGTGTGGAGGGCATTGTCAGAGAGACAAACCTTGAGAAACCTACTTCTACAATTTACAAATGTCTGATCGGCGAGTTGGAGTCCCCTAGGGAAAGGATTGAAGCTAAATGGCAAACGCTGGACCAGTCTTTGGACCGGGATGACTGAGAGGAGATTCTGGATAACCTCCACCCATCTGTGGTTGAGGCCAGGAACAGACTGATTCAGACTAAATGGATCCACTAAGCGTATATCACGCCGGTGAGACTCCAAAAAATGGGCTTAGCGACTGATGATCGGTGTCTCAGGAGTGAGAGGGAAAGCGGCACGTGGGTGCATGTAACTTGGTCCTGTACAGTCCAGATGAACTACCGGATGAAGGTAATGGAAATAATTGGCAGAGTGGTGGGATTCCAGATCCAGGATTCGGTTAGGCTATGTCTCCTGGGGGTGGTTGAGCCACTTTCGGAGCTGAGAGCGGTGAGGTCCTTGCTCTTCTACGCCAGGAAATGTATCCTGTTAAACTGGAAACACCCTGCTAAACCATCCGTTCAGGCTTGGAAAAGGTTAATTAACCAAAAACTCGCCATGTACAAACTCACATATGTGGCAAGGGGGGTACCCGATAAATTTGAGAATGTTTGGGATCCCTGGTTGCAGTGCCATGACACTGAGTCTGAGGGCGATTAAAATAAAGGTGGGGGATGATGCAGCTCATCAAGTAATGCTCCTGGGACCGCAGAATGCGATATGAGAGAGCGGGGCTCATAAAATAGATTAGTAGAAACACCTGGAAGTGGCCAAATTTCCCTGGAATTGAATCTAGTCTCTCCATTGCAATCTATCTCCAGAAAAAATATAATAAAGTGCTCCCGAGTCTGGTGTGTGTGTGTGCGAGCGACTGGTGTGTCACTAATAGAGTTACCATGATGAATATGTGGTGCCTGTGGCACCTTAAGCTGAAACACAACTGATTGTCTTTTGTGTGTGTTCTGGTTTAAATAAATGAAAACTTTACAAAAAAAAAGAATCCCCCACAAGCACCCCATTACAGACATTGTGCGGAACCCCCCAAAAACCCTATTACAGGCAGTGTACAGAATCCCTACCCAATCACTCCATTACAATGTGCAGAGTCCCCACCAATTGCCCCATTACAGTGTGTGTGGAGTGTGGAGGGAAGCATCTTCCAAGTCTCTTTATGTGTTTTTTCAAAGCATCCCATTTAACATTGAGACTATCTGGAGGGTTATTTTTTAATGGTAGTTTTGGTAATTTTTGGGGGCATTTTTCATTAGATCCAATTTTTATCTAATGAAGAACAGTCCAACTTTTTATTATTTAATTGTATTTTTTTCAATTTTAAGTGTTTTACTAAATGCATCCACTTTAAGATTGAAACAGACTGGGGGTTTATTTGTGTATATTTTTTGGTAATTTTTGGTTAGATCTTTATCGAATGAAGAATAGCCCAATTTTTTATTTTTATTTTATTTTTTATTTTTTTCAGCTTTAAACCGGTCCTTCACTCTGAATAAGAGCCTATCTTATATGTTTCCCCCACCCTGTACATACAGATTGCTCACATTAAAAATCATCCTACCTCCATCTGCTGCATGTTATGAGCCTTTAAACATCCAAGATGGCGGCTCATGGAACATCAGGCAGCCTGCAAACAGGAAGTGCCTTCTGACTGTGTCGCTCTGCATTCTGGGATTGCTGTCCTATCCCTGACCCCAGCTCTGCTCTGTCTGTGCAAAGCACAGCTACGTATAACCCGCTTCCCTGTACTTTATCCCACTCTCCTCTCCTCAGTAAGTGTGATGCTTCTGAGTCAAGATGGCGGCGCCCGTATCCTAGAGTCCTGAACAGAGTTGCAGCCCAGTGGGGGAAAGAATAACAAGTAAGTGACTAAAAACTTAAAATATATTAATTGTAGATGCTGGGGAATAGTTTTTTAGGGGGTTGGGCTTTTCATTAAATCATGGTGAAGGTCCGGTTTAACTGTTTTTTGAAATGTTTAAAAATCCTGTTTAACATTAACACTGCCTGGGGGATTATTTTTTATTTATTTAGGATTTTTTTTTTTTAATTTTTGGTTAGATCCAATTTTTATCTAACAAAGAATTCCGGACTTTTTATATTTTAATTGTTTTTTTTTTAAGTTTTATGAGTTTTAATAAATGCCGGTAATAAAAGGCATTCAATTACTTTTTTTTTACATTTTTGGTAATTTTTTGAGCATTTTTAGTTAGATACAATTTGTATCTAATGAAAAAATATTTGTCTGAATTTTTTGTTACTTTCCCTTGTTTTAATAAATGTCACTTAACTAACATTGATTAAAGCCGGAAAACTTAAAAATAAATTTACATTTAAGAAAAAAGTGGGGTACCCCTGGAAGGCCTGGGCACCAAGCATACGAGCTTGTAACCCAGGGTTTAGTGATGTCGGGGAGATTCCAGAGATGCCCTGCCTCTTCATGTAAAATCTGCTCCCGAGTGGCTCATCATGGAGTCCCTGGCCAGCGTGTGTCCGTTCATTACTACACTTTCACTTTGAACTGGTAAGAGGTCCCATGGACCCCTATGCCAATTCATACTCCATTACCTGCATCACCAATGGCCAGTGTGGTGCGGATGAGCCTGGCAGCCCATAGCATAGGCCGTTGTGGGGCAAAGCACCTGTGCTATAGGGCATAAGGGCTTGTAATGGTGAGGGCCAGAGGCTGGCTGGGTCCCCATTGAGTTGACGTTAGTGGCAAGTTCGGCTGCACTTGTTGAACCCAAATTTCAGTGGGCTCCCCCATCCCTACTCCTGACTAGATAAGTATCCAATATCCTTAAAGTATGTTTTGTATAATGTTAGCACTTTAGAGACACATTTCAGGCAGTCTCCTTGCTTATTATCTGTACAGACTATTTATTACATGTGTATATGTATATACTGTGTTCACCCCGATAGTGGATACATTCTGCAACTCTGATACATTTTGCTGGGGATTAATGTGCTTGGGGGCAATACACTGATTGATATTAACCTTGTGTTTTGTGTTTGTGAAAGGCACCGTGAAAGGCGTTATTTTTTCTTAAATAAGAGGTATCAAAACAAAGCTAAATCACATGCACATTACACATGTGAGCATTTTTAATGTACTATTCATTTAACAAAAGGTGTTCTAAATTCATTTTTTTTAAACACACAGCCTTTCACTAATGAAATGGGGAAAATATCAAACCATAGTCTAAACTGACTTTTGATCTGGTTAGTAGGATTCTTAGGGGGCATTGTGATTTGGGATGTATACAAATTCGACACCACGACAATCTCTTCTGGTGCTGAATCTGTGTACAGAGCTTGATTATGGCTAGGTGAGGGTACGATTCAGGTGGAGGTTGGCAGCAATCCCTACTATGGGGGTGCCCCCTGGAAATCCCACTCTCCTACTAATCCTACCTTGATTTTGACTTTTGGCCAGGTTTGAGTTTAACAGGCTGCTAATAAAGCCTGGCTCTTATATCAGTAGTGGAACAGAGACAAATTTTATGATTTTATACAGCAGGAATAAAAAAGTTAAAGTGTTTTATATCTACAGTAAAATTTGAGCTGAAAAAATAATAAATATGATAGATATAAAATAAGTGTGCATTTAGAACTGCTCTATTTCCTTTAAGATGCGAGCAAGTAAAATACTGAGTAATTTCTCTCTGTGTATCATGTGCCCTGAATTGTAAGGTGTATTGTTCATTTGTCATCACCTTTGCTTCTCTAAGCAAAAAATGCAAAGATTCCCTATATAGCAAAGTTATTAAAATGTTTCCATTGTGTGCTGTCCAAATATTCTGCAATCGACTAGCTGGATATTTGATAGAAAATACAAAACCCAAAGCAGTGTTTATTGCAAGTAACAGTGCTTCTGTGTTACTGCTGGATAAGCATTTTTAGCTTAAAGGAAAAGAGCTGGAATACATTTTTATAACAAGAATAAACAGCAACAAATATTTCTGGATTCACATACAACCAATGCAGATATTAAACCGGACCTTCACCATGATTTAATGAAAAGCCCAAACTCTTAAAAAACGATTCCCCAGCATCTAAAATTAATATATTTAACATTTTTAGTCACTAACTTATTATTCTTTCCCCCACTGAGCTGCAACTCTGTTCAGGAATTTAGGATACGGGCGCCGCCATCTTGACTCAGAAGCATCACACTTACTGAGGAGAGGAGAGTGGGATAAGGTACAGGGGGGCAGGTTATAGCTGTGCTTTGCTCAGACAGAGCAGAGCTGGGGTCAGGGAAAGGTCGAGAGTCCCAGAATGCAGAGCAGCACAGTCACTTCCTGTTTGCAGGCACTTCCTGTTTGCAGGCTGCCTGATAAAATGGCGGCTTCCATAAGCCGCCATCTTGGATGTTTAAAGGCTCATAACATGCAGTAGATGCAGGTAGGATGATTTTTAATGTGAGCAATCTGTATGTACAGCGTGGGGGAAACATATAAGATAGACTCTTATTCAGAGTGAAGGTCCGCTTTAAGAGCCTTATTTAAGAAGAGTCAGCACCACGCAGCACCACTTTTTTGGCCTCATTGGCTCTCAGCTTGGGAATTAAGAAAGAAAACAATGGCAGCTCTGATGTAGCCACCGGCTAGCACCTTATTCAATACTGTGCAGTAACCGTAATTGCAAAAGAACAATCGTCTAAACCAAAATTCTGTGCCTCAGTGCTAGAAAGCGGGTGTTGGTAGAGTTTCTGTGTTGACTGTCCAAACAATTCGGCTTCCCAGAAGGATATGGCCATAAAACTATAGCCAGGATTATAGCCAATCCAGGATATAGCCAAGCGCTTATTCTTTCACATAACATCCTCCAGCCACCTCTTATCATATAAATGAAATACTTCCCAGAATTAATAATAATCTACTGGAATTCACCTATATAAATATATAGTTTAGTGCAGCTGAGTCTCCAGCACTCCGCTCTCCCCGCTCTGTGTCCCACCACCAACGCCAACCAACTCTCCCTCACACTTCTCCAAATCTACCTGGAAGGCAAGCTGCTCTGGCTGCACTCCTCCTCGTCTCTTTGACAAGCTTCCCACCAATAATGTGCTTAAACTCTATTGGTTACTGGTTGGTCACATGGGTAACAGGGGCCATGGCCAAGAATGCATTTCTTGGCTCCAGGAGCACTATGAGAATTTTGACCAACACACTCAGGAATGCACAGGAGATGAAGGAAACAGCAGCCAGTATGTGCAGAGCTACTTTAATTGGTATCTTACTGAGCACACTGTAACTTTAAACTCCCACAATTATTGTTGAATACGATACTTGCAAAACTAATTGATGGTTACTTGTGAGAAATTGTGACCTTTTAAAAAATCTGCCCCTGCATAATTCTTCTCCGACCTAAAGTAGATTAAGAAACTCTAACCAACCAGTATCAACGCTACTGCAAGACATTCCAAGAACCACATCATGTACACCAACATGATAAATGCAGCAAGTTTCCAGAGAGTCAAAAGAGTCACCAAAAGCCCAGAAACATTTAGACCAACAGCAGCACCAGCAGGTGAGAACCATTTCTGCAATCTGGAAACTGGATAACTTGGCAAATAACAAAAGGCTCCTGTAAGAAATATAGGTGACATTTACAAAAGCTTTTGCCAGCATTTATGGCTGATTTTTCCAATTAATCACGCAAACATGATCCTTCTGTCAGTCTCCTCACCTTTCTCTCTCTTCTATGAGACTTGGGTGTGCTCCATTGATCTCTGCATGCAGCCGCAGAAGTGCATTGGGTGTTTGTACTAGAATTGGCTATTCATCCATTGCACTGCTCAACAGCGCCACCTGGTGTTCAGCTCACTGCAACTGCACAAAGCCTAGTGCGTAAGCTCTTGGGCTTGCTTTTTACTTCGGGGTTTTGCTTGGCCTGTGTACAGGAAGTGACTTCACTCTTGTCCTGAAACAACCCTCCCAGCTTTATTGACAACAGCTGGCCAGTATTCATTGCTGTGTTATCAGCTCAATTCCTGGAAGCTGTGATTCCTGTTACCTGCAATTCCTGACTGTCATACTGGATTGACCTGGCCTGCTTCCCAATCAGCTACTGGATTGACCCTTGCACGGATTACTTTGTTAGAACTTTGTTTTATTGGACTTTGCTTGTTTGCTGCCAGCCCATGAACTCGGATTGTTTACTGGACTTTGCCTGTTTGCCGCCAGCCTCTAAATCTGGATTGTTTAACAGACTTTGCCTGTCTGCCGCCAGCCCTGGAATTTATATTTGTTTATCAGATTTTGCCACCCCCTGAACTCTGTTTTGTCTTTTGGAACTTTATTTCCTTGCTACGCCCCACATCTGGAGCTTTTCCCAGCCCTCACTACTTGTAAGAAGTCTACCTTTTCCATGGTTGTAGCCAGGAGGCCTGACACCTTTGCTGCACATATTAAAGCTTAAGAGTGGATTTCGCTGGCGTGTAACCAACCTTTTTACAGCAGTGTTCAGCGAGGGCTGATCTGCCTGCAAATGTGTTACATGTGTGCCAGCTTTTTTTGGCAAACGCTATAGGAACCAATGTTAATTTTTAGTGGATGTGTTTAAACCAAATGAAAAAATGTACCAAAGCAATCATTAGGTTCTGTTTTCCAGTTTAAATCATTGCAAACAGAACTTTTAATAGACACAGATTTCGGGCCTGTGAAGTAACTGTGAAGTGAATGTAAAGTAACCAGTTTAACTAATTATCTAAATGTTTCTCATGGTGTTTCTGTGCCAGCAAGACAGGCAATCTGGCACTCACAGACACATAATGTGCTTCTTAAAGAGCAACCAAGCCTGTGAAATACACTCACACTTGTGTGTTGTTACTCTCCTGTATGTTATGTCCATTTGGAATGCCCCTTTTTGTTTTGCACTAAAATGGCATATTTCTTTATTTATACCTGCAAGCAACTAGTGTTACCCACAGTGTAGTAACAGCTTTGAACTTACACATGGACTACCTCACTGGCCCCCATGTGACTGTTAAAAGCCGTTTTTTGGGTCAGATTCTGGTTCATCTGGAGGACAAATTTTGCAAAAAAAAAAAATCAGCACAGAGCAAATCTGTAGTCCAAAATGGTTTTATATGTCTACAAAATGTATGATGCTGACTATCCTTGTAAGAATTTTTCATAATTGTTTTGCTTTTCTCCATTTTTAGCTTCTAGTTTTTAATAGTTGATTTCTTTATTTGTTTTCTGTTATTTAGATCAACATCCTCCTATGTATAGGTGCTGTGAGGTCCTACTACGACCAAACCCAATGGTGGAGGAGGGTGGCCCTTCCACCTCCAATCAAGGCCTTGTCCAGAGCACTTTACCTATTGGTATTCCAGACCAGGACTGGAGACACCAGCTTAGTCCATGTTTCAGATACACCAGAATTTCAGTAGTGTTGAGCACCTCATGTCGACCATGTTGTTCTTCAGATATTTTGCAAATGTTAGACCCTGGAGCTCTTATGCAATGTGCTGGCTTTTTTTGCAATGGCCACATGCATTGACACTGCCCTAGCCACAAGGCCATGTGCTGTTAGACTGCCTAGCCCCAAGATTACATGCCTTTACAATGTCCCTGCACTGCAGAATGCCATGCCTAGTTAAGTCTGTAATTTCTTGCATAGTTAGAAAGTTTCTTTTTGTATTTATAGACTCTGGCTGGACCAATGAGGAGACACAAGCACCAGCTTGTTTCTTATGGTAAGTGCACTCATACGCGTTACATGCCACACTTCAGCAACATGTTATTAAAAACTGGGCTTACTACTCAGACTTGCCCATAACACTTACAGATTACAAGCCACCAAAATCTACAGGCACTAGACAATAAACACACTAGCGTGTGTGCTGGGTACAGAACTATCTGTGAGAGTCAGCTCATGGATAGTTGAATTCCTAACTGTGAATGATCTATATTTCCCTCCTGCTGCAACTCCACCAAACAAGAAGAGGCCTTTGTCCAAGTCTGCCTGCTCCATTCTCCAAGGTGCATGTTGTTACCCGATTTTTGTAGAAATCCCTTTGGGAAACTAGTTGTTCTTGACAGCGGCTGTGATACATTATAAAGCATTCATGCTTATACCTTTCTATTTTCAATAGCTGACAGAGAAATGTAATTTGAGCATTGACTTGTCGTTATCAAACTATGCCCAAAAAGCTCAAATGACACACAGCATATAGCCATGTAGTCTACAACAGTAAACAGTGTGTTTGGCACCTTTCTTTGGTGTCTCTATCCAAATCATAGTTGGGTAGTAAGAGTAACATTGAGGTTACATGACCTAGGCTGCAGCAGTGTTGTCTGTCAATTTAGTCATGTTAAGGACAGTTTTGCCCACACTTTGCAGTATTTCAGGATTATAAGAAGTCCTGAACAACATGTGGCAGTACATGCAGGACATGTTAATAGGGGTGGTGGAAATGGGGCACACTCCCCAGCCATGACTTTGAGGAGTGTCAAAGTTTTACCAGACATACCTCTAGAAAAGTGAGGACTGCAAGGCAACAACAAGGCAAATACAACCTGTGGAACCACACTATCATGGCCAAGGGTGAGTGGCACAAGACCAAGAAGGAGTTAGCTCTTGCAAAGGGTGGTCACTTGTGGGCTCAAGATGTAAAGGGAAACAAAAGAAGACATTATCATGGCCCTAAGGCCGGAAAAAGTGAGTAAAAACACACCCCCATACCTCTGGAAAAGTGCAGACTCCAACTACTTTAAAGGTGAATGTAAATGGACAATACCATAAATACAAATGTGCTGGCCATCACATTGATTAAATGCTCCAAAGCTGCCTGCATCTATCTATGTGATTTGGCAAATGAGTAACATATAACATATGTGCCCAATATGACTTACCTGTGGGTGAGATGACCGTGATGCTTCTTCCTCTTCTATCTATTCTAAATTATACATTTCTAATGTGTTTTATTATATCACCCAAACACACTATTGACATACATACCAACTATCTCCTCCATTGTGTGTGTCAACGGTAATGTGCTGTCACCTACATAAAAAAAAGATTAAAGGACTAAATTACTTGTACAAAGTAAGTGATTAATTCAGGTCTAAAACATGGGACACTATATTCACTCCAGGACTCGAACACAGTAGTTTGGCCCTGGAGTAGTAATTAAGTTGTCATCCTTCTGCAACAGTGGATCCATTTCCTCCTCCCCCCCCTGGTCCCCCCACAACTGTTGGGGTCAAAACCAAAATAATTTATCTAAGGCTCAAACCTATATTGCACACATATACTGTTACAATACAGTTACTTTGTAAACAGTTTAACCCTTTAAGTGCCAGCCTACCTGGAGTTTTTGTCACACTTGTTGCCAGACCATTTTGCACTATTTTGTGCTCCCCATGTTCAAATGTGATTTTTGAAGGGATTTCCAGGGATTTCCCAGGAAAATGATATATTGTTTTTTTCAGCAGAGTCTGGGCTTTAACATGAAATGTCTTGTTTGTCATTTGTTAGGTGTATTCTTAATATTTTTGGGTGAAATATGTGCAAAAAAAAAAAATTTTTTACATATTGTAGTTTTTTTTTGTAATAAAAAATGTAAGTTTGTCAATGAAATCTTATTGCGTGTGAAATCCCAATTTCTCCCGGTTACAGCGGTACCACATATGTATAGGTAGACACCCTTTCCTGCCCAGGAGACTCCCCCAAACTGAAACAGCGCTTTAGGGGATTTTCAGATAAAATACAATTATGCTACGCAATATGCGCACCTTGCAGTTTTTCCAGAAAAACAACCCTTTACATTTGAAATACCCCCAACAAACTATATACACACCTCAGGCTTTCTAGGCGTACCAGGCTTGTTGATGTGGCCATAGTTTTCTGGAAGTAATCCTTCAATGGATTCTTTGGTTGCAAAGAGTTTCACTAAAAAAAGGATAAAAAAGCAGAATCAAAGCCACATTTTCCTAAAAAAACTATATACAAACAAGAAAAAACAAGTTTAATCCGAAAACGCAACATCCCCCGAACAGAACAATACCCAACATGCATAGCTACTGTCAAGGGAAGAGTTGCCAAACACCCCAAAGTAAAGCATGTGCGTAATGGTAATTTTACTTGAAAATTTCAGCTCTGCAGACAAAGTGCGCACCTTGCGATTTTTCAACCAAAACAACCCTTGACATTTGGAATATCCCCCATAAACCATATATCCCCTGAAAGTACACACGTTAAGCTTTCGAAGGGAACCCAGCTTGTTCTAGTGGGCTCATCTTTCTGGAATTATTACCTCAAAGAATTCTTTGGTTGCGCAGGGTTTCCAAAAAATTTATAAAAAAGCTGAATAAAAAACACCTTTTCCTAAAATATAAATATGCAAACCAGAAAAAACAAGCTAAGTCTGAAAGCGCAAGGTCCCCCGAACAGAACAATACCCAACATGCATAGGTACTATTAACCCTTTTAATTGCCAGCCTACTTGAGATTTTGTCACCCTCTGTTGACAGGCCATTTTTCCCCATTTTGCGTCATGTTTTGCGCCATTTTTGTTGGAACTTTCAGGAAAATTATATATATATTTTTTTGCAGCAGAGTTTAGGCTTTAACATGAAATGTCTTGTTTGTAAATTTTTTTTTTTTTTTTACAATATTATTAAGTAAAAAAAAATAAATAAATAAATAAAAATTTTTTTTAGAAAATTGACTCCTTTATTTTAAATAAAAAATGTATTTTATTAAGGAAAAATTATATTGCATGTGAAAGCCCCATTTCTACCGATTAGAACGGTACCACATATTTATCGGTAGCCCCCTGTTCCTGCCCAGGAGACCCCTCTAACTGAAACAAGTATTTTATAACATTCACAAAAAAAAAATACAAATACCATCCACACTACAAAGGGTTAAATCGAGAAAAAAAATGACATAGGGTCCCCCCTCCCAGGGGAGGGAGACCCCATTTTTTTTTTTATTTTTAAGGGTTAAAAACCCTTAAAAATAAAAAAAAAATTGACGTGGGGTCCCCCTTACCCAAAGTAACCAGCCCGGGACCAGCTATGGGGGCTTGTAGGCACAGAGTGGGGGGGCCAGTTTTTTGTGGCCCCCCCACCCTGCAGCCTACGAGCCCACATAGCCACCCCCCCAGCCTTGTGAACTGGTATAGGGGTCATGGACCCCTTACCAGTTCACAAGGGGTTAAAAGTAAATAATCACACAGACACAAGCAGAGAAAAAAATATTTTATTTTTATTTTTTTTTTACACTGTACTCACCTCCCATCCATCCTGGAGCACTCTGTCCCTCAGCGATCACTGGCTTCTGCTCACTTGCTAGAAGCCTTTTATAGCTGCTGCATGACAGAACACAAAGGGTTAATAAAAAAAAAAATGACATAGGGTCCCCCCTCCCAGGGGGGGCGGACCCAATTTTTTTTTGATTTTTAAGGGTTAAAAACCCTTAAAAATCAAAAAGAAAATTGACGTGGGGTCCCCCTTACCCACAGTAACCAGCCCGGGACCAGCTATGGGGGCTTGTAGGCACAGAGTGGGGGGGCCAGCTTTTGTGGCCCCCCCACCCTGCAGCCTACGAGCCCACATAGCCTATGTGGGCCCGGGCTCTTCTGCCCCCCCCTGGCCTTTGGGGAGGCAGGTAATGGGGGTGCCAGGGGTTAATGGCAAGCCACCCGCTTGCGCAGGTGACTTGCCAGACCCCCGAGCCCTGTGAACTGGTATAAGGAGTCTCATGGACCCCTTACCAGTTCACAAAGGGTTAACAGTACAAAAAATAAAGACACACACGTTGTTTAAAAATTTTATTTAAATCTGACAGTAGAACTGGCGGGGCTAAAATCCAAGATGGCGGCCGCCATCGGAAGATGCGACGGAGGGAGGGCTGTTATGCCCCCCTCCAGAAGACAGAAGACCCGGGGGGGGGGTAATCGGAGCCCCCCCCCCATGAAGAGGAGAGGCAGCGGGAGTCGGCGGGAGCGGAGGTGAGTAACTGTCATTTTTTATTTATTTTTTTTTAACAGGCAATCCCGGCGGCTGCTGAAACGGGGGGGCACCCTATTCCGGGCCCTCCCCTGCAGCCGGAGAAGCCCCGATTGGCGATCGGAGCCCCGCTGGCTGAAGAGGAGACCCGGCCGGACCAAACAAGGGGTCAGGTAAGTGACTTTTTTTTTAACTATAAATATATATATAAATATATATATATAAAAAAAAATGGAATAGAAATGGAGGAGTGTGTGTGTTCTTCAGCAGCAGCCACAGGTTGACAGGGATTGTCTGTAGGACTATAAGGCACAGCTACACTGTGTTGGCTAAAATGTGCTGGGGAGGGGGCCTCAGGGGGCCCCATACAACAGCTATACAAAGTAGCAGCAGCTTCAGGCCCTGTCCCTTACCACACTCACGCCGTGCTGGATTTCTCCCCTCTGTTGCAGCTTTCCATTGACTTTACTCCACACCCCATATAGACCAGGAGCCTTCTGATAATGTGTGGGGGCGGGGTAAGGAACAGTCTCCTTGCTCTGCTCTGGGCCAACCGCCCTCTCCAGGGAACCTCTGGCTTACCCCACTCATCCTGATAAAGGAGCAGGCAGTCACTTACTATGGGCACCAGGTGCCATGATAATGGCAAGTGCACTGCCTTCTGCTGGTCCCTACATTTCTGGAGATATCTTTTTTTTAGCATTTCGTTAGTGACTGGGTGGGGGGGCCATTCACAGGTGACACCCACAAACAATTGGGTGAGTTGGCAATCTCTGCATTGAGTGGCACATCCAGAGGTGGTGGACATTGAGACAGAAATGGTTTGGCAATGAACAAATTAAACTTCACAGGTGTACAAGCCAGGCAGAAGCTCGCGGATGTTTCAGGCCATAACTGATAAGTAACCTTTTTTTCTCTTACAAACAACAACCGAGATCAACATTTTTCACAAACAAATACAATTTTCATTAATTACACCCAAAATGGTCTTTTTTAATTATTTCACATTACCCTCTAAACATCATGTTTAAAGGTTTGTGGCATTGAAGTGTCTTTGGCCAGAGATATGGCACAACACTAAAATGTTGCACAACACACAAAACTTTCATGCTTCACTTGTTCACTCCTTTCTCCTAGTTCACTTATTACTCCTTGTTCACTCCTTACTCATTGTTCACTTCTTGATGCTTGTTCACTTCTTGACCATTATTTACTTCTTTAAAATGTTTCCATTGTTAACATATTTAAAATGTTTTCCTTGTTCACTTCATTCCCATGGTTCATGTAGGAATTTTGTCTTGATCTTCCCTTCCTTCCACTTTTTCTTTTTTTCTCCTTTCCCATCTTTTAATCCTGGCCAGGTGTACCCTGCACTGTAAACTACTGGTTGTAATTCATCAGGCATGTGCAAGATGTTGGTCAAGAGTTTGTCATTCCTTAACTGGAGGACCTTTTGGGCTTCGTTTTACCTTCTCACTAGTGTTCACCACCAGTAGTATGCCAACATGTGGAGCTCTGTCACTTATTTGGCCGCCTATCTATCAACATTGCGGTAATGTAAAGTAGTGAATACGTGCAAATTTAGTAAATTACCACCAAAATACAAAAACAATGTTATAAATGTCAACATAAACACACACACATATATATATATATATATATATATATATATATATATATATATATTAATTAGTTAATAGAACATTAGTTAATAGAAAATAATCTGAAGGCATTTTTTAATGTCTTATTTTAGTAGTAGTGAGGAGCTGACCTGTTGAAGTTTGGGTTCACCAGTGGGTTCTATGTCTTGTTCACTTTAAGGAATGTAAGGATGTCCACGTTGGCTGTGGATAGCGGATCCCCCTGTCGGTGATGACACCCCCTGCAGTGTTGAGCCCTGCTGCAGGCTAGAACCACCAAGGCATAGAGAGCAAGCAAATTGAACAGGGAGGACCATTGCTCAGTACCAGAAGATAGTCGACCACCATGTGAGTCAAATTCTGCCTCATGGTACTACGCCCTATATCCAATGGTGGTGGATGTGGTAGACAATTATATAAGGTGCCATACTCACCCTCCCCTGTGAGGTGGTGCTAGTCGGTGATTTGCTCCTCTTCCTTCTTGGCCCCGTGCCACCACTGAGCCCACAAATTCAGCTGGTAACTCTGCCAGTAGTGGTGATAAGGTCCGCGATTGGCACCTTGTAATCTGCACTGGTGACTATGCGGGCAACTAAGTGGTTATTCTGCAGGCACTGGAGCATGTAGTGGCTCCTCCTCCTGTTCCTTCAGCCAAGCTTCAGTGACACCTTTAAGAGGCACTGTATGTTACCCTGCTGTGAGCGAAAGTCCTCCTCCTCTGAATCCTTTGACTCCTCCAAAACAGTGGAGTACCTGGCTGCTCTAGGCTCAACAATCCACCCTGCCACCTATGTGTGCACTGGCACATTGGCACCTGGGAAAATGGGCCTTCCTCCTCCTCCTCTGCTCTCTCCTGTGCTACCATCAAATCCTCCATCACGGCCTGAAGGTTTTTTCAAGCAGGCAAAGGATGGGCATGATAGCGCTGATGATGCCGTCATCATCGCTCACCATATTGCTGGCATACTGAAAGCACTGCAGCATGGCACAAATGTCCCTCATGGAGGCCCACTTATTGGTGATGTAGTGCCGTTGGTCTACACTTCAACTAACCTAGGATTTTTGGAGCTGGCACTCCACTACTGCCTGCTGCTGCTGCTTACACACCCTTTCCAGCAAATGTAGAATTCCATCCGGTTGGCAAGTCACATATGAGGCGGTGGCTGGGAAGTCTGAATTTCTTCTGCAGTGCAGTCAGGTGAGTGGCAGCAGGCCGGGAATGCTGAAAGTGCTTGCACACACCACGGCACTCCACTAATACTTGTTATTATACACATTGACCCCTCAAAGTGGCCTTAGCAAGTGCACACTCCATTAATACATGTTATTAAACAGCAGTGACCCCCTAAGTCACCTGAACAAGTGGCCACTCAAATAATACTTGTAATTACACAGCAGTGACCCCTCAAGTGGCCTGAGCAAGTGACTCAATTATTATGTGTTATTAAACACAAATGACACTCACAACGCCTGAACTAGTGGACACTACAAACATTTGACCCTCACATGGCCCCAACAAGTGGACACTGAATTACTATTAGTTATTAAACAAAAGCCTCACATGGCCTGAACAAGTGGACACTCAACTACTATTTGATATTTTAAAAAATAGCCTCACATTGCCTGAACAAGTGGACACTCAACTACTATGGCCCTTATTCATCAAGCGATAGCGCCAGGTAGTGTCTGACGAGCGCCAGGTAGCGGCAGCTAACGGCGACTACCGACTCAAGTACGCCCGGCGGCGGTCACAATGACGCATTTATCAAGCTAAATGAGGCTAGCGCCGGCGAGAGCGACGGCTAGCGCGGCATTCATCATGAAGCCGCCTGGCCCGAACAGCGCCGCTGCAAATTCCTTCACAGCGACACGTATTACCTGGCGCTACCTGCCGCTCTCCCATACATTTCAATGGCAGACGCTGCAATGATTGTTTTTAGTGGTTTTTGTGGTTTTTTCTTTGGTACAAAATTCAACACATGTTTATATTGATATGTTTTAATAATCTGGCTGGTTATTTTTATGTATTTGAAGTTTTTATTATTTTTCACAATGTAATGTTGTGAGTGACATGGGTATTGCATCTCCTCCACCCAAACTCATTGGCATCAAAATCGCTTGTTTTCAACACAAACGGGGCTTGTAAAGCTATTTTGTAGCCTGTCAGGTTGGGCGGTCACGTTCGCTCTTCGAAATTGTCAGCGCCCAAGCTATTCGGCAGCCCTGTCCTTGATGAATCTGTGTTGGTCAGTGTTTGTGCAGTCGCTGTTTTAATTCGCTATGTGGCGGCGCGAGCGTCGCTGTGCCTCGCTGCGCTGCGTTGTGCGGCGCTGTGCTGTTCATACATGTGCCCTTCTGCCATTTGCCAGGAATTCACTTCCAGCGACCCCAGTCGTTGTTAATGAATACACTGTAGTTGTGAGCGTGGCTGCCCACATATTGCAGGATTAACATTCAGTCGTACCAGCTCATAACAACCCGTTATGCATTCTCATGTGTGCCACATTTTCAGGTAGTTGTCTACTTTGATTGTGTGATGACTTTTTGAATGATTCAGATTTGTATATGTAAGGCCCACGGTGTATGCTTTAGAAGGACCTATGCATTACAGTATGTAGAATCCCCTGCTAAATCAAGCTAAGAATTCGTGGCGCCTTTTCCCCTAGCTTGTTTTGCTGCGTCATTTTAATGTATTTCCGCCACTTAGCGTGTACATAGCTGATATTAGCTTGTCCCTGTTGCGCGCATGTTTGCTTTTGAATTTGGAAGCACAGTTGCTTGCGTCATATCCGGTTCCGGGATCCTCCTTTGCATTTCAACGCCACCTTAAGGTAAAACTGTCTAGCGCTTATGGCAATAGCTTGTTTTCAAGCGTCATTTTAATGTATTTCCGCCACTTAGCTTGCACATAGCTGATATTAGCTTGGCCCTGTTGCGCGCATGTTTGTGTTTGAATTTTGAAGCACAGTTGCTAGCGTCATATCCGGTTCCGGGCTCCTCCTTTGCGTTTCAACGCCACCTTAAGGTAAAACTGTCTAGCGCTTATGCCACTAGCTTGTTTTCAAGCGTCATTTTAGTTTTTCCGCCACTTAGCTTGCACATAGCTGCGAATAGCTTGTTGCTGGTGCGCGGAGCGTTTTTTTTTTTTAAACTTTTTCCCAATGTCGCTTGGGTCATTTCCGGTTCCTGTTTCCTCCTTAGCGTTTCCAATATGATGCCCAGAAGGCGAGTCATGCGCCTCCCCAGCTCCTCCTCAGACTCAGACCCCACCACCCCTCCCCCACCTCCCCAACCTACCTCACCTTCCTCAAGCACCACCCCTCCCACCCCTTCCCCTCCTGGGCCTATTAAGGCCAAGCGCACCCGGGTGGATAGTCGAGTCAATGGCCAGGTGGTAAAAGTGAGTATTTTTTGGTTTGTCTTCTTAGCTGAAAAGTTTCAGAACACACAGGGGGTATTGGTTAAGAAAAATTTTGCTTTTAATAACACATTTCAGCAATCCCCGTGGGGCATCCCCATTGTGGATGTCCTGCTGGGATGCCCCCCCTGGAGGGCCCTAAATATTACCTCAGTCCCGTCCCATCTGTGCATGCGTTAGCTGCGGATGCCTATTGCGCTTACCTCTAGCAGGGTGTACCCCTGCGGCAGACATATTGTAATTTTGGGTGCAGGCGCACTCCCTGTTAGAGTCAAACGCCACATGCCAACTTTGCCGTGCAGACCCAGCTGAGCTGGTATGCACGTCCCAACGGCCTTGTATGCGCATGCCACAGCGGCGCAGAGCCCTGTGTTTTGCTGGGGGAGTGACGTGGGAGTGGCCTCAGTGGTGTATTTGTGGCCTTCCAAGGGGGTTGCAGACAGCGGACCACCCACAATTGGTGTGGCCCACCAAAGTGCACACAAACCCAGAATAGTCATAATCCTGGGTGTGGGTCCACTTAGATGTGGTCTATGTATAACTGTTTATGACTGTTTTCTGATGTCATGTATTTATGTTATTTTGTTTGTTGTTTTTTCATAGGACTTCTGCCTCGCCGAATATGACTATGCCCGTGGAGGAAAGAAACGCATAGCCATGGAGGTGAAGGCCACAGTGTCCCGGCGCTTCCAGACCGAGCTCACAATCCGCTCTATCCAACAAAAGTGGTCCGATTTCAAGCGCCGGGACCCTGAAGGCGTGTACCGCCTATATGATGCCTACGCATCAGGTAAGTTAAAGCTTATGTTATGTTTTGCCTTTGTGCAGAATCATCTGCTAAGCTCTGTCCATTTGTGCTCTTTAGATTAATTATTTTCTTTCACCCCCTCCACACAGATAAGCGTCCTCCCCTGGGGAAACGTGGGAAGGGATTCCTCCCCCGAACCAGGCAGGCGGACTCGGGGGAGTCATCGGGGGAGGGTCCCTCCCGCGGGTCCTATTTAGAGGACCCAGGGGAGGAAGGGGATGACGCCCCAGAGGAGTGTGCTGCTGGGGGGCTGGCTGGATCAAGCCTCAGCTCCTCACACTCTGAGTGTGAGGAATCTCACCAGGCAAGGGGCCACTCTCAAGCAGGGAGTGAGAGGGAGGAGGGTGGCCCTTTGCCTGGTGGATCTTCCGACCAGAGTGTGAGAAGCCGAGGCTCCCCGCCTCCTCCTCAGAGCCCTCCCTGGGCTTCAAGTGGCGCTTCATCCCCTGGTGAGTGTACATTTTTTAATTGTTAGTCTGTGACAGGTTTCATCTTGCAATGTGTCCTTAGCCCTTGCCATTCCTCTCTAATTTGCAGGGCATCATATAGGCGGCACCTCCATGGCATTTTGGCGTAGGATTCTCCACGGGCATAGTCATGGTAAGTGTTATTGGTTACCCATCACATTCCCAATGTTATTACATTCATTCAAGTGCACCCAAAAACATTGATGGTGCTCGGTTTCTGTAAGCTTCCAGGACCAATCACATCCCTCACCCAGGGCCCCCCACACCCAAAAAAAACCACAAAACTCCTTACCTCTTTGGGGGTTGGCAAAGCCACCGTCCAAGCCTCCTGTGTGACACTGTAGATGTGTGTGCGCCTGCGCTCTTTTTCAAAATGGCCTGCGCGTCCGCACACACTCGAGGAGTGATGTGTTGAAGGCAGCGGGCGCGGAGTAAGTTGGCTCATGCAAATTGTGTGGCTCGGCCAAAGTGGACCCAAACCAAGATTAGCAGCAATCCTGTGTATAGGCCCACTTGTAACAGACACATGTTTCCTGGTCCATTGTCACAGCTGGTTTGATAAGGTACCCTAACCTCACAAACCCCACTACAGTGCTAGCCAACTGTCAACCACCCCTATGTTTCTGCCAACACCATGATGGTTGTTTGCATTTCTTTTCTTGGGTTAAGTTGTTCCCGCTCCAACATGTGGCCCACTATTAACATTAGCCAAACAACTGCAAAAGATTCCTTTAAATAGCACTGTCTATGTTATTTGCACATTCTCTTTAGGGATACATGTGTGAAGCCTTACAAATTGACATTAACTCATGGTCCAGGAAATATGCTAATTTAGGTCAACCTGTATGTAACCATGCAAGCCTTTGCATTTTCAGACTCAATAACCAGATGGATGTCAAATAGTCATGTGTCATTTGCCCACTAATTGTGTTTTTGCCTTTTGCTTTCTGTTGACAGATGTTGCGACGCAGACGGAGCCAGAGACCCTCCTCCCCACCCCAGCTCCAGGGACGGCCAGCAGCATGGGCCCCCGCCACAGCTGCGATGGTGAGTACATCCCACTTCATATGCCTAAAGACTTGTGAAACCTATGTCTTCTAGTCACATCAGCAGCCAATTTAAATTTACCTATGTGTTAATTTCACACACATCTCTATTCAATGTGTTGGCACAATAATCCAACATGCCTGTTTGCATGCTTGATTGTTGGCTCACATCCTTCATTAGGCCCCATAGAGACTATTTTTGCGTTAGACACAACCAAATGGGCCCGATTAGGTCTGGACCTGTAACATTATAGGGTAAACTCGTGGACTCGTTCGGACTTAGGCCCTGATGTTTGGCTGTTACTAAACACAAAAATGGACACACAGGGAATTAGACCTTCTTTGCTTCCCAAGAGTTAAACTGGAACAACAACCAGGATTTTGACTTTCCTGGGTGTTGTTCCACTACGGTGGGGCACCCCTGATCGGCACCGCTGTGTGACAACCCCCTGAACTCACTTTGACTCCAACAAATGTACAAGCCATTGCAAATTGCCTCCTCCTCCGCCTCCCCCGCGCCCCTTTTTACGGGGGCGTGCCTGCGCCGGCAATTCACAGACGGCCGGCGCAGGCACGCACACGTCTAGAGGGGCACCAGGGAGGGCCCAGCGGCACTGCCACACAGAAACTGAGGTAGGTATTTTGGGGTTTGGGGGGGGTTTCACACCCAGGGACATCCCGATCTTGGATGTCCCGCGGGGAGGGAGGTGATGGGGCAGGGAATCTGATAGATTCCCGGGCCGATCACCCGTGGGTGTTGGTACACTTATGTATGCTAAAATGTATGCTTGGGATGTGTTGTTCACATTCCTGCCAGTCAATAGTACTCATATAATGTTAACCAATAAGCACACAGTGGTCAACAATGTTAATGTGAGTGTCACCTAATTGGACACACTGACATAACATTGCTACATCTGTGTCTGTTGAGGTCACTGCCAAATTATTAATAAATTGTTGTTTCTACATTTCTACAGCTTGTGAAAACCAGCATCGCAGACTGTGGCGGGAGATCCGGCTCCTGAAGCTGATGCTGCTGGCCAGGAAGAGGCGCCGACGGCGTCGTTAGGGTGGGGGGAAGGCTGGTCTCTTGATGGCCGTTGTTGGCCAAGGTTGGCCGTGTTGGCCATGGTTTGGATTAAAAATTTTTTGATTCACATCATTACAGTGTGTTGCATTGCAAAGCATAGTTTAACTGTCTCCCAAAACATTTGTGGGTCAATGTAGCCATACCTTTTGAGCCATTTCAGGTGTTAACCATAGTAAGCTATGGGCTCCAATGTGTGGCCTAAATTGACCAATACATTGACATATGTAGATCCAGATACTCATCCCTGACTGTGTTATTAGCGAGGTCTTAGGAAACACACAATTTAGAGGTGGGTGAAGCAAATATATTTACATAACCAAAAAGATACAAAATTAATATTCTTGGCTGGGTGGCCGGGGAGGTTGGGAGTCATTGCTAGGGGCGGTGTTGGGGGACAACAGTGCAGTAAAAAATATAGACTGCTGTTGTATGAGCTGTTGTAGCAACAACAAAGTTTGGTCCTGCCGCTGTATTGCTTCTTCCTGGCGCTGTACAGATTGCTCAATTACATTTGCCAGCCGACCAAGTTCCTGGTTCTGTAGTTGGTTTTGGCGTAACTGGTCCACCTGGCGCTGCAGGGCCTCATTTTGTTGCTGACACATCAGCACCTGATTTTCCAACGCCGCAATGCGCTCATTAGTTCCATCACGCGGCTGTTGGCGACTGTAGTCCTCCAGCATCTGGACCCCTAGCTCGTAGAAATCGGCACTGGTTGGTGCCACACCTCCTCTTGCTGTGGTTTGAGGCTAAACAAATAGTAAACCACATTTTAGTCAAACAGAACCAATGCAGTTATGCCCCTCAAAATAATTCCCATAAACAGTCACTATACAACTTACCCTTGTCTGAGCCTCGGAAGCTTGGCCACATGGGACTTGGGAAGAGGTCCCAGCTTGGGGTTCTGGTTCCGCCTCCTGCCAAAACAACAATGAAAGGAAATGTGACATGTTGCTTCTTCCACTACCCACGAAGATGCCAATGTGGTTCTAGGTCGTCTACATCAGCCATGTTACCTGCGTGTCCTCCGGCACAGGTAGGCTCGAGGTTTCGCTGCCAGAGAGTGGCAATTCAACATCCGAGATGTCCGGCAAGTTGCCATATGCTAAACAGGAAAATCAGGTTAGTAGGTCTGTGGGCCAAACTCAAATGTAACCTGGTTAGGCTATCGAGGCCATACCTCTAAAAAGTTCCAAAATACACACTAGACCAAAGGTCTCTGTTAAACTCAGATTGTTAACATGTATGTTACAGGACTAAGACGCACTAATTTCTGCTAATCACATCAGAAACATTGCTTAAATTACACATACCCGCAATCTCCCAGATGTCTGGAGTGGGGTCCTCACTCGAGCTTGGACCTTGAAAATACATGTGGACACACAAGTTGCCAGAAGCAAGTGCATCAAAAGTAGAGCCAAAATACAGACTAGAGCAAGGCCAAACCACTTACCCTCATCTCTGGCAGCCGGAACTTGAGGGGCCCTTTCTGGACAGCCACTTCCGATATTCGGGTCAACTAAAAAAAAAAAGGAATGTCTCTAAATAATCAGCAAACTACTACAGGGAATGTTTGGCTAAAAAAATGACCGCAAAAATACATTGCTATCACTCAAATAACTAATAGACTGACCCTGGGGAGGCAACCAGCACTCCCAAGAGGCATCTTCAAGTTTACAAAGCAAACATGTAGCTTAGTAGACTAACCAAATTGAACCAGTGTAACATAAACAGCATAAAGGATACATTATGTATTGCTCTACACACCAACAGGGTCCTGTTGACCGGCAACATCGGAAGTGGGGTCCAAAGATGAACCAGTCACTTGGCCTACCAAGAAAAAAGAGGAATGAGACACATGCACTTGAGTAAAAGTGGATCAAGCAAGGTGAACACATGCACTTACCGACATCCAAAGAGTAGGTGGGATCCGGAGGAGATGCTGGGGCCAAGGGCATGGGAGCTAGGCCAAAATAAACCCAACATTGAGCCATAGTTAATGTGCGTGGCAAAATACAACATGCATTAAGGTGTGTGAGCAGCTCTTTCACTAATATTCACTAATCAAGCCCAGTGTGGCTCCCACATTGATATGCCGATATATGGCTACACATCTCTGGCGTCCTACATATCTACACATGTTAGGGCCTTGTTAGTTAGTTGCTGTGAGTGTTACAGTGGGCGTGCAATTAGGGCGCAGGCACATATTATTAATACTCAACAGGGCAAACCTTGATTGTTTGAGCTGCTCCCACACCCATTTGTTAACAAAACAACCAGCAACCAAATTATGGGTAAATACCTTCAATGGCAGACTGGGGTAGCCTTGAGGTTGCTGGAAGGGCAGGAGCTTGGGTGTCCTGAGGCACATCCCGGACAGCAGCATGTGCACCTATGCATAAAGCAACAGACAGAAAAGTTACAAATGTTTGAGCTGTAATGTAATACTTCACAGGTCCTACTGTTAGTTGTTCAGAATGTAAAAATGCAAATCACATACATTAACATTAGGTTATTATAAAAGCCAGAAAATATGTACCTTCAGTCCAACCGGTGGTGTCATCCCCAGGATCCACACCCTGCAGCCGAGCCAGTGGGATTTTGGCCTTCAGCATCTCCTAATACGGCCTGTAGGTACTCTTTGGAGCCTGGATGAACCCACTGTCCACATCAAGATCGTGATTCATCTTTTTCATAAGGGCCCCTCGCAAAGTGTAGAAGCGTTTCCTGCAGGATGGGCCACTACGTGGGTGTTGAGCTGTGCTACTAAGCTCCACACCAATGGCATCCCACAGTTTGCTTCTTTCTTGTTTGCCTATGGACTTGCTTTGGGAGCCAAATATCAGCTCCCATTTAGCAAGTGTAAGGCGCACAAGATGATTATTCTCAGCCAAATTAAATTCAGGCTCCCTCTTGGCACCTGGGCGCTTAGCCTGGGGTGCTGCCCCACCTTCAGGCTGTGCCCTTTTCCGTAAGGGAGGTCTGCGCACAGCACCCACCAAACTCCTACTCGGGCCTGCTGTGGCCGGCAGATGTCCTGAATTTGGCTCCATCCTGTAGCTGCACACACACACAAATACACACCCAACAAGCACGCATGCAGACTACAGAATGGCATCGCAATCTCTTAGGCTTGGGCAGGTTTTATGTGCTCTAACAGCCAATCCAAAAGCAGCCCACTTAATTGATTCACACATACAGCCCAGTTCCTTCTAGGCACACCTCCACTGCACTGACAGAAGCATGTGTGTTAGCCAATTAACTCATTACAGACCTCATTAAACAAACAACACACACCCAAATCCAACAATGGACTGATGTATCTCAAACCCTTGTGACATGTGGTTAGCCTAACGGCTATTTAAAAAAACATCAGCTTCCCTTTCATTGGTCCACCCCTGATTTTTGGGCCATGTCCGTTAATGCACGCAAGTTACGGCTCAAGTACGCTAGTAGCGCTACTAGCGTGCGCGTGCGCACTCTGTTTTACGCACACCTGGGTCGGCTAATTGGCGCCCGGAAATAGCAGAGCGACGCAAAAGGCGGCAAAGCGGACCTGTCACTTTAGAAAATGAAGTATAAAAGGAAGGAATGTTCTAGCTTCTGCTATTCTTACACTGTGGCAAAGGCTGTGGTGTGGTGCTGTGCTCGCTTCCCTTAGCTCATTTGAGCCTCTGTCTGGTTTCTGTCCTCACTCTCTGTGGCTTGTTGGGTGATTTCTGACATCAGTGCTGTTTCTTTAGGAGCTTGGTTTTGGTGGCATCTGCAAATATTGTGTAGCATACAGCAAGTGAGGCTTGATTTTGGGGCCTTTTGTGGGCTGTGCAGCAACTCCCCTCTTGGTTGTGCCTAACTTAGAAAGCTGGTTTTCAGCAGGCTGGTGGTTTGGACCACTATAGTTCTGGTTTTGTGGTGAGCTGCATTGTAGCGGGTGTGTGTGGAGTGTGATTGTTTGTGTGTGTGTTGTGTGTTAGTGGTTTTTTTTGTTTATTTTTGTTTTTGTATATATCTTTAGTGTGTGTGATGGATAAGAGGGTGATGTATGGTGTCTGGGTGGATGGATGTATGTGTATGCTGAAAGAGCAGGAGGAAAGGGAGCGGGGTGTTGTGAGGCTTAGGGCACCCCGCTCCTTTGCAATCCGCCTTTCAGTATGGGACTTAAGTGACGAGCAGATCAGGAGCCGCTTCCGTCTGAATCGTGATGCACTACAGTCCCTATATGATCAGATTAAGACCAAAATCGAGCCATCCACCAAACGCACTCATTCCATTCCAGGCATAGTACGCCTGTGTGCCACTCTGAATATTTTGGCACGAGGGACCTTCCAGGCAACCTCCGCCCTCCTCAGCGGGATAAGCCAGGCTACTATGAGCCGCATACTAATCCAGGTAGTTCTGGCAATTTGTGATTTAATCCCAATTTACATCAGGTTTCCTGAGGATGAGGAAGAGGTTGCCAAAATAAAACATGCTTTCTATCTGATGGGAGGGATCCCGAATGTGCTAGGGTGCGTTGATGGTACACATATCCCTTTCCGCCCTCCCCGTGCACAGGAGCTGTCCTACAGAAACCGGAAACAATTCCATTCAATTAATGTGATGGTGGTCTGTGACCCAGACATGAGGCTGCGGGCGGTGAGATCGGGGTTCCCCGGCTCATGCCACGATTCTTACGTCTTGCAGCGGACAGTCCTGTGCCGGAAGTTTGATAACAACGAAATGCCAGCTGGCTGGCTACTGGGTAATAAATTAACCATGTCAATGTATTTTGCTAATATGTGGCCTAGTAAGCCAATTTTAACCAAACTACCACCAAAAAACATGTACTAGTACTAATTGCTGTCTCTCTCCTTGTGTTTTTTCTACAGCGGACAAGGGATATGGGCAGAGAACGTGGGTCATGACTCCGGTCAGGAACCCACGGACCTCTGCCCATGAACGCTACAATGCAGCGCATCGCAAGACCAGAAGCATTGTGGAAAGAACCATCGGCCTGCTGAAAGCACGCTTTCTCTGTTTGGCACGGCCAGGAGGAGAGATGCTCTACAGCCCACAGAAGGTTTCCAAGATCATCCTTGCCTGCTGTGTGCTACACAACATTTGCATTTGTCACCGAATCCAAGCCCCCGAGGAGACAGCACTGGTGCCAGAAATCCCCAACCTGCCCGCAGAAAGAAGTGAGGACACCCAGACTGGCGATGAGCTAAGGGAAAGGATGATCACTTCTTTTTTTGCGGTAAGCTAACTACCCTTCACTCTAATGCAAGTACTGCACTACTGGTTAAATGTATTTGACCTCCCATCAAAATGTGCAAAAAAACACACTAAGGGGGGTGTAAGATGACCAAAACCACTCTAAAGGGGGTGTAAGATGACCCAAACCACTCTAAGGGGGGTGTAAGATGACCAAAACCACTCTAAGGGGGGTGTAAGATGACCAAAACCACTCTAAGGGGGGTGTAAGATGACCAAAACCACTCTAAGGGGGGTGTAAGATGACCAAAACCACTCTAAGGGGGGTGTAAGATGACCCAAACCACTCTAAGGGGGGTGTAAGATGACCCAAACCATTCTAAGGGGGGTGTAAGATGACCCAAACCATTGTAAGGGGGGGTGTAAGATGACCCAAACCACTCTAAGGGGGGTGTAAGATGACCAAAACCACTCTAAGGGGGGTGTAAGATGACCCAAACCATTCTAAGGGGGGTGTAAGATGACCCAAACCATTGTAAGGGGGGGTGTAAGATGACCCAAACCACTCTAAGGGGGGTGTAAGATGACCCAAACCATTGTAAGGGGGGGTGTAAGATGACCCAAACCACTCTAAGGGGGTGTAAGATGACCAAAACCACTCTAAGGGGGGTGTAAGATGACCCAAACCATTGTAAGGGGGGGTGTAAGATGACCCAAACCACTCTAAGGGGGGTGTAAGATGACCCAAACCATTGTAAGGGGGGGTGTAAGATGACCCAAACCACTCTAAGGGGGGTGTAAGATGACCCAAACCATTGTAAGGGGGGTGTAAGATGACCAAAACCACTCTAAGGGGGGTGTAAGATGACCCAAACCATTCTAAGGGGGGTGTAAGATGACCCAAACCACTCTAAGGGGGGTGTAAGATGACCAAAACCACTCTAAGGGGGGTGTAAGATGACCCAAACCACTCAAAGGGGGGGTGTAAGACGCCAATGTTGGTTATCAAGTAATGCATTTTTGTATTTGCTACAACTATACTACTTTAAAGATCTATACTAACTGCACTTTTCTTATTTTTTCAGGCACAAACACGGGCACCGTGATCAATATTTCGGACTTTCCCAACTTTATTTTACTTTACTTTGCTTTTTCCTTTCTGTTTTAATTTTACTTTACCATTTCTCTTGTGTTCATTTTTAATTTTAGGTAGATTTGAATAAAAAATCTACTATATATAGATACATGTGGCTATGTGTTTAATTCTGGTGAACGTTTCCTTGGCATTCTACTTCCTATTGTAATTATATTTTTCTGGCTGATTTATGTTTTTATTTCCATTTTCCTTTTATTTCTCATTTCTGTTTTTCTTTTCTTTTTCTATTTTCCTTTCTCATTTCTGTTTTTCTTTTCTTTTTCTATTTTCCTTTCTCATTTCTGTTTTTCTTTTTACTATTTTGCTTTCTCATTTCTGTTTTTCTTTTTTCTATTTTCCTTTCTCATTTCTGTTTTTCTTTTCTTTTTCTATTTTCCTTTCTCATTTCTGTTTTTCTTTTTAATATTTGGCTTTCTCATTTCTGTTTTTCTTTTTTCTATTTTGCTTTCTAATTTCTGTTTTTCTTTTTTCTATTTTGCTTTCTCATTTCTGTTTTTCTTTTTCTATTTTCCTTTCTCATTTCTGTTTTTCTTTTTAATATTTGGCTTTCTCATTTCTGTTTTTCTTTTTTCTATTTTGCTTTCTAATTTCTGTTTTTCTTTTTTCTATTTTGCTTTCTCATTTCTGTTTTTCTTTTTCTATTTTGCTTTCTCATTTCTGTTTTTCTTTTTTCTATTTTCCTTTCTCATTTCTGTTTTTCTTTTCTTTTTCGATTTTCCATTTTTCGCTGTTCTGTTTTTATTTTCATTTTCTTTCTCATTGGTGGTTTAATTGTATTTCCTTTTTATTTAACAAATAAAAAAAAAAAAAAATTGTGGCTATGTGTTTAATTATGTTTTATTTTGCATTTATATTCGAATATCTGGTTGAATTTAATTTCCTTTTCAACACAAAATAAAAACTCTTTAAATTTTTAACAAATGTGGCAATGTGTTTTATTCAGAAGGTACTGGATGGCCAGGACACAGCAAAGCTAACAGGCGCTGTGTAGAATAGCGTGGTCACACTGACTGACAGTGCCTACAGCAATGTAGGCGTTGTTCGCAACAACGCCAGGTAGCGACTGAGGAGGCCTGCTATAGCGAATCGCTACCGCCCGCGGCTGACGCTAGCGGCGCTCTTAGCGCCATACTTCAGTCGCTCATCTGTCGCTACCTGGCGCTATTGATGAATCGGCCTCCCCGTGTTATTAATCAAAAAGAGTCTCACATGGCCTGAACAAGTACACACTCAATTACTATTTGTTATGATAGAAAAAATAGCCTCATGTGGCCTGAAGAAGTGGACACACAACTACAATTTGTTATTAAACAAAAAAGCCTTACATGGCCGGAACAAGTGTACAGTCAATTACTCTTTATTATTAAACAAAATAGAACCTCACATTGCCTGGAGTCAGAAAAAATAAGTGAACACTTAATAACTATTTGTAATTAAACACATATGACCATCATGTGGCTTGAACAAGCGGACACTAAATTAATATTTGTTATTAAACAAAAAAGATCCTTACGTGGTTTTAATAAATGGTCACTCAATTACTATTTGTTATTAAACAAAATAGAACCTCACATTGCCTGGAGTCGGAAAGCATTAAAAAGAAAATCTCTTAATAACAATGTATAATGGTTGTAACTTTCATAGGAAGGTTAGAACCCTTAATCATAAATATATTTTATGTTCCTTCAATGTAAGGCCCTTATTTATAACAATTGGTGATAAGCAGCAGCCAGGTGTTCCAGTGGTGATAGATAATGAATTCTCCAATCTCCCCTGTCCTTTATTCGTGGTATCTTCATGTTGGCTAAAAATGGAATGTAAAGGTGTTGTCCAGGTGTTGTCCAGGCAAAACCAAGTCTTTACTCACCTTCAGCTCCTCTGTGCAGGTCCAGTGTTGCCCCGCAGCGCCTCCACACAGTGTCGGCATCTTCATACTTACCAATAGCATTTCCATTTTTTCAACATTGGTGGCCTCTTATAGCGGCATCCATGGAGCCTTGTTTACTATCCCACAAGCATACTCCAATAATTGCAATGAAGGGGGCGTCCCAAACTTGGTTTATAACACCTGGCCATGGCACACCCCCTTCATTGCAATAAATAGAGTAGGAGTCTTTGGGGATGCAAAGCCATAGTGATGGATGCCACCATGTCTGCCCAGCGATGGAGGATGGAATTGCTCATTCTCCCTCATTGGTAAGTAGGAAGATGCCAGCAGTGCACAGAGGAGCTTTGGGGGACAGAAGGTGAGTGTATTCCCTTTAATGTTATTGACGGGACAGAAACTTTAAAGGGACATTCCAGACAAAGGGATAAATGAGCCGGTTTTCTTCTCTGTCCATTCTGAATGTGAGGGACTGCATCTTTTATTTAGCTTGATTTATATTTCTTAATAAGATCTAGTGAGCTTCCTCTCTTCTGCTGAGCCTTCTCGGCAGAAGAAGGTCACTTATCCATGCATGTTTCAGTGTGACAGCCCCCTCAGAAGTGAATAATTTTGGCGACTGAGAAAGAGGAGTCAGCAAAAAGGAGCAAGTTCAGCAGGATTCATCAGGAAATGCAAAGTGCTTGTGAATGAAAGGTAACAGCCAGGACGGGGAATGCAGAAAAAGGAAGAAAATGTAACCCTTTACTTTTAGGAAGGCAGGTCAAATGTTTTGGATAGGTCTAAAAGCCAGGCAGCGCATCTTGGAGAGAGATACTTGGAACAAATGAGAGATAAAAGCTGTGGCCTCGCTGTCTGGTTAAAGGTGTTATAAATGGATATATGGATTGCAATAGTGATAAGTAAACAACAACATTTTATTTAAATGTCAAGTATAGTGCAAATGTGTGTACAGAATTGTCATATTATCATTCAATATTATAAGAACCACTACAGCGGAAAAATAATAACAGGCTTAGTAATAGTGCCAAGATAGGTCCAGTTTTATAGAGGGGGGCTTAATCTACCTGAACACATATATACTTGAAATGTAAATAACATTTCTGTTGCTTAGTTATCACAATTGCAAATAGCATTTCTCTACAACACCGATAACCCGATGGGGAGGTTAGCCTTTCTCCCTCATTAATTTAACCCTTTGCCTGGAATAACGAAAGTTATTTGTTCAGAAATTGTTTTCCAATAATGTGCTCTATGTTCTAAGTAGCCATATTATATAATGGTAAGAAGAAACCTTATGTTACCATTTCACTACAGTAGATTATTACTGGTTTTGGCTTACTGACTCCACAGCATTGCACTCAACTACTATGTGTTCTTTAACACAAATGACCCTCACCAGGCCTAGTGGACCAAGTGGACACTCAATTACTATTTGTTATTAAACAAAAGAGAGCCTCACATGTCTTGAAGAAGTGGACACTCAACTACTATGTGGCATTAAACAAAAATAAAAAAATCCTTACGTGGCCTGAACAAATGAACAATCAATTACTAGGTGTTAAAAAAAAATTGACCCTCACATGGCCTGAACAAGTGGACACTCAATTACTCTTTGTAATTAAACAACAAAGAGCCTCATGTGGCCTGAACAAGTGAACACTCAATTATTATTTGTTATTAATTAAATAAAAAGTTGAATTAATAATAATGTGTTATTAAATAAACAAATGAACAATCAACTACTAGGTGTTAACAAAAAATTAACCCTCACATGGCCTGAACAAGTGGACACTCAATTACTCTTTGTTATTAAACAAAAGGGGCCTCACTTGGCTTGAACAAGTGGACACTCAATTACTATTTGTTATTTGTTATTAAACATAAATGGGCTTCACATGGCCTCAACTACAATGACCCTCACTGCCCCAAACTCCAGCTGCTACCCCTAACTGCCCTAAAAAGGAAAATTAATTTTTAACAACTCTCTTAGTGTCCTGCCGCTGTCCGTAACTAACTGCCCTAAAAAATATATATTTTTTTTAACAACGCCCTATCTGTCCCCCACTCCACAGATGACCTCTCCCTATATAATGCAGAGTGTTCTGAGGAGATGGACATTGCCTTTTATATAGATTAGCCAGGCGGGGTCCTGCCTGGCTAATCACAGCAATGACCAGAATGGACATTGCTGTGGATGCTAGGACAGCAAGAATATGTAAACAATCGACCTTCTTGCGGGGTTCTGACCAAACGTTTTAAATCTGTGTTCGGGGACCAGAACTCGCAGTTCACCCAACCCTAGTTAGTAATTGAGTGTTTAATGGAAGCCGTTTTCACTGTCTGCATTCTGTTGCTATTAGCAACTGTACACTCAGTGTGCTCATCAAAATCCACAAGTAGAAGTAGAAATCTACAAGTAAAGGAGCTCACTCACACTTAAACATAGCAGCAGAGTTCTGTCTGCACAGTGCACACTTCACTCTTCTTTCTTCTTATATATTTACACATAGTAACAGAGTTCTGTTTGTACATTACTCACTTCTCCCTTCTTACAGATTTTGTACAGACTTTGTGTACTGTTGCCAACAGCCACATATTGAAGGTAGTGAAAACTGCCCTCATAAAACACACACTTGATTACATAAAAAATATAGTTAAGCACCTTGAGGACATCCTTTTGGCACACAAAACACACACACTTTCTGAAATTCCATCTAAGGTGGACCTTTATTTTAAACAGGGGCACAGTAAGGATAGGAAGTTGCATTGATTGTAAAATAGGAGGGCCACATTGGCAATAGGTGTGGCAGCATTGGCATGGTGGACATTGGCGACATTAATTGTACACCTCTGGATAAAATACATTTTCTATATACATATGGGCCCTATATATTCAGAGGCAAGGCAATCAGCATGTGTATTGGTAGAATGTGGGGATTGTTACTTATAAATGTGGAGAAGATGTGGTCTTGTGGAAGAACATAAAAGTGTGAAAATCCCTCTAATGGAGTTAATTATGCTATTCATTGTGGCCCGCAAACAGTTCCCAAATCACTTAAAACGGAACAACCTCATTTTTTTAAGAAAATGGTTGTTGCTCCCTGTGCAGAAGGACATCCCAACTGCCAGTGCCCCCTACATGTTACTTTTCACATTGCTCCCCCTGCCAAAATCAAGTCTCATGATTGCATGTCGCTGTCAAGTAGTTGCCAGCCACCTGGCAACCACGTGACCACAGCAGCAATCATGGGGCTCAATTTCGGGCACGGAGCAATTACAAATGTAACATCTTTACATCCACTGGAATTCAAAGTGCAACATCGGTGTGTAGAGGTTCAGTGATCAGGTGGGTGGGCGATTGGTGGGGTGGATGTTAATTCAAATTCAAAGGGCAGTAAAAGTCGACAGGGTCCAGTTAAAGTGGGCTGTGCTCTTCAAAAGGTTGAGCACCACTGCTTTAAATTCAGTTAACCTAAAAAAACTAAAATAATACATCTTATACAGTTCTGTTATATATAGTATATTTTTAAGGATAAAGCACACTCTGAGTCATATCATATTTAAATATAATTACAACAACACATTATGTACTGTATTTTTTTCAAAAAGGAATTATGATTTCTTTTGTAAGCATAAACCTGAATTATGAGCCTATTTAAATTGTGATGGCCTAATGAGCTTACAATAATGACTTAATAATGTCTCTGCTTCTATAGCCACCTCAGCACTTTCCCCACCACGTAAACCTTTTATATTACTTCCTAGGTATTTTACTTCTTTGCCGCAATACATTAGGTATACACGTTCAAAACATTGAGTAATTTACTATAATGGATCTGCACTTCTATGACATTGTTATTATAGAATGCTTTTGGGTGGGAAGACCATATGATTGGAAGAGATTAAAATAACGTTTGCCAAGTTTTATACTGAATAAATTCTTGGGGTCTAAATTATAGAGGCTTAGCAGAATTAATCAGTGAGCTAAGCAGTTTTGTGGGCGAAATATATAAAAAACTGATGAATTCATGTTTTCCCAAGCTCTACTTATCATGTAGATTATGCTATGTATTTTTTATAACACTGATTTTAACTAGTCTGCCATATTTGAAAATTGGCTTTGTACAGACGAGATTGAGGCATTACAAATGCATTTGATATAAAACCAAATTTAATTTTATGGTAACCTTTTAAAAGCAAATGCAGACATTATAATAATACTAAGCAGTAATGCATTTTTTATGTAGCTGCTGAAATGTGTTTCCTGCAATGGATAAGCTCTAAAATAGGACCTCACACTGTTGTTAATTTGCTAAGCAGTTTTCGTTTTACAGCCAAAATAAATTATACATCTGCATGCATATTTACAAGGTGCCAATCATTTGATTTTACCCAAGTTGAATTCCTCTTTCTTGCCAGAAATAACTTACATACTCCCCAAATTAGAGAACAATGGTTCAGCCATAAGTGAATAGATGGATAGTGTGAAGGCTGCATTGACAATGTGCCATCTCAGCTTAGCACATTAAAACATTTGAATGTTAGAAAAAGACTTTAATTGTACAGGGATAGCAATTAACTTTGTATTTTCAAATGTCACAGGGAATATCTATTAAAAAAGTCTGCCTAATTAAAAATAGCAACTGTATTGGCAAACAAACATGGTACAAAGCTCATGTTAAAATAGCATATTTAGAAAAAAAAATCTAACCTTCAGTTTAAAATATGCATGTATTCCATACTCTTGTCTTTTGGCTTTCTGTATCATCTCTATGCTGATGACAACGACTCTATGCTTCATCCCATGATCTCATACTGGCCAGAAGTCAGAACACCAGTCACTGGCTGTCTCTAACATTGGGGTCAATTTAGAGACAGGGAATCCTCGCTACTTTTTAGGAGAGAAAATGGCCATTGACTTTCATTGTCTTCCTTGGGGCTGATTCAGAGCCAGGTGAATATTTACACCCGTAGACAATGAAAGTCAATGTGAGTTTTCTGTCCTAAAAAACTACTTGTTTTGTCAACATCTACTAACCCACCAAAACCTCACATCTCCCTCTCAGTGTGTGTCACTACCATAACTGCTAAGCAGCTTGCCTGATGGCACACTTGACCCGCTCATGGTGCCTGCACCTCAAAAACATCTCTAGAATCTAACCCTTTCTTATGGTAGAAAGAAAAAAAATTCTTATTTTTGCCCTGATCCATTCTCGTCTTGTTTACTGTAACTCATTTCTAACTGGCCTTCCCTTCACTAAACTCTTCCCTCTCCAATCCATTCTGAATGCAGCAGCACGACTCATCTATCTGTCTAATCGCTACTCTGACACCTCCCCCCTCTGTCAATTATTGCACTGGTTACCTATATAGTATAGGAATAGGTTTATACTACACATTCTCACCCATGGTCTTGTTCCCCCTTACATCTCCTCCCTTGTTTAGGTTACCCATTACATTCTGCAAATGAATTACGACTAACAACCACCATAATCTGGACCTCTCACTCTCATTTACAAGACTTTTTCAGAGAAGAACCAATTCTATGCAATACCTTACCCCTAATAATTAGATCAACTCACAACATAGATGCTCCAATTTTCGGGGACACAAACTCGCAAATTGAAATCCATGTGTACATTTGCACAGGGTTTCCCTTAAAAATGTATAAAAAAAAGCAGAGAAAATACCTTTTCCTACAATATCAATATGCAAACAAGAAAAAACGAGCTAAATAAGGGCAAGGTCCCCCAAGCAGAACAATACCCAACATGCCTTTTGTTTTATGGAGGTGGATAGTCTCCAATTGCATGCACCGCCACCCGCAATATTGATTATTGGTTATTCATTTATTGTTTGTGTAGTGCGGAATATACACATTTATTGGTCCAACATGCCTAGTTACCTTTAACCCTTTTAATTGCCAGCCAACTTGAATGTTGTCAACCTCTGTTGACAGGTAATTTTTCACCATTTTGCATTGTTTAACCATGATTTTGCAGGAATTTTCAGCTAAATTATATATATATATATATATATATATATATATATATATATATATATATACATGAAATGTCTAATTTGTAATTTTTCTACTGTTTTTTTAAATATTTTGAGTTAAAAAAAACAATAAAAAAATAATATTTTTTTCGAAAATTTTCTCCGATTATAAGCTTCTCTGTCCCCCTCCGATGACAGATGCGGTGATTGCTGGAGGGGGGAGGCAGGAGATCAGAGTTTCCCCTACCCCTCCCCTCCTCTGTACAGCGATCATCGCATCTGAAAGCTCTACCGCCGGGAGCTGGGTGACGTCCACAGGCTGACTTAATCTGTCCTCGGCTAGTCTGGAAGCTGGTGGCCCTTGGAAGGAGCAGGTTGAGAGAGCATGTTAAGTCCCCTCCTGAAGACTGAAGAGCCCCGGGAGTGATCAGAGGCCCCCCTGGAGAAGAGGAGACCCCTCCGCATGAAGGTGAGTAAATGTCATTTTTTTACAGGAATTACCTGTGGCTGAAGCGGGAGGGGGGCGCCCTATTCCGGACACTGTGCTGCAGCTGAAGGAGCCCGTTGGGGTTCTGAGGCCCCCCCAGGGGAAGAGGACACCCGGCCGGATTGAACGAGGGGTCAGGTGAGTTTTTTTTACTTTTATTTTACTGTAGCGGGGGGAAAGTCAGGCACATAGATTCTATGTGCTTGGCACTTAAAAGGAGTGGAAGCGAACATGTAGAAACTACGCGCTTGACACTGAAAGGGTTAAAAGCGGGATCTGCATCAGGCCGATCATACTAGGCACTCTTCAATAGATAGGGAAAGGTGCAGGCTGCTGCTGCTGAGGGACAGACAGGGCTATTTTTTTTCCAAAACTCTCCTTGTAAGGACATTTATTTAGGTAAAGCAACTGGAGTGAGGGCTAGATAGGTTGTTAAGCATGCTATTGTCCTTTTCAGGTCATTTATTCAGGGAAAGTGATTGGAGTGAGGGCTAGATAGGTTACGTGTCAGTACTGTTAAGACCATTTGCTCAAACCACTTGGGTGTCACTACTGTTTAATACCACCGGCTCAAACTACTTTGGGATCAATGCCCTTTAATACTAATTGTTAGTGGAGTATTCAATGGCTTAGGAAACTTGTGTGTCAGTACTGTTTAATACTACTTGCTCAAATCACTTGGGTGTGACTACTCTTTAATACCAATTGTGACTGAAGTATCAACTGGTTCAGGGCACTTGTGCGTCACTATTAATTAATACCAATTGCTCAAACCACTTGGGTGTCAAAAATTCTCAATAACAATTAGTCAGGCCACTTGGGGATCACTGCTCTTTAATACCAACTGTTAGTATCCACTGGTGCAGATCACTTGTGTGTCACTATAGTTTAATACCAATTGTTCAGGGCACTTGTGTGTCACTACTCTTTGTTACCACTTACTCAAACCACTTGGGTGTCACTAATCCTAAATATCAATTGTTAGTTGAGTATCCAGTTGTGCAGGGCACTTAAGGGTCATTTCCCTCTCAATTTTATTTTAATGGTCGATTTTAGACCACTGTAAATGCAGGGATCTAACAATGCAGAAAGCAGGAAATAAGGGACAGGGGCATGGTGGTGCTGCTTGTAATGGAGCTGGTGCTGCAGGGAGATGAGGAGGTCCTAGACCCAACTTTGATTGAAGACCATCAGAGTTCGGAAGAAATGGTGGTGGTCACACAGTCCCAAGCAGCCAGCAGAAGAGGGAAAACGGGGTCAGTGGTCAGCCCATTGTTGCCACTACCCACCACGCCCAGGGACTAAGCGCGCCAAGGCAGGCTTAAAGGATCTCGCAGCATTGTATTTTTTCAAGACATGCACAGAGGCTAAGATACAGGTCATTTGCAAGGCACCAGTGCCTGAAGCACTTTTTAATTTATGTGTTTTTTATTTATGTGTGTAAGTATATGTATGTATGAATTTCTTATTTTTTTTTTCTCTGAGTACTTTCCCTAGCCCATTTTGTGCAGGGCAATCACCCATGTTTTCTTTTTTTACATTTATTTTTGTTTGTCTTTACATTTTTAGTTGTCTGGTATTATTTTAAGTACCCAGGTTGCCCAGGTGCTCCCCCCTCCAATTTAGCCTCCAACACCCTTAAAAAAGCAAATATTTTCTTTTTTTATTTATGTATCTTTGTTAGAGATGAGCACATTTATTAAAAGTTTGATTCGGCCGATTCGCCGAGTTTTCCAGAAAAATTTGGTTCGGTCCGAATTTATTCGCAATGAATAGTTATTAAAAACAGCTATTTCTGGGCTTCCGAGAGCCTCCATAGGGTTGCAGAATGTTTTGCTTGGCTGTAACATGCATGCTGGGTTAGTGAAAAAATATTGTAAAGAGGCGTCGCTATTAGATTCGCTGTCGCAGAGCGGCACAATTACAGAGCCTTGAGGTGGCATCAGCATGATGAGCCCATATATTGCCTGAAAAACACACCTTGAATTTGGCAGCAGCATAGGGAGCTCATATATTGCCTGAAAGACACATTGGAGTTGGCAGCAGCATTAGGAGACCATATATTGCCTGAAAACACACCCTGTAGTTGGCAGCAGCATTAGGAGCCCATATATTGCCTGAAAGAGACACTGGAGTTGGAAGCAGCATAATTAACCCATATATTGCCTGAAAAACACACCCAGGAGTTGGCAGCAGCATTTGGAGCCCATATATTGCCTGAAAAACACACCCAGGAGTTGGCAGCAGCATTAGGAGCCCATATATTGCCTGAAAGACACACTCTGGACTTGGCAGCAGCATAAGGAGCCCATATATTGCCTGAAGAAAACACCCTGGAGTTGGCAGCAGCAGCAGCAGCATTAGGAGCCCATATATTGCCTGAAAAACATACCCTGGAGTTGGCAGCAGCATAGGGAGCCCATATTTTGCCTGAAAAACACACCCTGTTGTTGGCAGCAGCATAGGGAGCCCGCATATTGCCTGAAAGACACACAGTGGAGTTTGCAGCAGCATAGGGAGCCCATATATTGCCTGAAAAACACACCCAGGAGTTGGCAGCAGCATTAGCATCCCATATATTGCCTGAAAAACACACCCTGGAGTTGGCAGCAGCATTAGGAGCCCATATATTGCCTGAAAGACACACAGTGGAGTTGGCAGCAGCATAGGGAGCCCATATATTGCCTGAAAAACACATTGGAGTTGGCAGCAGTATTAGGAGCTCATATATTGCCTGAAAAACACATTGGAGTTGGCAGCAGCATTAGGAGCCCATATATTGCCTGAAAGACACACCCAGGAGTTGGCAGCAGCATTAGGAGCCCATATATTGTCTTCAAAACACACCCAGGAGTTGGCAGCAGCATTAGGAGCTCATACATTGCCTGAAACACACACACACAGGAGTTGGCAGCAGCATTAGGGGCCCATATATTGCCTGAAAGACACACTCTGGACTTGGCAGCAGCATCGGGAGCCCATATATTGCCTGAAAGAGACACTGGAGTTGGTAGCAGCATTAGGAGCCCATATATTGCCTGAAAAACACACCCTGGAGTTGGCAGCAGCATTAGGAGCCCATATATTGCCTGAAAAACACACCCTGGAGTTGGCAGCAGCATAGGGAGCCCATGTATTGCCTCAAAAACACATTGGAGTTGGCAGCAGTATTAGGAGCTCATATATTGCCTGAACAACACATTGGAGTTGGCAGCAGCATTAAAGTGGACCATCACCCTCCTGTGATCGGCCCGGGAATCTATAAGATTCCCGGGCCGATCACCTCCCTCCCCGCGGGACATCCGAGATCGGGATGTCCCGCGGTGAGGGACCCCCCCCAAAACCCCCAAAAAACTCACCTCATCGGCGGCGGCGGCAGCCGCCGCCACCTCCCGCGCGCTCCTCTAGACGTGCGCGCGCCGGCCGTTTGTGAATGGCCCGCGCGGGCGCACGCCCTGTCAGAGCGACGTGCAGGAGGCGGCGGCGGGCGCACTGTCTTGTCCGCCGCTTATCCGTGAGCGTGGTGAGGTGAGTTTTTCGGGGTTCTGGGGGGTTTTACACAGCGGGACACCCCTAATCGGGGTGCCCCCTGAAGTGGACCAAAACCCAGGATAGTCAAAATCCTGGGTGTTGGTCCACTTTAAGAGCTCATATATTGCCTGAAAGACACACTCTTGACTTGGCAGCAGCATAGGGAGCCCATATATTGCCTGAAAGAGACACTGGAGTTGGCAGCAGCATTAGGAGCCCATATATTGCCTGAAAAACTCACCCTGGAGTTGTTAGCAGCATAGGGAGCCCCCTTATTGCCTGAAAAACACACCCTGGAGTTGGCAGCAGCATAGGGAGCCCATATATTGCCTGAAAATACACCCAGGAGTTGGAAGCAGCATTCGGAGCCCATATATTGCCTGAAAAACACACAATCGAGTTGGCAGCAGCATAGGGAGCCCATATATTGCCTGAAAAACACATTGGAGTTGGCAGCAGTATTGGGAGCTCATATATTGCCTGAAAGAGACACTGGAGTTGGTGGCAGCATTAGGATCCCATATATTGCCTGAAAAACACACTCTGGAGTTGGCAGCAGCATAGGGAGCCCATATATTGCCTGAAAAACACATTGGAGTTGGCAGCAGTATTGGGAGCTCATATATTGCCTGAAAGAGACACTGGAGTTGGTGGCAGCATTAGGAGCCCATATATTGCCTGAAAAACACACCCTGGAGTTGGCAGCAGCATTAGGAGCCCACATATTGCCTGAAAAACACACCCTGGAGTTGGCAGCAGCATAGGGAGCCCATATATTGCCTGAAAATACACCCAGGAGTTGTCAGCAGCATTAGAAGCCCATATATTGCCTGAAAAACACACAGTGGAGTTGGCAGCAGCATAGGGAGCCCAAATATTGCCTGAAAGACACACTCTTGACTTGGCGGCAGCATAGGGAGCTCATATATTGCCTGAAAGAGACACTGGAGTTGGCAGCAGCATTAGGAGCCCATATATTGCCTGAAAAACACACCCTGGAGTTGTTAGCGGCATAGGGAGCCCATATATTGCCTGAAAAACACACCCTGGAGTTGGCAGCAGCATAGGGAGCCCATATATTGCCTGAAAATACACCCAGGAGTTGGCAGCAGCATTAGAAGCCCATATATTGCATGAAAAACACACAGCGGAGTTGGCAGCAGCATAGGGAGCCCAAATATTGCCTGAAAAACACATAGGAGTTGGCAGCAGCATTAGAAGCCCATATATTGCATGAAAACCACACAGCGGAGTTGGCAGCAGCATAGGGAGCCCAAATATTGCCTGAAAAACACATAGGAGTTGGCAGCAGTATTGGGAGCTGATATATTGCCTGAAAAGCCCATTGGAGTTGGCAGCAGTATTAGGAGCTCATATATTGCCTGAAAAACACATTGGAGTTGGCAACAGTATTAGGAGCTCATATATTGCCTGAAAAACACATTGGAGTTGGCAGCAGCATAGGGAGCCCATATATTGCCTGAAAAACACACCCAGGAGTTGGCAGCAGCATTAGGAGCCCATATATTGCCTGAAAAACACACCCAGGAGTTGTCAGCAGTATTAGGAGCCCATATATTGCCTGAAAAACACACCCAGGAGTTGGCAGCAGCATTAGGGGCCCATATATTACCTGAAAGACACACAGTGTAGTTGGCAGCAGCATAGGGAGCCCATATATTGCCTGAAAAACACATTGGAGTTGGCAGCAGTATTTGGAGCTCATATATTGCCTGAAAGACACACATAGGAGTTGGCAGCAGCAGAAGGAGCTCATATATTGCCTGAAAGACACACCCTGGAGTTGGCAGCAGCAGCAGCATTAGGAGCCCATATATTGCCTGGAAGACACACCCAGGAGTTGGCAGCAGCATTAGAAGCTCATTTATTGCCTGAAAGACACACCCTGGAGTTGGCAGCAGCAGCAGCATTAGGAGCCCATATATTGCCTGAAAGACACACCCAGGCACTGGCAGCAGCATTAGGAGCTCATATATTGTCTGAAAGACACACCCAGGAGTTGGCAGCAGCATTAGGACCCCATACATTGCCTGAAAGACACACCCTTGAGTTGGCAGCAGCAGAAGGAGCTACCATGCATCAGCTACTCGCATGCATCAGCTATTGGTGGGTGGAAATCCTGGCTGATCCATGCCTGATTCACCGTCACAAATGTGAGTCACTCCACATTTTTCGTGGACAGACGAGTTCTCCTTGGCGTTACTATGGCCCCCGCAGCACTAAAGACTCGCTCAGATGGCACACTACTGGACGGGCAGGACAGCTTTCCAAGGGCAAACTCTGCCAGTTGCGGTCACAAGTCAAGTTTGGCTGCCCAGAAGTCCAGCGGATCCTCAAGGTGCGTTGGCATGGTCACTTCAAGGTATGACATGACCTGCTGGTCAAGGCCCTGCTCCAGGTCTTCCTGCTGCTCATGAGTAGCCTCACTGTGCGGGTGAAGAAAGTTACTCATTAGCGACTGAAGACTGAGGCTGCTGCTGATGGAGCTGCTGCTCCTGCCACCCCCCCAGCAGCCATGGCAGTAGAAGGTGAGCGCAGAGGTCCCCCTGAGTCAGACCTGCGAGAGTATGGACCATGGCGCAGATAGGCATCGGCCAACTGACTACGTAGAATGTCTTTGTAGTAGATCAGTTTGTCCTCCCTCTCAGTGGTTGTAAAAAATGCCCCCATTTTGTGCCGGTAGCGAGGGTCCAATAAGGTGGAGAGCCAGAAGTCATCCTGCTGAAAAATGGAGACAATTCTGCAGTCACTACGCAAGCATGTGAGCATGCATCGTGCCATTTGTGCAAGTGACTTGGAGGTCTCCATCTCCACTGCATACTGCCACGGTGTGTCTGGGTCCTCTGTCTCGCCTTCCTCACAACCCTCTAGCTCCTCTGGCTGCTCCTGCTCCTCCTCTCCTATCAGATAACTAGATAAACCGCACATTTCACCAAAACTAAACTGTGCTTCACTGTGCTCCTCCTCCTCCTCCTCCTGCTCCTCCTCCTCAGCTCCCATGGGGCTTATGTGGCCATGAAATGTATGCGCCATGTCTCCAGTGCCCTGACCAGCCATGGTTTCCAACATGTGTTGTATTACACGAAGCAGCGGAATCACATCGTTCATGTCATAATCCTGGCAACTGACAAATAAAGTGTCTCCCTCAAAGGGACTGAACAAACGGCAGGTGTCACGTATGAGCTGCCACTGGTTCACATTAAAGTTACACAGGGGAGTCCCCCTATCTGCTTGGATCATCAAGAAATCATTGATAGCTTTTCTCTGTTCGTATAGTCGATCTAACATATGTAAGGTGGAATTCCAACGGGTGGGAACATTGCAAATCAGACTATGTTGGGGGATACCGTTCTGACGCTGTAGCTCAAGAAGGGTGTGCTTGGCAGTGTAGGAGTGGCTGAAGTACATACAAAGTTTCCTTCCCATTGTTAGGATGTCTTGCAGATGGGGGGAAGACCTCAGTAAATGCTTGACAACTAGGTTGAACACGTGTGCCATACAGGGCGCATGGCTCAGGCTTCCTTGTCACAGCGCAGACAAGATGTTACTCCCATCAGTTACTCCCACCAGTCACCATGGTTCCCATTTCCAATTGTCATGGAATAAGCCATGTTTTGATTTCTTGATGAATGAATTTCAGGAGCTCCTCCCCTGTGTGACTCAGTTCGCCAAGGCAAACCATGTGAAGCACAGCATGACACCGCCGTGCCCTGCACACATGGTAGGCTGAAGGGGCATCGAGAATTGACCATACAGTGGAGGCTGAGGAGACGGCGGAGAATGAGGAGGTGGAGTCGCACACTGTGACAGGCAAAACGGCCTGGGAGCATGGAGGCTGAAGCAGTGTGACCTGTCCAAGTTGCTGTGCAGGAACCACATTCACCCAGTGGGCCGTAAAGAACATGTATTGTCCCTGACCGTAGTTACAGCTCCAGATGTCGGCGCTGCAGTGCACTTTGGTGCACACCGACAGGCTCAAGGACTGGCCCACCTTCTGCTCAACAAATTTGTGCAGGGCTGGTACTGCTTTCTTTGCAAAGAAATGATGGCTTGGAACTCTCCACCTCAGCTCGGCACTAGCCATCAGCTCACTGAAAGGTGCAGAGTCCACCACCGTAAAAGGGAGGGACTGCAGCACCAGCAACTTGGACAGGAGCACATTTAGCTTCTGCGCCATAGGATGAGTGGGCGCATATTGTTGTCTCTTGGACATGGCTTTGCTGATGGATTGCTGGCGGGATGACTGACTATTAGTCGGAGGAGCAGGAGCATCTGGAGCGGCAGAGCATGGGTATGACGCACAGCTACCTTCGGCTGAGGTGCTGAAGCCTTGGCTGGGTGAAATTGAAAACGGTGTGGCACTGGCTGACGCAGAAGGCTGGACCCCCACTTCGAAGCCACGGTTCTCCCAGGCCGCTTTATGGTGACGCTGCATGTGTTGCCACAGAGCCGTGGTACCAACATTAGGGCCCTGGCCATGCTTCACCTTCTGTCTACACATCTTGCATGTGGCCAGGTTACCCTCCTGCGGATACTTGATGAAAAAGTGCCACACTACTGAGTAGCTAATTTTCCCTCCAACAGTCTGCACTAATTCACTGCTACTGCGGCCAACTCCAGGAACCCCTGCTTCACTACCTCCCGGGAAGGCAGCCTGCCTCGCAGCAGGTGATCTACCCCACCCCGGCCACGTGTGGCTCCAGACATCCCAATTCTGCCACCATGCTGACTGTCAACCCTACTACCACCTTGCTGCCTCAGCTGCTGACTCTGGGGCAACCTGAGACCCTTTTTTCCTGATGATGATGAAGCCCCTTCTGCACCAGGCTCCCAAGTGCGATCGGCTTCATCATCATCATCATCATCGAGTTGTGCCTGCACGTCAGTGATGTCCTCCTCGGTTTCCACAAGAGCGTGTGATGCAGGAGATGAAATGCTCGCCATACCACCTCCCACGCCATTCTCCTCCTCAGTGTTTGTCTGCGTGAAAGAAGCGGCGGATGTCTCCATCATTTCTTGGCTGGGCAGTAGCTGCTGACTGTCCTCTAGCACATCGTCCTCACTGAATAGTGGAGCTGAACCCAAAGCATAAGATATGTCAGCTGGAGGGGGGGCATAGGACAGAGGCAATGGAAGGACAGGGGCTGCTCCCGGGCCATGCCAACTCAGGGTTGTGTCCAAGGAACCTACCGACTGTTGACTGAGATGTCACTTGTGATGAGGTCGATGACCGTGTTAACCAATCGATGACGGCAGATGCGTTGCTGGTCGAGACACAACCGCTAGTAGATACCGGGAGATCAGGCCTCTCACCGCGAATCCTGCTGCCACTCACCCCTAGTCTGCTGCGACCTCTGCCTGATGAATCTAGGCCTCTCCTCGGTGCACATCCTGGCACATCTCTGCCAGATATTTGTACTGCATTTAGGAGGGGGAAACTATACACTACACTACACCTAGAACAGTATTTTTGTAACAGCGGGTGTGTAGAAAAGTTAGATCAACATAGGCAGACACTGTAGCTAATGCAAAAAGACACTGTCAGATGGTCTTACACAGGATGCCCCTGGTCAGAGTTAAATGCACCACAGGCAGTTTTAAAACGTGGCTTTTGTTCAAAATGTTAAAAAGGTAAAGATGCAGGTACTCTTAAAAGCGCTAGTGCTAGTATTCGGGATGCCCCCCTGGTGAAAGGCAATGGGTGCTTTAAACTTTAAAACCAGACTTTTTTTTACAAAAGGCAAAAGGTTAGTAGGCAGGTACTCTTAAAAGATAAGTGGTAGCACTGACAATGCCCCCCCCCCGTGAAAGGCAATGGGTGCTTTAAACTTGAAAACCAGACTTTTTTTTTTAAAAAGGCAAAAGGTAAGTCGGCCGGTACTCTTAAAAGATAAGTGGTAGCACTGACAATGGCCCCCGGTGAAAGGCAATGGATGCTTTAATCTTGAAAACCAGAATTTTTTTTAAAAAAGGCAAAAGGTAAGTCGGCCGGTACTCATAAAAGATAAGTGGTAGGTAGCACTGACAATGGCCCCCGGACAAAGGCAATGAGTGCTTTAAACTTTAAAACCAGACTTTTTTTTGCAAAAGGCAAAAGGTTAGTAGGCAGGTACTCTTAAAAGATAAGTGGTAGCACTGACAATGGCCCCCTGTGAAAGGCAATGGGTGCTTTAAACTTGAAAACCGGACTTTTTTTTTTAAAAGGAAAAAGGTTAGTAGGCAGGTACTCTTAAAAGATAAGTGGTATGTAGCACTGACAATGGCCCCCAGTCAAAGGCAATGGGTGCTTTAAACTTGAAAACCAGACTTTTTTTTAAAAAAGGCAAAAGGTTAGTAGGCAGGTACTCTTAAAAGATAAGTAGTAGGTAGCACTGACAATGGCCCCCGGTCAAAGGCAATGAGTGCTTAAACTTGAAAACCAGTCTTTTTTTTTTTTAAAAGGCAAAAGGTTAGTAGGCAGGTACTCTTAAAAGATAAGTGGTAGCACTGACAATGGCCCCCGTGAAAGGCAATGGGTGCTTTAAACTTGAAAACCAGACTTTTTTTAGACAAAAGGCAAAAGGTAAGTCGGCCGGTACTCTTAAAAGATAAGTGGTAGCACTGACAATGGTCCCCGCTGAAAGGCAATGGATGCTTTAATCTTGAAAACCAGGCATTTTTTAAAAAAAGGCAAAAGGTAAGTTGGCCGGTACTCTTAAAAGATAAGTGGTAGGTAGCACTGACAATGGGCCTCGGGTCAAAGGTAATGGGTGCTTTAAACTTGAAAACCAGACTTTTTTTTACAAAAGGCAAAAGGTTAGTAGGCAGGTACTCTTGAAAGATAAGTAGTAGGTAGCACTGACAATGGCCCCCGGTCAAAGGCAATGAGTGCTTTAAACTTGAAAAACAGACTTTTTAGACAAAAGGCAAAAGGTAAGTAGGCCGGTACTCTTAAAAGATAAGTGGTAGAACTGACAATGGTCCCCGCTGAAAGGCAATGGATGCTTTAATCTTGAAAACCAGACATTTTTTTAAAAAAGGCAAAAGGTAAGTTGGCCGGTAGTCTTAAAAGATAAGTGGTAGGTAGCACTGACAATGGGCCCCGGTCAAAGGTAATGGGTGCTTTAAACTTGAAAACCAGACTTTTTTTTACAAAAGGCAAAAGGTTAGTAGGCAGGTACTCTTAAAAGACATGTGCTAGCATTTGGGATGCCCCCCCCGGTGAAAAGTTTGCTTAAAAAGTGACTTTGTTTACAAAATGCAACCAGTTAGCAGACAGGCACTCTTGAAATATTTATGCTAGCATTTGTGATGCCCCCTCTTCAAATACATAGGTTGGCTGCTTTTATAGTGGAAAAGTGACTTTGTTTACAAAATGCAACCGGTTAGTAGACAGGTACTCTTGAAATATTTATGCTAGTGTTTGGGATGCCCCCTCTTCAAATACATAGGTTGGCTGCTTTTATAGTGAAAAAGTGACTTTGTTTACAAAATGCAACCAGTTAGCAGACAGGCACTCTTGAAATATTTATGCTAGTGTTTGGGATGCCCCCTCTTCAAATACATAGGTTGGATGCTTTTATAGTGGAAAGGTGACTTTGTTTACAAAATGCAACCAGTTAGTAGACAGGTACTCTTGAAATATTTATGCTAGAATTTGGGATGCCCCCTCTTCAAATACATAGGTTGGCTGCTTTTACAGTGGAAAAGTGACTTTGTTTACAAAATGCAACCAGTTAGTAGACAGGTACTCTTGAAATATTTATGCTAGCATTTGTGATGCCCCCTCTTCAAATACATAGGTTGGCTGCTTTTATAGTGGAAAAGTGACTTTGTTTACAAAATGCAACCGGTTAGTAGACAGGTACTCTTGAAATATTTATGCTAGTGTTTGGGATGCCCCCTCTTCAAATACATAGGTTGGCTGCTTTTATAGTGAAAAAGTGACTTTGTTTACAAAATGCAACCAGTTAGTAGACAGGTACTCTTGAAATATTTATGCTAGTATTTGTGATGCCCCCTCTTAAAATACATAGGTTGGCTGCTTTTATAGTGGAAAAGTGACTTTGTTTACAAAATGCAACCAGTTAGTAGACAGGTACTCTTGAAATATTAATGCTAGCACGCTTTTTAAAGAATGACACCAGGAAAAGGAAAAGCTAAATAGGCAGGTGTGTTATTAACACTAAATAGGCTTGAAAGCTAATGCAAACACTTTAAACTTTGGCTGGACTCCCACTTCGAAGCCACGGTTCTCCCAGGCTGCTTTATGGTGATGCTGCATGTGTTGCCACAGGGCCATGGTACCAACATTGGGGCCCTGGCCATGCTTCACCTTCTGTCTACACATCTTGCATGTGGCCAGGTTACCCTCCTGCGGATACTTGATGAAAAAGTGCCACACTACGAGTAGCTAATTTTCCCTCCAACAGTCCGCACTAATTCACTGCTACTGCTGCCAACTCCAGGAACCCCCTGCTCCACTACCTCCTGGGAAGGCAGCCTGCCACGCAACAGGTGGTCTACCCCACCCCCACCACGTGTGGCTCCAGACATCCCAATTTTGCCACCATGCTGACTGTCAACCCTACTACCACCTTGCTGCCTCAGCTGCTGACTCTGGGGCAACCTGGGACCCTCAAAGGTAATGGGTGCTTTAAACTTGAAAACCAGACTTTTTTTTACAAAAGGCAAAAGGTTAGTAGGCAGGTACTCTTAAAAGATAAGTAGTAGGTAGCACTGACAATGGGCCCCCGGTCAAAGGCAATGAGTGCTTTAAACTTGAAAACCAGACTTTTTTTTACAAAAGGCAAAAGGTTAGTAGGCAGGTACTCCTAAAAGATAAGTGGTAGCACTGACAATGGCCCCCGGTGAAAGGCAATGGGTGCTTTAAACTTGAAAACCAGACTTTTTTTAAAAAAAGGCAAAAGGTAAGTCGGCCGGTACTCTTAAAAGATAAGTGGTAGCACTGACAATGGCCCCTGGTCAAAGGCAATGGGTGCTTTAAACTTGAAAACCAGACTTTTTTAGACAAAAGGCAAAAGGTTAGTAGGCAGGTACTCTTAAAAGATAAGTGGCAGCACTGACAATGGCCCCCGGTGAAAGACAATGGGTGCTTTAAACTTGAAAACCAGACTTTTTTTAAAAAAAGGTAAGTTGGCCAGTACTCTTAAAAGATAAGTGGTGGGTAGCACTGACAATGGGCCCTGTTCAAAGGCAATGGGTGCTTTAAGCTTGAAAACCAGACATTTTTCACAAAAGGCAAAAGGTTAGTAGGCAGGTACTCTTAAAAGATAAGTGGTAGGTAGCACTGACAATGGCCCCCGGTGAAAGGTAATGGATGCTTTAAACTTGAAAACCAGACTTTTTTTAAAAAGGCAAAAGGTTAGTAGGCCGGTACTCTTAAAAGATAAGTGGTAGCACTGACAATGGCCCTCGGTGAAAGGCAATGGGTGCTTTAAACTTGAAAACCAGACTTTTTTTTTTAAAAAAGGCAAAAGGTTAGTAGGCAGGTACTCTTAAAAGATAAGTAGTAGGTAGCACTGACAATGGCCCCCGGTCAAAGGCAATGAGTGCTTAAACTTGAAAACCAGTCTTTTTTTTTTTTAAAAGGCAAAAGGTTAGTAGGCAGGTACTCTTAAAAGATAAGTGGTAGCACTGACAATGGCCCCCGTGAAAGGCAATGGGTGCTTTAAACTTGAAAACCAGACTTTTTTTAGACAAAAGGCAAAAGGTAAGTCGGCCGGTACTCTTAAAAGATAAGTGGTAGCACTGACAATGGTCCCCGCTGAAAGGCAATGGATGCTTTAATCTTGAAAACCAGGCATTTTTTAAAAAAAGGCAAAAGGTAAGTTGGCCGGTACTCTTAAAAGATAAGTGGTAGGTAGCACTGACAATGGGCCTCGGGTCAAAGGTAATGGGTGCTTTAAACTTGAAAACCAGACTTTTTTTTACAAAAGGCAAAAGGTTAGTAGGCAGGTACTCTTGAAAGATAAGTAGTAGGTAGCACTGACAATGGCCCCCGGTCAAAGGCAATGAGTGCTTTAAACTTGAAAAACAGACTTTTTAGACAAAAGGCAAAAGGTAAGTAGGCCGGTACTCTTAAAAGATAAGTGGTAGAACTGACAATGGTCCCCGCTGAAAGGCAATGGATGCTTTAATCTTGAAAACCAGACATTTTTTTAAAAAAGGCAAAAGGTAAGTTGGCCGGTAGTCTTAAAAGATAAGTGGTAGGTAGCACTGACAATGGGCCCCGGTCAAAGGTAATGGGTGCTTTAAACTTGAAAACCAGACTTTTTTTTACAAAAGGCAAAAGGTTAGTAGGCAGGTACTCTTAAAAGACATGTGCTAGCATTTGGGATGCCCCCCCCGGTGAAAAGTTTGCTTAAAAAGTGACTTTGTTTACAAAATGCAACCAGTTAGCAGACAGGCACTCTTGAAATATTTATGCTAGCATTTGTGATGCCCCCTCTTCAAATACATAGGTTGGCTGCTTTTATAGTGGAAAAGTGACTTTGTTTACAAAATGCAACCGGTTAGTAGACAGGTACTCTTGAAATATTTATGCTAGTGTTTGGGATGCCCCCTCTTCAAATACATAGGTTGGCTGCTTTTATAGTGAAAAAGTGACTTTGTTTACAAAATGCAACCAGTTAGCAGACAGGCACTCTTGAAATATTTATGCTAGTGTTTGGGATGCCCCCTCTTCAAATACATAGGTTGGATGCTTTTATAGTGGAAAGGTGACTTTGTTTACAAAATGCAACCAGTTAGTAGACAGGTACTCTTGAAATATTTATGCTAGAATTTGGGATGCCCCCTCTTCAAATACATAGGTTGGCTGCTTTTACAGTGGAAAAGTGACTTTGTTTACAAAATGCAACCAGTTAGTAGACAGGTACTCTTGAAATATTTATGCTAGCATTTGTGATGCCCCCTCTTCAAATACATAGGTTGGCTGCTTTTATAGTGGAAAAGTGACTTTGTTTACAAAATGCAACCGGTTAGTAGACAGGTACTCTTGAAATATTTATGCTAGTGTTTGGGATGCCCCCTCTTCAAATACATAGGTTGGCTGCTTTTATAGTGAAAAAGTGACTTTGTTTACAAAATGCAACCAGTTAGTAGACAGGTACTCTTGAAATATTTATGCTAGTATTTGTGATGCCCCCTCTTAAAATACATAGGTTGGCTGCTTTTATAGTGGAAAAGTGACTTTGTTTACAAAATGCAACCAGTTAGTAGACAGGTACTCTTGAAATATTAATGCTAGCACGCTTTTTAAAGAATGACACCAGGAAAAGGAAAAGCTAAATAGGCAGGTGTGTTATTAACACTAAATAGGCTTGAAAGCTAATGCAAACACTTTAAACTTTGGCTGGACTCCCACTTCGAAGCCACGGTTCTCCCAGGCTGCTTTATGGTGATGCTGCATGTGTTGCCACAGGGCCATGGTACCAACATTGGGGCCCTGGCCATGCTTCACCTTCTGTCTACACATCTTGCATGTGGCCAGGTTACCCTCCTGCGGATACTTGATGAAAAAGTGCCACACTACGAGTAGCTAATTTTCCCTCCAACAGTCCGCACTAATTCACTGCTACTGCTGCCAACTCCAGGAACCCCCTGCTCCACTACCTCCTGGGAAGGCAGCCTGCCACGCAACAGGTGGTCTACCCCACCCCCACCACGTGTGGCTCCAGACATCCCAATTTTGCCACCATGCTGACTGTCAACCCTACTACCACCTTGCTGCCTCAGCTGCTGACTCTGGGGCAACCTGGGACCCTCAAAGGTAATGGGTGCTTTAAACTTGAAAACCAGACTTTTTTTTACAAAAGGCAAAAGGTTAGTAGGCAGGTACTCTTAAAAGATAAGTAGTAGGTAGCACTGACAATGGGCCCCCGGTCAAAGGCAATGAGTGCTTTAAACTTGAAAACCAGACTTTTTTTTACAAAAGGCAAAAGGTTAGTAGGCAGGTACTCCTAAAAGATAAGTGGTAGCACTGACAATGGCCCCCGGTGAAAGGCAATGGGTGCTTTAAACTTGAAAACCAGACTTTTTTTAAAAAAAGGCAAAAGGTAAGTCGGCCGGTACTCTTAAAAGATAAGTGGTAGCACTGACAATGGCCCCTGGTCAAAGGCAATGGGTGCTTTAAACTTGAAAACCAGACTTTTTTAGACAAAAGGCAAAAGGTTAGTAGGCAGGTACTCTTAAAAGATAAGTGGCAGCACTGACAATGGCCCCCGGTGAAAGACAATGGGTGCTTTAAACTTGAAAACCAGACTTTTTTTAAAAAAAGGTAAGTTGGCCAGTACTCTTAAAAGATAAGTGGTGGGTAGCACTGACAATGGGCCCTGTTCAAAGGCAATGGGTGCTTTAAGCTTGAAAACCAGACATTTTTCACAAAAGGCAAAAGGTTAGTAGGCAGGTACTCTTAAAAGATAAGTGGTAGGTAGCACTGACAATGGCCCCCGGTGAAAGGTAATGGATGCTTTAAACTTGAAAACCAGACTTTTTTTAAAAAGGCAAAAGGTTAGTAGGCCGGTACTCTTAAAAGATAAGTGGTAGCACTGACAATGGCCCTCGGTGAAAGGCAATGGGTGCTTTAAACTTGAAAACCAGACTTTTTTTTTAAAAAAAGGCAAAAGGTTAGTAGGCAGGTACTCTTAAAAGATAAGTGGTAGGTAGCACTGACAATGGTCCTCGGTCAAAGGCAATGGGTGATTTAAACTTGAAAACCAGACTTTTTTATACAAAAGGCAAAAGGTAAGTCGGCCCGTACTCTTAAAAGATAAGTGGTAGCGCTGACAATGGCCCCCGGTTAAAGGCAATGGGTGCTTTAAACTTGTAAACCAGACTTTTTTTATACAAAAGGCAAAAGGTAAGTAGGCAGGTACTCTTAAAAGACATGTGCTAGTATTTGGGATGCCCCCCCGGTGAAAAGTTTGCTTAAAAAGTGACTTTGTTTACAAAATCCAACCAGTTAGCAGACAGGCACTCTTGAAATATTTATGCTAGTGTTTGGGATGCCCCCTCTTCAAATACATAGGTCGGATGCTTTTATAGTGGAAAGGTGACTTTTTTACAAAATGCAACCAGTTAGTAGACAGGTACTCTTGAAATATTTATGCTAGTATTTGTGATGCCCCCCTCTTCAAATACATAGGTTGGCTGCTTTTATAGTGGAAAAGTGACTTTGTTTACAAAATGCAACCAGTTAGTAGACAGGTACTCTTGAAATATTAATGCTAGCACGCTTTTTAAAGAATGACACCAGGAAAAGGAAAAGCTAAATAGGCAGGTGTGTTATTAACACTAAATAGGCTTGAAAGCTAATGCAAACACTTTAAACTTTCCCTGTCTTTCTCTGTCACAGCCTCTCTCCTTCTCTATCTGTCCCTTGCTTCTTCTGTTCATCTATCTATCTATCTATCTATCTGTCTGTCTATCTGTCCCTCGCTCTCTCTCCCTGCCTGATCTGCTCTGGCCACAATACAGTGTCAGAATGATCTTTTGCAAAATGGCCGCTTTTTATATGGGGCTGTGACATCATCAGTAAGCCTGTCCACTGATAGGTAGCATGTGATGCCTACCCAGGATTCCTTGCCCCATGGGACATGTCCTGATATGTGGATCCACCATTTTAGATGGATTGGATAGCATTAAAATGGAGTTTTAGGGAAGCGATTCGAGCGATCAAATCATGGCGATATTCGGAATCGTAACAAATCGAATTTTTCCTGAAATTCGTAACGAATTCAGGTTCGTCAGAATCGATTAGCACATCTCTAATCTTTGTATGTATTTCTCTATTTTATTTTAGTTTTCTGTTATTATTTTGAGTACTTTTCCTAGCCCATTTCATGTAGGGCAATCGCCCAAGTTGTTTCCCTCTAATTTGGCCTCCAACCCCGTAAATGAAATAATATTTCGTTTTTTCTTTTATGTATGTATTTCGTTACTTTTTTGATTTCTGTTATTAACCCCCCATTTTAAAGCCATATTTGGTCCCCCGAATTATCTATTCACTAAGAAAATACACAGCAAACGAAAAAAAATCCTTTGCATAAAATGTGCCTGCTATTTAGCAACTTCCTGAACAATAACATGAACGGGGTATGACAGTCATTTAATCATAATAGATTAGCTCTGTCAGTTTGTATTGTTCTTATGATAAATACATTTGGAGCTGGGTTTTAAAAGTCCACTTTTGGTACTTTCCCTGGCAGACCGCTGATCAGATGTGCCAATGGTAGTAGATTCCCCACTTACCTGCCACCTGCTCCTGCACTGCACCACACATTTCTCACCTGCTTCACAGGTATGAAAAAACAGTGCAGTGGGTTTGTCTGGCCCTAGAACCAAGCACCTACATATATGTTAGAAGTTCCTTGTGTACAGAGGTGCCCAATGAAATCAATAGGAGTGTTCGGTACTAAGCCATGCCCACCTACTACCCCGGCTTCTCATACCTGTGTTGCAGGGAAAAGTTGTGCAGTGGGTAAGTGAGGAGTCTTGTGCCCTTTGGCACATCTGAATGAATGTCCGCCAGGGAAAGTCTTTGGATGTGGCGCTTAACTTTTAAGGCATAATTATAATAGAGATGGGCATTTTTAAGGGAGGGTCAGGCCCTCGGCAAGCACCGACACAACTCACCAGTCTTTAACTAACTAGGGAATTAGACAATTTATTGTCCAGCAATTGGTTTTTCTAGTAAGATACAGTGTGTATGAAATATTTCCGTTTATTGTCACACATAAAATTTTCCCCAGTGCCCCTTGAATATAGCACAATGATGATCTTACTATTATCACATACCTCCTCCAAAAATTCCAATACGCTAATTAGGGGGTTTCAGAAAGTGGAAAGTACAGATTGATCGGCTGATACTATCCATTATCTACCATTTCCTACATTAGATGGGGTTCTTACTGCACTTTAAATATAGAATACTGCTGGTTGGCAAGTGTTGAAAAACTTCTACTTAATTGATTAGTGTATTGCTGCTATATAGCAGTACTACATCACTGTATATCATATTGGCTTCTTATCCAGCTAGCTGTGCGTGGTTTGTTAGCAGAAAATGCAGAAATGCCTAGTAACTCTCAAAAACAGTTTACCCTGCAACCTAATCGCAACACAGGAATAAGTGCTGCATTGCCTCTAGCAGCCAGATCTGTGAACTGCAGACAAGGCAAGCTCAGCTTTCCAACCCCCTAATATTTAGAAGTAGGGGTGCCAGGGGCTGCGACTTGAAGGCAATTCACGGCACAGGTTGTGCACCCCTGCCTCATACAGATACATTTATAATATATTTAACTTTTTCACAGTGCAGCACAACGCTGTTGTTACAGGTATGAGTCATAAGTGGTGCTGAAACCTGAGCTACCATAAAACACAATGGCAGGAAAAGTATTGAAGTGTTTTATAAGTAAAAAAGAAGCACAAAAAAGGAAAATAGTTTGTGTAGCATGTCAAAAATGCAAATGCATAATTTATTTGTCACCAACTGCTATTCTTTCAAAAACCACCTTTTTCTCTTGATTTGACACCAAAGCATTCATCTAATCTCAATAACTAAAAATGGAATTAAACGCACTACAAAGTTCATCACAACAGTGTTTTTTTTTATAACTTTAATCATTTTACTGCAACCAGCGCCGATATGATCTACTGCCAAACTCCACTGTGTGTTAAAAATGAGAATATGGCGTGCAGCGCAAAGAACAGTACAAATTAGTTCTTGTTGATGCTTGGCATCTCTTTGCCTTGCTGAAGACCCTGGGGGGAAGCTGTAGAATCTACAGGCTTGGTGTTTAAAGGGTTATAGCTTTAGAACAGAGACAATAATCAGCTAAACCTTGGCCAGGTTGCTGTAAAAGGGGGAAAAAGTTGAGCCCCAGTAAAAAAAAAACATTTAAAATCAAACATAAGAGGCAACTGAGATAGATATTCAAAAAAGTTTTTCCAGCAGCTCATCCTACCTGTTACCAGTTGTTCCTGAGGGAAGACCTTCTATTTCTATTTAGCCCCCTTCTGTTTAAAATCTCCAAAAGAATCAAAAGGGTAAGTGTGCCCTTTGACTATGCAGCATACTGTAGCAGGGTAAATCTTAGACTAATCACACTTTCCCATTAGCGTCGCGTTGGAGTGGAAATGCTCCAATAAGACACAAGCAGAAAGTAAATGCTGTAGTAAAGCAAATAAAGCAAATAATCACAGTCGCCTCCCAGTTTCATTGCCACAGGTCCGCACCGATCTATGCCTACTGCAGCCAACTTCCTACCTTTGCAGAGGCCACTGACCCCCAGGTCTTCTTTTGCCACCAGCTCTGGGGTCTTCTGCCAACACTGCCACATATCCATGTGCTGCCTCTGGAGGACCACAATGTAGTGCAGAATGGCATAGGTCTGCCACTGCTTCGCATTTAGGAGCTTGTGTTATTGTGGCTTGCACTGGGGCAAATAACTAGCATTGTTGCCTGACAATTCTCGTGAAATTGTGTAGTATTAAAAATCTAAATAAACACATCGGTTAATGAGAGGTGGAGTCACATACACCCAAACTGAATCAAACTCCCACCAATCTTGTAGCTTTCTGCTCCTGGTAGGAATAAAATCCAAGTGTGACAGGTTTGAGTGTATCAGGGGTTACACAAATTGTAACCTCTTCCTTTCATTAAAAGAAAGAAACAAGCCTGGCTAGATATTTCTTGATGCCGAGTGTATAAGTGACCACTCCACCTGCCACCTGCCATCTATCTATATATATATCTATATATATATCTATATATATATATATATATATATATATATATATATATATACACACATTTTTATCGTTGTTGCCATTTTTCGCAATAGTCCTTCTTTGAGATTCGTTCCCCCTTTTAGCCAGGTTTATTGCCACAGATTCTCAGACTTCTGCCACTTAACAGTAGTGGTTGAGTTTAATGTTATTAGTTCAACACCACATGCCAGCCAGGCGTGTTAACAATATAAAGTAAATTTTACAATTGTTGTTTCTGGCCAATAACTAAAGCTCAGCTCTGAAGGTCAGACGATATGTATATATACGAGGATGTTTCACACTCTCCATAGAGCTGTGCAACTGCACAGTGGCATTAGCATCATGGGGTTTCATTGGTGATATTGTAATGTGTAAAGAAAGAAATATATATCTCTTTAATATCCTGCATCTGCCATTTTCTTCTTCTTATTCTGACACCTACTCAATTCAGTGTTTTACATGGTCACATTGAAATGTTGTGCACATTGCTCATAAAATAGGTTCTTTTTTATATACAATTTAAGCCTTATTACTGAAGGAACATAAAAAAGTAATAAACAGAGCAGAGCTACTAATGAGCAAAGTTGTGGGTCTGACCTAGTAATTTTCCTGACACGTCTGTAAAACTGGCATATGAAGGTCTTTTATGATTTCCAATGACACTTTTCTCTTTTTTCAATTCATTGTCCCTAACTCACTTTCTCTCCTTTCTCATTGAAATCAAATTCCCAAGCATCACCTCGCAGCTGTCACCTATACAGGTACAGTACAAAGGATTAGGATTTCATTGTTCCAGGTGGAGACAAAAAAGAACACAGAGTAACAAGCTTGCTTAAAAAATGTACTAGGGAAGCTGCAAAAGAAAAATCTAATATTAGTAACTGTTAACACATTTGATACAGTATTTAGAACAATGCTTAGTATATATGCATATTTTCAAAATAATTATTTTTAAATTAGTCCTTTAGATACTTGGAAAAGAAGAGTAACTGCAGATTATGATTAAATCACAAGTGGTTAAAATAGGACTCAGGGATCTTCATGGAATTGGAGCTGCCACTTCTTTCAAGTTTCTCCTCACTACAGTTTTGCAATGACCTCAGCCGTGCTCCGTCAGGAGATCCCCTTTAAAGCTGCTAGTGTGTGAGCCGTTTCAACCTTTCTATTTGCAAGATGAACATGGACAACATTTGTCTGTTTTTTCTTAACTGGAAAGAAAAACAAGTTGTGGGACAAACTTATGGGAACCATTAGGTCACAGGCACAAAAACTTTTTGCTCTTGTGAATGCCTCAAAGAAATTGAGAGATTAAACATTTTGTGTGATGCCTCACAAATCTACACAGAATATTCAACTAAATTAATTACACGTGGCACTGAAGCACATATTTGTATAAATAAAGTATATGTAGGGTTTTCTAAATATCTGGCTCCAGTTTACCCAGTATACTAGATTCTTCAGTTAATACTGGAAAAGTGGGATGTGGTCAGAGAAGGTAATTCAAAGAGGAATATCATGTCTGCACCTGCAGAGAAAACGTTGCATATTTTGACCACTGATAGGCTAATAGATTTTACATGGATTCCTATAATATGTCATAGTTGTATATTCATGGCCAGAATGTCTGCTGCAATATGTAGATGACCTGTTTCTTCACAGTGGAGGAACACTTGCCTTTTTAAAAGAACTGTTGGAACTCCTAGCCCAAGCAGGACATTTTGGCCAAGCATGAACATGAGTATGGCTATTTTATTCTAGGATACACTCCCTTTAGTCTCTTAGAGATTAGGATCGTAGAGTTAACCACTTTCTGTTGCAGGACTTACATTTCATTTGCAGGAGGGCATTCCCGTAAGATGAAGTAACTGTACGTCTCGTGGGAGATTGATCACTGTGTCAATAGACTGCTGTCAGTGACAGCAGGGAATCTTCAATTAATGGCCGGGGGCAGCGAAGTCATCAGTGAGACTTGTTGGCTGGGCCGGGGATCAATAGATCACGCTCCTACCTTCATAATGTATTCTCCCATTTATTTCTGCTGCTGTCTTCCACCTACCCATAATACCCATACTGGGTGTGAGGCAGCAACAGAAATAACTGGTGGAATACTTTATGGAACCTCCCAGCATCCCCTCTTACCTTAACATTGTCCCAGCCCTTTAACCCCTAAATGTGCTGGGTGCCCCCATAGCCCCTTCAACAAAAATATAGACCCTCTTGTGTTTCCTGCAGCATTCCCCATGAGATCCCAGCACCTCCCCCCACACACACACAGACACCTACCTGCTGGAGTGCTCTCTGCAGCCCCCTCCATACAATCTTCTCGGTCCCTACTCCATTCCCACCTGCTGGGAGCTCAATCCCCTCCAACATACCTGTGGGATGTGATGAGGTCGCTGCTTGTGCCTGGGTGGCACCCCGATAGCTCCCACGCATAGCCCACTGCAAGCCTGATAACCTGGACCCAAATACTTGCCTCTCCTGCAGTGCAGTAACTAAATGTGACAGGGGCCCCGGTGCATTAAGTGGGACCCTTTCAAGGATAATACAGTAATTTTTTTCTGTATTTTAACTCAATTGGATGCAGCTAGGCAACTAAAGACTGAAACAGCAAAGATATATGCTGCTCCCTTATCTAAATGGGCCCTGGTGCAGTTGCACTCCCTCAGGTTGTTCCCCTGCTCTTCTGGGACTGGCTGCATCAGCAGCTGATCCTGGACCCGTTTCTCGTGCTTGTGGAGGAGGTATGTGGGAGAGGCTATTAACATTTGGAATGCCCCCCAGGCATGAGTAGTGGCATTTTAAAGTGGACCTGCAGTCAAATATTAATGGATGTTTGATCATCAGAGTGGAAAACTGATTTAGGATGCTCACTATGCTGACAGTAACAAGATGCCCAGGACCAGGGAGCCCTACTAACACTGGTGGGCCCGATAGGCATGTGGATTTGGGATACCTGTTGCCTTAATCCCCCCCACAGAAGTTATACTTACCATATGAGAGCCAGCTTTATTTCAGGGGAGAGAGAAAGCCAATGCACACAACAGAGCAGCCCACACACCTCAGAATGGTGGATATGGTTCTTGGTTTTGTTACACATGTGACATTATGAGTCCTAAGACAGATCCTAACAGCAGGGGGTGGCAGCTTGCCCTGGGCCACTTTCTGGCACAGGCCCAGTAACATCTGCCTCCCTTTGAATAGACCGATCGGCTGGTACAAACTCTTTATTTTTACCTATAAAATTTGCAAGCTAAACTGTAATGAAACATTAATTTGAGATATCTTAGTAGGGATAAACTTTTGTCCAGTCTATGGCACTTTTCCATGGACAGATAAATCAACCAGCTGTTGAGCAAGCAAGAATATGAACAACTTGCATTAGGACATAGAAGATTTGGATGCTAACTGTATTAGAGCAAGAAATGTGGGAGCTTGCTTGTGCTGCGTGATCCACATCCTATTTGCAGTCAATTTCTGTCTCCACATGCCAATGGCTACGCAAAAAACGTGAAATATTATGTCAGCCAAAACGATAGGACGCTCGACCAATGAACAAACCTTTGTCGGTTAAAGTATGTTCAAATGAAGGATTGCCACTTTGTAAAATGTCCCTGCTGCTAGTACTGGGCCCCACGCGCAGATGAGTGGATACAACACTCCTTTATTTTACATGCAAAAAAATCTGCTTTGAAATTGTAACACCAGTAAAGCCCTGCACACTGACTTATAGTGGCATTTGATTATCTCACTTTGTTAGCGCAATTCTTCATTTGAACAATCTTTGATTTCATTTTTGGATTTCTACCTTAGGAAACGCGGCTATATACACCTTGAATGCCGTCTTTCAAATAATTTGTTGAATCCTCATTGATTGCTTGATCACAGCGAGCATTTCCATGGATCAATTGTCTGTTTACTTTCGCTTTAAAGAACAAATTATTTCGGCTTGGGATGTCCAGAACATTAGAAGTCATCCTAGAATGCCTGAAATGGACTGGTTTTAACCCTAAAAGCACCAGATCTGAAGCCAATATTGCAAAGGGAACATGGCCTTCAAAACAAATAGACTACATAGGATCATTTACAGCAAGCAAAGACTAACCACAAAGGCAAAGACCTGTTTGGGGTTTGAGACAAAGGCGTTCTATAGGTATGACACGTGGTGCTTTTACTTACAAGTTTGTAAAAAAATATAAATATCTATCTCATTGAAAACCTTCTGCTTCTCCATCACAAAACCAGTGTGCATTGTCAGTTATGTCAGTTGAATCCAGGCAGCAGCTTGGCTAAGATGCTGGGAGAGGAAACTCCAAAATGGCCGCTGCCATTACAACTGTGCCAAGCTTTTGGTCCTGTATAAGAAACATCTTTTTGTCCTTTATTTAGTGTTGAGTTGGAAAATCTCTCCAAACTCATAGATATTTTATTAAAGGCTGGCTATGCCCTTAAGATATAATTAAATTGCCATCAAAATATTCTACTATTTTTAAATTTTATAGAAAGACGTTGTGAGTTAAAATAAATGGGTTGAAGTGGAGGAAACTAATATTAATTAGTGGGATGAAGTAGAAGCTGAGGGGCCAAGCAACAGTTTGGCTTCCGAGCAACTGTTGTTTCTGTTATAGTGTATTAGCTTGTTATTGCTTGTTATAGTGTATTAGCTTGTTATTGCTTATTGAGTGCTGAAAGGATGTACAGTATTACCGTAGTACAGCGCATTGTAAAAAGAACTGAAGCTGTACACCTTTTCTTCAAAATATTGTCTCTTACAATATGCCAGATACTGTAAAACAATTTTACACATAATCAGGTTAAGCTACATATTCAGTGCACAGCAGATACTAATTATTTCACCATACAATCAATAGCACCGAGAATGGTAAAGCACCCTTTTGCACTGCTTTTTTCAGATGGAAACGTTAGCCATCTTTCAGAGGTAATTTTTCTTGTCTGTCAGCGATACACTACTCATCTTTCAATAACCTTTAGATAACAGCACATTTATCAGACCTACCATTACATCACTTAGTCATTACATGCACTGTAAATAGGAACCAGTGTCAGCTGCATTACTAAAGTTAATTTATATGGTCTCACCTTAGTAATTTCCCTCAGCACTCTGTCGTAATCTCCTTTTTGATGACTTATTAAAAGCTAAAAAAAGGCACAGCTGTTAAAAAGATACAATCTGAAACAGCATGTCATTACTCTTCAAAATGTTAATAACGTTATTTATCACTAGAACGTTACTAAGTTTCTGAGGATTAACAATTGTTTAATTAGTATAAAGGATAAAATGCAGATATTGCAGATAAGAAGAGATTGTCAAAGTGTCCAAAGTAAAGCTGCAAATTTAGCTGTTCAGAGTAAAACTCCCAAACTATTCAATACTTGTGCAACTTCTTTCATTCCTTTTACCTGTCTTACAAGGTCAAAAATGCTAGGCAAGATTCCACTAATATTTAACAAATACAAATTTGTTTCAAATGCTATCATACGGATCTTGCACCACATTTAAAATCAACTAAAGTTTGCATCAAAATCCTGAAAATACAAGATTAAGGTAATACCATTTATTGACCACACTAATGGGGAGACGCACAACCAAGATCAAAGAAAATGTGCTGGCATAAGGGGGTAAATCACAAATAGCAAACAATTAAAGCAGGGCTCACGGACAATCCCTCAATTCATATGCTGTACACATTCATTATAGTAAAAATATTGAAAAATGTATTGAACCGATAGCAAATTGTTGCAACACTTACATACAAAAGACAATGTTAAAAAATATATATGGACAAAGACAGAGGCACATGTTTGTAGAGGATCTAATAACTATACATTAAAAAGGGATAGTAAATAGATAAATAAATAAATTAATAAATTAATAGGCACTCATCCAATTAATAAGAATATCCAAAAACCCAATATGGTAACTGAATAAAGTGCAAATGCTAGCGCTAGACAAAAGAAGAGTAACTGCTGTCCAACAGAAGACGGCGGTGTTCGCTCGGGTGTGTGCACCCTGCCTGCCCTGCAAAACCGAGGGCGTAAGGGCAGCATCACAGCGCCACTTCACCTCCACCGTCTGGAATGCAAATTCCAGAAGTGCCGTCTGAGTTGTGGACCGGCCACACTTCCCTGCAGGTCCGAAGCTCGCTGCCACGCGCACCACCATCAGACATCAGGTCCACCTAACATCCCGAGACACCAAGATGTGGTACAAGTGGAGGTAAGTATTACAAAAGTATTACAAACAGGAAGGAAGCCTTTTCAGGTAAAACTCGTAATTGGGATGACAGAAGAAGGTATCTAACAAGGTAAGATCTTAAACTACCTCAAAATGGCACCCAGATAGATACAGTAATTCCACCACCACCCACCTGAAGCTCTCTTTTTTAACAATGGCATGTCTTTGTTTAATTTCATCAAGGGCTTGAATTATCAAGCACTTCTGTCAGTCTAGAGAGATAAGCTCTCCAACGACAGTCACAGCCAAAGACTTGAATTGAAATAGCATGCCTCCCAATAGGCTGAATGATTTCTTCCCTTCCCTTCTGGCCGTTTCTCTTCCTTAATTCTATCAAGACTTGTAGAGAGGAAAGGGGGAGAAAAAAAACAACACAATGGCTCTGTCAGTAAAGGCTGAAGCCATAAAATATCGATAGAAAAATGCCATTGACAACGTGAGAGCACATTGCAGACATTGATATGTTTATAATGTGTCAGTTTTGGGGGGCTTCCATCAGGGCCAAAGTCAATTTTGACTAAGGCAGAGCAATGGGATGAATTTACAACAGGTAAAGCACTGTGTTACAGGAGTTAAAAAAGCTGCTGCAAACTGCAGTGCCACACACCCGCTATTGGAGAAAAATGCAGTTGCCGCATGTGTGTGTAGTTGTTTTCTGTATCATTCAGTTCTGCTAAGAAAAGATAAGTATATTTTTAATGCATAACTCAATGACAGATATCGGGTATAAGTATCTTTAGTGTCCCTGTAGACCAGGATCCTCTTTAGTGACTCTGAGCCAGACAGGTTAGACCTATTTTAAGGCACACAGAAAATCAGCATACAAATACAATGCAATAAAAAAAAAAAATAAAATGCCTGGTGGTATGAACCAAATAAGCCATGGGACTGAGATCATCACAAATTTGAAAGTCTCTCATGCACACTTTAATAGACATATGCCCAGGTTCTGTATCAATAGAACAGGAAATGGCTAAAATCTGCATTAAAATAAGCACTGTAATAAAATGACCATGGATCATTATTGTTAAGTAACCCTTTCCTTTTAACAGACACATAAGAAACATTGTTACCCCACAGACCCACTAAACATGCCAAGGTCTTTACATTTTAAACACAAAAATAATATTATTATTATATTATTATTATTAATAATACAAATTATTATATTATTAAGATGAGTACAATTGTGAATATTTTTACAATTACAATCTTACAATCAAATTAACATTTACATTTCTACAGGAGATCATCTGGATGACTGTATAATTGTGTTAATCAGTCACCTTGACATACAGTTGGTATAAATTGATTTGTAATGCAATTAGATGTAATGGGAATTGTTATACAAAACTAGTGTCAATTTTAATTCTGCTGGATCTTTCTCCAAATTCCAATTAAATATGCACTGTGTGTATCAATGACAAATGAGGACTTCATTAATCCATAATGGGATAATGACAATTAAAATCTTTCAGTGCTAGACATCAGGATGAGATAAATAGCAAAAGTGGATACGCATCAGTAGGTGCTACCCGTGCAATTTTCTGAGCTCTTGGTGGCTAAATATGCCAGACTGATATAACCTTGGAGCAATTAGAATCATTATGTGATGTTTTCCTAGTAAATGTAAAAGGGTAGCTATGTTATATAAATGTCTTGTATGAAGCAATCTGTAGGAGGTACATAACACCTAACATTCACACCCCAGGGTTTTGGTGCAGTTGACCACAGTTGGATTTATCTTAGTTTGTTATCACAGAATAAAACAAAACATGCAAAAGAAGAAGTGGTCTAACAGCCAGTCTGATAGCACGTATTCCCCTAGGCTAAAAAAGAGCCTGTCTGAGCTGTTTTTTAAAGGCAGTCACTTCCTGATTAGGGTCATTGAACATAAATCAAAACACTCACCTTCTCTTACGTGCAGTAGGACTGTCTGGATGGAAAACGGATGTGGCATCCTTCAGAGTGATCTCTCCGTCACACATGTCAGAAAGATCAGACAACTGATGATTACTGATTCTTTTAGTAAACAAGTGGATACCATACAGTGTACCCCAGCAGGAAGTTGCCCTGCTTACATTATAAACAGCAGCCATGCACCTGGCTGTTACAATGTAACACCTCGGTGAGAAACCAGGTTTTGCAATGATAAATGAAGTGATAAATCTAGGAGAAATAAAAAAATCAGGATTAAGCAACTTTTTACATTTTAGATCCTGATTTTTGTAAACTTGCATTGTTGTATGAGAAAAACATCTCCTAACCCCAACTCTCTTATTTTTCTCCTTCTTCTTCCTCCTCACATACACATAAGGAGTTTATGATCTTAAACTACCTCAAAGTGGCACCCAAGTAGATACAGTAAAGCTTCCATCAACCACTTGAAGCTCTTTTTTTAATAGCATCTTTTTGTTTATGTTCATTAAGGGCTAGATTTATGAAGCACTTCTGCAAGACTACACCACATTAAAGTGGTTAATAAATATAATTTTTAACTCTGGCACATGTTGCTACAATGCAACAAACACATTTGCTAAGCCATTGGCAGTACAGCAACATGCTAAAACAAGTCATAATTTGCACCACGTTAATTTGCTCTGATGTGGCATAACCATTGTATACCTTTAGTAGTCTAATTGTCTAATTTAATTTAGTTTAATGCTGGATGATTATGACCAGAAAAAGGTTGATGTATGAGCAATGCCTGGGCCCTCCTTAGGGGCCCTTTTTCAGAAGTGCACCGTTTAGCATCATTTTTCTGGCATAGCGGCAGGTTTGGAGAGCTTGCATCTCTTTTTTGGCACTGCTATTTTGATAGAATGGCGCTGGATGTCACAGCGCCTGATGTTAACAAATTAGCTTTGATTCCTGCACTAGTTATTCGAATGCCGATTATACCAGCGCCAGTGAGCGTCACTTCTTAGTCCCACCGTCTTTTAGGCACAGCACACCGTATTTATTAACTTTTGTCATGCTGAGAAGAATAAAGCTGTAATTTACCAATGCTGGTCTGCATTTTATTATTACACTTTGGAAGTGTCAAATAACCCAAGCTCACACATCTGTGAGCTCAAAAAAGGGAGAATATTTAATATAACATATGTCGCTTTTCCCACTTTGGTGACTAGATGGGGGTATAAGACCACAAATTTTATACAAGCGCAAAATGATAGCTCAGAGTTCCCCTTCATGATGAGCCAGGGGGTAAAATATACATTTGGGGAACAACAGGAAACTGCAGAGATTGGTTGGGAGCTCTTCGGAGGAAAAATTTCAGACAACAATGTATTGGTCAGAGGTTTCATAAGGGGAAGCCAGAAGGATAGACAGGGAGATCATCCATAGCCCACACCCTATGTAAGTCAGCTGGGGTGGCAATCAGTAGAGGGGCGAGAACAGCAAGCACAGGGCAGGAGGATATCGCTGCTTCAGCGTGCAAGGGTTTTAGGTCACCTAGAAAGGACCCTGTCAGAATAGAGGGAACCCATGGGATGCCTTTTGAGTGGAACAAATAGAGCAGGAGCCACCTGTGGATGGGTGCGTGCGAGGCAGAGAGATGAGCCTGACCTCTGGTAAGGTTCAGCTACCCCTGTTGGAAACCTTTAAGCCCTGGGGAAGTGTTGAACTCAGTTGGGAGTGTTGTCCCTGGACATTTACTGATTTGGTGCATAGACCTGTGGGAACACTAGAAGCCTTGAATTCAAATTGTGTCCAATAATAAAGGATTTTCCTTAGCAACCATTGTCCTGCCTTATTTACTGAGAGCTAGTGTTCCCATCAAAGTGGGGTGGAGAAGGTACTATGCTACTGTGACTAACTGTGAACTGTGCCTGAGAAAGTTGATACCGTGACTCTGCCTTTGCAAGTTGCTCCTTTGAGCTGTGAGTTTGTTAAATCACACAATGAGTGCAGCTGAGGCATAGAAAAAGACCTGGAAAAGTCATATCCTTTAACCCTTTCAGTGCCAAGCACATAGTTTCTATGCAGTTGTTTCCACTCCTTTTAAGTGCCAAGCACATTGAATCTATGCCCCTGGCTTTCCTCCCTGCTACAGTAAAAAATCACTCACCTAAACACTTGTTTGATCTGGCCGGGTCCTCTCATCACCTAGGGGCCTCCAATCCCTTCCGGCTTCAGGAGAGGGCCCGATAGAGCCCCCCATGCACTGACGCATACAAAAAAATGACATTTATTAAAATGTTTTTTTCTTTACTCACCTCCAATCGTCAGCTCCTCTGTCCCTCGAGGATCAGAGTATCCCATGGCCCTCCACCCCTCTCTCCAGCGATCTTTGCATCTGACGGATGGTCAGGCCGGAGCAGGATGATGTCAGCGGTATGGTGTCATCCACTCTGCCCCCAAGAATGTGGGGCTAGAGCAGCGAAGACAGAAGCGGGATGGAGAGGGCTTGTTGGGCCCTCTCCCAAAGCCAGAAAAGCCTGGGGGGGTAATCGGAGGTCCCCTGAGTGAAGAGGAGGCCCGGCGGGAGGGATCACAGCCGCAGTGTGGTGTTTTTTTTACATTTAGCTCTTTGTGAACTGGTAAGGGATCCATGAGACCTTTTCACAAGGCTTGGGGATCTGGCAAGTTACCTGCGGCTAGCGGGTGAGTTGCAGGCAGGGGGGCCACAGAAACTGGCCCTTGCACGCTGTTCTACAAGCACCCATAGCTTATATACACATAACCATAGATGGTTATGCTGGGTAGAGGGGACCTCTCACCATTTTGGGGGGAATTTTAACGGTTTTAACCCTAAAAAAATCTTTAAAAAATGGCCCCCCCCTCTCTGGAAGGGGGGGATGCTATGTCATTTTTTTAAATTACCCCTTTATGCTGGACCACTCAGCAGGTTAAAAGGCTGCCAGCAACAGCAGGAGAGCAGAAACCAGCTTGATCGTCATGGGACACAGGTTTCCTTGATAGATCGATCGGAGGTAAGTATTAAAATAATAGAATAATAAAATATTTATTTCTGATGTGTGTTATTTTTACATTTAACCCTTTATGGACTGTTAAGGGATCAATGAGACCCCTATATCAGTGCAAGTCTCGGAGGCTAGCAATCATCTGCGGCTAGAGGGTGACTTGACATTAACCACCAGCCCCGGTCAGAAGGGGGGGTCCGAAGATCCCGAGGGCCCTGAAGTCTGTGCGGGCTTGTAGCCTTTAGGGCTGGTGCAACAAGGTCGGCCTCCAAGCCCTGGTCTACATGACCCCATAGCTGCTGCTCACACTGGTTATGCTGGGAAGGGGGAGGGGAACCCCACGCAATTTTTAAAAAGGCTTTAACCCTTAAACATTTTTTTAAAAAGCATAGGTTCCCCCCATGGGTAGGGGGATCCCATGCCAATTTTTTTAATTTAACCCTTATATTTTATATATAATGTGGATAGTAGTTGTATTATTTTTGTAAAAGTTATAAAATGCTCATTTCAGTTTGGGGGGGTCTCCTGTGCAGGAACAGGGGCCTACCGATACATATGTGGTACCATTGTCAGCAGAGATAGGGCTTTCATATGCAATATGGCTTTCTTGAATAAAATACTTTTATTTAAAATAAACAAGACACATTTTTAAAAACATAATTTTCATTTTTTTTTAATCTAGTGAAAAATTACCTGTCAACAGAGGGTCACAACATCAAATAGACCAGTAGTTAAAAGGGTTAAAAGTAGCTATGCATGTTGGGTATTGTTCTGTTCAGGGGACCTTGCACTTTTAGCTTGTTGTTTCTTGTTTTTAGATAAAAAATTTTATTCTGCTTATTTTTACATTTTTGGGGGAAACACTATGCAACCAAAAATTTCTTCAAGAAATTACATACAGAAAGATGAGCCCATTACAACACGTTGGGTATGCCTGGAAAGTTTAATATGCGTACTGTCAGTGAATATATAGTTTGTGGAGGGTATTCCAAATGTAAAGGGTCATTTTGGTTGGAAAATTGCACTTTGCATAGCTGAAATTTTCAAGTAAAATTACTGTTATGCGCATGCTTTACTTTGGAGTATTTGGCAACTCTTCCATTGGGGGCTTGATTTTTCAGATTTAACTTGTTTTTTCTTGTTTGCATATTGCACATTGTTTTTTTTTAAATGTGGCTTTGATTCTGCTTTTTTATTCTTTTTTTTTAAGGAAACCCTGTGCAAACAAATAATTCATTGAGGGATTACTTCTAAAAAAAATGCACTTATGTCAATAAGCCTCTGGAAGTGTGTACTTCCAGAGAATATATAGGCCCTTATGTAACAAGGGATAGCCACAGGTAGCGCCTGGTGAGCGACCGGTAATGACGGGCCCCGCCACGAGAACGCCGGCTCCCCACCACAATCACACATTTATCAAGCCGATCCTGATCCTGAGATAGCGCCAGATAGCGACTCATTCATCATTATGAACGACCTTGAACAGCGACAGGTATGACCTCTCACTACCTGGCGCTCTCCAATGCATTTCAATGGAACAATCTTTAAATATTCATAATTAATTCATAATAATGTTTTTTTTTTTTTTTTTTTTTTAATTTGAAAAATTCTGTGACCACTTCTGCCATGTTAGATATTTTTTTTTAAGGGAAGAAAAAAAAAAAACCATTGTGCAGAATTGATATTACAGGTCTGATATTAATGTATTCATATTACTAAATTATTTAAAATACTTGTTTTTTTGGTTTCCAAAAATATGGTTGTTTGGGGGTTAAAAAACTACTTTTAACCCATCGCCGCCAGCGCTCTGGGGTTTAAACATGCATTTCACAGCGCGAGAATTTTTGAAGAGTGATTTTTTGATGAATGTGGTGGGAGCCGGTCGCTCTGACCAGACGCTATCATGCGCACCCATACATCGCGGAACCTGTCAAATAGCGACTCGTCACCCCGTATTCAACATTACTGCACACCGACTGAGTCGCTATCAACAACCGAACAATGGCCAAGCACAGCGACTACTAGCGGGCGCTGTGAAAATACTGCTACTGTCGCTACCTGCCGCTATTAATGAATCGGGCTCCCCGTTTGTTGGGGGTTATTTCAAATGTAAAGGGTTGTTTTTCTTGAAAAACTGCAAGATGCGCATAGCTGTTGTATTTTATCTGAAAATCTCCTAAAGCGCTGTTTCAATTTGGGGGCATCTTCCGGGCAGGAAAGGACGTCTACTAATATATATGTGGTACCATTGTAACTGGGAGAAATTGGGCTTTTACACGCAATATGATTTTATTAGAAAACTTACATTTTTTATTACAAAAAAACACTACAAATTGCAAAATATAGATTTGTTTTGCACATATTTCACCAAAAAGTATTGAGAATACACAAAAACAAGGCCAAACAAGACATGTTAAAGTTCAGACTCTGCTGAAAAAAAAGCAATATATTGTTCCTGGGAAATCTTTGGAAATTCCTTCAAAAATCACAGTTGAACATGTGTAGCACAAAATATTGAAAAATGGTCTGGCAACAGAGGGTGACAAAATCTCCAGATAGGCTGGCAGTGAAAGGGTTAAGTAAAACATGCTCCACATATAATAAATGGAATACTATATTATTTCATAAATCGATGCATCTGGGTATGCACTATAGCCCTTTTCACATCTCCTGGTCTAGGTGGCAGGTCTTCCAATGCTTGCAGTGGCAGTGTTGCAGCTGTCCCATCAGCATCTGCTGTTCAGGGGCACATTCTGCCAGGGGTAATTCCAGCAGTCGGGCCTCTGTATAATTCCCCCCATGTGGCTATCTGCATCACTGGAGGAGAGGGACAAGGAGGGGATTTCCTGAGGTATCCTTTACATGCCCCTCCCCCTGGTAAGCTACCCTCCACCAATATGGGCAGGAGACTTGCTATACTTCCATCTAAGAGGCTGATTCATCATTAGCGGCAGGTAGCGACAGATGAGCGTCTGTAGCAGGCATTTTCAGAGCCCCCGCTAGCGACTCAGTCGCTGTTCAGTAATGTTGAATACATTGTGAGGAGTTGCTATTTGACCAGTACAGCGCTGTATGGGAGCGCATGTTAGCGACTTCTCATAGCAACCGACTCACACCATATTCAGCAAAAAAACAGCCTCACAAATCTCTGGCGCTGAAAAATGCTTGTTTGAAGCCCAGAGCGCAGGAGGCGGTGTGTTTAAAGTCTGTTTTCAAGCATCTATCAACTAGTAACAAAGCAAAAACATATGGAATTACATTGTAGCAACTAGAGATGAGCGAACTTTTGAAAAATTCGATTCGACTGATTCGCCGAATTTTCCGACAAAAATCGTTTCGACCCGAATAAATTCGCGACGAATCGCTATTAAAAACGGCTATTTCTGAGCCTCCTACAGCCTCAATAGGGTTGTAAACCATTCAGCCTTGCTGTAACACGCACAGGATGCGTGCTGGGTTAGTTAAATAATACTTTGAAGAAATATCACATGCAGATCAGAGGCATCGCTAATAGAATCGCAGAGCGGCACAATTGCAGAGAGTTGAAGTGGCATCACTATGAGGGGCAGAAGGAGCCCAAATATACACTGGAGTTGGCCTCAGGAGCCCAAAAATTGGATGAATCACACCCTGGAGTTGGCAGGAGTTGGCAGCAGCAGCAGCAGGAGCCCAAATATACACTGGAGTTGGCTTCAGGAGCCCAAAAATTGGATGAATCACACCCTGGAGTTGGCAGGAGTTGGCAGCAGCAGCAGCAGGAGCCCAAATATACACTGGAGTTGGCTTCAGGAGCCCAAAAATTGGATGAATCACACCCTGGAGTTGGCAGGAGTTGACAGCAGCAGCAGCAGGAGCCCAAATATACACTGGAGTTGGCTTCAGGAGCCCAAAAATTGGATGAATCACACCCTGGAGTTGGCAGGAGTTGACAGTAGCAGCAGCAGGAGCCCAAATATACACTGGAGTTGGCCTCAGGAGCCCAAAAATTGGATGAATCACACCCTGGAGTTGGCAGAAGTTGGCAGCAGCAGCAGCAGGAGCCCAAATATACACTGGAGTTGGCTTCAGGAGCCCAAAAATTGGATGAATCACACCCTGGAGTTGGCAGGAGTTGACAGTAGCAGCAGCAGGAGCCCAAATATACACTGGAGTTGGCTTCAGGAGCCCAAAAATTGGATGAATCACACCCTGGAGTTGGCAGGAGTTGACAGTAGCAGCAGCAGGAGCCCAAATATACACTGGAGTTGGCCTCAGGAGCCCAAAAATTGGATGAATCACACCCTGGAGTTGGCAGGAGTTGACAGTAGCAGCAGCAGGAGCCCAAATATACACTGGAGTTGGCCTCAGGAGCCCAAAAATTGGATGAATCACACCCTGGAGTTGGCAGGAGTTGACAGTAGCAGCAGCAGGAGCCCAAATATACACTGGAGTTGGCCTCAGGAGCCCAAAAATTGGATGAATCACACCCTGGAGTTGGCAGAAGTTGGCAGCAGCAGCAGCAGGAGCCCAAATATACACTGGAGTTGGCTTCAGGAGCCCAAAAATTGGATGAATCACACCCTGGAGTTGGCAGGAGTTGACAGTAGCAGCAGCAGGAGCCCAAATATACACTGGAGTTGGCCTCAGGAGCCCAAAAATTGGATGAATCACACCCTGGAGTTGGCAGGAGTTGACAGTAGCAGCAGCAGGAGCCCAAATATACACTGGAGTTGGCCTCAGGAGCCCAAAAATTGGATGAATCACACCCTGGAGTTGGCAGGAGTTGGCAGCAGCAGCAGCAGGAGCCCAAATATACACTGGAGTTGGCTTCAGGAGCCCAAAAATTGGATGAATCACACCCTGGAGTTGGCAGAAGTTGGCAGCAGCAGCAGCAGGAGCCCAAATATACACTGGAGTTGGCTTCAGGAGCCCAAAAATTGGATGAATCACACCCTGGAGTTGGCAGGAGTTGGCAGCAGCAGCAGCAGGAGCCCAAATATACACTGGAGTTGGCTTCAGGAGCCCAAAAATTGGATGAATCACACCCTGGAGTTGGCAGGAGTTGACAGCAGCAGCAGCAGGAGCCCAAATATACACTGGAGTTGGCTTCAGGAGCCCAAAAATTGGATGAATCACACCCTGGAGTTGGCAGGAGTTGACAGCAGCAGCAGCAGGAGCCCAAATATACACTGGAGTTGGCTTCAGGAGCCCAAAAATTGGATGAATCACACCCTGGAGTTGGCAGAAGTTGGCAGCAGCAGCAGCAGGAGCCCAAATATACACTGGAGTTGGCTTCAGGAGCCCAAAAATTGGATGAATCACACCCTGGAGTTGGCAGGAGTTGACAGTAGCAGCAGCAGGAGCCCAAATATACACTGGAGTTGGCCTCAGGAGCCCAAAAATTGGATGAATCACACCCTGGAGTTGGCAGGAGTTGACAGTAGCAGCAGCAGGAGCCCAAATATACACTGGAGTTGGCTTCAGGAGCCCAAAAATTGGATGAATCACACCCTGGAGTTGGCAGAAGTTGACAGTAGCAGCAGCAGGAGCCCAAATATACACTGGAGTTGGCCTCAGGAGCCCAAAAATTGGATGAATCACACCCTGGAGTTGGCAGAAGTTGGCAGCAGCAGCAGCAGGAGCCCAAATATACACTGGAGTTGGCTTCAGGAGCCCAAAAATTGGATGAATCACACCCTGGAGTTGGCAGAAGTTGGCAGCAGCAGCAGCAGGAGCCCAAATATACACTGGAGTTGGCTTCAGGAGCCCAAAAATTGGATGAATCACACCCTGGAGTTGGCAGGAGTTGACAGTAGCAGCAGCAGGAGCCCAAATATACACTGGAGTTGGCCTCAGGAGCCCAAAAATTGGATGAATCACACCCTGGAGTTGGCAGGAGTTGACAGTAGCAGCAGCAGGAGCCCAAATATACACTGGAGTTGGCCTCAGGAGCCCAAAAATTGGATGAATCACACCCTGGAGTTGGCAGGAGTTGACAGTAGCAGCAGCAGGAGCCCAAATATACACTGGAGTTGGCTTCAGGAGCCCAAAAATTGGATGAATCACACCCTGGAGTTGGCAGAAGTTGACAGTAGCAGCAGCAGGAGCCCAAATATACACTGGAGTTGGCCTCAGGAGCCCAAAAATTGGATGAATCACACCCTGGAGTTGGCAGAAGTTGGCAGCAGCAGCAGCAGGAGCCCAAATATACACTGGAGTTGGCCTCAGGAGCCCAAAAATTGGATGAATCACACCCTGGAGTTGGCAGGAGTTGGCAGCAGCAGCAGCAGGAGCCCAAATATACACTGGAGTTGGCTTCAGGAGCCCAAAAATTGGATGAATCACACCCTGGAGTTGGCAGAAGTTGGCAGCAGCAGCAGCAGGAGCCCAAATATACACTGGAGTTGGCTTCAGGAGCCCAAAAATTGGATGAATCACACCCTGGAGTTGGCAGGAGTTGACAGTAGCAGCAGCAGGAGCCCAAATATACACTGGAGTTGGCCTCAGGAGCCCAAAAATTGGATGAATCACACCCTGGAGTTGGCAGAAGTTGGCAGCAGCAGCAGCAGGAGCCCAAATATACACTGGAGTTGGCTTCAGGAGCCCAAAAATTGGATGAATCACACCCTGGAGTTGGCAGGAGTTGACAGCAGCAGCAGCAGGAGCCCAAATATACACTGGAGTTGGCTTCAGGAGCCCAAAAATTGGATGAATCACACCCTGGAGTTGGCAGGAGTTGACAGTAGCAGCAGCAGGAGCCCAAATATACACTGGAGTTGGCTTCAGGAGCCCAAAAATTGGATGAATCACACCCTGGAGTTGGCAGAAGTTGGCAGCAGCAGCAGCAGGAGCCCAAATATACACTGGAGTTGGCTTCAGGAGCCCAAAAATTGGATGAATCACACCCTGGAGTTGGCAGGAGTTGACAGTAGCAGCAGCAGGAGCCCAAATATACACTGGAGTTGGCCTCAGGAGCCCAAAAATTGGATGAATCACACCCTGGAGTTGGCAGGAGTTGACAGTAGCAGCAGCAGGAGCCCAAATATACACTGGAGTTGGCCTCAGGAGCCCAAAAATTGGATGAATCACACCCTGGAGTTGGCAGAAGTTGGCAGCAGCAGCAGCAGGAGCCCAAATATACACTGGAGTTGGCCTCAGGAGCCCAAAAATTGGATGAATCACACCCTGGAGTTGGCAGGAGTTGACAGTAGCAGCAGCAGGAGCCCAAAAAATGGCCTAAAGACATAAATATGTTTTGCACCATTTGGAAAGTGTAAAACGTGGCACCATGCTGAATCTAGTCGCATGCATCAGGCATTGGTGGGTGGAAATCCTGGCTGATCCATCCCTGATTCATTTTGACAAAGGTGAGTCTCTCCACATTTTTAGTTGACAGACGAGTTCTCCTCGCCGTAACTATGGCCCCCGCCGCACTAAACACCCGCTCAGATGGCACGCTTCTTGCCGGGCAGGACAGCTTTTCCAGGGCAAACTCTGCTAGTTGCGGCCACAAATCAAGTTTGGCTGCCCAGAAGTCCAGCGGATCCTCAAGGTGTGTTGGCATGGTCATGTCAAAGTATGACATGACCTGCTGGTTCAGGTCCTGCTCCAGGTCTTCCTGCTGCTCATGAGTAGCCTCACTATGCGGGTGTAGAAAGCTACTCATTAGCGACTGAAGACTGAGGCTGCTGCTGCTGATGGAGCTTCTGCTGCTGCTGCTGCCAACCCCCCCAGCGGCCATGGCAGTGGAAGGTGAGCGCAGAGGTCCCCTCGAGTCAGACCTGCGAGAGTATGGACCATGGCGCAGATAGGCATCGGCCAACTGCCTACGTAGAATGTCTTTGTAGTAGTTGAGTTTGTCCTCCCTCTCGGTGGGTTTAAAAAATGCCCCCATTTTGTGCCGGAAGCGAGGGTCCAATAAGGTGGACAGCCAGAAGTCATCCCGCCGACAGATGGAAACAATTCTGGGGTCACTACGCAAGCACGTGAGCATGCTTCGTGCCATTTGCGCAAGTGACTCGGATGGACTACCTGTCTCCATCTCCACTGCATACTGCCACGGTGTGCCCGGGTCCTCTGTCTCTCCTTCCTCAAAAACCTCTAGCTCCTCTGGCTGCTCCTGCTCCTCCTCTCCTGTCCGCTGACTAGATAAACCAGCCATTTCGCCAAGCCTAAACTGTGTTTCGCTGGGCAACTCCTCCTCCTCCTCTTCCTCCTCCTCCTCCTCCAGTTCAGCTCCAAGGGGGTTCATGTGGCCGTAAGATGTAAACGCCATGTCTCCAGTGCCCTGACCAGCCATGGTTTCCAACATGTGCTGTAGTACATGAAGCAGTGGAATCACGTCGTTCATCCCGTAATCCTGCCGACTGACAAATAAAGTGGCTTCCTCAAAGGGCCTGAGCAAACGGCAGGTGTCACGTATGAGCTGCCACTGGTTGACATTGAAGTTACACAGGGGAGTCCCCCTATCTGCTTGGATCATCAGGAAATCCGTGATGGCTTTTCTCTGTTCATATAATCGGTCCAACATGTGAAGGGTGGAATTCCAACGGGTGGAAACATCGCAAATCAGACTATGTTGGGGGATACCATTCTGACGCTGTAGCTCAAGAAGGGTGTGTTTGGCGGTGTAGGAGTGGCTGAAGTGCATGCAAAGTTTCCGTGAAGTTGTTAGGATGTCCTGCAGATGGGGGGAACACTTCAGAAACCGCTTGACAACCAGATTGAAGACGTGAGCCATGCAGGGGGCATGGGTCAGGCTTCCTTGGCGCAGCGCAGACAAAATGTTCTTCCCATTGTCGGTAACCATGATTCCCATTTTAAGTTTTCTCGGAGTAAGCCATGTTTGGATTTCCTGATGAATACATTTAAGCAGTTCCTCCCCTGTGTGACTCCGTTCGCCAAGACAAACCATGTGAAGCACTGCGTGACACCTCCGTGCCCTGCACACATGGTAGACTGGAGGGGCACTGAGACTTGAGCCTACAGTGGAGGGTGAGGAGATGGCGGAGGATGAGGAGGCCGAGTCGCACGGTGTCACAGGCCCAATGGGCAGAGAGCGCGGAGGCCGAAGCGGCGTGACCTGTCCAAGTTGCTGCTGCAAAGGGACCACATTCACCCAGTGGGCCGTAAACGACATGTACTGCCCCTGACCGTAGTTACAGCTCCAGATGTCGGCGCTGCCATGTATTTTGCTACACACCGACAGGCTCAAGGACTGGCCCACCTTCTGTTCAACAAAAGTGTGCAGCGCTGGTACTGCCTTCTTGGCAAAGAAATGACGGCTTGGGACTCTCCACCTCGGCTCGGCACAAGCCATCAGTTCTCTGAAAGGTGCAGATTCCACCACCTGAAAAGGGAGCGACTGCAGCACCAGCAACTTGGACAGGAGCACATTCAGCTTCTGCGCCGTAGGATGAGTGGGCGCATACTGCTGTCTCTTGGACATGGCTTCGCTGATGGATTGCTGGCGGGATGCATGACTTGGAGGAGGAGGAGGAGGAGCAGGAGCGACAGAGGATGGGTGTGACGCACAGCTGCCTTCGGCTGAGGTGCTGGAGCCTTGGCTGGCAGAAATTGGGAGCTCACTTGGTGAGGAAGCAGACTGGACCACCCCTTGGGAGCCTCGGTTCTCCCAGGTCGTTTTATGGTGACGCATCATATGTTGACGCAGGGCCGTGGTGCCAACATTTGGACCCTGGCCACGCTTCACCTTTTGCCTACATATCTTGCATGTGGCCATGTTACCCTCCTGCGGATGCCTCAGGAAAAACTGCCACACTGCCGAGTAGCTACTTTTCCCACCCCCTGGCCTCACTGATTCACTGCTGCTGTTGCCAACTCCAGGAACCCCTGCTCCACTACCTCCCGATAAGGTAGACTGCCGCACAGCAGGTGCTCTACCCCGGCCCCGGCCCCGGCCGGCTCCAGCCTTTGGAATTGTGCCCCCATGCTGACTGCTACCACCTTGCTGCCTCAGCTGCTGACTCCGGGGCAACCTGCGCCCCTCTTCTCCTGATGATGACGATGAAGCCCCTTCATCACCCGGCTCCCAAGTGCGATCGGCTTCATCGTCATCATCATCATCATCACCGGGTTGTGGCTGTACGTCACTGATGTTCGTGGATTCGTCAACAGTGTCTGGCGCAGGAGCTGGAACGCTCGCAGCACCCACGACACTGTCCACATCACTATTTGTCTGCCTAGCTAAAGAAGCCACCTCCATTTCTTGGCTGGGCAGTAGCTGCTGACTGTCCTCCTGTATCTGATCGTCCTCCTCACTAAAGAGTGGAGCTGAACCCAAAGCATAGGATACGTCGCTGGGGGAGGGAACGGCGTAGGACAGAGGAAATGGGAGGACAGGGACTGCTCTCGGGGCATGCCAACTCAGGGTTGTGTCAGAGGAACCTACCGACCCTAGACTGGGGGTCTCAGATGTAAGTTGTGATGATGTTGTTGATGAGCGCGTCAGCCAATCTACCACGGCAGATGCGTTACTGGTGGAGACCCGACCGCTAGCAGATACTGGCAGATTAGGTCTCTCAGCGTGACTCCTGCTGCTACTGGCCCCCAGTCTGATGCGAGCTCTGCCTGCGGAATCTTGGCCTCTGCCACTCCTCTTTTCACTTCCAGGCACTTGTCTGCCCGACATAGTCTAACTGGCGTGGTAGTAGGTGATATTTTAAGAACCCCCAGGCAGCAGTGGGTCTATATAAAACAGAATATAATGCACACCAAAAGTGAGCAGTAACACTCAGCCTCCAACAGGCCTGCTTAGTGTAAATAAGAGAGCTGCTTAGTGTAAATAAAGAGGGGTATGCTATGTTACAGAATGGGATGCCTCAACAGAAGTGCACCTGGCAGGCAGCAGTAAGCCTATGCCCAGCAAAAGTGTCTTATAATATAAATATGATAAGAGCAAATGCTTATATGGTCTTAAACAGAGGCTGCTTTAGTCACAGAATGGGATGCCCTGGGCAGGAATGGACCTGGCAGGGTCCAGTAGGGCTTTGGCCAGCAAAAGTGTCTTTATCAGGCTAATTTCAAATATGATAAGAGCAAATGCTTATATGGTCTTAAACAGAGGCTGCTTTAGTCACAGAATGGGATGCCCCGGGCAGGAATCGAGCTGGCAGGGTCCAGTAGTGCTTTGGCCAGCAAAAGTGTCTTTATCAGGCTAATTTCAAATATGATAAGAGCAAATGCTTATATGGTCTTAAACAGAGGCTGCTGTAGTCACAGAATGGGATGCCCCGGGCAGGAATGGACCTGGCAGGGTCCAGTAGGGCTTTGGCCAGCAAAAGTGTCTTTATCAGGCTAATTTCAAATATGATAAGAGCAAATGCTTATATGGTCTTAAACAGAGGCTGCTTTAGTCACAGAATGGGATGCCCTGGGCAGGAATCGACCTGGCAGGGTCCAGTAGGGCTTTGGCCAGCAAAAGTGTCTTTATCAGGCCTAATTTCAAATATGATAAGAGCAAATGCTTATATGGTCTTAAACAGAGGCTGCTTTAGTCACAGAATGGGATGCCCCGGGCAGGAATCGAGCTGGCAGGGTCCAGTAGTGCTTTGGCCAGCAAAAGTGTCTTTATCAGGCCTAATTTCAAATATGATAAGAGCAAATGCTTATATGGTCTTAAACAGAGGCTGCTTTAGTCACAGAATGGGATGCCCTGGGCAGGAATCGACCTGGCAGGGTCCAGTAGGGCTTTGGCCAGCAAAAGTGTCTTTATCAGGCTAATTTCAAATATGATAAGAGCAAATGCTTATATGGTCTTAAACAGAGGCTGCTTTAGTCACAGAATGGGATGCCCTGGGCAGGAATCGACCTGGCAGGGTCCAGTAGGGCTTTGGCCAGCAAAAGTGTCTTTATCAGGCTAATTTCAAATATGATAAGAGCAAATGCTTATATGGTCTTAAACAGAGGCTGCTTTAGTCACAGAATGGGATGCCCCGGGCAGGAATCGAGCTGGCAGGGTCCAGTAGTGCTTTGGCCAGCAAAAGTGTCTTTATCAGGCTAATTTCAAATATGATAAGAGCAAATGCTTATATGGTCTTAAACAGAGGCTGCTGTAGTCACAGAATGGGATGCCCCGGGCAGGAATCGAGCTGGCAGGGTCCAGTAGGGCTTTGGCCAGCAAAAGTGTCTTTATCAGGCCTAATTTCAAATATGATAAGAGCAAATGCTTATATGGTCTTAAACAGAGGCTGCTTTAGTCACAGAATGGGATGCCCTGGGCAGGAATCGACCTGGCAGGGTCCAGTAGGGCTTTGGCCAGCAAAAGTGTCTTTATCAGGCTAATTTCAAATATGATAAGAGCAAATGCTTATATGGTCTTAAACAGAGGCTGCTTTAGTCACAGAATGGGATGCCCTGGGCAGGAATCGACCTGGCAGGGTCCAGTAGGGCTTTGGCCAGCAAAAGTGTCTTTATCAGGCCTAATTTCAAATATGATAAGAGCAAATGCTTATATGGTCTTAAACAGAGGCTGCTTTAGTCACAGAATGGGATGCCCTGGGCAGGAATGGACCTGGCAGGGTCCAGTAGGGCTTTGGCCAGCAAAAGTGTCTTAATCAGGCTAATTTCAAATATGATAAGAGCAAATGCTTATATGGTCTTAAACAGAGGCTGCTGTAGTCACAGAATGGGATGCCCCGGGCAGGAATCGAGCTGGCAGGGTCCAGTAGGGCTTTGGCCAGCAAAAGTGTCTTTATCAGGCCTAATTTCAAATATGATAAGAGCAAATGCTTATATGGTCTTAAACAGAGGCTGCTTTAGTCACAGAATGGGATGCCCTGGGCAGGAATCGACCTGGCAGGGTCCAGTAGGGCTTTGGCCAGCAAAAGTGTCTTTATCAGGCTAATTTCAAATATGATAAGAGCAAATGCTTATATGGTCTTAAACAGAGGCTGCTTTAGTCACAGAATGGGATGCCCCGGGCAGGAATCGAGCTGGCAGGGTCCAGTAGTGCTTTGGCCAGCAAAAGTGTCTTTATCAGGCTAATTTCAAATATGATAAGAGCAAATGCTTATATGGTCTTAAACAGAGGCTGCTGTAGTCACAGAATGGGATGCCCCGGGCAGGAATCGAGCTGGCAGGGTCCAGTAGTGCTTTGGCCAGCAAAAGTGTCTTTATCAGGCCTAATTTCAAATATGATAAGAGCAAATGCTTATATGGTCTTAAACAGAGGCTGCTTTAGTCACAGAATGGGATGCCCCGGGCAGGAATCGAGCTGGCAGGGTCCAGTAGTGCTTTGGCCAGCAAAAGTGTCTTTATCAGGCTAATTTCAAATATGATAAGAGCAAATGCTTATATGGTCTTAAACAGAGGCTGCTGTAGTCACAGAATGGGATGCCCCGGGCAGGAATCGAGCTGGCAGGGTCCAGTAGTGCTTTGGCCAGCAAAAGTGTCTTTATCAGGCCTAATTTCAAATATGATAAGAGCAAATGCTTATATGGTCTTAAACAGAGGCTGCTTTAGTCACAGAATGGGATGCCTCACAGCAGACTTAAGATCAGTTCAGTATATATGCACAGTTAGTTACTATAAGCAGCCTGAAAACGCTAACAAAGGCTGGATGAAAAAAAAAAAATCTCCCTGTCAGCCAGCTCCGTTTTTCCTACCTTTCCCTGGCTTTCTGTCTGTCTCCTGTCTGTCTCCTGCCTGTCTCCTGCCTGTCTCCTGCCTGTCTCCAGCCTGTCCCTGTCTGTCCCTGTCTCCAGCCTGTCTAACTGCCTCAGCTACACAGCGTTCTGTCTGTCTGTCACGAATGCAATAGAGAAATGAGGAAAAGCAAGATGGCCGCCGTTAAATACCGCTGTGTGACGTCACCGGGCTTGCTGGCTGCTGATAGGCTGCATGTGACTGCCCCAGCTTGCACTGGCGCGGGATACATGTCCAGACATGTCCCGTCCGCCATCTTAGAATGCCTGTAATGTAAATGAATGGATGTTAAAGGAAAACTTCGAGTGATCGAATCGCGGGGAAATTCGGATTCGATCCGAATCGAATTTTTCCTGAAATTCGGATCGAATCCGGGTTCGTCCGGATCGATTCGCTCATCCCTAGTAGCAACATTGTAACATGACCACTTTAATGCCAGACCTGTAATGTCATTTTTGAGGAAATATTTAAAAAATGAAAAAATTATGAAAAAAAGCTATTTTAATGCCAGAAGAGGTCAAAGAATTATTTGTGATTTTTTTGAAAAAAAAAACCCTGTTTAAAGAGAAGAAAAGGATCGTCCATTGAAATGTATGGGAGAGCGACAGGTAGCGAGAGGTCATACCTGGCGCTGTGCAAGGCTGAACGCTGGCGCTGTTCGCTGAGGCTGTGAAAATGATGAATCAGACGCTACATGGCACTATCCCAGTGGCTAAACAGATTCTGCTTGATAAATGTGTAATTGCGTGCCGTGTCTGGCGTTGACCAGTCGCTACCTGTCGCTACCTCTCATTAACCAGATGCTACCTGACGCTATCCCTTCTTAAATAAGGGCCCAAGTACAAGCCCCCCCCCCCATCGCCAGGGCAACAACAGCGTTCTTCCAATAACATATTTTTTCTTTTAACGTGATCTGAACAGTACTATCTATTGTTGATTACTACTAGTAATTTATCACATGGTGTTATGTATTATGTTGCAACTCTAGTAAAAGAAAAAAAATGGAATACCTTTGTCCACTTGATTTTCAGTTGTTGTTATTTTGACATTTACAAGTAAGACACATTTAATGGACAACATATGAATACATTTCATTTAGTGTTGATAATTTATATACCTATTAGAAAAAGCATTTACTGGGTGTTTTGTTTATATTTGTTTTATTTGTTCCAGAAGTAAAAAGTAAAAAAATTAAGTCAGGCAAGCGAAAAATTGAATGCTGCTTAATACCATTGTAAACAACCTCAACAAATTCATTAAAATGTGGACTGATAACTCAATTATAAATGAAGCTGCAATCCCTGGTCTTATTAAATCAGGGCACTATATTGGCAAACTATAATAGCAACCAAAGGATGTATGCACCCTGGTTATTAAATATTCATTTTCATTTACCTGTATTATTCATCTCAATATAATATATAGTCACCAAAGTTTCATTTTTATATTATTTGCAAAAACCATTTTACTGGCCATCCATAAAAATAATTCAGCTAATTGTGTTTTTACGTACGGTACATCCGCGGACAAATTAACTTGTCTAAACCTGTATTTAAAACATGTGGAGGCTGATTCACTACTAGCGTCATGTATTGCCAGATGAGCGTCTGTATAGCGGCGCTTAGAGCAACTGCTAGTAGACACTGTCCCGGGTATCGGGCGCTGCAACCAAGCGCTGGGGTCGCTGTAGTAACCGGACCGGCCATGATGAATATGATGTGTGTTGGGCGCTCTAACAATGGTATAACGCTGCAGCGAGCGAGAGGTTGCCAGCTCAGTGCGTCCGGCACTCGGCGCTCCACACCATATTTAACAAAAAAGGATACACACACAGCGTCGGCGTGCTAAATCTGGTTGCTATAGCATAGAGCACAAGACCCTGTGTGATTAAAGTCTGTTTTTGAACACATATCCACCAGTAACAAAGCTAAAACACATGGAATGACATTGTTTTAACACTGTGACAATAACACTTTAGTGCCAGACCTGTACATACAATTATAAAAGTGTTTGTTTGCAGCCAGGAGAGGTCACACAATGATTTGAGCAAAAAAAAAAAAAAAAATTATTGCTATTTATTGCTATTTAAACACCAACAAATGAAACTCTATTAAAATGTATAGGAGAGCAACACTGAGCAAAAGGTAATACCTAGACTGCCGGCGCTATACGCTGAGCCACCTCTAGTAATACAAATGACGCTACATGGCGCTGTTAGAGGCACTCACCAGAGTCACTTTTTTAAATGTGGTTTTGCGTACAGCTAACTGCCGCTACGAAGCACTACCTGGCACTAGCCGTTCTTAAACAACCCCCAAATTTGCTGGACACCTGCTCTTATGAAGAACTCTTGACAAGAACTCATCAATTCTAGGAAGAAGCCAGTGGCGTAACTAGCGGTGATGGGGCCCTGGCGCAAACATTAAATAGGGCCCCTCCATGGCTCATTTCTGTCTTTAAACTCAAATGGATAGACCTAGACAACAAAAGATTGAAATAGCAGAGACACATAGGTTCTTCCTTTATCTAAATTATGCCAAGTGAGCACAAATACGATAAATCAGATTGAGGAGCAACAATGATGGGAAACCCCTGACCTTCTGGGCCCCGGGGCAGTCGCACCCCCTTCACTTCCTCAATTTACACCTTAGAAGAAGCTTTCTTCCAGTAAAAACAGACCTTAAACTATGTATGGTCAGAATTGAATACTTTTAAATAAAAATTCTTTACTTAGCCACTCCTGGCTAGAAATCTGATAATGTTCTATTACTACTGCACCTACCACTGAGAGCTACTTTAGAGCAAGTAAATATCATTGATGTTCTGTTAATGTGGGCTCATCTAAAATATAAAGCATCACTAAAGCAGAAATTGAATTTTCTCTTTTTGATTCAGCAGAAGGGGTGTTTGCATTTTGTAAACCCTTATTATTTATGCTGTACAGTAGGTCAGTACTGCACAAGCCCTTCTGCCTTTCAGTTCTGTTGATACAGGCCTATACTATGAACATGAGCTTTCTTAAGAAAAGATCACAGACCCAGCAACTGAAAGAGATAATGGGGGTGATTTACTAAACTATTCACTGTGTTTCCCTATTTGCTGAATATACCAAGCGCGTGGCGTGTCAGCCCGGCAATGTCTGTGTGTGCTGGATTTATGTCAAGTCCATTGTAGTGAAGCAAATGTTGGCAAACACCTTTTCAGTTTTACAGGTTTTAGCAGTGAACTCCATAGGAATTCTGGCGATCTGGAAGATATTGACATGCAACACATATGCAGCATTGCAGTGGGAGTCTAAGAGGACCTACTTGTTTAGAGGCCCATTGTTCTTCTTTAAATCATATTGGAAAAACAACAGAGGCCCTTATTTATGAAGGAATAGCGACAGGTAGCGACTGGTGAGCGGCCGGTAATGACGTGCACCGCCACGAGAACGCCGGCTCCCCACCACAATCACACATTTATCAAGCCGATCCTGCTTAGCGACTGAGATAGCGCCAGATAGCCACTCATTCATCATTATTCCAGCCTCAGCCCACAGCGCCAGCGTCCGACCTTGAACAGCGACAGGTATGACCTCTCGCTACTTGGCGCTCTCCAATGCATTTCAATGGAACAATCTTTAAATATTCATAATTAATTGTTATTAATGTTTTTTTTTTTTTTTTTTTTTTTAAATGTGAAAAATTCTGTGACCACTTCTGCCATGTTAGATAATTTTTTTAAGGTAAAAAAAAAAAATGTGCAGAATTGATATTACAGGTCTGATATTATTGTATTCATATTACTAAATTCTTTTAAAATTTTTTTTTTTGGTTACCAAAAATATGGTGGTTTGGGGGTTAAAAACTACTTTTAACACATCGCCGCCAGCGCTCTGGGGTTTAAACATGCATTTCACAGCGCGAGAATTTTTTGAGCGTGATTTTTTGATGAATATGGTGGGAGCCGGTCGCTAGGGCCAGTCGCTATCATACATCGCGGAACCTGTCAAATAGCGACTCGTCACCCCGTATTCAACATTACTGCACACCGACTCAGTCGCTATCAACAACCGAACAACGGCCAAGCACAGCGACTACTAGCGGGCGCTGTGAAAATACTGCTACAGTCGCTCAACTGTCGCTACCTGCCGCTATTAATGAATCGGCCTCTAAGAGGACCTACTTGTTTAGAGGCCCATTTTTCTTCTTTAAATCATATTGGAAAAACAACTAAGATTTCATTATTTTTCTTAAAGCTGTCCTTCACTCTGAATAAGAGTCTATCTTATATGTTTCCCACACCCTGTACATACAGATTGCTCACATTAAAAATCATCCTACCTGCACCTACTGCATGTTATAAGCCTTTAAACATCCAAGATGGAGGCTCATGGAACATCAGGCAGCCTGCAAACAGGAAGGGCCTTCTGACTGTGCTGCTCTGCATTCTGGGACTTCTGACCTTTTCCTGACCCAAGCTCTTCTCTGTCTAAGCAAAGCACAGCTATAACCCGCCCCCCTGTACTTTATCTCACTCTCCTCTCCTCAGTAAGTGTGATGCTTCTGAGTCAAGATGTGGGCGCCCGTATCCTAAAGTCCTGAACAGAGTTGCAGCCCAGTGGGGAGAGAATAATAAGTGACTACAAATGTAAAATATATTAATTTTAGATGCTGGGGAATCGTTTTTTAAAGGTTTGGGCTTTTCACTAAATCATGGTGAAGGTCCGGTTTAACCAAATCCGCTGCAGCATTTCACCTGATTCCGCTAAATTAATTTGTCTAGTAAATAGCACTCATTTTGACCAGTGAATTACAGCGTAAACACAGAAAATTGGTGGTCGACAGTTGCATTTGCTCAGTTGCTGTATTCCCACCCAGGGAAGGCAACCACAGAAAATCAGGCCCCTTCCTCCTTGTGTCAGATGCTGCTGGTTAGTTGCCAGTCTATAGCGCCGTTCTCTGCTGTACCTGTTAAGAGTGCAGAACAGGTACATTGGAAAGGTAAGCACTGACACTAAAAAAATCCCGCTATAGAAAAATTCCTTACCCTTGGAACTGCCCCAAAAGTTCAGGGGTATTTGTAGAAATAGATTTTATTCTTGTTGAGTCACTTCAATCTCAGCCTCATTAAAATGTAGACGCTTTCAAGCTCCTATTACTTATTACATTTATATTTAAAATATATTTATTCATGTTTGAAAGGCTGATCACCTGAACACTCACCAGGAATCCCACTGATCAGGACACACTGAAGTGCTTTTATTCTCATCAAACAAATAACAGCAATTGTATTCCACAGCCTTCCACTTATTAAAAGCTGGTCTGAATAAAAGAAAGAGGTACAATAGAATCTATCATCATCAGTATCATTAGGTTAATGGCAGTAAATTATTTGCTCAGGGCCATATTTATCATGTGCGCCATTTAGCATCTTTCAGGTGGCTATAGCGCTAGTTTTTGAGCAGCAGCAATATTGTCTTTTCTGGCGCTGCTTTTCTGGTGACTTTAATGTCGCTAGAAGTCGCAGTGCTGGATGCCAACTTAGGGGGTTATTCATGAAGGTCCAGCGCCAGGTAGTGCCTCGTAGCGGCAGGCAGCGTTTGGTGAACGCTGGGCGCTGTAGGCAAGACCACATTTATGAAGGCAAATTTGATGAGCAACTTTAACAGCACCATGATAGCGTCCGATGTATTATTACAGGTGTCTCAGCGTATAGCGCCGGTGCTCTAGCTTCCAGAGCGCCAGGTATTAGCTTTCGCTCACTGTCGCTCTCCCATACATTTCAATGGCCGTTCCTTTTCTTCTGTTTAAACAGTGTTTTAATTTTTTTGGCTCAAATTATTGTGTGACCTCTCCTGGCCCAGAAAATATAATTTTTTTAAATAGTTTTGTTTTTTAATATTTTTATGCAGAATTGTCATTACAGGTCTGGCAAGTGTTAATGTCACAGCGTTCAAACAATGTCATTCCATGTGTTTTTTTCGCTTTGTTACTGGTGTATATGTGTTCAAAAACAGACTTTAATCACACAGCGTCTGGTCCTCAATGCTATAGCGACCAGATTTAGAGCGCCGACGCTGTGTGTTTGTCCTTTTTTGATGTATTTGAAGTATGGTGTGGAGTGCCGAGGGACGGTCGTACTGAGCTGGCGCTACATCTTGCTCCCTGCAGCGCTGAACTGGTGTTAGAGTGCCTAACGTACATCACATTTGTCAATGCCAGCCAGGTTACTACAGCGACTGAGGTCCTCTTTTACAGCGCCCGATACCCGCTTACAGCATCTACTTGTGGTCGTTCTAAGCGCCGCTATACAGACACTAATCTGCCAATACCTGGCATTAGTAGCACTTAGGTATTGACCGGCCTATGTCGGAGCCTGCTGGCTCCACCTTCCGATTATCCCAGAGCCAGTGAGTGTCACTTTATATCGCCATTTTTCGGGTGCTGCACAGGATGTTTATGATTTTTTTCTCCATGAAATGATTGCTGCTAGTGCTGTCCAGCGTTTCATCATTACAGTTACAAGAAATCACCGCTGGGGACAAACTTGTGCTGCGTGCAATATTAATTATAAGCATAAAACACTATAATCCAGTTCTGCCCATTGTGCTCTATGGGATCTTGCCCTAGAGAGACTACAAGTGGTGCTACTTCAACCAGAGTGCTGCTCGGTGCTGCAACTTTTTGGGTACTAGTATTAAATAAGATGCTCGGCAGTCGCATCAGCGCTACAGTTTTTTTCCTTTTTTTTCGAGGCAAAAAATGTGGCGCTGACACTTCATAAATAAGGCTTTTAGTGTAGTGCTCATAACTTGCTTGTTTCCTGCCTTGACAGGCTTTTTCTGAGATATTAGCATTAGCATTGTACCCATTGAAGGTTGAACTAATGAAATGTGCTTTTCTTCTCCATGTAATGTTTACTATTCTTACAATGCGCAGCTTGTGACCTACAATGTCACATTTTAATAATACCACATCATTTGTGAAAAACCTAACCTGGAACACTGAGTAATAAGCAAAGAACTTTATTCACAAATAAGGTCAGATATGAAAATGTTCTCAGGAGGAAGATTAGAAAACTTTACATTATCTGTTGCATTTATATTTCCTTACAGTGTCCTTACAACAGCATAAAGTTATTACTGTATTCAAGTTATTAACTTTTATTAGTATTGAAAGAAATATATAGGTAAATCACTGTGGATCTTTACAGCAGTCCCTTTGTCACCAATGTTTGCAAATCTCACTGCTATAGTATTAAGGATGGGGTACAAAACATTTATTGGAAAATATATGCACCAATACTGTCCATATATAACAGCATCACTGCTACAATGAACCACAAAGAGGCCGATTCATTAATAGCGGCAGGTAGCGACAGTTGAGTGACTGTAGCGGCATTTTCAGAGCGCCCGATGGTAGTCGCTGTGCTTGGCCGTTGTTGTAGATAGCGACTCAATCGGTGTGCAGTAATGTTGAATATTGGGGGAGGAGTCGCTATTTGTCAGGTTCCGCGCTGTATGGGAGCGCATGATAGCGACTGGTCAGAGCGCCCGCTAGTAGTCGCTGTGCTTGGCCGTTGTTCGGTAGTTGATAGCGACTCAGTCGGTTTGCCGTAATGTTGAATACGAGGTGACGAGTCGCTATTTGTCAGGTTCCGCGCTGTATGGGAGCGCATGATAGCGACTGGCCCTAGCGACCGGCTTCCACCATATTCATTAAAAAATCACGCTCAAAAATTTCTCGCGCTGTGAAATGCATGTTTAAACCCCAGAGCGCTGGCGGCGATGTGTTAAAAGTAGTTTTTTAACCCCCAAATTTTTGGAAACCAAAAAAAACAAGTTTTTTAAATAATTTGGTAATATGAATACATTAATATCAGACCTGTAATATCAATTCTGTACAATTTTTTTTTTTTTACCTTAAAACAATTATCTAACATGGCAGAAGTGGTCACAGCATTTTTCACATTTAAAAAAAAAAAATAATAATAATAATTCATTATGAATATTTAAAGATTGTTCCATTGAAATGCATTGGAGAGCGCCAGGTAGCGAGAGGTCATACCTGTCACTGTTCAAGGTCGGACGCTGGCGCTGTGGGGTGAGGCTGGAATAATGATGAATGAGTGGCTATATGGCGCTAAGCAGGATCGGCTTGATAAATGTGTGATTGTGGTGGGGAGCCGGCGTTCTCGTGACGGTGCCCGTCATTACCGGTCGCTCACCAGTCGCTACCTGTCGCTATTCCTTCATAAATAAGGGCCAAAGTCTTTATTACACACATTTACATACAAATGGGCCAGTTCAGCATCAGGTGCAAAATGCACTTTGGAGTAAAAAGCACACTTTAGGTGGTACATCAAATTGAAGTGTGCTTTTTGTGCCTGGCACTGAATTGCTACCTAGGTAGAAAGCCTTAGGTGTGAGGAATGGGTTGTTATGCTATAACTACATTTTATTTTAAATTGTGTTGTAATTTTTTTAGATGTAACCTTGATATCAGTTTCTTATAGGGACTTTTGCATTCAGCTGTTGCTATTCTTGGCTTTTGATCCAAGTACTGTATATACAAGGGCGTACACACTTTTTACAAGATTTTGAAGTGTGTCAGACATGACACTGATGCTAGACAAAAGGGACTGGCATTCTCCAAATCCACACCTTCCCCTAGATCCTACAGATCATGCAGTATCATTCCTGTCTATACTCATGTTGCCCCTAACCCCACACATCTCCTTCCCCTCCTTCTTCATTCTCCTTTCTTCCTCCCCCAACCATTCTTCTCCCATCTCTCTCCCCCCCAAACCCTTAACCCCAGCTTTTAGCCATTAGCCCAAGCCATTAACCCATAATAAAACAAAAAAGGGTCGCTGGCGATATTGTTCTTCCTATTCTATTTTCTAATAATGCACATGATCATTTAGAAGGTTGTGTCAGCATACTTCATGTGACCGCACTACGTTTGTTTTCCTTAATTATTTTTAAAAAAGGGACTGGCATGAGATCCCTAATCTAGTTCATCCCAAAAGTATTCAATGTGGATGAGATTAGAGGTGTGCGCCGGCCAGTCAAGTTCTTTAACACCAAACTCCCCCAACAGTTATGGACCTTGTTATCTTTACCATTAAATAAAGCCTTATTTAAGAAGCGTACGTGCCACATGCACCACGTTTTGTCCTCAGCAGTACTTACAGGCTGATTCATCATTAGCGGCAGGTAGCGACAGATGAGCGTCTGTAGCAGGCATTTTCAGAGCGCCCGCTAGTAGTCGCAGTGCTCGGCCGTGGATCGCTACTTTATAGCGACTCAGTCGCTGTTCAGTAATGGTGAATACATTGTGAGGAGTCGCTATTTGACCAGTACAGCGCTGTATGGGAGCGCATGGTAGCGACTGCTCATAGCGACCGACTCACACCATATTCAGCAAAAAAACAGCCTCACAAATCTCTGGCGCTGAAAAATATTTGTTTGAAGCCCAGAGCGCTGGAGGCGGTGTGTTTAAAGTCTGTTTTCAAGCATCTATCAACTAGTAACAAAGCGAAAACATATGGAATTACATTGTAACAACATTGTAACATGAACACTTTAATGGCAGACCTGTAATGTCATTTCTGAAGATTTTTTTAAAAAATCATAAAAATGTGAAAAAACATCTTTTTCTATGTCAGAAGAGGTCACAGAAATATTTGTGATTTTTTGGAAAAAAACAAAAACAAAAAAACCCAGTTTAAAGAGAAGAAAAGGATCGTCCATTGAAATGAATTGGAGAGCGACAGGTAGCGAGAGGTCATATCTGGCGCTGTGCAAGACTGAACGCTGGCACTGTTCGCTGAGGCTGTGAAAATGATGAAACAGACGCTACATGGCGCTATTCCAGTCGCTAAACAGATTCTGCTTGATAAATGTGGAATTGCGTGCCGTGTCCGACGTTCTCCAGTCGCTATCTGTCGCTACCTCACATTAACCAGGCGCTACCTGACGCTATCCCTTCATAGCCTTAGTGTCTTATTAAATGACTAAAATAACGCTAACGCCAATGAGGCTGCCACCTAGCGCCTTATTTAACAGTAATGCCAAAAAGAATGCAGCGCTGGGCGCTCTAGTTGAAGCAGTGCCAGATGAAACATCACACTGTAGCTCAAGATCACATAACGAGCAGAACTGTATTGAAGCTTTTAATGCTTATAATTAATATTACACATATTTATTTGTACAGAACGTGCATTGTGGCTTATCAACGCAGGACCTAGATGGGCAAAAATGTCTATTTTTGGGGGGTCATAAAAATTGATTTTAATGGCTTGTTTTGGTTAACAATGTGTAATTAGGAAACCAACAACTAAAATACAGCCTAAGTGCACTGTAAAGTTTGTCCCCAGCAGCGAATTCTTGTAAGTGTCATGAAGAAACACTGACCACCGCCAGAAAAATACAGCGCCAAAATGTCTTGTGCTTAAACATAAAAAAAAACAAAACCCATTCAACTGGCACTAAAGTCTAAAAGATACTAGGGCTAGGCCATTATCTGTCCTAGGGGTGTCCCAATTTGGCTCTGGTCCTTGTGTACTCCATGCTTCACAACTATACAAGTATAAAACAGACCTAGAAATATCATACATCAGTTTGTGAAATGACATCCCACCTAAAATTCAGACCCAAAGGTATTCTGCAGCGGTTCCCGAAGTGAAAATACTAAGGGCCTTATTTATCAAGGAATAGCGGCAGATAGCGACAGATAGCGACTGGGGAACCGGCCAGTAAAGCCAGGTACCGCAACTAGAACGCCGGCTCCCCTCCACAATCACACATTTATCAAGCCGATACTGCTTAGCGACTGAGATAGCGCCACCTAGCAACTCATTCATCATTATCCCAGCCTCATCCCACAGCGCCAGTGAACATCCTTGAACAGCGACAGGTATGACCTCTCGCTACCTGGCGCTCTCCAATGCATTTCAATGGCAGAATGTATTTTAATTAATAATTATTTTTTAATATATTTTTTTTTTTTAAATTTCAAAAAAAAAATCTGTGAACACTTCTTCCTTTGAAAATGTATTTTTTTGGGGATTTTTAAAAAAAAAAATTTTTTTTGCAGAATTGATATTACAGGTCTGATTTTAAATTATTCAGGTTTGAATATTATTTCAAAATCATTCCATTTTTTTTTTGGGTGGTTAGGGGGTTAAAAAACTACTTTTAACACATCGCCTACTGCGCTCTGGGATTTAAACATGCATTTCACAGCGCTAGGAATTTTTAAGGCTGATTTGTTAATGAATATGGTGGGTGCCGGTCGCTATGTCCAGTCGCTATCATGCGCTCCCATACAACAGCGAACCTGTCAAATAGAGACTCAGCATCTTGTATTCAACATTACGGCACACCGACTGAGTCGCTATCATCCACCGAACAATGGCCAAGCACAGCGACTACTAGCGGTCGCTGTCAAAATACCGCTACAGTCGCTCAACAGTCGCTATCTGTCGCTATCTGTCGCTATTAATGAATCAGCCTTTAAATGCTTTCACTTTACAATAGTGCCACTCACCATGGTATATCAAGAAGTAAAGACATTTTACAAATTGAATTGTTGCAACAGTGGTATCTTATTGCAGTACAATAAGGTAAATAATAATGAGGCTAATTTAAGACTAGCACCACATATTGCCATTTGAGCATCCACTAGCACCAGCTAAATGCATCCGACGATTGACGATGATGCCCATATTTAAAGGATCACTATCGTGAAATTGTATATTTATTAGAAATCCATATAAACACCTTGGCTAATGAGAGGAAGGGTCACTTATACACCCAAATTGAATAAAACTTCCACCAAGCTTGTGTTTTTCTTCTTCTGGAAGGGATAACATCCAGGGATGACAGGTTTAGGCCCTTATTCATCAAGCGATAGCGTCAGGTAGTGTCTGACGAGCGCCAGGTCCCGCCAGCTAACGTCTGCTACCGACTCAAGTACGCCCGGCGTCGGCCACAATGACGCATTTATCAAGCTAAATGAGGCTAGCGCCGGCGAGAGCGACGGCAAGCGCGGCATTCATCATGAAGCCGACTGCAACGAACAGCGCCGCTGCTAATCCCATCACAGCGACAGGTATGACCTGGCGCTACCTGCCGCTCTCCCATACATTTCAATGGCAGACGCTGCAATGATTGTTTTAAGTGGTTTTTGTGTTCTTTTCTTTGGCACAAAATTCAACACATGTTTATAGTGATATGTTTTATTAATCTGGCTGGTTATTTTTATGTTTTTGAAGTTTTTATTAATTTTTACAATGTAATGTTGTGAGTGACATGGGAATTGCATCTCCTCCAACCAAACTCATTGGCATCAAAATCGCTTGTTTTCACCACAAACGGGGCTTGTAAAGCTATTTTGTAGCCTGTCAGGTTGGGCGGTCACGTTCGCTCTTCGAAATTGTCAGCGCCCAAGCTATTCGGCAGCCCTGTCCTTGATGAATCTGTGTTGGTCAGAGTTTGTGCAGTCGCTGTTTTAATTCGCTATGTGGCGGCGCGAGCGGCGCTGTGCTTCGCTGTGCTGCGTTGTGCGGCGCTGTGCTGTTCATACATGTGCCCTTCTGCCATTTGCAAGGAATTCACTTCCCGCGACCCCAGTCGTTCTTAAAGTGGACCAACACCCAGGATTTTGACTATCCTGGGTTTTGGTCCACTTCGGCGGGGCACCCCGATCGGGGGTGCCCCGCTGTGTGAAACCCCCAAGAAAGCCCCAAAATCTTACCTGTCCCCGCTCCCACGTGACTGGACGGTCCAATCCCCGCCAACGTCCAGGCGGGGATCAGGAACGTCCAAGCGGCTGCCGCCGCCGCCGCCTCCCTCGCGTCACTTTCGGCGCGCGCGCGCCCCCGCCGGCCATTCGCAGACGGCCGGCGCGGGCGCGCGCACGCCTACAGGGGCGCGAGGGAGGCGATAAGGTAGGTGATTTGGGGTGTTTGGGGGGGTTTCACCCCGCGGGACATCCCGATCTCGGATGTCCCGCGGGGTGGGAGGTGATCGGCCCGGGAATCTTATAGATTTCCAGGCCGATCACCTCTCGGTGTTGGTCCACTTTAATGAATACACTGTAGTTGTGAGCGTGCCTGGCCACATATTGCAGGATTAACATTCAGTCGTACCAGCTCATAACAACCCGTTATGCATTCTCATGTGTGCCACATTATCATGTAGTTGTCTAGTTTGATTTTGTGATGATTTTAGGAAGGAATAAGATTTGTATATTTAAGCACAACTTGGTTTGCTTTATAAGGACCTATGCATTACAGTATGTAGAACCCCCTGCTAAATCAAGCTAATAATTCGTGGCGCCTTGGGCCCTAGCTTGTTTTAAAGCGTCATTTTATTTTTTCCGCCACTTAGCTTGCACATAGCTGATATTAGCTTGTCCCTGTTGCGCGCATCTTTGTTTTTGAATTTTTAATCACAGTTGCTTGCGTCATATCCGGTTCCGGTATCCTCCTTTGAGTTTCAAAGCCACCTAAAGCTAAAAATGTCTCGCGCTTATGCCAATAGCTTGTTTTCAAGCGTCATTTTTTTTTTTCCGCCACTTAGCTTGCACATAGCTGATATTAGCTTGTCCCTGTTGCGCGCATCTTTGTTTTTGAATTTTTAATCACAGTTGCTTGCGTCATATCCGGTTCCGGTATCCTCCTTTGCGTTTCAAAGCCACCTAAAGCTAAAAATGTCTAGCGCTTATGCCAATAGCTTGTTTTCAAGCGTCATTTTATTTTTTCCGCCACTTAGCTTGCACATAGCTGATAATAGCTTGTTCCTGGTGCGCGGAGCGTTTTATTTTATTTTTTTTTTTCCCATGTCGCTTTGGTCATTTCCGGTTCCTGTTTCCTCCTTAGCGTTTCCACAATGCTGCCAAGACGCAGAGTCATGCGCCTCCCCAGCTCCTCCTCCGACTCCGACCCCACCACCCCTCCCCCACCTCCCCCACCTACCTCACCTCCCCCACCTAGCACCCCTCCCACCCCTTCCCCTCCTGGCCATGCAAAGAAAAGGCGCTTACGGGTGGATAGCCGCGTTAATGGCCAGGTGGTCAAAGTGAGTATTTGGTTTGGGTATTTTAGGCTTAAAGTTGCAGAACACACAGGGGGGATTGGCCCTGAAATTTCTAATTTTTCTGGCCCAATTGGATCACTCCCCGTGGGGGATCCCCATTCTGGATGTCCTGCGGGGATGCCCCCCCCTGGAGGGCCATAAAAATTACCTCAGCCCCGTCCCATCTGTGCATGCGTGAGCTGCGGATGCCTCTTGCGCTTACCTCTAGCAGGGTGTACCCCTGCGCAAGACATTTGTTAATGTTGTGTGCAGGCGCACTCCCTGTTAGAGTCAAACGCCACATGCGTACTTTGCCGCGCAGACCCAGCTGAGCTGGTATGCACGTCCAAACGGCCTTGTATGCGCATACCACAGCGGCGCAGAGCGCTGTGCTCGGCTGGCGCAGTCACGTGGGAGCGTCCTCAGTGGTGTATTTGTGGCCTTCCAAGGGGGTTTCAGACAGCGGACCACCCACAATTGGTGTGGCCCACCAAAGTGCACACAAACCCAGAATAGTGATAATCCTGGGTGTGGGTCCACTTTGATCGGGTCTCTGTATAACTGTTTATGCCATTGTTCTGATGTCATGTATTGATTTGTGTTTGTTTTTCATTTCTCATAGGACTTCTGCGTGAACCAGTACGACTATGCCCGTGGGGGAAAAAAACGAATTGCCATGGAGGTGAAGGCCACAGTGTCCCGGCGCTTCCACACCGAGCTCTCCATCCGAGCTATACAGCAGAAGTGGTCGGACTTTAAGCGCCGGGACCCTGAAGGCGTGTACCGCCTATATGATGCCTACGCATCTGGTAAGTTATAGCTTATGCTATGTTTATACTTTTTGCCTAATCATCTGCTAAGCTGTGTCCATTTGTGCTCTTTATATTAATTATTTTCTTTCACCCCCTCAACACAGATAAGCGTCCTCCCCTGGGGAAACGTGGGAAGGGATTCCTCCCCCGAACCAGGCAGGCGGACTCGGGGGAGTCATCGGGGGAGGGTCCCTCCCGCGGGTCCTATATAGAGGACCCAGGGGAGGAAGGGGATGACGCCCCAGAGGAGTGTGCTGCTGGGGGGCTGGCAGGATCAAGCCTCAGTTCCTCACACTCTGAGTCTGAGGAGTCTCACCAGGCAAGGGGCCACTCTCAAGTGGGGAGTCCAAGTGGGGTGGTAGAAATGGACTCTCCCACACTCCCTGAAGGAGCAGGGAGTGAGAGGGAGGAGGGTGGCCCTTTGCCTGGTGGATCTTCCGACCAGAGTGTGAGGAGCCGAGGCTCCCCGCCTCCTCCTTAGAGCCCTCCCTGGGCTTCAAGTGGCGGTTCATCCCCTGGTGAGTGTCCTTTTTTTCATTGTTAGTCTGTGACAGGTTTCATCTTGCAATTTGTACTTAGCCCTTGCCATTCCTCTCTAATTTGCAGGGCATCATATAGGCGGCACCTCCATGGCCTTTTGGAGAAGCATTCTCCACGGGCATAGTCGTGGTAAGTGTTTGTTGTTATCCATCACATTCCCTATGTTATGACATTCCTTAAAGTGGACCCACAAACATTGTTGATAGTGCTTTGATTCTCGAAGCTTCCCTGAAAAATCACATCCCTCACCCAGGGCACCCCCCCAAAAAAAAACCCCACAAACTCCTTACCTCTTTGGGGGTTGCAGAAGCCACCATCCCAGCCTCCTGTGTGCCACTCTAGATGTGTGTGCGCCTGCGCTCTGTTTCCTAATGGGCTGCGCGTGCGCACACACTGGAAGAGTGATGTGCGGAAGGCAGCAGCGGCGGCGGACGTTGTCTCACTCAAATTGTGGTGCTCTGCCAAAGCGGACCAAAACACAGAATTGTTGCAATCCTGTGTCTTGGCCCACTTTTAACAGACACATGTTTCCTGGTCCATTGTCACAGCTGGTTTGATAATGTACCTTAACCTCACAAACCCCACTACAGTGCTAGCCAACTGGCAACCACCCCTATGTTTCTGCCCACACCATGATGGGTGTTCTCATTTCTTTTCTTGGGTTAAGTTGTTCCCGCTAACACATGTTGCACACTAGTAACATTAGCCAATCAACTGCTAATGAGTCCTTTACATAGCACTGTCTATGTTATTTGCACATTATCTTTAGGGATACATGTTGCAACCATAACTAATTTACATTAACTCATGGACCAGGAAATATGCTAATTTTGGTCAACCTGTATGTAACCATGCAAGCCTTTGATTTTTCAGACTCCATAACCAGATGGATGGCAAATAGTCAGGTGTCATTGGCCCACTAATTGTGTTTTTGTCTTTTGCTTTCTGTTGACAGATGTTGCTACGCAGACGGAGCCAGAAAACCTCCTCCCCACCCCAGCTCCAGGGACGGCCAGCAGCATGGGCCCCCGCCACAGCTGCGATGGTGAGTACATCCCACTTCATATGCCTAAAGACTTGTGAAACCTATGTCTTCTAGTCACATCTGCAGACATTTAAAATGTACCTATGTGTTAATTTCACACACATCTAGATTCCATGTGTTTGTACAATAATCCAACATGCCTGTCTGCATGCTTGATTGTTGCCTCACATTCTTCATTTGGCCACATAGAGACTATTTGTGCCTTAGACACAACCAAATGGGCCGTATTAGGTCTTGACCTCTAACATTATAGGGCAAACTCGTTTACTCGTTAGGACTTAGGCCCTGATGTTTGGCTGTGACTAAACACATAAATGGACACACTGGGACTTATACCTTCTTTGCTTCCCAAGAGTTAAAGTGGAACAACAACCAGGATTTTGACTTTCCTGGGTCTTGGTCCACTACGGTGGGGCACCCCTGATCGTCACCGCTGTGTGTCAACCCACTGAACTCACTTTTCCTCCAGCCGACGTACAAGCTGCGGCAAAGCGGCTCCTCCTCCTCCGCCTCCCGCGCGTCCCTTTTTACACGTGTGTGCCTGCGCCGGCCATTCACAGACGGCCGGCGCAGGCACGCACACGTCTAGAGGGGCGCCAGGGAGGGCCCGGCGGCCGTGCCCCACCGAAACTGAGGTAGGGATTTTGGGGTGTTGGGGGGGTTTCACCCCGAGGGACATCCCGATCTCGGATGTCCCGCGGGGAGGGAGGTGATCGGGCCGGGAATCTGATAGATTCCAGGGCCGATCACCGGTGGGTGTTGGTACACTTTAAGAGAAAAAGTATGCTTGGGATGTGTTGTTCAAATTCCTGCCAGTCAATAGTACTCATATCATGTTAACAAATAAGCGCACAGTGGGCAACAATGTTAATGTGAGTGTCAGCTAATTGGACACACTGACATTACATTGCTACATCTGTGTCTGTTGAGGTCACATTCAATTTATTAATAAATTGTTGTTTCTACATCTCTACAGCTTGTGAAAACCAGCATCGCAGACTGTGGCGGGAGATCAGGCTCCTGAAGCTGATGCTGCTGGCCAAGAAGAGGCGCCGGCGGCGTCGTTAGGGTGGGGGGAAGGCTGGCCTGTTGACGCCCTTTGTTGGGCAATGTTGGCCCTGTTGGCCAGGTTTAAAATTAAAAATTTTTGATTCACATCATTACAGTGTGGTGCCTTGCAAAGCATAGTTTAACTGTCTCTAAACCCATTTGTGTGTCAATTTAGCCATACCTTTGGAGCCATTTCATGTGTTAACCATAGTAAGCTATGGTCTCAAATGTGTGGCCTAAATTTACAAATACATTGACATATCTAGATCAAGATACTCATCCCTGACTGTGTTATTAGCTATGTCTTAGGAAAAACACAATTTAGAGGTGGGTTAAGCCAATATATTTACAGAAACAAAAACAAACAAAATTAATATTCTTGGCTGGGTGGCCGTGGAGGTTGGGAGTCATTGCTAGGGGCGGTGTTGGGGGACAACAGTGCAGTAAAAAATATAGACTGCTGTTGTATGAGCTGTTGTATCAACAACAAAGTTTGGTCCTGCCGCTGTATCGCTTCTCGCTTCTTGCTGCTAGATTGTTCCATTGCATTGGCCAGCCGACCAAGTTGCTGGTTTTGTTGAAGGTTATGCATCAACAGGTCGATCTGGCGCTGCTGGGCCTCATGTTGTTGCTGACACATCAGCACCTGCTGTTCCAACGCCGCAATGCGCTCATTAGTTCCATCACGCGGCTGTTGGCGACTGTAGTCCTCCAGCATCCGGACCCCTAGCTGGTAAAAATCGGCACTGGTTGGTGCAACACCTCCTCTTGCTGGGGGTTGAGGCTAACAAAATAGAAAACAACATTTTAGACAAACAGAAACAATGCATGTATGCCCCTCAAAATAATTTGCCCAAACAGTCACTATACAACTTACCCTTGTCTGAGCCTCGGAAGCTTGGCCACATGGGACTTGGGAAGAGGTCCCAGCTTGGGGTTCTGGTTCCGCCTCCTGCCAAAACGACAAAGAAAGGAAATGTGACATGTTGCTTCATCCACTACCCACGAACATGGCAATGTGGTTATAGGTCCTCTAAATCAGCCATGTTACCTCCGTGTCCTCCGCCACAGGTAGGAGCGAGGTATCGCTGCCAGAGAGGGGCAATTCAACATCAGAGATGTCCGGCAAGTTGGCATATGCTAAACAGGAAAGTCAGGTTAGTAGGTCAGTGGACCAAACTCAAATGTAACATGGCTAGGCTATCGAGGCCATACCTCCACAAAGTGCAAAATTACACACTAGACCAAAGGTATCTGTTAAACTCAGATTGTTAACATGTATGTTAGAGGACTAAGAGGCAATAATTTTTGCAAATAAGATCAGACACATTGCTTAAATTACACATACCCGCAATCTCCCAGATGTCTGGAGTGGGGCCCTCACTCGAGCTTGGACCTTTAAAATACATGTGGACACACAAGTTGCAAGAAGCAAGTGCCACAAAAGTAGAGCCAAAATACAGACTAGAGCAAGGCAAAACAACTTACCCTCATCTCTGGCAGCCTGAACTTGAGGGGCCCTTTCTGGACAGCCACTTCCGATATTCGGGTCAACTAAAAAACACAAGTAATGGCTCTAAATATTCATCAAACTACTACGGTGAATGTTTGTCCAAAAATATGTCCTCCAAAATACATTGCTATCACTCCAAGAACTATTAGACTGACCCTGGGGAGGGAATAAGCACTCCCAAGAGGCATCTTCAAGTTGACAGAGCAAACATGTAGATTATTAGACTAACCAAATCAAACCAGTGTAACAGAAACAGCATAAAGGATACATTATGTATTGCTATACACACCAACAGGGTCCTGTTGACCTGCAACATCGGAAGTGGGGTCCAAAGATGAACCAGTCACTTGGCCTACCAATAAAAAAGAGGAATGAGACACATGCACTTGGGTTAAAGTGGATAAAGCAAGGTGGACACATGCACTTACCGACATCCAAAGAGTAGCTTGGCTCCTGAGGAGATGCTGGGGCCAATGGCGTGGGAGCTAGGCAAAAATCAAGCAAACATTGAGCCATTGTTAATGTGCGTGCAAAAATACAACATGCATTAAGGTGTGTGTGAGCAGCTCATTCACTAATATTCACTAATCAAGGCCAGTGTGGCTTCCACATTTATATGCAGATATATGGCCACACATCTCTGCCTTCCAACATATCTACACATGTTAGGGCCTTGTTAGTTAGTTGCTGTGAGTGTTAAAGTGGGCGTGAAATTAGGCCGCAGGTCCATATTATTAATACTCCACAGTGCCCCACTCGATTGTTGGAGCTGCTCCCACACCCATTTGTTCCCCAAACAACCAGCACCGAAATTAGTGGTAAATACCTTCAATGGCAGACTGGGTTAGGCTTGAGGTTGGTTGAAGGGCAGGAGTTTGTGTGTCCTGAGGCACATCCCGGACAGCAGCATGTGCATCTATGCAGAAAGCAACAGACAGGAAAGTAAAAAATGTATGAGGTCTAATGTACTACTTCACAGGTCCTACTGTTAGTTGGTCAGAAAGAGAAAATGCTAATCACATACATTAACAGTAGCTTTTATAAAAAGGCAGAAAATATGTACCTTCAGTCCAACCTGTGGTGTCATCCCCAGGATCCACACCCTGCAGCCGAGCCAGTGGAATTTTGGCCTTCAGCATCTCCTCATACGGCCTGTAGGTACTCTTTGGAGCCTGGATGGTCCCACTGTCCACATCAAGATCGTGATTCATCTTTTTCATAAGGGCCCCTCTCAAAGTGTAGAAGCGTTTCCTGCAGGATGGGCCACTACGTGGGTGTTGAGCAGTGCTACTAAGTGGCATCCCACAGTTTGCTTCTTTCTTGTTTGCCTATGGACTTGCTTTGGGAGCCAAAGAGTAGCTCCCATTTAGCAAGTGTAAGGCGCACAAGATGATTATTCTCCGCCAAATTAAATTCAGGCTCCCTCTTGGCACCTGGGCGCTTAGCCTGGGGTGCTGCCCCACCTTCAGGCTGGGCCCTTTTCCGTAAGGGAGGTCTGCGCACAGCACCCACCAAACTCCTACTTGGGCCTGCTGTGGCCGGCAGATGTCCTGAATTTGGCTCCATCCTGTAGCAGCACACACACACAAATACACACCCAACAAGCACGCATGCAGACTACAGAATGGCATCGCAATCTCTTTGGGTTGGGCAGGTTTTATGTGCTCTAACAGCCAATCACAAACCAGCCCACTTAATTGATTCACACATACAGCCCAGTTCCTTCTAGCCACACCTCCACTGCACTGACTGAAGCATGTGTGTTAGCCAATTAACTCATTACAGACCTCATTAACCAAACAACACACACCCAAATACAACAATGGACTGATGTATCTGAAACCCTTGTGACATGTGTGACATGTGGCTAGCCTAACGGCTATTTAAATAAACAGCAGCTTACCTTTCATTGGCCCACCACTGAATTTTCGCCCATGTCCGTTAATGCACGCAAGTTTCGGCTCACGTACGCTAGTAGCGCTACTAGCGTGCGCGTGCGCACTCCGTTTCATGCACACCTGGGTTGGCTAATTGGCGCCCGGAAATAGCAGAGCAACGCAAAAGGCGGCAAAGCGGACCTGTCCTTTTTGAAAGTGAAGTATAAATGGAAGGAATTTGCAAGCTTCTGGTATTCTTACACTGTGGCAAAGGCTGTGGTGTGGTGCGGTCCTTGCTTCCCTTAGCTCATTTGAGTCTCTGTCTGGGTTCTGTCCTCACTCTCTGTGGCTTGTTGGGTGATTTCTGACATCAGTGCTGTTTCTTTAGGAGCTTGTTTTTGGTGGCATATGCAAATATTGTGGAGCATACAGCAAGTGAGGCTTGATTTTGGGGCCTTTTGTGGGCTGTGCAGCAACTCCCCTCTTGGTTGTGCCTAACTTAGAAAGCTGTTTTTCAGCAGGCTGGTGGTTTGGACCACTATAGTTCTGGTTTTGTGGTGAGCTGCATTGTAGCGGGTGTGTGTGGAGTGTGATTGTTTGTGTGTGTGTGGTGTGTTTGTGGTTTTTGTTTTTGTTTTTTTGATTTTGTATATCTCTTGAGTGTGTGTGATGGATAAGAGGGTGATGTATGGTGTCTGGGTGGATGTATGTATGTGTATGCTGAAAGAGCAGGAGGAAAGGGAGCGGGGTGTTGTGAGGCTTAGGGCACCCCGCTCCTTTGCAATCCGCCTTTCAGTATGGGACTTAAGTGACGAGCAGATCAGGAGCCGCTTCTGTCTGAATCGTGCTGCACTACAGTCCCTATATGATCAGATTAAGCACAAAATCGAGCCATCCACCAAACGCACTCAATCCATTCCAGGCATAGTACGCCTGTGTGCCACGCTGAATATTTTGGCACGAGGGACCTTCCAGGCAACCTCCGCCCTCCTCAGCGGGATAAGCCAGGCTACTATGAGCCGCATACTAATCCAGGTAGTTCTGGCGATTTGTGATTTAATCCCAATTTACATCAAGTTTCCTGAGGATGAGGAAGAGGTTGCCAAAATAAAACATGCTTTCTATCTGATGGGAGGGATCCCGAATGTGCTAGGGTGCGTTGATGGTACACATATCCCTTTCCGCCCTCCCCGTGCACAGGAGCTGTATTACAGAAACAGAAAGCAATTTCATTCGCTCAACATCATGGTTGTCTGTGACCCAGACATGAGGCTGCGGGCGGTGAGATCGGGGTTCCCCGGCTCATGCCACGATTCTTACGTCTTGCAGCGGACAGTCCTGTGCCGGAAGTTTGAGAACAACGAAATGCCAGCTGGCTGGCTACTGGGTAAAAAATTAACCATGTCAAAGTATTTTGACTCAAATATGTGGCCTAGTAAGCCAAATTATAAAAAAAGATAAACAAAACATGTACTAGTACTAATTGCTGTCTCTCTCCTTGTGTTTTTTCTACAGCGGACAAGGGATATGGGCAGAGAACGTGGGTCATGACTCCGGTCAGGAGCCCACGGACCTCTGCCCATGAACGCTACAATGCAGCACATCGCAAGACCAGAAGCATTGTGGAAAGAACCATCGGCCTGCTGAAAGCACGCTTTCTCTGTTTGGCACGGCCAGGAGGAGAGATGCTCTACAGCCCACAGAAGGTCTCCAAGATCATCCTCGCCTGCTGCGTGCTCCATAACATTTGTATATGCCACCGAATTCAAGCCCCCGAGGAGACAGCACTGGTGCCAGAAATCCCCAACTTGCCCGCAGGAAGAAGTGAGGACACCCAGACTGGCGATGAGCTAAGGGAAAGGATGATCACTTCCTTTTTTGCGGTAAGCTAACTACCGTTCACTCTAATCCAAGTACTGCACTACTGGGTAAATGTATTTGACCTCCCATCAAAATGAGAAAAAAACCACTCGAAGGGGGGTGTAAGATGACCCAAACCACTCTAAGGGGGGTGTAAGATGACCCAAACCACTCTAAGGGGGGGTGTAAGATGACCCAAACCACTCGAAGGGGGGTGTAAGATGACCCAAACCACTCTAAGGGGGGTGTAAGATGACCCAAACCACTCTAAGGGGGGGTGTAAGATGACCCTAAACACTCTAAGGGGGGTGTAAGATGACCCAAACCACTCTAAGGGGGGTGTAAGATGACCCAAACCACTCTAAGGGGGGGTGTAAGATGACCCAAAACACTCTAAGGGGGGGTGTAAGATGACCCAAACCACTCTAAGGGGGGTGTAAGATGACCCAAACCACTCTAAGGGGGGGTGTAAGATGACCCAAACCACTCTAAGGGGGGTGTAAGATGACCCAAACCACTCTAAGGGGGGGTGTAAGATGACCCAAACCACTCTAAGGGGGGGTGTAAGATGACCCAAACCCCTCTAAGGGGGGTGTAAGATGACCCAAACCACTCTAAGGGGGGGTGTAAGATGACCCAAAACACTCTAAGGGGGGTGAAAGATGACCCAAACCACTCTAAGGGGGGTGTAAGATGACCCAAACCACTCTAAGGGGGGTGTAAGATGACCCAAACCACTCTAAGGGGGGTGTAAGACGCAAATGTTGGTTAACAATTAATGCAATATTTTTTTACAGCGAAAACACAAATTTAAAGATATATACTAACTGCACTTTTTTTAATTTTTCAGGCACCCCGAGATGCACCGTGATCACTAATTTCATTTTCAAAAACTTTTCTGAACTTTCCTTTGAATTCTAATTTCTGTTGGATTTTTCATTTTCATTTCTGTTTTAATTTTAGTTCATTTTTAGTCTAAAAATAAAAAAAATATATATATATACATGTGGCTATGTGTTTAATTCTGTTATAATTTTCCTTTTCATTCTAATTCCTGTTTTAATTTTCCTTTTCTTTCTCATTTCTGTTTTTATTTTCCTTTTCTTTCTCATTTCTTGTTTAATTTTCCTTTTCTTTCTCATTTCTGGTTTAATTTTCCTTTTCTTTCTCATTTCTGTTTTTATTTTCCTTTTCTTTCTCATTTCTTGTTTAATTTTCCTTTTCTTTCTCATTTCTGGTTTAATTTTCCTTTTCATTCTCATTTCTGTTTTAATTTTCCTTTTCTTTCTCATTTCTGGTTTAATTTTCCTTTTCTTTCTAATTTCTGGATTAATTTTCCTTTTCATTCTCATTTCTGGTTTAATTTTCCTTTTCTTTCTCATTTCTGTTTTTATTTTCCTTTTCTTTCTCATTTCTTGTTTAATTTTCCTTTTCTTTCTCATTTCTGTTTTTATTTTCCTTTTCATTCTCATTGGTGGTTTAATTGTATTTCCTTTTTCTTTAAAAAATAAAAAACAAATAAAATACATGTGGCTATGTGTTTAATTCTGTTTTAATTTTCCTTTACATTCTAATATCTGTTTTAATTTTATTTCCTTTTCAACACAAAATAAAAACTAAAAAAAGTAAAGAAACATGTTGCAATGTGTTTTATTCTGAAGGTACTTGATTCCCAGCCCACAGCAAAGCAAAGCGCAGGCGCTGTGTTGAATAGCGTCGTCAAACTGACTGACAGCGCCTACAAAGCTGAGGTCCAACATCATATTCAGCAATGTAGGCGTTGTTCCCAACAACGCCAGGTAGCGACTGAGGAGGCCTGCTATAGCGAATCGCTCATCTGTCGCTACCTGCCGCTATTGATGAATCGGCCTCTTAGTCTATGAGGGATGACTGTCACCCGTGACTTCCTTTTTCTTCCATTAAAATAAAAAAAACACGCCTGACTAGATATTTCCTGATGCAGGGTGTATAAGTGACCCTTCCTCCCGCCATCCAGCATATTAATATGGATTTTTATTACTGGGCCATTTTTCACTATAGTGCTCCTTTAGGAGAATCAAACACAAAACCACCGTTGGCGCGTTAAAACTGGGCGCTCTAGCATCGAGCGCCTGATGCTATACGAAAAAAGTCTGTTTCTAAACACATATACACCAGCATCCGAGTGAAAATATAGGGAGTGACCTTGTTTTAACACTGTAACAATGACACTGCAATGGCAGAGCTGCACATACAATTCTGCATACAAAAAAAAAACAAAATATAATAGTATAAGTGTTTAGTTGCTGGGAAGGAGAGGTCACACAATAATTATATCCTAAAATTGAGAAAAGTAATAGATTTAAACACTATTTTTACACAAGCAAAACAACACCATTGAAATGTATGGGATAACGCTGCTGAGCAACAGGTGCTACATGGCGCTGCAGAACATACAGCAACAACGCTTTACACTGAGCTGCCACTAGTGATACATTCAACCGTACATGACGCTATTAGGACTTCTCAGGCTACTGAGAAGTCCTCCATTATGCTTAAGGTATTTAAACTTTGTCTGCCGTCATGCTGCCAGCCTTGTAATAGTTGCCCACGGCAACGAAATGCGTCGGTGGCGGCGGGCGGCGGACTTTTATTCACTGTATATCTGGCCAGATTGTTACATGAGGGAGATTGGAGGAGAACCATCCCTGGATTTTTATATGCCCGATTTGCTTATATAACATGTGAGTGCATTTTTAAGTATTAAAAATACTGTTTTTGAGGGTATCACGCAAGATTTCCTTCTTTTTTTCTTTTATATGTTATGTGCTGAGAACACTGTTTGGAACCCAGATTGGAGAGATATTGTTCCAGCGTTCCTGCTTGATTCCATTTACTGTTGAGGGGGAGAAGCTCTCTTTTGACTGGGCTGTGTCTAATTTTGGGAATGATGGAAGATTAACCTGTTAAGCCTACCTGTTGAGATATTTTGGTGGAGAAGCTTTCTTTCGGCCTGGCTGCATTTAATTTTGGAAAAATTGATTCTGGAAACATTAACCTGGTATAAGCCCACTTCCTGTGACACTCCGGTAAGAAGATCTGTGTGGTGGTGGATGATTGGAACCAGCACGATTCTTTGAAAATATATGCACTGCGGGTGTCGATTTACCTGTTAAGACTTTTTCGGGGCATCCCATTTGGGGATACTTAAGAATACTGCCCTGAACTAGGGTAGCTCTGTTATTATTTTTTGCAAATCTATTTGGACTCTATGGACAAAGGAGTTTTTATAAGTTGAGCACCCAAAAAGTTTATATTAAGCTAAGGCCCTTATTTATGAAGGAATAGCGACAGGTAGCGACTGGTGAGCGACCGGTAATGACGGGCCCCGCCACGAGAACGCCGGCTCCCCATCACAATCACACATTTATCAAGCCGATTCTGCTTAGCGACTGAGATAGCGCCAGATAGCCACTCATTCATCATTATTCCAGCCTCAGCCCACAGCGCCAGCGTCCGACCTTGAACAGCGACAGGTATGACCTCTCGCTACCTGGCGCTCTCCAATGCATTTCAATGGAACAATCTTTAAATATTCATAATTCATTGTTATTAATGTTTTTTTTTTTTTTAATGTGAAAAATTCTGTGACCACTTCTGCCATGTTAAAAAAAAAAAAAAAAATTGTGCAGAATTGATATTACAGGTCTGATATTATTGTATTCATATTACTAAATTCTTTAAAACTTTTTTTTTTTTTTTGGTTTCCAAAAATATGGTGATTTGGGGGTTAAAAAACTACTTTTAACACATCGCCGCCAGCGCTCTGGGGTTTAAACATGCATTTCACAGCGCGAGAATTTTTTGAGCGTGATTTTTTGATGAATATGGTGGGAGCCGGTCTCTCCGACCAGTCGCTATCATGCGCACCCATACATCGCGGAACCTGTCAAATAGCGACTCGTCACCCCGTATTCAACATTACGGCAAACCGACTGAGTCGCTATCAACAAGTGAACAACAGCCAAGCACAGCGACTACTAGCGGGCGCTGTGAAAATACTGCTACAGTCGCTCAACTGTCGCTACCTGCCGCTATTAATGAATCGGCCTCTAAGAGTTGTTTTAGAGCGCGGTATTTAAAGGTTTTTCTGTTCACTAACCAGATTGACTTTCATATGTATGGTTTTCACATACTGCACCAAGCGTTCATCTGGCGCTACGTGGTACTACGTGGCACTACCTGGCGTTTCTTAAATAACCCCCAATATAGCACATATTTGTAAATGCAGAATAGACACTTGATTTTATATGCTTGCGGCAACTGAACTGAGAAAACCTCCCAAATTCAATCTTTAACAGGTGTCCAGATACTTTTGGACCAGTGAATCATATGGATGTAATTGAGTTGTTCTTATAATGTGAATGATTATTACTCCCAGCAGATTTAGGTACTGTACCTGCTGGCACATTCCTCTGTTTTTGTTGTTGCCAATAACGAATCAATCTGTCAATCAGCACTTGGCAAACACATCTGTTCATCCTTGTTATATTCTCTAGGATGCTTCAGTAATCCATAATCATTTACAAAGTTATTATAACATGTCAGTCTTTACAAACCTGAAGATTTTATCACATTCTTGAGCTTGGCCAACAAGTTGGTAATTAAAGATACATTTCCATATTAATAACTCAGCAGCTGCTGCTTTTATTCTTCCCTGTTCACTTATCAGGTTTTTAATACTAATCTGTAATGATAAAAGTAAAACATTGCTTGGCTGATTAGGAAAGATTTTTTTTTAGACTCATTACGAAGAAATGTAAAATAATTCATTTTTTTCTGGCAGTTTAAATGTGTTCCAATATTGCTTCTAAATTTTGGTGTCACAGTTTGTAGCACATGCTTATAATATTTATAAGAATAATTTGTACACAATGATATTACACAACAGTATTCATTTACAAGTATTCATGGTATGTGACACATTTAGAGAATGAATTTGGGAACAGTGTAAAAAAAAATGTGTGTAAATAGCTTAAGATCGGTATACTGGTAGTATGACATTATTGAATATAATATATGCCTAATTGTCACTGGTCAGTGAAGAGCACTGAACCTTTACATTAAACCAGACCTTCACCCTGAATAAGAGCCTATCTAGCATATTTCCCCCACCCTATACATACAGATTGCTCACATTAAAAATCACCCTGCCTACATCTAGGGCCTTTTCTGAGCTTTTAAACATCCAAGATGGTGGCACATGGAGTCTCAGGCTGCCCAAAAACAGGAAGTGTCTTCTGACTGTGCCACTCTGCATTCTGGGATTGCTGTGCTTTTCCTGACCCCAACTTTGCTCTGTCTGTGCAAAGCACAGCTATAACACCCCCCCTGCACTTTTGCCCCCCCTTATCCTCTCCTCAGTATGTGATGCTTCTGAGGCAAGATGGCGGCTCCATTATCCTTGAGTCCTGAACAGAGTTGCAGCCCAGTGGGGAAAAGAATAGAAAGTAAGTGACTAAAAACGTAAAATATATATTTCAAATGCTGGGGTACAGTGTTTTTAAGGGTTTGGGCTTTTCATCAAATGATGCTGAAGGTCCAGTTTAATGGGATTTGGATTCAGCCGAACCTTAACAAAGGACTAATAAAGAAACACTTACGCTATTTTTGAAGTAAAAGTATTGTAGCAAGTTGGAGTCGCTGTAGTAACCTGGCTAGCATTGATGAATGTGATGTGTGTTGGGTACTATAACAACAGCACAACGCTGCAGCGAGCGATAGGTAGCGCTAGCTCAATGCGCCCGGCACTCGGTGCTCCACGTCATATTTAACAAAACACTAGACACACACAGAGCGTCGGCGCTCTAAAGCTGGGCGCTGTAGCTCAGAGCACCAGACGCTGTGTGATCAAAGTCTAGTTTTGAGCACATATCCACCAGTAACAAAGCGAAAACACACGGAATGACATTGTTTAAACACTGTGACAATGACACTTTAGTTCCAGACCTGTACATACAATTCTGCATAAAAATATAAAATTAAAAAAAATTATTAAAAATTTTTGTTTGCAGCCAGGAGAGGTCACACAATGATTTGAGAGAGAAAAAAATAATTGCCAAGCACACTATTTATACACAACTAATGAAAGCCCATATGGGAGAGCGACACTGAGCAACAGGTACTACATGGCCTCCTGAGCCTAGAGCGCCAGCGCTATACGCTGAGCCACCTCTAGAAATACATGTGAATAGTGCATCCTAGAGCTGTGCCATCCTTCAGCTCACGGGTTCACAGCCACAGTTGTCTATCTCTGCCATCAGTGGCCTAAGAGAGAAAAAACAGGCCCTCTTGTAGACTCTGAGCCCTGTGTTGGAGTTATAATTCATACCGATCCTTCAGATTCAGAGCTCCAGAGCTCAGATTTAGAGCGCCACCCAAAAAAGTGCCTTCTGGGAAGATAGATGCTGGAAGGAATATGTGATCACATTTTTACTGTTTTCACTGCCAATAATAACCACCACTAAGTAGGCTTGTTTTTTATATCCCTGCATCTTGGAGATTAACCATATAAATGTAAAAGAGGTTCTGCAGAGAGTGCATCAGTATCCGGGAGCCCAAAATCAGACAATGAGAATAAGAGATATTCTATGGAGCTTATCAACCTGGACAACACCCATTTTTAAAAACACCCATAACAATCTTTCAAACCACTCCCTCGGCAAAAGCGAGGCCCACAACTGATCACTGTGGTCACTTGGTCACTGGCGCCCTCCCCGTGTATCTGGCCACCGGCAACCACTTGACTGCATCTGCTTGTGTTGGCCAGGGGAGCAGTTTCAAAGATAAGATTTGTGCATTCCCCATGCTTGGCTGTGAGCAGAAAGGCATCATGGGGCACCGGCAATCAGAACAAAGAGAGAGGGACGGAGGGAGTGTGGTGTTCCAATCAGCCAGCCGGCCCAATTTAAATTTAAATTTCATTTTAAAGGCAACAAAAATGGTCTTTTGTGGAGTCTCTTTGTCCATAGAGCACATGTGTAAAACTAAATAAATATTGTTATTTAAAAATATATGAAGATGTAAATAGCAAAAGTTGTGATAAATGTACAAATAACAATATCAGTCAATATTTAGCTGCTGAACAAATATATACAACCTATATATGTTTTCAAAGTCACTCCTTTTTTTCATAAGGAAGACTCCTCTTCTAAGGATCTTCATTTTGTACTTTTGAGACCTAAAACTCTTTAAGTTTTTTTTTTTTTACCAAGAAAGCTATTTCTACCATGTTATGCAAATCCAGAGTGCTAAGCCTTTACATATGTGCCAGTGACAGATGTCTACCCGATTTCTGCTTTTAGCTTGGTATCTTTTATACAATTACAACTACTAAATTACCATAACCTGCTTTACCTCAGTGTTAATATTGGAAAGAAGAAAACATGACATGACTAGAGATGAGCGAACCGGTTCGGACGAACCGGAATTCGCTCCGAATTTCAGGAAATATTCGATTCGGCACGAACCCGAATATTTTGTGGTTCGTGCCGATCGAATTTTTCCTGAAATTAAAAAAAAAAAATGCCGGCATGGTGGGAGCGGGCCGGCCGGATCCGCTGTCAGCGGAGCCGGCCGGCGGGCCGGTAAAGCCGGCCGGCCCGCTCCCACCATGCCGGCATTTAAAAAACAAAAAAGCATTTTTGCCGGCATGGTGGGAGCGGGCCGGCCGGCTCCGCTGTCAGCGGAACCGGCCGGCCCGCTCCCACCATGCCGGCATTTAAAAAAAAAGGCAAACACTTACCTGCAGGTCCGGTGCGTGGAGGCCGGCGCCGCTCTCAGCTGTCATCTGAGGGCACGTCTGAGGGACCTGCAGGTAAGTGTTTGCCTTTTTTTTTAAATGCCGGCATGGTGGGAGTGGGCCGGCCGGTTCCGCTGACAGCGGAGCCGGCCGGCCCGCTCCCACCATGCCGGCAAAACGTTTTTGTTTTTTTATTTGTTTTTCAAATGCCGGCATGGTGGGAGCGGCGGCTCCGCTCCCACCATGCCAGCATTTTTGATGGGGAACTTCGTAAAAGTTCGATTCGGCCGAACCCGAATTTCTTTGTGAAATTCGGCGAATCGGCCGAATCGAACTTTTCAAAAGTTCGCTCATCTCTAGACATGACATATAGACTCTCTCGCTCCTGTTGACACTCACATCTTTTCAGGTGACAAACCATACCGCTGTACACATTTACCAATAATGGGCAGTTTAATAACACTGGATTAAGAAATATTAAGATGCAAGCACTAAGGGAATTATCCAAAATAATATTCTATTATTTTATCTATTAATATTCTGCTTCAGTGACAGGCGGCAAGCTACAGTATCATCCCCTGAGGCACAGAAGCCTGGTTAGCCACAGTTAAAGGTTTTGGCTTCCAATGGGGGAAAGACTTGCATGCCGGAATGATTTTTCTTCATATAATATGTCAATATGCTTTAAGAAATTATAGAAAAGAATGTTTTAATATATTTTGTTTTGGTTTGTTGTGCATGCCTTAACAGGTAGTCCCCAAATTAATCAATTCATCACATTTGACTTGAGGAAACATTTATTAGGGGGAGCAGAAATGTTATATGCTTTGTTCTATGTGTATACATGGCTATTGTGTGCTTGCGCACACATAGGAATTTTTAACCCGCATTTAGCCCAACCATGCAGTGAGACAAACACAAGCAGTGAGTGCACATTTGCCCATGACTGTTCCTAACTATGTAATAATGGTGCATTTGAAGGGTTAAATATGTGCTGTTTTTAGAGGGCCAGATTTGGTGATAGATTTACTTTAACTCTATTATCTGCCTGAGCTGGTGAGGGACAGATAGAATTTCCACTGACTGATTTGCCCAACCCCAGCTCAGGCATATCAGGGAGCGCTGCTGTGTCTAACTGGAGGCACTGTGCAGGGTGGGGAGGGGTAGACTGAGGTGCCGGGGTGCAGAGTTTAGCATGTGGAGAATTTGCTGTTTCACTCACCTGCTCTCAATACACTGAAAGTAAAAAGTGGGGGGTGCGTAACCTGATCAACATAATGACCAATACTTTTCACTTTTAAATAAAAATAAAATTGTGTCAAAGAGACTATGCAAGCACCTTGGATAGGGGGTCTGAAGCTGTATGGAGCTGTATGGAGCTGTATAAGTGAGGTTTTTGACCCTTCCTCCCCATTTCCTCCCCATTTGCTGCACTTGATGCTATAGGGCAACCTCAGACAAGCTGCTCCCAATGTATCCATTGCACTGTATGTCCCAATGGGGGCACTTATGGATTAGAGTTAGGACTGCATCTACACAGAGGCACCTTGGAATTTGGTGGTGCAGCTTTAGCAAACTTCTGCAGATGGGTTTCAACCAAGACCAATTGGGAGCCTACAGCTTTTAGTGCTGTGGCTTCTTTGAGATTTGTGAACATTAAATGGAGTCCTGTCAAGGCTCATACAATAAACTATTGAATAATATAACTGCTGAATAGCAAACAAAGTAATAACAAAAATTAAAGGCTGTTTGAGTGCAATGTGGGAAAAGAATGTACTGATCATTTCATTTCTGTTTCAGTTATGTGCCAGCTTTATTTACACGAGACATAGATTCTAGATCTGCAAAAAAAAAAAAAGGAAATTTACAGAAGGTTTTAATCAATTATATTGTGACATTAAGGGGGGGTTGAAATGATATTTCAGGCAAAGCCAATTGTTAGATTGTGGAGCTGGGTTAGGTTTAGCACTGCCCTAAACTGTTCTCCATTTTTAAATTTAAGAAGAAATGGTCGAGATATCGAGGTTTATAGTTTTACCCTATGATTTCTCTTTTGTAGCTTTTGGGTGTGGCCCTTGGAGCTGTGATGCTACATAATAGTCAGCATAATGAGTGGGGTAGTGCTGGGAGGCGAGAAAGCTTGCTAGAAGGAGGCTAGGTGGGGAGGAAGGAGGGAGGGTTTAGCTGGGATTAAATAGAAGCTCTGAGAGGGCTATTCAAGCCATCAATACAGAGGGGGTGTAGTCTAGCTTGTTAAGCTAGTAGTTGGTGGCCCACATTGGCAGGGTGGCACTGGATGGGCAGATAAGGAATTAGATTTACTCCTTCAAGGTGCAGAGCTGAGAGGAGGCACAGCCCTGGAGAAGCACTTGGCAAGGTAAGATGCTGTTATGCAGTTTATTTTTTTTTTAAATTTACAATAAAAATCCCTTTAAGTTTTTACCTGTAATGGAACAGTAGGTTTTCGCTTACCATTGTTTTACCCATGTTTTCCAATCCTTACAGTTTGCTACAGTGATCTCGGGGAGCATGTAACGTTTGCTACAATTATTGGCTGGGGGAGCATATGATAGGCAGAGCATTAGAGGTTCGGGTTTTCTTTAGTGATAGAGGCAAACAGAAAAGAGCTGGGTAAAAAAGGTAGCCACATTTGAAGAGGAATAACACAAGGGATTTTCAGATTAAAACATGCAGATATCTCTTCTGTGAAGGTTCTCACTCATCCAGATCATGGGGTATCTGTAGGACTAAATCAAGACAACTGGACTTGCTGTGTTATTTTCTTGAAGTGTTTTTTTTTTAGAAAGTTATTCAGATGACTAGCAAAACATCTTCAAGAATAACACCGCCCGGCCCAAGTCCAGTTGCCATAATTTATTTCTACAGATGTGCAGATACTTGCACAAACAAAGCTGCACATAGCTAAGAGCATCAGCCAGCCAGCAATATGTTGCCAATGGCCCCACAATGTTTCCTGCACCTGTTCCCTATGTGATGAAGCAGTGCTACAAGTGAGTTCACAGAACTTTTCCAATTTTCAGATGATCTCCAGGCCTCACCGTCCCAAGGTTGAGAGCCTCTACAAACGTACTATTACACCCCTGAAGGGTGAATTATCATTGATAAACTTCTGATCCAACTTCTGATCATACATCTATACTGAATATTTATTGCAGGATATAATATCACGCTTATATTTCCAAGTACACATTTCCACTGGTTGGGGACAGTTCCATGATAGGTGAATGATAGGAGAATAGTAGAATGATTATTCTACAAATGCTACAAATGGGATAAAAAAAGCTCTGACATTTATGTATTTAAAGGAAGAAACACAGTGATGTGGAAGTGTAGACCAAAAATGTAAAAAATGCCAAACCTGTGACCTCTTATCAGTTCACTGGTAGTAAAAAGAGTTTAGCAAAACACAACTTCTCCCTTTAGAAAAAGTAAAAAATAAAAAACATGTTAAAGTGATTCCCTCTTACTTGCCTCCACCGTCCTCCCAGTTGCTTGTGTTGATTGAAATCGATGTGCTACTTGCAGGCTTCTCTTGGTTTGGCATGCTTCTCCAATGTCTTCTCCGCAGTCTCTAGCATTTTCTGTGTTCATTAAAGCCTTCTTCCCCATCAGTGGTTTGATTGCAAAATCCAAGTAGCTAGATTGAAGGTCTTTCCAGCTTCTTCTTGTTTGCTTAAAGCCCACTGCTTTCATATTTCAGGGCAACCAAGACTCCTAACTTCATATGCCTTTCCCATGCCATCACACTGAGTCACTGTGAGAGTACAAGAATCCCAGGGAAGCCTCTTGCTTCATGGTAGTTCCTTCATTCCTCTGGCTGGATGCTAAATATAGGAGAGGGAAGAGTAAGATACCAGCACACACCATCATGCTTCAATCAACACTGGGGACATGGGGGAAAACAGAAGACACCTGGAAGACTTCGAATTGAGCCACCAGAGACTAGTACTTCAGACACTTACACTTTATAATGAACAAATCTTCATCTTCAATCAACAGGACACTGGAATCAAGTAGGAATACATTAAATTATTGCTATCATTTTTATTTATTGTTTATTAATAGAAAATAATTAGTCCCAATGACTCCTATATCAGTTAAAAGAGTAAGGTGACCAGTGAATGCCTCTACCCAACTTCACCAAGCGCTGGGGTTTGGAGCTTAATGGAGGAACCCAAGTGACCGCTAGCAGCCAATCAGCGAAAGTGGTGACCAAGCCTATCAGCGCGAACAACGCTGCCCATGGAAGCTGATAGGAAGCTCCATGGCAGCTGTAAAAGGGGATCTCAGAAGCAGTGACCATAGTTTTTTGAATTGTTTAGCCAGGTGGTTAAACTCATTTATCCTACAGCTGGAGAAATCATATTACTCTACAGAGGTCTGGATGTTATCTTCCAGGTAAAGGAGATGTGTATCTACAGGCTTGTATTAAATTGTCAACCACTGTCCTGTCTCTATTTTATTGGTAGACATTTTACCTTCTGCCTCTTTTCTATTTGGCAAGGGCCTAGGGTCAGTTCTGGGGATGACAGCATAACAACCAGAGCAGCAATACACCATGGAAGACTGGGTAGAACTGAGTCGGCTAGAGATCAGGTAACTACTGTCCTATTTTTCATGGACAATTAAAACCTTGGTAAAAGGAAGGAAAAACAAATTTGGTGTGTTTCTCCTCTACTATTGTTCAATACTAACTATAATCTCAGTCCTACTTAGATAAATTCCATCTGCAGAAAACACAGCCTGCTTCAGTCTGTGGATTTCCACAATGCCAGAAGACATAAGAAACACTAAAGTTTCTTATTTTCATTTAAATTAATTCACCCTGATAATACATTTACATGCTCCCTCATCACTCTAAACTATATTTCTGTTAACCCCGTAATGAATTTGTTGTTTACATGTGCACTAGCTTTTAAGCTTCCAGGAATAGTAAGCTTCAGGTTGAGAGCTCCAAAAAGATGATCTGTCTGTTGGCTTCAGGTCACCTAAATGTACGTCTTTAATATAATTGATACATACAATTAATGCATTGCTGAGAGTTGTTTATATTGTGACTGTGTCTCACATGCATGCCTTAAAATTCCTATTTATTGCTTGACATCCCCCTTTTTTAGGATTTCCCTTACGCTCCATGATGGCACAGGTGAGACTGGATCTCCCTAGAAAGGACAGGAAAACCAAAAGAGAATTAACTTGTGCTCTACCCTTCCATTCTCAGTGTTTTTTCTGTCCTCCCTGCGGGAGGATCAGAGGAATGTCGCCTGTGGGATCATGGGATCCTTCCCCCTGGAGGGGCATTGGGCAAGAACCTTCCTGCTGGGGTAAGTCCCTGGGACTTTACCTTGGGTGAATAGTGGTATTCCCCACAAAGTAGCTAAACCTCCTTTCTTTCTTGTATATAACAGAAAGAGGAGTAAATGGTGCAAAAGTCGGAAAAATCTGAAAAAAACCCAAAGCCTTGACAAGCAGAGAACACGGGGAGGCCGATTCATTAATAGCGCCAGGTAGCGACAGATGAGCGACTGAAGTATGGCGCTATGAGCGCCGCTAGCGTACGCCGCGGGCGGTAGCGATTCGCTATAGCAGGCCTCCTCAGTCGCTACCTGGCGTTGTTGGGAACAACACCTACATTGCTGAATATGATGTTGGAGCTCAGCTTTGTAGGCGCTGTCAATTTGACCACGCTATTCAACACAGCGCCTGCGCTTTGCTTTGCTGTGGGCTTGAAATCAAGTACCTTCAGAAGTAAACACATTGCAACATGTTTCTTTTGTTTTTTTTTTATTTTGGTTTGAAATGTAAAGAAAATTAACTCAAATGTTAAAGCAAAACAAAACGACTGTCATGCTGCATCTCGGGGTGCCTGAAAAAGATTAAAAAGTGCAGTTAGTATTTATATTTAACGTGGCTTTTTCGCTGTTAAAAAATATTGCATTCATTTGTAACAAACATTTGGGTCCAACTTGCACAACAACCCTAATTGTTATGTTGTTCAGCTTCCACCCCCCCTTATAGTGGTTTGGGTCATCTTACACCCCCCTTATAGTGGTTTGGGTCATCTTACACCCCCCTTATAGTGGTTTGGGTCATCTTACACCCCCCTTATAGTGGTTTGGGTCATCTTACACCCCCCTTATAGTGGTTTGGGTCATCTTACACCCCCCTTATAGTGGTTTGGGTCATCTTACACCCCCCTTATAGTGGTTTTGGTCATCTTACACCCCCCCTTATAGTGGTTTTGGTCATCTTACACCCCCCTTATAGTGGTTTTGGTCATCTTACACCCCCTTATAGTGGTTTGGGTCATCTTACACCCCCCTTATAATGGTTTGGGTCATCTTACACCCCCCTTATAGTGGTTTTGGTCATCTTACACCCCCCTTATAGTGGTTTTGGTCATCTTACACCCCCCTTATAGTGGTTTTGGTCATCTTACACCCCCCTTATAGTGTTTTTTGTCATCTTACACCCCCCTTATAGTGTTTTTGGTCATCTTACACCCCCCTTATAGTGTTTTTGGTCATCTTACACCCCCCTTATAGTGGTTTGGGTAATCTTACACCCCCCTTATAGTGGTTTTGGTCATCTTACACCCCCCTTATAGTGGTTTGGGTCATCTTACACCCCCCCTTATAGTGCACACAGCAGGCGAGGATGATCTTGGAGACCTTCTGTGGACTGTACAGCATCTCTCCTCCTGGGCGTGCCAGACATAGAAAGCGTGCTTTCAGCAGGCCGATGGTTCTTTCCACAATGCTTCGGGTCTTGCGGTGTGCTGCATTGTAGCGTTCATGGGCAGAGGTCTGTGGGCTCCTGACCGGAGTCAGCACCCACGTTCTCTGCCCATATCCCTTATCCGCTGTTGAAAAAACACAAGGAGAGAGACAGCAATTAGTACTAGTACATGTTTTTGTTTTCATTTTTACTAATTTCGCTTACTAGGCCACATATTTTAGGCCAAATACTTTGACATGGTTAATTATTTACCCAGTAGCCAGCCAGCTGGCATTTCGTTGTTCTCAAACTTCCGGCACAGGACTGTCCGCTGCAAGACGTAAGAATCGTGGCATGAGCCGGGGAACCCCGATCTCACCGCCCGCAGCTTCATTTCCATGATGTTTAATGAATGAAATTGTTTCCTGTTTCGGTAATACAGCTCCTGTGCACGGGGAGGGCAAAGGGATATGTGTACCATCAACACACCCTAGCACATTCGGGATCCCTCCTATTAGATAGAAAGCATGTTTTATTTTGGCAACCTCCTCCTCATCCTCAGGAAACTTGATGTAAATTGGGATCAAATCACAAATCGCCAGAACTACCTGGATTAATATGCGGCTCATAGTAGCCTGGCTGATCTTGCTGAGGAGGGCAGAGGTTGCCTGGAAGGTCCCTCGTGCCAAAATATTCAGAGCGGCACACAGGCGTACTATGCCTGGAATGGATTGAGTGCGTTTGGTGGATGGCTCGATTTTGTGCTTAATCTGATCATATAGGGACTGTAGTGCAGCACGATTCAGACGGAAGCGGCTCCTGATCTGCTCGTCACTTAAGTCCCATACTGAAAGGCGGATTCCAAAGGAGCGGGGTGCCCTAAGCCTCACAACACCCCGCTCCCTGTCCTCCTGCTCTTCCAGCATACGCATACATCCATCCACCCAGACACCATACATCACCCTCTTATCCATCACACACACACTCAACAGATATACAAAATCAACCAAACAAAAACAAAAACCACAAACACACCACACACACAAACAATCACACTCCTCACACACTCACTACAATGCAGCTCACCACAAAACCAGAAGTATAGTGGTCCAAACCACCAGCCTGCTGAAAACCAGCTTTCTAAGTTAGGCACAACCAAGAGGGGAGTTGCTGCACAGCCCACAAAAGGCCCCAAAATCAAGCCTCACTTGCTGTATGCTCCACAATATTTGCATATGCCAACAAAATCAATCTCCTAAAGAAACAGCATTGATGTCAGAAATCACCCAACAAGCCACAGAGAGTGAGGACCAAACCCAGACAGACACTCAAATGAGCTAAGGGAAACAAGCACCACACCACAGCCTTTGCCACAGTGTAACAATACCAGAAGCTTGCAAAATCCTGCCGTTTATACTTCACTTTCAAAAAGGACAGGTCCGCTTTGCCGCCTTTTGCGTTGCTCTGCTATTTCCGGGCGCCAATTAGCTGACCCAGGTGTGCGTGAAACGGAGTGCGCACGCGCACGCTAGTAGCGCTACTAGCGTACGTGAGCCGAAACTTGCGTGCATTAACGGACATGGCAGAAAATTCTGTGGTGGGCCAATGAAAGGTAAGCTGCTGTTTATTTAAATAGCCGTTAGGATAGCCACATGTCACAAGTGTTTAATATACATGAGTACATTGTTGTATTTGGTTGTGTGTTGTTTGGTTAATGAGGTCTGTAATTAGTTAATTGGCTAACACACATGCTTCAGTCAGTGCAGTGGAGGTGTGGCTACAAGCACCTGGCCAGTATGTGTGAATCTATTAAGTGGACTGGTTTGTGATTGGCTGTTAGAGCACATAAAACCTGGCCAACCCAAAGAGAGTGTGATGCCATTCTGTAGTCTGCATGCGTGCTTGTTGGTTGTGTATTGGTGTGTGTGTGCAGCTACAGGATGGAGCCAAATTCAGGACATCTGCCGGCCACAGCAGGCCCAAGTAGGAGTGTGGTGGGTGCTGTGCGCAGACCTCCCTTAAGGAAAAGGGCCCAGCCTGAAGGTGGTGCAGCACCCCAGGCTAAGCGCCCAGGTGCCAAGAGGGAGCCTGAATTTAATTTGGCGGAGAATAATCATCTTGTGCGCCTTACCCTTGCTAAATGGGAGCTGATATTTGGCTCCCAAAGCAAGTCAATAGGCAAACAAGAAAGAAGCAAACTGTGGGATGCCATTGGTGTTGAGCTTAGTAGCACTGCTCAACACCCACGTAGTGGCCCATCCTGCAGGAAACGCTTCTACACTTTGAGAGGGGCCCTTATCAAAAAGATGAATCACGATCTTGATGTGGACAGTGGGACCATCCAGGCTCCAAAGAGTACCTACAGGCCGTATGAGGAGATGCTGAAGGCCAAAATTCCACTTGCTCGGCTGCAGGGTGTGGATCCTGGGGATGACACCACAGGTTGGACTGAAGGTACATATTTTCTGCATATTTTTGGCAGCTAATGTTAATGTATGTGATTTGCTTTTTCTCTTTCTGGCCAACTAACAGTAGGACCTGTGAAGTAGTACATTATACCTCATAAATGTTTTACTTTCCTGTCTGTTGCTTTCTGCATAGGTGCACATGGTGCTGTCCAGGATTTGGCTGAGGACACACCAACTCCTGCCCTTCAACCAACCTCAAGCCTAACCCAGTCTGCCATTGAAGGTATTTAACACTAATTTAGGTGCTGTTTTTTTGGGGACCAAATGGGTGTGGGAGCACCTCAAACAATAGAGTGGGGCACTGTTAATAATTGATTAATAATATGGACCTGCGGCCTAATTTCACGGCCACTTTAACCCTCACAGCAACTAACTAACAAGGCCCTAACATGTGTAGCTATGTTGGAAGCCAGAGATGTGTGGCCATATATCTGCATATACATGTGGAAGCCACACTGGCCTTGATTAGTGAATATTAGTGAATGAGCTGCTCACACACACCTTAATGCATGTTTTATTTTTTGCCGCACATTACCAATGGCTAAATGTTTGCTTTGTTTTTGCCTAGCTGCCCTGCCATTGGCCCCAGCATCTCCTCAGGAGCCAAGCTACTCTTTGGATGTCGGTAAGTGCATGTGTCAACCTTGCTTTATCCGCTTTAACACAAGTGCATGTGTATCATTCCTCTTTTTTCTTTGTAGGCCAAGTGACTGGTTCATCTTTGGACCCCACTTCCGATGTTGCAGGTCAACAGGACCCTGTTGGTGTGTATTGCAATAAATAATGTATCCTTTATGCTGTTTATGTTACACTGGTTCTATTTGGTTAGTCTAATAATCTACATGTTTGCTCTGTCAACTTGAAGATGCCTATTTTGAGTGCTTATTCCATCCCCAGGGTCAGTCTAATAGTTTTTTGAGTGATTGCAATGCATTTTTTTTTAATATTTTTAGACAAACATTCACCCAAGTAGTTGGAGGAATATTTAGAGACATTAATTGTGTATTTTAGTTGGCCAGAATATCGGAAGTGGCTGTCCGGAAAGGGCCCTTCACGTTCAGGCTGCCAGAGATGAGGGTAAGTTGTTTTGGCTTGATGATCTAGTATGTATTTTGGCTCTACTTTTGTGGCACTTTATTCAGGCAACTTGTGTTTCAACATGTATTTTTCAGGGCAAAGCTCGAGTGAGGTCCCCACTCCAGACATCTGGGAGATTGCGGGTATGTGTAATTTTACCAATGTGTCTGATCTTATTTTGACAAATTATTGCCTCATATTCCTCTAACATACATGTTAGCAATCTGAGTTTAACAGATACCTTTTGGCTAGTGTGTAATCTGGCACTTTGTGGAGGTATGGCCTCGATAGGCTATCCATGTTAATTTTGAGTTTGGTTCACTGACCTACTAACCTGACTTTCCTGTTTAGCATATGCCAACTTGCCTGAGCTCTCGGATGTGGATTTGCCCCTCTCTGGCAGCGATACCCCGCTCCTACCTGTGGCGGACGACACGGAGGTAACATGGCTGATTTAGAGGACCAATAACCACATTGCCATGTTCGTGGGTAGGCGATGAACCAACATGTCACATTTCCTTTCTTGGTTGTTTTGGCAGGAGGCGGGACCAGAACCCCAAGCTGGGACCTCTTCCCAAGTGCCATGCGGCCAAGCTTCAGAGGCTCCAACAAGGGTAAGTAGTATTGTTACAGTTTGGGCAAATGATTTTGAGGGGCATAGCTGCATTGGTTCTGTTTGACTAAAATGTTGTTTTCTATTTTGTTAGCTTCAAACCAGAGCAAGAGGCGGTGTGGCACCAACCAGTCATGATTTCTATGAGCTAGGGGTCCGGATGCTGGAGGACTACAGTCGCCAACAGCCGCGTGATGGAACTAATGAGCACATTGCGGCGTTGGAACATCAGGTGCTGATGTGTCAGCAACAAAATGAGGCCCAGCAGCGCAAGATCGACCAGTTGCTACAAGCACAACAACAGCAACAGAACCAGGAACTTGGTCACCTTGCAAATCTCATGGAGCAATCTCTCCAGCGCCAGGAACAATCTCTACAGTGCCAGGAAGAATGTCTCCAGCGGCAGGAACAAAGTTTGTTGTTGACACAACAGCTCATACAACAGCAGTCTATTTTTTTTACTGCACTGTTGGCCCCCAACACCGCCCCTAGCAATGACTCACAACCTCCCCGGCAACCCAGCCAAGAATATTAATTTGTTTGTGTTTGTATTTGTTTTGTGTAAATACATTTCATTAACCCACCTCTAAATTGTTTTTTTCCAAAGACATAGCTAAGAACACAGTCAGGGATGAGTATCTTGATCTACATATGTAAATGTAGGCCAAAATTAATGCCACACATTTGTGACCATAGCTTACTATGGTTTACACATTAAATGGCTACAAAGGTATAGCAAAATTTAAACACAAATGGGTTTGCCGACACTTAAACTATGCTTGGCAAGGCACAACACACTGTAATTAGCAAAATATCAAAATTTTAATATTAAACTTGGGCAACAGGCCCAACATTGGCCCACAAAGGGGCTCCAACAAGGGGCCAGTCATCCCCCCACCCTAACGACGCCGCCTCTTCTTGGCCAGCAGCATAAGGCGAAGACGCCGGATCGACCGCCACAGTCTGCGATGCTGGTTTTCACAAGCTGTAGAGATTTAAAAAAAAAACAGATTTAATAAATGGAATGTGACCTCAACAGACACAGATGTAGCAATGTAATGTCAGTGGGTCCAATTAGCTGACACTCACATTAACATTGTTGCCCACTGTGCCCTTAGGTGTTAACATTATATACTAGTGGCTGGCTTAAATGTGGCCACCACATCCCAAGCATACATTTACTCTTAACTCTTGGGAATAAAAGAAGGTATAAGTCCCAGTGTGGACATTTATGTGTTTAGTCACAGCCAAACATCAGGGCCTAAGTCCTAACGAGTAAACTAGTTTGTCCCAGAATCTTAGAGGTCACGACCTAAGCAGGCCCATTTGGTTGTGTATAAACCACAAATTGTCTCTATGTGGCAAACTCAAGAATGTGAGGCAACAATCAAGCATGCAGACAGGCATGTAGAATTGTTGCCCAAACACATGTAACCTAGATGTGTGTTGATTAAACACATAGGTACATTGTAAATGTCTGCAGATTTGACTATAAGACATAGGGTTCACAAGTCTTTAGGCATATGAAGTGGGATGTACTCACCATCGCAGCTGTGGCGGGGGCCCATGCTGCTGGCCGTCCCTGGAGCTGGGGTGGGGAGGATGGTCACCGGCTCCGTCTGCGTAGCAACATCTGTCAGGAGAAAGTAAAAGAGAAAAGCAAAATTAGTGGGCCAATGACACCTGACTACTTGACATCCATCTGGTTAGGGAGTCTGAAAAATCAAATGCTTGCATGGTTACACACATGTTGTCCAACATTAGCATATTTCCTGGTCCATGAGTTCATGTAAATTATTTATGGTTGCAACATGGACACATAAAGATAATGTGCCAATAACCTTGACAGTGCAATGGTAAGGACTAATTTGCAGTTGATTGTCGAATGTTACTAGTGTGCAACATGTGTTAGCCGGAACAACTTAACCAAATAACACATTTGCTAGCCCCCATCATGGTGTGGGCAGAAACATAGGGGTGGTTGCCAGTTGGATTGCACTGTAGTGGGGTTTGTGATGTTAATGTACATTATCAAACCAGCTTGTACTATGGACCAGGAAACATGTGTCTGTTAAAAGTGGGCCAAGACCCAGGATTGATACTATTCTGTGTTTTGGTCCACTTTGGCAGAGCACCACAATTTGAGTGAGACACCGTCCGCCGCCGCTGCCTTCCGCACATCACTCCTCCAGTGTGTGCGCACGCGCAGCCCATTAGGAAAGAGAGAGCGCAGGCGCACACACATCTAGAGGGGCACGCAGGAGGCTGCGGCGGTGGCTTCTGCCACCCCCAATGAGGTAAGGAGTTTGTGGGCTTTTTTGGGGGGGGGCCCTGGGTGAGGGAGGTGATTGGGCAGGGAAGCTTCGAGATTCCAAGCACAATCAACAATGGGTGTTGGTCCACTTTAAGGAATGTCATAACATAGGGAATGTGAGGGATAACAACAAACACTTACCATGACTATGCCCGTGGAGAAGGCGTTGCCAAAAGGCCATGGAGGTGCCGCCTATATGATGCCCTGCAAATTAGAGAGGAATGGCAAGGGCTAAGTACAAATGGCCAGATGAAACCTGTCACAGACTAACAATGACAAAATGTGCACTCACCAGGGGATGATCCGCCACTTGAAGCCCAGGGAGGGCTCTGAGGAGGAGGCGGGGAGCCTCGGCTCCTCACACTCTGCTCGGAAGATCCCCCAGCCAAAGGGCCACCCTCCTCCCTCTCACTCCCTGCTCCTTCAGGGAGTGTGGGAGAGTCCATTCCTTCCACCCCACTTGGACTCCCCACTTGAGAGTGGCCCCTTGGCTGGTGAGACTCCTCAGAGTCAGAGTGTGAGGAGCTGAGGCTTGATCCTGCCAGCCCCCCAGCAGCACACTCCTCTGGGGCGTCATCCCCTTCCTCCCCTGGGTCCTCTAAATAGGATCCGCGAGAGGGACCCTCCCCCGATGACTCCCCCGAGTCCGCCTGCCTGGTTCGGGGGAGGAATCCCTTCCCACGTTTCCCCAGGGGAGGACGCTTATCTGTGTTGAGGGGGTGAATGAAAATAATTAATATTAAGACCCCAAATGGACACAGCTTAGCAGATTATTTAAACAAAAGTATAAACATAGCATAAGCTTAAACTTACCTGATGCGTAGGCATCATATAGGCGGTACACACCTTCAGGGTCCCGGCGCTTGAAGTCCGACCACTTTTGTTGTATAGCTTGGACGGAGGGCTGGGTGTTGAAGCGCCGGGACACTGTGGCCTTCACCTCCATGGCTATTCATTTTTTTCCCCCACGGGCATAGTCATACTGCTTGATGCAGAAATCCTATGAGAAATGAAAAACAAACACAAATCAATACATGACATCAGAACAATGGCATAAACAGTTATACTGAGACCAGATTAAAGTGGACCCACACCCTTGATTTTGACTATTCTGGGTTTGGGTCCACTTTGGTGGGGCACACCAATCGGGGGTGGGCCGCTGTCTGAAACCCCCTTGGAAGGCCAGAAATACACCACTGACCACGCTCCCACGTGACTGCGCCAGGCTAGCACAGCGCTCTGCGCCGCTGTGGTATGCGCGTCCAAGGCCGCTTGGACGTGCATACCAGCTCAGCTGCCTCTGAGCGCTGAAGGACGCGTGTGGCGTTTGACTCTAACAGGGAGGTCGCCTGCGCAGGCCATTAACAAATGTCTGGCGCAGGGGCACACCCTGCTAGAGGGAAGCGCAAGACACATCCGCAGCTCACGCATGCACAGATGGGACGGGGCTGAGGTAAGGTTTATGGGCCTCCAGGGGGGTTCATCCCCGCAGGACATCCAGATTTGGGATGCCCCGCGGGGAGTGATCAGATTGGTCCAGAAAACTAAGAGATTTCAGGGCCAATGCCCCCTGTGTGTTGGTCCACTTTAAACATAAAATCCAAGAAAAACATACTCACTTTGACCACCTGGCCATTTACGCGGCTATCCACACGCATTCTTTTTTTTTTTGCTGGCCCAGGAGGGGAAGGGGTGGGAGGGGTGTTAGGTGGGGGAGGTGAGGTAGGTGGGGGAGGTGGGGGAGGGGTGGTGGGGTCAGATTCGGAGGAGGAGCTGGGGAGGCGCTGAATCCGTCTCCTGGGCAGCATGGTGGAAACGCTAAGGAGGAAACAGGAACCGGATATGACCAAAGCGACAGGGACAAAAAAAAAAAAAAAAAAAACGCTCCGCGCACCAGGAACAAGCTTATATCAGCTATGTGCAAGCTAAGTGGCGGAAAAAGTAAATTGACGCATTACAACAAGCTATTGGACAAAGCGCATGAAAGTTAAAGCTTTATGTGGCTTTGAAACGCAAAGGAGGAAACCGGAACCGGATATGACCAAAGCAACTGTGAAATAAATTTTAAAAAACAAGCTCCGCGCACCAGGAACAAGCTAATATCAGCTATGTGCAAGCTAAGTGGCGGAAAAAGTAAATTGACGCATTACAACAAGCTATTGGCCTAAGCGCTAGTAATTTTGAGTTTTATGTGGCTTTGAAACGCAAAGGAGGAAACCGGAACCGGATATGACCAAAGCAACTGTGAAATAAATTTTAAAAAACAAGCTCCGCGCACCAGGAACAAGCTAATATCAGCTATGTGCAAGCTAAGTGGCGGAAAAAGTAAATTGACGCATTACAACAAGCTATTGGCAAAGATGCCATTAATTATTAGCTTGATTTAGCTGGGTGTTCAAGATCCTGTAATGCATAGGTCTGAGAAAACCAAAAAGCTGGTTGCTTACAAATAACAATCTTATTCCTTCATAAAATAATTACACAATAAAACTTTCCAACTACATGATAATGTGGCACACAGGAGAATGCATAACGGGTTGTTATGAGCTTGTACGCCTGAATAAATCCTGCAGAATGTGGACATGCACGCTCACAACTACAGTGTATTCATTAAGAACGACTGAGGTCGCAGCAAGTGAATTCCAGGCAAATGGCAGAAGGGCACATGTATGAACAGCAAAGCGCAGCACAGCGACGCTCGCGCCGCCACATAGCGAATCAAAACAGCGACTGCACAAACTCTGACCACCACAGATTCATCAAGGACAGGGCTGCCGAATAGCTTGGGCGCTGACAATTTCAATGAACGAACGTGAGCGACAAACATGACTGACTAAAAAGTAGCTTTACAAGCCCCGTGTGTGGTGAAAACAAGCTATTTTGAGCCGAATGTGTTTTGTGGGAGGAGATGCCTTTTAGATGTCACTCACAACATTGCATTGTAAAAATTACAACTTTCATCTAAAAAACAAAAATAACAAGACAGATTAATAAAACATATCCCAAAAAACATGTGTTGACTTTTGTGCAAAAGACAAGAACACAAAAACCACTTAAAACTATCATTGCAGTGTCTGCCATTGAAATGCATTGGACAACGCCAGGGAGCGACAGGTCAGACCTGTCGCTGTGATGGGATTAGCAGCGGCGCTGTTCGTTGCAGTCGGCTACATGATGAATCCCGCGCTAGCCGTCGCTCTCGCCGGCGCTAGCCTCATTTAGCTTGATAAATGCGTCATTGTGGCCGACGCCGGGCGTACTTGAGTCGGTAGCCGCCGTTAGCTGGCGGGACCTGGCGCTCGTCAGACACTACCTGGCGCTATCGCTTGATGAATAAGGGCCCTAATCTTAAAGAGTCATACAAAAATGCTGTAACAGAGGTGCACAGAGAAAATAGTGCAGGAGGAATCTCCTTCTATGATGCAGACTTCAATGAATTTTGCAAATCTGAAATTCAAAAGTCCACACACTCCGTGGCCCTTATGTTTAATCCCCAAAGGGATAAGAGGGAAAAGAAACATGCTAGACAAGATGAGAAGGATGAGGAGGAGGATAGGGAGGATTCAAAGCAGGTGTAGCTGAATGTGGTGAACGATAAACATTTGTCGTTTGGAAGAGCAGTTTTATCTGCTGTGTCCCACTCCTAAGGTAATCTCAACTGTGTCATCGTGGAGCGTAAGGGAAAAAATAGTTACACCTAACAGGGATGTTGTTTCCCTCTCATGACATCACATAACGCTGTTAATTGACAAAATTATTAGAGGGATGAGTCAATACATAAGGGTCCAGGGATATAAGACATGTGACCATCTGGGAAGCGCAAATGTATAATCTTCTGTTTTTTTTGTCCAGTCTCACTTGTGTCACCATGAGAGCTAGAAGGAAACAACATCACCGGTAGGTGTAATTATGTTTTTTTTTATTTTATCAAGGGAGCATGCTTTAAATAAAGCATCTAACCTTATTCAGGCAGACATAAAGTAGACCTACACCTTGTGTGGTATAGTTTCTCTCTAAGCATGAGTTCATTTGGCCTCCCTTTTTCCACTGTGCTGCTGACCAGATCATTGTCGGAGTTCTGTTCACAGGAGCACCAGAGATTCATCTGCCAGCTGCCATTGATCCTTTAACAAAAGTACACAAGGCCATCAAAAAATGAAATAACTCGGTAACATCAAAATGCAATACTGGCCTATATATGAAAGAAGAATTGCTGGGAATGTGTGGATAACATAGTCATGATCACCATTACAGGGCGCTTACACAACAGCTCTACTGATATTGCCAGGGCTATCATCTCTGCGTATTGGCAGTTATTTATAAGACTTATTGATTAATAAGAACAAAATATTTTTTTTACAAATTTGAATTTAAGGGAGCACCAACATTGCCCACTATTAAAAAGCTGTATATACATGCTAGGTAGCATAATGCCATGTTACTTATAAATCCTATTACGCTTGAAATTTTCCTTTACTAGATAAAAGAAGAAAGCTGGATGAAAGGTTTTTGAACATATCCTTCCACTCCTCTTACTTCCTGTTCTCTAAGTCAGCCTATGGAAAACTAGCAAAAATCACCCTAACATCTGCATGGCTTGTTCGGACAACAGGTAGAGGTAAGCAGTTTTCCCATGTTAAATCAGAATGGTACATTCACAAACCTGGGACCCATGATTTGGTTTACCTACTGTACATAGTATGTAAGGCTGTAAAAAGACTTTTGTTTATTAAGTATAGTAAAGAAAGGGCTTTTCAGTAATGCTACAATAAATCTAAAGCTAAATGACCAGGGGCACTGCTGCACAGCTAGGGAGTCATATGGACATTGATCAAAGACTACAGTGAAAAAAGAAAGACAGGCTGTTTTGGGGCACTGGGCAGGGGATAAAAGGTTACTACATATACTCCCTTGCTGGGAATACGATCACTTTAAGTTTAGTGTTAACTAAAACCCCTAGGTTTTCCCCCTTTTTCATTGTTACCCAGTGTTCCTGTTTAGTATGTACACTGTAATTGTGACACAAATTGTTCCCTCCCATGTGCATGACCTTATATTGATCTATATTAACCTTCATTTACCATTTTTACCCATACTTCCACTATACCAAAGTATTTTTGTAGCTGCATGATGTCATCTTTTTTTTAATTTATTACTTTACACAGGTTTATATCACATGCAAAGATTGATTTGTGTCTGCTAATCCATTCTCAATGTCATATATATATATATATATATATATATATATATATATATATATATTATAGAGGATTAGGCCTAGTTCTGACCCTAGAAGTACTCTAATAGCACTGTTTCTATCTGAGTAAGTATTGTTGATAACCATTAGAGATGAGCGAATTGATTCTGACGAACCCGAATTCGTTACGAATTTCAGGAAAAATACGATTTGTTATGATTCCGAATATCGCCGCGATTCGATCGCTCGAATCGCTTCTTTAAAACTCCATTTACTGCTATACAGTCCATCTAAAAAGGTGGATCCACATGTCAGGACATGCCTCATGGGGCAAGGAATCCTGGGTAGGTGTTACATGCTACCTATCAGCAGACAGGCTTACCGATGATGTCACAGCCTCATGTAAACGGCAGCCATTTTGCGGAAGATCATTCTGACACTGTATTGTGGCCAGAGCAGATCAGGCAGGGAGAGAGCGGAGGACAGATAGACAGACAGACAGATAGGTAGATAGATACAGCAAGGGAAAAATAGATAGATAGATAGATAGATAGATAGATAGATAGATAGATAGATAGATAAGAAGAAGCCGAGCGAGGGACAGATAGAGAAGGAGAGAGGTTGTGACAGTGACAGAGAAAAACAGGGAAAGTTTAAAGTGTTTGCATTAGCTTCCAAGCCTATTTAGTGTTAATAACACACCTGCCTATTTAGCTTTTCCTTTTCCTGGTGTCATTCTTTAAAAAGCGTGCTAGAATTAGTACCTATTCACTGGTTGCAATCAAAGTCACTTTTTAAGCAAACTTTGCCTTTCGCCCGGGGGGGGGGGGGGGGGGGGGCATCTCAAATACTAGCATTAATATTTCAAGAATACCTGTCTACTAACTGGTTGCATTTTGTACTCACAGTCACTTTTTAAGAAAACTTTGCCTTTCGCCGGGGAGGGGGGGGGGGGCATCCCAAACACTAGAATTAATATTTCAAGAGTACCTGTCTATTAACTGGTTGCATTTTGTAATCAAAGTCACTTTTCCACAATCAAAGCAGGCAACCTTTGTATTTGAAGAGGGGGCACCCCAAACACTAGCATAAATATTTCAATACTACCTGTCTACTAACTGGTTGCATTTTGTAATCAAAGTCACTTTTTAAGCAAACTTTGCCCTTCGCCTGTGGGGCATCCCAAACACTAGCATAAATATTTCAAGACTACCTGTCTACTAACTAGTTGCATTTTGTAATCAAAGTCACTTTTTAAGCAAACTTTGCTTTTCGCCGGGGGGCATCCCAAACACTAGCATAAATATTTCAAGACTACCTGTCTACTAACTGGTTGCATTTTGTAATCAAAGTTACTTTTCCACTATCAAAGCAGCTCACCTGTATATTTGAAGAGAGGGCATTCCAAATACTAGCATGTGTCTTTTAAGAGTACCTGCCTGATAACCGTTTGCCTTTTATACAAAAAAGTCTGGTTTTTAAGTTTACATCACCCATTGCCTTTCACCGGGGGCCATTGTCAGTGCTACCACTTATCTTTTAAGAGTAGCGGCCGACTTTTGCCATTTGTATAAAAAAGTCTGGTTTTCAAGTTTAAAGCACCCATTGCCTTTCACCGGGGGAAATTGTCAGTGCTAGCACTTATCTTTTAAGAGTACCTGCCTACTAACCTTTTGCCTTTTTTAAAAAAAACGTCTGGTTTTCAAGTTTAAAGCACCCATTGCCTTTCACCGGGGGCCATTGTGAGTGCCAGCACTTATCTTTTAAAAGTACCTGCCTACTAACCTTTTGCCTTTTTTTTTTTAAAGTCTGGTTTTCAAGTTTAAAGCACCCATTGCCTTTCACAGGGGGGCCATTGTCAGTGCTACCACTTATCTTTTAGGAATACCTGCCTACTAACCTTTTGCCTTTTTTTTAAAAAAAAGTCTGGTTTTCAAGTTTAAAGAACCTGTTGCCTTTCACCGGGAGCCATTGTCAGTGCTACCACTTATCTTTTAAGAGTACCTGCCTACTAACCTTTTGCCTTTTTTTTAAACAAGTCTGGTTTTCAAGCTTAAAGCACCCATTGTCTTTCACGGGGGGCCATTGTCATGCTTCCACTTATCTTTTAAGAGTACCTGCCTACTAACCTTTTGTATTAAAAAGTCTGGTTTACAAGTTTAAAGCACCCATTGCCTTTCACCGGGGGCCATTGTCAGTGCTAGCACTTATCCTTTAAGAGTACCTGCCTACTCACCTTTTTCCTTTTGTATAAAAAAATCTGGTTTTCAAGTTTAAAGCACCTATTGCCTTTCACTGGGGGCCATTGTCAGTGCTACCACTTATCTTTTAAGAGTACCTGCCTACTAACCTTTTGCCTTTTGTATAAAAAAAGTCTGGTTTTCAAGTTTAAAGCACCTATTGCCTTTCACCGGGGGCCATTGTCAGTGCTTATCTTTTAAGAGTACCTGCCTACTAACCTTTTGCCTTTTTTAAAAAAAGTCTGGTTTTCAAGTTTAAAGCACCCATTCGGGGGGGGCATCCCGAATACCAGCACTTTTTTTACATTTTGAAAGAAAAAACAAGTTTTAAAACTGCCTGTGGTGCATGTAACTCTGACCAGGGGCATCCTGTGTAAGACCATCTGACAGTGTCTTTTTGCATTAGCTTTTAGCTACAGTGTCTGCCTATTTTGATCTAACTTTTCTACACACCTGCTGTTACAAAAATACTGTTCTAGGTGTAGTGTAGTATATTGTTTTCCCCTCCTAAATGCAGTAAAAATGTCAGGCAGAGATGTGCCAGGATGTGCACTGAGGAGAGGCCTAGATTCATCTGGCAGAGGTCGCAGCAGACTAGGGGCGAGTGGCAGCAGGAGTTGCGGTGAGAGGGCTGATCTCCTGGTATCTGCTAGCGGTCATGTCTCCACCAGAAACGCATCTGTCGTCATCAATTGGTTAACGCGGTCATCGACCTCATCACAAGTGACATCTGACACCCCCAGTCAACAGTCGGTAGGTTCCTCGGACACAACCCGGGAGCAGCCCCTGTCCTTCCATTGCCTCTGTCCTATGCCCACCCTCCAGCCGCGTATCTTATGCTTTGGGTTCAGCTCCACTATTCAGTGAGGACAATGTGTTAGAGGACAGTCAGCATATACTGCCCAGCCAAGAAATGGAGGAGACATCTGCCGCGTCTTTCGCTAGGCAGAAAAACACTGAGGAGGAGAGTGACGTGGGAGGTGGTGTGGCGAGCATTCCGTCTCCTGCAGCACATGCTGTTGTGGAAACCAAGGAGGACATCAGTGACATGCAGACACAACTCAATGATGATTATGATGATGATGAAGCCGATCGCACTTGGGAGTCTGGTGCAGAAGGGGCTTCATCAACATCAGGAGAAGAGGGTCCCAGGTTGCCCCAGAGTCAGCAGCTGAGGCAGCAAGGTGGTAATAGGGTTGGCAGTCAGCATGGTGGCAGAATTGGGATGTCTGGAGCTACAAGTGGCCGGGGGCGGGGTAGACCACCTGCTGCGCGGCAGGCTGCCTTCCCGGGAGGTAGTGGAGCAGGGGTTCCTGGAGTTGGCAGCAGTAGCCATGAATTAGTGCGGACTGTTGGAGGGAAAATTAGCTACTCGCAGTGTGACACTTTTTCATCAAGCATCCGCAGGAGGGTAACCTGGCCACATGCAAGATGTGTAGACAGAAGTTCAAGCATGGCCAGGGCCCCAATGTTGGTACCACGGCCCTGCGGCAACACGGTGGTGGGCTCTGCACCTTTCAGAGAGCTGATGGCTAGTGCCGAGCCGAGGTAGAGAGTCCCAAGCTGTTATTTCTTTGCAAAGAAGGCAGTACCAGCCCTGCACAAATTTGTTGAGCAGAAGGTGGGCCAGTCCTTGAGCCTGTCGGTGTGAACCAAAGTGCACGGCAGTGCCGACACCTGGAGCTGTAACTACGGTCAGGGATAATACATGTCCTTTACGGCCCTGGGGGTAAATGTGGTTCCTGCACAGCAACTTGGACAGGTCACACCGCTTCGGCCTCCACGCTCCCAGGCCGTTTTGCCTGTCACAGTGTGCGACTCTGCCTCCTCATCCTCCGCCGTCTCCTCAGCCTCCACTGTACGGTCAATTCTCAATGCCCCTTCAGCCTACCATGTGTGCAGGGCAAGGCGGTGTCACGCTGTGCTTCACATGGTTTGCCTTGGAGAACGGAGTCACACAGGGTAGGAGCTCCTGAAATTCATTCATCAAGAAATCAAAACATGGCATACTCCACGAAAATTGTAAATGGGAACCATGGTGACTGACAATGGGAGTAACATCTTGTCTGTGCTGCAACAAGGAAGCCTGAGCCATGCGCCCTGTATGGCACACATGTTCAACCTAGTTGTCAAGCGTTTTCTGAAGTCTTCCCCCCATCTGCAAGACATCCTAACAATGGGAAGGAAACTTTGTATGCACTTCAGCCACTCCTACACCGCCAAGCACACCCTTCTTGAGCTACAGTGTCAGAACGGTATCCCCCAACATAGTCTGATTTGCGATGTTCCCACCCTTTGGAATTCCACCCTACATATGTTAGATCGACTATACAAACAGAGAAAAGCCATCACTGATTTCTTGATGATCCAAGCAGATAGGGGGACTCCCCTGTGTAACTTTAATGTGAACCAGCGGCAGCTCATACGTGACAGCTGCGGTTTGCTCAGGCCCTTTGAAGAAGCCACTTTATTTGTCAGTCGCCGGCATGAACTACGTGATTCCGCTGCTTCATGTAATACAACACATGTTGAAAACCATGGCTGGTCAGGGCACTGGAGACATGGCGCATACATTTCACAGCCACATAAACCCAGTGGGAGCTGAGGAGGAGCACAGTGAAGCACAGTTTATTTTTGGCGAAATGGGCGGTTTATATAGTCATCTGACAGGAGAGGAGGAGGAGGAGCAGCCAGTGGAGCTAGAGGGTTGTGAGGAAGGCGAGACAGAGGACCCAGACACACCGTGGCAGTATGCAGTGGAGATGGAGACAGGTAGTCCCTCCGAGTCACTTGCAGAAATGGCACGATGCATGCTCACGTGCTTGCGTAGTGACCGCAGAATTGTCTCCATTTTTCTGTGGGATGACTTCTGGCTCTCCACCTTATTGGACCCTTGCTACCGGCACAAAATGGGGGCATTTTTTACACCCACTGAGAGGGAGGAAAAACCGACCTACTACAAAGACATTCTACGTAGTCAGTTGGCCGATGCCTATCTGCGCCATGGTCCATACTCTCGCAGGTCTGAGGGGGCACCTCTGCGCTCACCTTCCACTGCCATGGCTGCCGGGGGGTGGCAGGAGCAGCAGCAGCAGCCTCAGTCTTCAGTCGCTAATGAGTAGCTTTCTGCACCCGCATAGTGAGGCTACTCATGAGCAGCAGGAAGACCTGGAGCAGAGCCTGAACCAGCAGGTCATGTCATACCTTGAAATGACCATGCCAACGCACCTTGAGTATCCGCTGGACTTCTGGGCAGCCAAACTTGACTTGTGGCCGCAACTGGCAGAGTTTGCCCTGGGAAAGCTGTCCTTCCTGCCCGGCCAATAGTGAGCCATCTGAGTGGGTCTTTAGTGCTGTGGGGGCCATAGTAACGCCAAGGAGAACTCGTCTGTCCACGAAAAATGTGGAGAGACTCACCTTTGTGAAGATGAATCAGCCAGGATTTCCACCCCCCAATAGCTGATGCATGCGAGTAGCTGATGCATGGTAGCTTCTTCTGCTGCTGCCAACTCCACTGTGTGTCTTTTTAGGCAATATATGAGCTACTAATGCTGCTGCCAACTCATGGGTGTGTCTTTCAGGCAATATATGGGTTCCTAATGCTGCTGCTGCCAACTCCAGGGTGTGTCTTTCAGGCAATGTATGAGCTCCTGCTGCTGCTGCCAACTCCTGGGTGTGTCTTTCAGCCAATATATGGGCTTCTAATGCTGCTGCCAACTCCTGGGTGTGTTGTTCAGGCAACATATGAGCTCCTAATACTGCTGCCAACTCCAATGTGTTTTTCAGGCAATATATGGGTTCCCTAAGCTGCTGCCAACTCCAATGTGTTTTTCAGGCAATATATGGGCTCCTAATGCTGCTGCCAACTCCAATGTGTTTTCAGGCAATATATGAGCTCCTAATGCTGCTGCCAAATCCTGGGTGTGTCTTTCAGGCAATATATAAGCTCCTTCTGCTGCTGCCAACTCCTGGGTGTGTCTTTCAGGCAATATATGGGCTCCTAATGCTGCTGCTGCTGCCAACTCCACTGTGTGTCCTTCAGGCAATATATGAGCTCCTTCTGCTGCTGCCAGCTCCTGGGTGTGTCTTTCAGGCAATATATGGGCTCCTAATGCTGCTGCCAACTCCTGGGTGTGTTTTTCAGGCAATATATGGGCTCCCTATGCTGTTGCCAACTCCACTGTGTTTCTTTCAGGCAATATATGGGCTTCTAATGCTGCTGCCAACTCCTGGGTGTGTCTTTCAGGCAATATATGGGCTCCTAATGCTGCTGCCAACTCCAATGTGTTTTTCAGGCAATATATGAGCTCCCTATGCTGTTGCCAACTCCAATGTGTTTTTCAGGCAATATATGGGCTCCTTCTGCTGCTGCCAACTCCTGGGTGTGTCTTTCAGGCATTATATGAGCCCCTAATACTGCTGCCAAATTAAATGTGTTTTTCAGGCAATATATGGGCTCCTAATGCTGCTGCTGCCAACTCCAGGGTGTGTCTTTCAGCCAATATATGAGTTCCTTCTGCTGCTGCCAACTCCTGGGTGTGTCTTTGAGGCAATATATGAGCTCCCTATGCTGCTGCCAACTCCAATGTGTTTTTCAGGCAAAATATGGGCTCCCTATGCTGCTGCCAACTCCTGGGTGTGTCTTTCAGGCAATATATGAGCTCCTTCTGCTGCTGCCAACTCCTGAGTGTGTCTTTCAGGCCACATATGGGCTCCTAATGCTACTGCTGCTGCCAACTCATGGGTGTTTCTTTCCGGCAATATATGAGCTCCTTCTGCTGCTGCCAACTCCTGGGTGTGTCTTTCACGCAATATATGGGCTCCTAATGCTGCTGCCAACTCCTGGGTGTGTTTTTAAGGCAATATATGGGCCCCCTATGCTGCTGCCAACTCCACTGTGTGTCTTTCAGGCAATATATGGGCTCCAAATGCTGCTGCCAACTCCTGGGTTTGTCTTTCAGGCAATATATGAGCTCTTAATACTGCTGCCAACCCCAATATGTTTTTCAGGCAATATATGAGCTCCTTCTATTGCTGCCAACTCCTGGGTGTGTCTTTCAGGCAATATATGAGCTCCTAATACTGCTGCCAACTTCAATGTGTTTTTCAGGCAATATATGAGCTCCTTCTGCTGCTGCCAACTCCTGGGTGTGTCTTTCAGGCAATATATGAGCTCCTAATACTGCTGCCAACTTCAATGTGTTTTTCAGGCAATATATGGGCTCCCTATGCTGCTGCCAGATCCAGAGTGTGTCTTTCAGGCAATATATGGGCTCATCATGCTGATGCCGCCTCAAGGCTCTGTAATTGTGCCGCTCTGCGACAGCGAATCTAATAGCGATGCCTCTGATCTGCATGTCATACTTCTTTACAATATTACTTCACTAACCCAGCATGCATCCTATGCATGTTACAGCCAAGCAAAACAATCTGCAACCCTATGGAGGCTCTCGGATGCCCAGAAATAGCCGTTTTTAAATTCAGACCAAAACGATTTTTCCCGGAAAATTCGGCGAATCGGCCAAATCGAATTTTTCAAAAGTTCGCTAATCTCTAATCTGTTTCCTATAATTTAGCCAATTATTTACTCTTGCACACACATTTTCCCCAGCCCAGTCATTCTCATTGTTCTTGTGCACCAGTCTTTTATGTGGCATAGTATCAAAAAAAATAAGTGTGGTGTGTGAGCTGCAACTGGGGACACAGTGATGAACTTAGCTCTAATTCTAGCAAATCTAGCAAAAAAAAACTGGCTGGATGTGTGGTATTTACTTTAACAAACTGTTTGGCACAAGCTGGCAAATTTCTGCAGGTTAGGAAAATTAAAGAAATCTTGCTGAAAAAACAAGCTTCTGTCAGCATGGAATGGGCCAAAAAATAATTGTGTGTATAATATAATGAGTTTTAATAAAAATCTGAAAATGGTTTTATTAGTTGTTTAGAAAATACTAGTTAACTGATGTTCAAGCTCAAAACACCAGGTGAAGATGCAAAGATTACCTAAAAAAACATCTTGGCAAAATAATCTTTGATTCCCATGGGGTTCATCGCTAAAAGCTGGAGAACTGAACATGTGTTTATTATCATTCGCCCAACTATGCTGAACTAGAGGTAAATACAGCAAAATGGGCATAGGCAGGTGAGCATGGCACATTTTGCTAAGTAAATGTGGCAAATGTGGTGAATACCCACAAATGTCAGGCGAATATGGGCAAAGTGGTTAGTAAATCAACCCCCAAATTCTTTCAAAAAATCAGGAATGACTTGCCCTTATGCAGTCTTTAAATTACATCCAGGTTGATTTGGTCAATAAGTCCTCCTAAATCTATGCTGATATGGAATAATAAGGTAATTTTAATTGATACTGAGATACTCCAGGATAACATCTCTCAGAGAACCTTTAAAAAGCTTGCTTGCTACATATTTTAAACATACTTGTCTGTAGTTCCCAGGTTCCCCTTTAAACCCCTTTTATTACATTGGCACCACATTCAACAATCTGGTGTAACAGTCCTGCCATTATTCCAAAGCCCGCACAAAGAAGAAAAATTAGAATGTATAAATCAATATACCGTAAAAATGAGTCAAATTTGTTATACAGAGTCTAAAGTGAGATGTGAAAACTTGTATGGTTAAAAACAAGTTTGGCAAACATGGCAATTGTCTATGGCCTGTTCAGCAAGAGGCACAACAGAGCTGGGATCCCCAACACAGCTGCTAAAGCTTAGCCATCTTGGCAGGCAATCCCACCAATCTCACTAAGGAGGCGGAAGATTGAGCAACGCTTTGGGACTCTCACTGCTCTGTCAATGTCACCACATGAGACATTGTACAAAGTACTTATGCGCTGATACCTAATTATATCCAGAAGAGCAAAGGCTGTTACTTTCTATTCAGACAGATGATTCTGGGGCTGTGGTGCTGAGGGAACAAAGCTACATACTTGATGGTTTTGTACACAAATAGTTAGGTATTGGGCCTATATTACCGTTCTTCTCCCAAACTCTTTTTAAGAGCATTATCCAAATACCCTGGACTTGCATTGTGGCACTTACTGCTACTGCTTCATGGAAAAAAACTAACTTTTCCAAGTTCCATGCAAGGACTGAAGGCTTCCTAATCAATCAAAACTAAGCTATTCACAAACTTTTCTGGTTTCTTAAAATCTGGAACCCCTTGACAGGGTCATCCAGCCATTAATGTAAGTAGCATAACAACATTGTAAGATGGGTATGGCAGGTGTCCCAGTTTCATCTTCTATCCACCCCTTTAAACTCCATGGTAACCCCCCAGTTGGCTTTTTTTCTTTTTTTTTCTTTCCTACATGTCTATGTGTTAAGTGTACCAACACCCAGGGGGTGATTCCCGGGCCGATCAGATCCCTCCCCGCGGGGCATCCGAAATCGGGATGTCCCGCAGGGTGAAACCCCCCATGAAGCCCAGAAACCTTACCTTAACCCCGTTCCACGGCGCATGCGCGGGCCGCGGGCGCGTCTCGCGCTTCCCTCTAGCAGGGCGCGCAGCCGCGCCAGCCGTTTGTGAATGGCCGGCGCGGGCGCGCTCCCTGTAAGAGGGATGCGCGAGACGCGGCCTCCAGCGCTCAGAGCCGCTGTGATTGGACGCCACTTGTACATGCATACCACAGCGGCTCTGAGCGCTCTGATTGGACGAGCGTGGTGAGGTGAGTGTTTCCGGGCGTTCTGGGGGGTTTCACACAGCGGGGCACCCCCGATCGGGGTGCCACACCGAAGTGGACCAAAACCCAGGAAAGTCAAAATCCTGGGTGTTGGTCCACTTTAAATTAGAGCTCATTATCCAAACTCACCAATATATGATACTGTCACTTGTATTGCAGTATACTGCTTTATTTAATATATATTTTATATATGGATATTAAGTGATCAAGTTATAAAACAGTCTGGTCATGTTTTGGAACACTTGTCATCATGCGCCCGGAACGATTTATTATGTATTGCTTGACCTATTTTTCTTTAGACTTGTTCTTCGTGTAATGGACTTTTGCTGCTGATATTCTTTTCTCGTTTTTTGTTACAATGAACTCTAATGTCGACATTCAATTACTGCTTTGTATCTGGATTTGCTTGAAAACTTTAATATAAATGTATTGAAAACAAGAGCCTCTTGGTACCCTCCATTTCATTGCAGAGGAATTATGGTCAGAAATGACCATAGTCCCTCTTTAATATGCAGCAGCCAGGCAGCCCGACCCAAGCTCTACCGCTGTACTGTACATAGCGCCTCTAAAAAAAATGGCTGTCGGATACTAACCCCTTCTGGCTGCTGATAGGCTGCTCTACAGCAGCCGTAGAAGGATCCCGAAAGAGGTTAGTAACCAGATGACCGTTTTTTCTTTAGTGGTGCGATGTACAATGGGGTAGCCTGATCCAAACTGCCCAGCTGCTGCATATTTAAGAGGGACTGTGGGGGTTATTCATCAAGGGATAGAGGCAGGTAATGCCTCGTTATGGCAGGCAGCATCTGGTGAACGCTGGGCGCTGTACACAAAACCCCATTTATGAAAGCGATTCCAGTGAGCGACTCTAACAGCGCCATGTAGCATCCAATTCATTATTACAAGTGGCTCAGGGTATAGCGTCAGCGCTCTAGCTTCCAGAGCGCCAGGTATTACCTGTCGCTCTCCCATACATTTTAATGGACTTTCCATTTCTTCTGTTTAAACAGGGTTTTTTTTGTTTTTTTGTTTTTTTTTTCTCTCAATTAATTGTGTGACCTTTCCTGACCTAGAAAAAGTCATTTTTGAAAACTTTTTAGATTTTTTGGTTTTTTATGCAGACTTGTATTTACTGGTCTGGCATTAAAGTATTAATGTCACAATGTTACAACAATGTAATTCCATGTGTTTTCGCTTTATTACTGGCGGATATGTGTTTAAAAACAGACTTTAATCACACAGCGTCTGGTGCTCTGTGCTAAAGCGACCAAATTTAGAGCGCCAACGCTGTGTGTGTGTAGTCTTTTAATAAGTAAGGTGTTAGTCGCTGAGAGTTTGTCGCACTGAGCTGGCGCTCCCTGCAGTGCTGTACTGGTGTTAGAGCGCCCAGTATACATCACATTCATCAATGCCTGCCAGGTTACTAGAGCGACCAAGACGTTCTGTTACAGTGCCCGATACCCGCACACAAGCGTCTACTAGCAGTCGCTCTAAGCGCCGCTATACAGACACTCATCTGCCGATACCTGTCGCTAGTAATGAATCAGCCTCCACATTTTTTTTAGCCATAGTTTCTCTTTAATATTTGCCATTTCATGTATTGTATGCCCCTCTCTTTTCTATGTCCCATTTTTGACTGTACAGGTATGTCAAAATGTACATTAATATGTACCTTTCAGTACATCTTATATTTTAGTGAATTCCATTTCACTTATCTGACAATAATAGCCATTTTTTTCTTTTTTCAGTTATTTATGAAGTAGCATAAGACATGTTTATTGCATGTACCATTTTTGATTGAATTTGTGAACTCGTTTGACTTCTATAAGAAATGCCTCCTGACATCAATAATGTTCTGGGTTTTTTTCTCTTTTCAAATTCTCACCACTTCTAAAAAAAATATACTGTTTATTGTCCATTTTTTAAAAGAGCAGTGAAATAGAAAAGGTTAGCAAGAGGTAGAGAAAAAAGAATGTTTAGGAATAAATAAAAATGGTCAAACTTGAGAACTCTTGTATGTTGCAATCTTGTTAATTCTGTGCTTTATTTTGCAATATTTTTGAATTCTATAATCCATAATGCTAATAGCATTATAATAGATAGTAGTATATTAATATTAGTAGTATTAGTAGTGGTAGCAGTAGTAATAATACAGTATTTCTAAATATCGGGCAGGCTGATTCATCACTAACGCCAGGTAGCGGCAGATGAGCGTCTGTAGCAGGCATTTCAGTGCGCCCGCTAGTAGTCGCTGTGTTCGGCCGTGGGTCGCTACTTCAGAGCGACTCAGTCGCTGTGCAGTAATGATGAATACATTTAGAGGAGTCGCTATTTGACCAGTACTGCGTTTAATGGGAGCACATGTTAGCGACTGGGCAGTGCGACCGACTCACAGCAAAAACAGCCTCACACAACTCCGGCTCTCAAAAATGCTTCTCTTTTTAGCATCTATACTCTAGTAACAAAGCGAAAACATATGGAATTATATTGGTTTTACATTGTAACATGAACACATTAATGCCAGACCTGTAATGTCAATTCTGCATAAATATATTAAACATGAAAAATATTTGGAAAAATTGCTTTTTCTATGCCAGAAGAGGTCACAACATTATTTGAGATTGAAAAAAAGACGTGGCGCTCTGCAAGGCTGAACGCCGGCGCTATACGCTGAGGCTAGGATAATGATGAATCGGACGCTACATGGCGTTATCCCAGGCGCTCCACAGATTCTGCTTGATAAATGTGTAATTGCGTGCCGTGTCCGGCGTTCACCTGTCGCTACCTGTCATTTACAAGGCACTACCTGACGCTATCCCTTCATGAATAAGGGCCTAAATGATTTTGAGAGTTGTGATTTTTTTTTAGTGTTTCACCATTGAGCGATTCTCTTCATCAGCACACAATAAAGTGGAAAGAAATAGTTTCCTGCTTTTAAGAAATTCATATCCCCTGTACATGTGATGGGTTCAGGTGCAGATTATTTTAATTACAGTAGATATTTTATTTTAAATGTTTGTAATTAACAGCGAAAATAAAAGGGTGAGCCCAGTGGTTTAACTAAATGTGATGGGGCCCTGGTGCAAACATTAGATGGGGCCCTGTCAAGGCTCGTACAGTAAACTTTTTTCTGTCTTTTAACTTGTTGTTGGATGCAGCAAAACAACTAAACTGACTGAAACAGCAGAGAGGAATCGTGCTTCTTCCCTCTAACCATGCCAAGCGAGCACACATATGATAAATTAACCAAAGGTTGGTCCCTTATAAATAACGGTCACTGTTTTTGTCAATTGACAATTCTGTAATAAATAAGGGATGACACTGTATTTCCTGCTGGGTGCTGTGGAGGCTGTAGCAGGTCTCCAAAATGTCCCCCTCCATTTTCTTTTGGTTTTTCCAAGGTCATGCTCCAAATATGGTCACAATGCTACCCCTGTACCTCAATATGAGCATGTTAGGCAAGTGTGACCACTGTGGCTTGCTGGGCTCACTGCTGGAAGCGCTGAGGGATAGGGCAGCCACCCACAGCATATACGGTGCAGGAAATGCAGGAAAAGTGCATGAGACAGAACTCAGATGAGCTCCTTACCAACAGAAGCTTTTTACACCTGCAGCATTCCAACTCTAGATTCTGACAGCATCTCGCCCTGTCACAAAGCATTTCTAGTTCTTATTCCCTTAGCACTAGAGAGAAAATCTAGACAGCAGATCACTGATCAGAGTTCCATAGAGCAGAACATTTCAAATGTCAGAGTTGCTTACCAGGGATTGTGCAAAATGGACAAAAACCCTTAAGTATACCAGAATCTAGGTTCCTAGTGACCATGATAAGTGTTAATTGGACAACCCAGTAGCAAACAGCTAGGTATGTTGTGGGAATATCGTGTATAGAAGTCAGTACACTGACCTAGAATCTATAAGGTGCCCTGGTTTTCATCACATCAGAAGATAGACTGAGCTGCAAAAACACCTCTGGCAGCATTAGATAGCTGAGTCTTAGCACAATAACATGATAATCACAACCAGGAGTAAAACAGAAAGTCCAGGGCAAAAAAGCTCACGTTCCTGAATAGTAAAAACCGGCCAAGGTCAAGAGCAGGCATCTCAGGTTTGGAGGTCACACTACGATCCATGGGGCAGATGTGCATGCATTAGATCCTATATACAAATTAAAATCCTAGTACCAAAACAGTAACATAATCAGTTTAGCTGTCCCCAGCTATACAAAAAACCAAACCAGAGGAATTTACCATGGCAGGAAGCTACAGCAGTTGTACAGTATCTGAAATTTTGTGAGGAAAATAAGAGACCCTTCCAGTGGTAATAATGGGTAAAATGACAATGATATGGATTTTTTTCTGCTTCATAACCTTGAATAATAATAATAATAATAAGCTACCAATTCAATTTCCATGCATTCATTAGAAGATCAAAAGTAATCCTGTTCTTAGCATCTATGGCAAATGCACAGGGGCATCCTTTCAGGTGCAAATTATTTTTAATTAATACAACCTAATTAAGGAATAATATGATTGTAAAATTGTTTACGTCAGAAGCCTGAAAATGTACAAATGTCCAAATATTATGCTTATAGGAGAATGTGTAATAAGAAAATGTTCAGCATCTCACATATGCAGAATGTGCAAACAAGCATGTCATACTTTCATGAATATATAATATATATTAGTCATCATTAGGGAGTCATATTATTTAGATTTAAAGTTACATAGGTTAGCTACTTACAAAAGAAGAAAAATAAGGCAATATTGAAGCCAATTATATTCACTTCATACATGGTAAACTTGTCTTGTGATCTCCTGTTTGCTTATAGGGTTTGATTTACAAGCAATGCAGCAGGATGTGTAGGCATGTGTGCCACATGACGCACCTTTGTGCAAAGAGTTACCAAGAGGCTTTACCTCCTGTGCATTTGGCAGGTTTTGAAAAGGCACATTTACTATTGCAGTGGTGGCTTTAGGCATAAAGCACCTCATGGCAGGGAGTTGGACAGGTTTTTGCCGGCACATGGATCAATATGTTTTCTTCAATAAGATATAATTAACATGCTAAACATAATGTTGTTTATCCTGATTTTTATAATAATACGCTTTATTAATATAGCGCCAACATAGTCCGCAGTGCTTTACAATCAGAGGGTTAACGTGCAAACAGGGTAATAAATTATATAACAAAATAGAGGTTAGCTAACGTAACATAATTAATGAGGGCTCTGCTCGAAAGCTTACTCTAATTTATCTATGGCCTTCAGAATATGGCTGTATATGGCCCATACCTACTGAATTTACAAACTTAAAAAGTTGGGATGCTGTGTAAAGTGTGAAGAAAAAAAGAATGCAATGATCTGGAATTCTCATATCATTTGACACAAACTCACTCAGGAATTGATAAATTCTCAACATCTCAAAGAAGTTGGGACAAGGACATGTTTGCCACTTCTTTTCACTTTCATGGTCTACCTTGGGGCTGATTCAGAGCCAGATGAAAATTTACACCCAGTAGAGTTTTCTCACCGGGCTCTGAATGGAACCCCTTTGTCTGGAAAGCGAGGAATTTCCATAGATTGGGGAGATGAAACAGTCAGAGGTCTTTTTTGCCTGGGTTTTTATTTCATAATGCAGCAATTTTTTTTCTACAGGTGAAAGTTCCAGACTGCAGAAAAGCCAGTTCAGCACCCAGGCTCTTTCTGTGAATCCATGTTGTTGTGATGGAAGTTTCAGGGTCTAATGGCTCCTTAAACATGCATACACTTCCTGCTACATGAGTGTTTTAAAAGGGGCTGAGACCAACCATAACAACCACAGCGGTGTTCAATCTCCCCTGCCCCAGCTTTCCCTTCTCCCCCAGGACAATAAGCACCTGCACACATGTGAAAGCATACCTCAATGCAAGCATGGCAGGGTGTCCAGTAAATCCTTTGATACATTGCAGGCCCTGGGAACCAAGTCTAGAGGCCCAGAAGGACAAATCTAAACACCTTAGAGGGCAGAGAGGGAGGGTGGCACCGTGCGGCACCCCCCATGCCCACCAAGCTGCCGACACATTGATCTTGTATCGATGAAGCATGTCTAAAAATTACAGAGGTCAAACGAGATGCAAAGCGCTGTGAGAAAGATACACCGCCGTGGTTAACACGGCCGCAGACCAATCTAAAAAACAACAGCAGCATTTCAAATGTTATTCATATAGGAGGTCAACAAAGTACAATGTAATTATAAACATATGAATGTATGAATAGCTTCAGCTTGTTAAACAAAAGGTTAAGAAAACACCCCAATTTATTCTTAATATCGCCCCCTCTGGGGCCAAGAAACACCTTCTCCTTTAATTAGACCTTAAGTGGCAGGGTGAATCCTACTGCATGCATCTCTCACAGGTGTTTGGACAAATTTGATTGACCTCTGATAGGACAATCCCCTCTAATTCTGTAAATATGCTCAGGTATTTGATTTTCTATGTTTGAAGAAGTGTGGCCAACATATTGTGTTCCATACATGTTACATGTTACACAATATATCACATTAGCACTGTTACAGTTGTTAAAACTATAGTGCTTCAATTACTGTACTGCTGTACCTGTGGAGATGTGGACTGATTACTCATTATTGCACAGCAGCAACTACATCTAGCTTGGCCACATGCAGATGGGCCCTGTGTTTATAGCCAAGTCTATTTTTTCATTTAAGGGACACTAGTAAAGAGGCTAGGGGAAAGTAAGGAGCTGATTGTCGGTGACCTTCTACTGACTATGTTTTTACCTTGATCAAATACTTTTCTATAAACAGGATCTACCTAAAGGAGCAGTATCGTGAATTTTTCTTGGTGACTTATATTTAAATGGTACTTTGAATGTAGGTAAGTGTTGGAGTGAGAATTACAAATTTAGAAAAAAAATGATGTCTGTGTTGAACAGCTGGAGACTAATAGCTCATGTTTATGTCTTCTGAGTGTCGGAGCCCGACACTCTGGCCTGTTCCATGCTGAGGGGAGGGGTGAAACAATGTATCAAAATATCATCTGTTCAGTGCTGGCAGCCGTCCAGCATAAGATAACAACATTGAAACATTGCCTGGCCAGAACGTATATATCTAAAACAGAGAGAAAAGCTCTAGAAGTCATTTAGCTGATTTTGACAGTTTTCCCTTCATGTTGGCTCTGCTGCAGAATCGTTCAGTTTACCATTTTCTCTCTCTTTTCTCCACACATTTTTCCATATGATCTTTCTTTCAGCTTTGTATGTTTTGAGCAAAGCTCAACCCAGGATTTTCATCTGGAGTTTTGTTTTGTGCCCCTAGGGGCATCCCAACTTGGGATGCCCTGATATGTGAAATCCCCCAAGTTCGCCTGTGAAAACGTACCTTTCCCTGTTCCACAGCGCATGCGCGGGCTCTCATCCAATCAGCTCTGTTTGCACACAGATGGGGAGCCTGAGCGGTAACCTTCCTGGCTGCCCGGCCTGTCTAAATGACTATCTGCGTGAGCGCACCAGAAAAATGGGGGGATCTGTGGTTATCCAGGGGTTGTTTCCCACAGTGGGCATCCTGATTTAGAATGCCCAAGGGGGAAGTTCAATGGCCGGGTCTTATAGACTTCAGGGTCGGCAACTCAGGGTTTTGTTCCACTTTAATACCTTTAGGTTTTCCTGCACAGTTATTCAAAGAAGGATTTCAGTTATTTTCAGTCAGTTTAGTTTATTTTGTATAGATTTTACACATTTGAGTCACCTGGTCTCATAACAAAAGCATCACCTCACACACACACAGTGTCAGCCTCTGAAGTAAAGTGTTGCTAGGAGACCAGTGGGCTAAATGAAGCAGCTCACTAAATACAACCCAGCAGATCCCCCTATTCAGCAAATGGACTGAGCCATTGTAATTATACAATTTAAAAGAAAGGCATATATTTTTTCCTTTTTCTATCTCCAGGTTATTTATACACATGTTAGAAGCTATTGTGTGGCTATTTAATTATTTATCTTTTTTAATGCACATTTCGAGATACTGCTCCTTTAAGCACTGGCAAATGTTTATATATAATTTTCTTTACTTCTCAAAGTCTACTATATAAGGGGTAATCATTGTAGAACAGGAACCATTTTTTTTCTTTTTTTATGACTTTTCAGAGCCTGTAATTGGGTTTTGCGGGAGATTAGTTGCTCTGCTCTCTCCAATACCCAAGGTGGGTATCCCCTTCTGTGTATATTTTTTCACATTCTCTCTAAAAAGTGTCATCTATTGAGCAATTTCTAGCCCTGGATTTTTCACGTACTGTACTGCTTTTAGGATATGCTTTAGGATATACTGTTGTAATGCAGAATGGTATTGCCACTGACCTATTTCCTGTATGTGGATGTTATTGTCCTACCCGGTTCAACAGCCAAAATCAAATACAAAAAAGGCCATTTCGACAGTAAACCTCAAATATAAACCATTTTCATCTAAAATTGTTATAAACTTTACCAAATACTCCTCTGTACCTTTCCAAATGAGAATGAGGTCATGAATATAGCATCTATAGATTGCTATTTTACAAGTGGGCTGTCACCTTCAGTGATGATCTCTTCCAACCACCCCATGTAGAGATTGGTGAGAGAAGGAGAAAAAGGAGCACCCATAAATGCTCTACAATTTTGAAGCTAGCAGCACCTATCAAACATGAAAAAATTGTGTTTCAAAATAATCCATGTCACAATAATTTCAAAACTTAGATGAAGGCACAAGGCTATCATAACTTTGTTGTGGAGAATAGAGAAAAATAGTGAGGTCATATCGCATCTGCACCATCTTCCACTATCTGGCCAAGGGACACTTTGCAGCTGTACAATGATGAAACCAGGTAGCCCCTGGACCAGTGGCTGCACCTGCAAGTCCAGCCACTGGCCCAGAGGCTGATTCAGGGACCGAATTCCAGCCAAAACAGGGTGGACTTTAACCCTGGTACCTCCCTTGTGGATCTTGGGCAGATAGTGGAAGGTGGGGCAGATAGGTTATCCACCTTCAAATAGTTTGCAAGCCTCTTTGAAAAATCCCCAGCAATTTACACTCTGTTTGTTGTGTTTAGATACATCCTGCCGTGCCTTGGAACTTTATTTCTAGGGCCTGCAACGTATCTGAGGATCTACTAGACACCCTGAGTGTGCTGGTGCTTGTTGTTCTGGGGGGGGGGGGGGGGGGTTAGGCATTTGGGTATTGTTTTAAATATATTTTATATAAACAATATTACACGATCGGAATCTCCTTTGGATTCCTCGCCGACATGATAAGTGCAATTTCTAGGCAAAATCAGTGCAGGAAGGAAAACATTCTGCTCCCTCCTTACCTATCCCATGGTGCTGCTACTGTCTCATACAGGTATGTGCTATGCTGTGCCTCTGTCATAGCAGCAGGCAGTGTCCACTCTCCTTGACTGAGCTCAATATGGGTAGATGAGTAGCCTGTTTTATGGCCTGCAGATATATGCAGCTTAACTTCTGTTTTTCTTCTAAGAGAGCCCTCTGAGCCATGCTGTCAAAGCCAGTGATAGTAAATTCTGATGAAACAGCAGGTCTTCACATTAGAGATCTTTCACCAAGGGTAGATGCATTAGCCAATCGATCGCCAGGTTCCCAATATCTGCATGTCTGGGCCAATCTGGAGTGGTCAGCATCATTGACACAGATTCTGATCAAAGTCTACAAAGAAGACGATGCAGCAATGGATTTGGAGGATATGTGTAGATGAGATTGAACCCCAACCAAGAAGTGACAGGAGCATCTACTCCCCACAAGAAATCCCCCTTGTGATAGTGATGCAAAAGCTGATAACAAAAGATAACATGCGGAATGTCAGTATAGGACATAATGGTTCAGTAGTTTTAGATCTAGATCTAAGATATGTCTTCTTGAACCATCCTTTTTAAAGGCATCAAAAAGGTTGGAACAAGAACCAAGGCTCTACCAAAACCAATATAACAAATTTTAGCTTTGATGATTTCCTGTATCTTTATGAATTAAGTCAGTTTAACGACTGAAGATTTTTCCAACAAAACTAGGTTTTTACAGTTGCCCCGGCTATTGTCTGTTGGTGTTTTAATAGTGAAGTGATATGTCAGTCCGTGAGATATTTTAACCCTTTAACTGCCAGCCTACCTAGAGATTTTGTCACCCCCCGTTGCGAGACCATTTTCACTATTTTGCACTATATATGTTTAACTGTGATATTTGAAAGAATGTCCAGTTATTTCCCAGGAACTTTATATATTGTTTTTTTTTTTAGCAAAGTTTGAACTTTAACATGACATGCCTTTTTTTTGTGCTTTCTCAATAGCTTGCGTGAAATATTTGATAAAAAATGTTAAAAAAAAATCCGTTTTTTTTATATTTTGCAGCTTTTTTGAGTAAAAAATTGTTTTTTAAGAAAATCCTATTGCGTATAAAAGCCCCATTCCTCCTGGTTACAACAGTAGCAATTAATGTATCCAATCTTTTCCAGTAAACACCTCCAAACTGAAACAGCGCTTTAAGAGATTTTCAGATAAAATACAACTACTATGCACACCTTGCAGTTTTTCAAGAAATACCCCCACAAACTATATATTCTCTCGAAGAACACACCTCAAGCTTTCTAGGCATATTGGGCTTATTGTCATGGGCACAGTTTTCTGGAAGTAATCCCTTGATGAATTCTTTGGTTGCACAGGGTTTTTCCAAGAAAAGTATATAAAAAAAAAGCAGAATCAAAACCACATTTACCAAAAAGGCAATATATAAACAGGTTAAATATAAAACAGCAAGGTCCTCTGAACAGAACAATAACGAACATGCATAGCTACTTACAGGTAGGCTTATCCAACATTCCAAAGTAAAGCGTAATTTTACTTAAAAAAATCTCGTGCTTGTGCTCAAATCATATATTTATTTATTATATATTTATTATATTCATATACACCTTAAGCTTTCTAGGTATACCCCAGTCGTAGTGAACGCATATTTCTGAAAGTAATCCCTTTTCCACCTTTTCTTAAAATATCACAAGAAAAAAACAAGCTAAATCTGAAAGCACATGGTCCCCTGAAAGGAACAATACTCAACATGCATAGGTACTTTTAATTCCTTTATCTGCCAGCCTACTTGAGATTTTACCACTCCCCTATTGACACCCTCTATTGCGATATGTGATTTTTGCAGGAATTTCCAGGAAAATTATATATTGTTTTTCTTTAACAGAGTTTGGGCTTTAATATGAAGAAAAAGAAAACCATATTGCTTGTAAAAGCTTCATTTCACATGATTACAATGGTAACTTATATGTATCGGTAGCCCCCCATTCCTTCCCAGGAGACGCCTCCAAAATTGAAATGAGCGCTTTATGGATGTAAGGCTTGCCAGTTAGCAGGTCCATTTTAGCTGATAACACCCAATCTCCGCAGCTATCTTTACCTTTAGACAAGCCCCCATTTGCCTGGATGCAAGCAGGCCTCACTAGGCACGGTTGCCACCAGACCTGCAGATGGTTGAGCATAACTGGGGTTCACAGGAGGTCAGCAAGGGTCATACACAGGAAGTCAGTCCAACAGGCATAAATGCAAGAGGGTAACCGGAGGAAGGGTAAGAGGACAGGCCAAAGGTAAAAAATGAGGATGGAGCAAGGTACTGTAGAGAGCAGGCAGTGGCAAGGTCAAGGATTACAAGGTCAGCGACAGGGGTTCAGAGGAGACAAGGTCAAAGATCAATATGGGTCAAACACGAGAAGCAAAAGATACAGAGTACAGCACAGCATCCATGCACTAGCTATCATGGCCACTGATGACTGGGATTGTGGCACCTAAATATTGGAAGGTGTGCAGGGATTGGCTAGGGCAGCCTTGAGCTCACTGGCCCAATAACACCAGAGCTGATTAGCCCACACCAAATTCAAGGGCTGAGCCCATAACATTATTAGGGCTCATTGGTCCATTCAAACTAGCCTCCACCGGCTGCGCTACCTGTAGCACTACTGGAGGGCTTAAAGTGCCAGGGATGCGGGAGGATGTAGCAGCATGGCGAGCCGCTCTAGCCAAAGCCGGACGAGCTGGCTGGGTGACGGATGACTCAGTGCGCCGCTCGACAACACCACTGAAGTAAGGAGCAAGTGAGTGAGCTGTTGTGAAAATGGCATTTTCAAATAAAATACTATCCATACTATCAACGGTTACCATAGAAATGTTTTTAAAAAACAACATTGGGTCCCCCCTCCCAGTAAAACCAGCCTGGGCACCAGCTTTTGGGAGCTTGCAGCCCCCAGCCCTGAAGGCTCCTAACCCACATATCTCTTGCAGGCTGCGGGTTATTCTGCCCCCCCCCAGCCTTTGGGGAGGAAGGTAATAGGGTCTGGGGTTAACGGCAAATCACCCACTTGCTGCAGGTGACTTGCTAGTCCTTTAAGCCTTTTGAACTGGTATAGGGGTATTGTGGATCCGTTACCAGTTCGCAAATTGCATTTATTAAAAATAATCTTTTTTTTTCTCTACTCACCATCGATCCTACACCACTGTCCCGCGCCAATCCCTCACAGCTGGCTGATTGGCAGAAGCTGAGTGTGAGAGGCAGGGGATCAGAGACCCTTGCCTCTGCACCCACCTGCTACCAATCCCCAGTTATTCTGACTCCTCCTCCAAAGTGGAAGGAGCAGGATGATGTCATCCTGCTCCTCCATCACAAGCCTCTGTTAAGCGGCCCAGGGAGCAACCAGAAGCCGGTAGCACTGGAACGGCCCTCTGGGGCCTGCTGAAGATCTCAGGGGGTGGATCGGGGACATCCCAGGGGAGAGGAGACCCACACCACTAGATTGTGGCCCCAAGTGAGCATTTTTTGGCCATAAGCAGGGGAAAGCCAGGCGAATAAAATTTACATGGTTGCCATTAGAGGGGGTAAATTTCCCCAAGAAACTTAAGCTTACCTCCTTTCAACAACGGGTGATGACTGCAGAATACAGTGCCCCGGCTAGGCTTCTGACAGCTTGGATATCCACCACAGGGAGGAGCTTTTATACTAGGAGCTGACATCAGCTCACTCTGTCACTATAAATACCCCCTGCATCTTCAAAGCCCAGGGAAGTACAAAAGAGCCTAGGGGACTGCAGAAGGGCTGGCCACTCAGCATCCGTGCCTTTGTCTACCATAGTTGGTGGCCGAGCTAGTTTTGCTTAGATAGGTGGGACCACATGCCTTTTTTTTAAGGGTTTAACCCCTAACAATTGAAAAAAGGCATGGGGTTTCCCTTCTCTTTTTTTTAGTGTTTAACCCTTAAAAATAAAATGACATAGGGTCCACATCTCCAAGAGCGGGGTAACCCCATGCCTTTTTTAATTGTTAATTGTTTTGTAATTTTTAGGGGTTAAACTCTTACATTTTCTTAAACTGTGTATAGTCCCACCCAAGCAAAACCAGCATGGCCACCAGTTTAGTGGCTGGTAAACCAGGGTGCAAAGGCCGAACTGCTGGCCCATGGTAATGGGGGGAAAGTTTATGGAAAGTCACCCGCTTTGCTGCCAGCCCCTCCTGCCCTTTGAACTGGTATAGGGGTCTCAATTCTGACACAGAGAAAAAGGGAAACATATTATTTTTTACAAAAAACTTTCACTCATCTCTAGTCCCCAGCATCCCGATTTCTAGGAACCTTAATCATCTTATCTGGTTTAACCATTTAGCTGTTGCATATTTATCAAAATTTGAATGGTTAGGGAAAACAATATTTGAGTGACTCTTAATTAAAACTTCAGGAGCCAGGAGTGGAATCATCTTAATTGACAATCCTAGAGATGCTGTACTCCAACCCATCGTTGGGAATGGAAATTCTAGAAGTCCAGCATCCTCTAAATGAATCAGAAAACATTTGCTCATATGAAATGCTAGTTGATGAAAATACGTTATAATTTCTTTGGCTTTTCATTAGGTTTGTTTTGCATGTATAAACCCTGACATCTTACCTGATTTAAGTGTGGTACTGTATAGCTTTGTAAATGAATACTCCAATGGCTGGTCACATTTGTGCATTTGTGCCTTATCTCTTATGCTCCTGCTGCATATTCTATAATTAGAGTAAAGCAAATAGTTTATAAGAAGGCCTGTTTGTTCTCTGTCATATTCATAATTAGTACACCAAGATACCCTGATAATCTATATTGCTGCTTAATGTCAGCAGGAAACCTTACAGCTTGAGGATGTTGGATTTATGGCTACATTTACTAATTAAACAATAAGGATGAAGTCTTTAAAATCCTGTTGTGGAAAATATATATTCCCTAGAAATAATAAAATATTCATTTCATAATGCATTTATTTCTCATTGTTATTATCCTAATTCCCAAACTTAGATTAGTTTAGTTACCAAAGTCTTAGTCTTTTTTATTTATATTATTATGTATGACAACGCTGAGCTTGTTTTGTACAATGCAAAAAAGTAAAACATAAAAGCAAAATTTGCAAGGGCTCCATTTAATAATTTTGACCATAGCAATCCATGTCAAAATATCTAGTTAAATCATATGAATTTACAAATTGTGGGTGGAAAGTGGTAAGGGAACTTACAATAAAAAAAATTGGTTGCATTTGTCAATTTTCTTCCAAAAAGAAAGCTTTCTGACTGGCCGTCATGAAAAACTCTAAGCAAGCCCCTGTCATGTAATAAGTGTGCAAATGAGCAAATTAACTTTTTTAGACTTCAAATTCCATAAATTTGGTTATGTCAGCAGCTTTGCCTGCAAAGCCCTATTCAACAGCAAGGCTTGGTTGCTGGCAGCCTAACTCTAGTCAGAGTCAGCAAGATCTGGTTCTCCCTGTCCCCTTCCCCCCCATGGCAGCCCTGTTGCTCAATGTCCATCCCCTGGGTGAACCTGTTTGGCTGCCAATGGTCAGGGGGGGGGGGGGGGGGAGCTGAGTAATCTTGCCTGATTATGGCTTGAGCACAACAAAATGGTTTTGTGGTAATCTGAACCTCCGTGATCATGATGCTGTAAGTCACATTTGCTAATTGATGGTGCAACCTACCAGTACCGCAAGCGAGATCAGCGTTTAGTACATTACAGGAAATTACATTAAACAATGGGAAAAGTGTTGATAAATACTGTGATTTGTGATCTTTAGGTTTGGTTTTCCACCACAAACTTTTTTTTAGTTTATTTTAGATTTTAAGGCCCTTTATCTAAACTGTAAATAGTATATTTTCACATTTATGAAGTATACCATTATATTCCCACCATCTTACACAGCCAAAGGATTACTTTTTCCTGCTTGAACACATTTTACTGGCTCAAAACATTATTCCTACATTTTCTATAATGAAAGAAACCCCTGCAACACCTGAGAGAGATGAGAGGTGGTGGGGCATTGGTAAATTCATAATACCCTGCACCTCTAATTGTCGCTAAGTGTCATAAATACGACACATGTCTACGATTATAAATAAGCCCCATCAGGTCTTTAAAATTATCTATAGGTTAAAATTGGAGATTTGTTTCTGGTGGTTATACCAGTAATATTAGTACCAATAAAATCACAAATGGGGAACCATAGAGATTAACTGTTTCTTCTACCTACAAATACCAATTTCAAGTATAAGGAAGCGAAGCACACCCAATATATTCATATGCAAAAAATAGATTTTAATTCATAAAAAGAGGATACTAGCAGAAATTTACACTATTATATACAATTACAATGGTGACAACAAACTTAATCAAAAATAGGAAAAAAGAAAAAAGGAATGCTCAAAATGTATATATCTTTCAAGAAAAGGATACACTATTCCAACAGTGCCATAGATGTTGTCCTGGGGGGGCTGTATGTACCAGAGTACTGTAAAGTATAAATATAGATTATCCTTAGCAGTAACAGTAATCAGAAAACTATATGAAAGGTAAAAAAGTTACCTCAGTATATACTAATCCGGTACCAATACAGAGATCCCCAGTGAAGTCACATACAGGGTTAGGTGTCTAATGTATCACCATGATTAAGGTCAAAGCATCAGTATATATATATACATTCAACCATAATACATTTCAATATGTATCTGCATCAGTGCATACTGTTGTCATCATTTAACAGACACACGGTAAAACAACAATTTTGCTTAAAGACGGGTCTAATCATGACGCCCAGTCAGAGTTATGAAAGGTAAAAAAGTTACCTCAGTATATACTAATCCGGTACCAATACAGAGATCCCCAGTGAAGTCACATACAGGGTTAGGTGTCTAATGTATCACCATGATTAAGGTCAAAGCATCAGTATATATATATATACATTCAACCATAATACATTTCAATATGTATCTGCATCAGTGCATACTGTTGTCATCATTTAACAGACACACGGTAAAACAACAATTTTGCTTAAAGACGGGTCTAATCATGACGCCCAGTCAGAGTTATGATAAGCAACATAGCAAAATATAAACCTGTAGTGGCAGTAGCATTGTACAAACAGAACACATATGATACAAATGATCGCTCAATAAACCATTACTGACGTTATATCATACAGATACTCTTAATTTCAAATTAAATAAATATAGAAGAGACGCCACCGATTATAGGGAGGACAGGGTCTATACGTGGCGAGAGGAAAGAAGAGATAGAAACAGACAAAGAGACACCAGGGCTTCACCGATAGATAGTGATAGCAATAGCAGCAACTCAGATACCACCCAACCACGTTTTTTAGAGAGACCCTGAGGTCGCAGAGGACGAGGAAACAGACGCGAAGGGGGCGTAGAAAACCAAGGGCGACGGATGGCCACACGCAGCCACACCCAGAACACGACTTGACCATCAATCTTTCCAAACGGACTCTGACAGAGGACGAGAGAAGTGTACTGAATAAAGGATTAGGATTCACCCCGACTTACAGAGGTAACCAAACCGAGACTAATATTGATCTTCAACGTTTTTTTAGAACAATTAGACTGAAGGCACATTTCCACACAGATACCATTGAGATGGGCCCAAGGACGGTATCAAAGCTTCCACCTAATATAGACATCTCCAAATGCAAACCTAAAAGTAAGTGGTCTCCGCCCACCACACCCCCCTCGGTAGAGACATTTATTAAACTTGTAGAACGTGATGTCCAGAAAATCTACCAGAAAGATCATAGAAAAACTAGAAACCCTAATAATTTAACTAAGAAAGAACAGAAAGCCCTTCAGGATCTGTCCAGAGACAATAGTATCATTATTAAGCCAGCGGACAAGGGGGGAGCAGTGGTGGTTATGGACCGTGAATTCTATCATCAAGTTATAAGGTGTCAATTAGCAGACACCAGTGTCTATAAGGAACTTAGTGAAAACCCACTTCCGTACATTAAGAAGGAACTAGATGACCTGTTAGATCGTGCCCTAAATGAAGATTTGATTGACAAGAAATTGTATACATTTATGAAATCTGAACATCCAATAACTCCGGTTTTATACATTTTACCAAAAGTGCATAAGGATCCACAGAACCCACCGGGTCGCCCGATCGTTGCTGGCACCGAATCTATATTCCAGAATGCCGCCACTTTTTTAGACAAGCTCCTACAACCTAAGGTACACACTACATTATCATACATATTAGACACTGGAGATTTTCTAAACAAAATCAACAATTTGGGAACATTACCAGAGAACCTATTTCTTTGTAGTATGGATGTGAGTTCTCTGTACACGTCTATTCCACACGATCTTGGAATTATAGCGGTGGAAGAAGCTCTGAGTATGATGGAGACATCTACAGAGTTTAATATCTTCTGTATAGACCTACTCACACTTGTCTTAACTAAAAATTATTTTCTATACAACGACAAATATTATTTACAGCTCCAGGGCAAGGCTATGGGCTCGAATGTGGCTCCGTCGTATGCAAATGTATTTATGGATAGGTTTGAGAGACTCTTTGTGTACACGGATCAATCATTTCAATCTCAGGTAATACTGTGGCTCCGTTATATTGATGACATATTCTTTCTATGGCAGGGAACGGAAAGTGACCTCCTGGCGTTCACGGACAGACTTAATCATCAACTTCCAACCATTAGCTTCACATTGGAATATAGCAAAAAAGAGGTACATTTTTTGGACGTGACAGTATCCATATGCGACAATAATTTGACCACAGACTTGTACACCAAACCCACTGATAGAACAACATTTCTTCATCACACTAGCTTCCATACTCCTTCTTTGAAGAGAAGTTTACCATATAGCCAATTTATCAGATTGCGAAGAATCATCTCGAATGATGATTTGTTTTTATCACGCTCTGATAAACTCATAGAAGAGTTTCAGACTAGGGGCTACCCTAAAGATGACCTGCTATTAGCCCGTGAGAGGGCCCTGAGTAAGGACAGAAAACAATTACTTAAACACTGTCTGAGAGATAAACCAAAGCGTATTCCAGCTATCCTGACTTTCTCCACACTGTCACCCAAGATAGAACAGACAATTAAAAAACACTGGCACGTACTGAGTAGTGAGAATACACTAGAAGGGGTCTTTTCAGACCTCCCCCTCTTTGTTAGAAAGAGACCACAGAATTTTAGAAACAGCTTGATTAAAGCTGACACGTATATTCCACCACAACAGAGGACTTGGCACCAGTCATGGATACCATCTAGTGAGACAATTAAGGGTATGTACAGATGTGGCAACTGTGCACAATGTAATTCTGTTATTAAGGGAGACACATTTAACCATCCCCGTTCTGGAAAACAGTATGCTATTAAAACTTTTTTTAATTGCAACTCCACATTTGTGGTATACATTCTGAAATGCCCATGTGGCATGATGTATGTGGGCAAAACAACAAGACCGTTAAAAAACAGAATTAGTGAGCACAGGAGTGCAATACGGCGGGGTGATGTAGACTCACCTATCGCACGACATTTTTTACAACATAACCACCAAGTGTCACAGCTTAGATTTATGGCTATTGATTACCAGCCATCATTGCGTCGGGGGGGGCGACAGGAATAAGCTACTATTAAAACGTGAACTAGACTGGATACTTAGACTAGACACTATGACCCCGAAAGGCCTCAACGAAGAACTAGATTACACCCCATTTATATAGATAATTTATTCTATTTCTTCTTCTAGTTAAAATACACATAACACCACACTATATACTGTGGTGTTTAGTCTAATGTATTGAGTTCACTATAGTATCTCACTCAACGATGTAGACATTTCTCCCTATATCTGAATGACCGTAGAGACTTGTGAAACGCTTGGATGAGACCTATGTAGTTGGAGGTCCCCTTTAAATCTATGAGTCCCAGCTGTATGAGTATTGCTAGGGACGATAGGTTGGAGACCCCTTTTAATAATGAGTATTTGACATATGAATGCTGGTAAGGGATATAATGTTCCCCCCATTAGACCTCTGTCCTCCTATATATCAAAAGGGGATGGCGATATGGAGTTCCCCTTTAAATTTAGTTTAGTTCCTCGGGAGTACAGTTAGTATCGTTTAGATAGTCTCTATGAGCCATGGATTTTGGCTTGCCCCTACAAAAGGTGTTTGTGATATATAACTTCCTTGGAGTATAACGTAGTTCCCCTTTAAGGTATACAGTGGGTGTTCTACAATGTTACGACATATATTATCCCGCTCTTTAAATTCTATTGAGATGTGGTGCATTGAGAAATATAGGATTTTTCTAATTTAACATGATCGCTTGAATGACACTTTGATTTTAATTAATTTTATGTGTTTTAATTTTCCCTAACAGACCAGAAGTGAACACTGTATTGATGCTTTCCCCGGAACACTTGAATATATGACTGCACTCCCTAAGAGACTTCACCATCAGCACATTATATGCATTGTCTGTTTTCTCTTGTATCTCTGCAGCGCATTTGCGCCGCCATTTTGGTGGAGCCCAGAGGACCGACGCCCCGTGCGTCAGTGTTTACTGCCTGGAGAATGCGATGCGTCATTTCCGGCCCCTAGGGGCAGACGTCAGCATAGCCAGGGGCTTTACACTGTCCGGGACGCGGACTCCGGGAGTGGGACCGCCGGGCGGTTGCCGGAAGTGCGCCGCTCATCGTGTTCACACACTGGCCGGCCAGGGGGGAAAGCTGTCAGTATAAAGGCGCGCTTGGGACAGGTAGGAGGTATCGCTACCCTGATGAAACGGCCGTGTGCCGTGAAACGTCGGTAATGGTTTATTGAGCGATCATTTGTATCATATGTGTTCTGTTTGTACAATGCTACTGCCACTACAGGTTTATATTTTGCTATGTTGCTTATCATAACTCTGACTGGGGGTCATGATTACACCCGTCTTTAAGCAAAATTGTTGTTTTACCGTGTGTCTGTTAAATGATGACAACAGTATGCACTGATGCAGATACATATTGAAATGTATTATGGTTGAATGTATATATATATATACTGATGCTTTGACCTTAATCATGGTGATACATTAGACACCTAACCCTGTATGTGACTTCACTGGGGATCTCTGTATTGGTACCGGATTAATATATACTGAGGTAACTTTTTTACCTTTCATATAGTTCTCTGATTACTGTTACTGCTAAGGATAATCTATATTTATACTTTACAGTACTCTGATACATACAGCCCCCCCAGGACAACATATATGGCACTGTTGGAATAGTGTATCCTTTTCTTGAAAGATATATACATTTTGAGCATTCCTTTTTTCTTTTTTCCTATTTTTGATTAAGTTTGTTGTCACCATTGTAATTGTATATAATAGTGTAAATTTCTGCTAGTATCCTCTTTTTATGAATTAAAATCTATTTTTTGCATATGAATATATTGGGTGTGCTTCGCTTCCTTATACTTGAAATTGGTTTATGAATTTACATAGGGACCATAAGGGGAATTGGTCCCAAAGGAAGTAGCACCCTATTTGAGCAGCAAACTCTATTTTTTGATTTTTTTGCATTCTTGTGGAGTGCCGACCTATCTTGTAACTTCTACCTACAAATAACCTCACTGGTGAAAGGGACTTTTTATCTGTAAATGAAAAACTTAATTTCTGTTAAGACAGCTGAAAGTCAGTAGAGATTATGGGAAAATCTTTAAGGTCAGACTCTTCATTGCGTAGTGTAATCCTCTTGACTCTTGCCATTTGTTTAATGAAGAATCCAGCAGTTGCATGTCATTCTTGAACACATTCTTTTTGATGTATAGATTTTTATATATTGCTAAAATTGATTTTCAGTATTCTCAACATATTATTTTCTGATGATAAAACTGTTCTTTGGTTATAGGCTGGCAGAAATGAATAATTATTTTAATGTCAGTGACCTCCCTGTGCCTCACTTCCCATTCTCCAGCAACTGGGCAGGAATTTTGTTTAGCAAAAAAGCACATGGAACAAAACTGGCAAAGAAACCATATCATAATGTATGTTTTGTACACAATCTTTCAGTCCTGCTGGTGCTCATTGATTTCCGCTACATTACCTCTGTCATGACCCACAAGAAAGTAATGCTTCATTTTCCCAGTGGTGTCTAAGACATCAAGTATTAATTTAGTTGGTGTGGAAAATGAAGACTGAGTCCTATCTACCTTAAAACCTTATGCCAGGGATTCCCCCTATAGAGCAAACAGATCTGCTGAGGATGAGGTAACTCTGACTATCAAGTACACTCTGGACAATCCAGGAACTTACAGTATATCAGAATGCCATTTTGGATTATTGCTTCTATACGCATTCAGTACCATTTATCCACACATCCTTCATGGTATGCTGCTAGCAATGGTCATCCATTCTAAGGGACATATATATGAGGTGCGTCTGTTAGCTATAGCACCAACTTTAGCACAGGCATTAGCGTTTAATCTGGAGCTGTGCTGTGTACTACACTGGCGCTAGCGGTCACTGCAACAAACGCTACTAATTAGCTTTGTTTTTGCACTTAAAGGAGCACTATCGAGAAATATGGCCTGATTAAAATCCATAAAAATATGCTGGATGGCGGAAGGAGGGGTCACTTATACACCCAGCATCAAGAAATATACAGTCAGGCTTGTTTTTTTTATTTTAATGAAAATAAATGGACATCCGGGTTGACAGGCTCTGTCACCCCTGATAAACTAAACCTGTCACCCCTGAATTTTATTCCTACAAGGAGAGGAAAACCACAAGCTTGGGGGGAGTTTTATTCAGTCTTGGTGTATAAGTGACCCCTCCTCTCATTAGCGGACGTGTTTATATTTATTTTTAGTATTACACAATTTCACGATAGTGCTCCTTTAAGTATTGGCCGGCCTATGTTGGCACCTTTTGGACCCACCGGCCGATTATCCCAGCGCCAGTGAAAGCCACTTTGTACTGCTATTATTCCGGCGCTCCCCAGCATATTTATGATTTTTCTCCTCCTTGAAATCTTTGGCGCTGTATTTTTTCAGTGCTGGTTAGCATTTCTTCATTACAGCTACAAGAAATCACTGCTGAGGACATTTAGGCAGCGTTTTAATTGTTGGTGTCCTAATTACACATTGTTAAGCAAAGGAAGCCATTAAAATCAATTTTAAAAATTCCCAAGAAAACAATTTTGGCCCATCGAGTTCCTAGGTTTCAATTATTGACAAGTCAAGATGCAAGTTCTGTACAAAGAAATGCATTTAATATTAATTATAAGCATTAAACACTTCAATCCAGTTCTGCCCATTGTGCTCTATGAGATCTTGAGCAACAGCGCGAGGTTTCATCTGGATCTGCATCCTTTTCGGTGCCAGCTTTAAATAAGACACTAGTTGGTGGCCGGCGAGAGCGTTTTTTTAGTTGTTAAATTCAACGCTGTGTGCCACGGAGGCCATAAAAGTGGCTCTCATGCATCTTAACTCCCCAATATCTGGATGGGTAAGAAGATTAGACCCCTTTTAAACCCCCTGCCAAGCCAACAACCTTGGTGCTCCCACAGGGTAGCATACTTTCCCTCATGCTGGTCTCTTTTTATTCTAATGACTGTACAGTACCACCTATTCCCCTGCTGAGATTCTGAAGTTTGTGCATTATACTATGGTCAGTTACTTCTCAGTGACAATGAAGAATCAGCTTACTTGAGTAAAGTTCTACTATAGGACAGTATTTAGGATTACAAGTCCATATTTATTAAAGAGCTCACTTAGAAATACGTAAAAGGAGACAACTGGTTTAGGGGTTTTTCAACAAACTGAAATAAAAATATGCATATGAAACATAGACCATTTCTTTAATAATAAAGCCAGAAAACAGAATAACTGTATCTGACTCTGTAATCAATTGATTAACCTAAAGTATTTACACACGGAAAATTTTGAAAGATGATCTCAAACTTGTGTGTGCAGCATATGGAACGAAAAGGCAAATGTCTATAAAACCTTTTTCATGGATTTCAGTTTCTGTTTAGCTTATAATTTGTCATTACTCGGTCCTGTGGGAAAGACAATTGGGTTGATTCAAAGAAACATGTAACAGCTTGGATTTGGCTCACGATCATCCTATTTTTCCCGTCCGCTCGTGCGTTCGTATGAACTTGCGAGTGATTCAATAAGCAAATACGCTTCTATCCTAAAATATACGTCCGTTCGTATGGCAGTTCGGGAATCAGACCTATGTCAGTTTCCATCCTGAATTTTCCGTTTCATTTCTCAGGTTGCAACATTGGTTTTGCCCTTTTTCCTTTTTTGTCTGGACGTAAATCCTTCTGATCTTGCGGCCGCGCACTACAAACTTAGCTCATTAAAGTGCATTCTAAATATTTGGTCTTATTTTTCTTTATTTCATTCATTTTGTTGAAACCAACCATTAATGAATGCATTTGCATAATAAAATCTTACTTTGTTTAATTTTTAGTTAACTTGCATTTTTTACTTGTGGATTTAATTTTAATATTTTGGCTTCAAATGGTACAACTTAAATTTTTGGTGTGTGGTTACCCACACCCTCTACATACAGATTGCTCTCAAATATTAAAAAACACCCAGCAACTTCTGCATGTTATGAGTCTAGAAACAGCCAAGATGGCGGCTCAGGTATTCTCGGGCAGCCTGCAAACAGAAAGGGCCTTGTGACTGTCCGTGCCCCCAGCTCTGGGGGCAAAATACAGCAGTAACCCACATCCTGCACTTTATCCCGCTCTCCTCTCCTCAGTAAGTGTGATGCATCTGACCAAAGATGTGCTTAACTAATTAAACAAAGCAAAGGTAAACAACTAAAACAATAAATGCTATCTAAAAATATTATTCTAGTACATCAATTTAACAATAAATAACAAAGGACATAAGTTTCTTTAATTAACGCAAATATATTGCAAAATAAAGGTTTACATGCAAAGGACTAATTAAGGTCCACATTAAAATGCTTTTATAAGGCATACATGGAAATGTATTAAATCAGGCATGCATTGCCATACAATTAATGGCCTCGGCCATGCTGATACATGCAGTTCATTGGAGCACAAGACGCGCAGACTCCTCCACATAGCCAAAAAACCTGTTCACGAACAGCAATCCGGCTGCTAAAAGGTGTCGGCTGTGGCTTTCTTTTAAAACGCGTTTACAGGTTTCTCTGAATCACACCTAAACACATCCAATTATCCTAAGTTTTACGTTTTCATCGTAAGTTTTAGGATTTGATCCTAAGTTTTACGTTTTGATCCTAAAATTTACGAACGCACTGCCGCTGATCGTAAGAGCATATACGCATTCGTACGTAGGCTCGTGCGAGTCGGGAATGGCCAAAAAAACAGGAAAAAATGACTAACACCCACCCAAACTTACGATTCTCGATACGAAATCAATTAACTTTGGCTCTTTGAATCGAGGGGAATGTGTCTATGTGTCTCAGTCTTGCCATTCCTCTATATTTTTATTTATATATTTAGTAAATGTGTTATGGTGTTGTGTGATTCACTTGGGGTCCATCACCAGAAGTGATTAGGATGGGTGGATGAGCTAATTTATTCGAAAAAATATAAGTACAACTTATTCTTTTTTCATGCTCTGATGGCTCTTATCCTGGCAGCTCTGATGTCTCTGAAGGGGCACACATCTGAAAGTATGAAATATGTCGACAAGTGGTTTAAATAGTTCTTAGGTGACAAAAATTATACTTTAGAAACTACGTTTTTTTTTACGTATTTGGCCAGTTATTCAGAAATTAATTTTGAGGTCAGACATGAATGTAGAATGGGAGGCTGTGATGGATTGACCAAAGAGAGTGCTAGAGGATCCTCTGATGGACCCCAGACACCATTAGGGCAGTACAAAAGATCCAATGTTTCTGGCTTGCCAGGAGTTTTTTTTTTTACAGTAAGTTATATTTTGTTATTTGGTCAATAAACATTAGATTTTATATTGTTACAAGTTAATTGTGTTTTAGTTGAAGGATGACCCTAGGGTAATTTCCTCTGTTGGACCCAAAAATTATATTCTATGTTGGGCCCAAGGTGCTCCAATCTGACCATGGCGAGAGGATGTTACAATCTCTATTCTCATCCATTCCAAAATTTTCGATGATGGTAAGGTCAGGACACTGCATTGGTCTGTCAAGTTCTACACCAAGTTCATACAACCATGCCTTTATGGACTTTGCTTTGTGCACTGGAATAGAAAGGGACTTCATTATGTGGGGTCTGGGTGCTGTGGCTGCTATGCCACTTCCTTAAAGAGGAGCAGCAACCACTGCCCTCAAGTCTATAAGACTCTAAGGATGATGGTCTACCTCCTTTTGGAACGTCTGTAACCCATGAAACCGCTGTGCAGGCTGGAGAGGAGTAACTGCGAGAATACTTGCTTCACCCCCTCCATTCAGCCTTCTATTAATGATGTGATTCAGATTGGGGTAGAAGCTATATTTGATCCGGATCCTGCATTTCATTTAGTTTGCCCATCACAGATACCAGATTACCTGACATGCCACCCAGTGCTGCTAAATAAAGAACTTGCCTTCTCTGCATCATCCCACCTGCCAGTTGGCACCTTCCTTGGCTATAGGGGGTCTTCAACATCCCTTGCCAGATCGCCTGTTGCCTCCTCTGGCTCTACCGAGGTCCTCTTTAGGCAGCGGGATGGGGTCAAAAGATGGCGCCAATTGTGCCATCTAGAGAACAGGGTAACTCAGGTCACCCCTGCTTCTATCCCGCTAGTCAGAATTAATGAAAGGAAGGCTGGGCATTTGAGGATTCCCCTCATGTGACCAACTATGTCACAAGAGGGGAGAGGTAATGAGGGGGTTTTCCTCGAAAAATCCCCTCCAGTTATGTGTTGGTCACACATGAGAGATTGCAGTGTGGCTCTACCTCTCTAGTATTAAAGCATTCTCCCCCACCTAGCTGTCATTAACCTTGTCTGGAAACCGAAGGGGAAGAAGGGGGGACCTGTGTCCTCTTCCCTCCATTTAAGACAGCACTGGACGCCAGGAAAGGTAAGTATAGGTTAAGATTATTAACCTTTGTGTTTTGTTTTTCACTTTACTTTTGAACTGGCTAGTGGCCATGATAGTGCGGATGAGCCCACCACCCCAAAAAATTCAGAGAAAAGATTCAGATCCTCCTCCTCCAAGCTTACCAGCCCAGCAAACCAAGCATAGAGGCTGATAATCCCATGGCAAAAGGGGCGAACTTCTAGCCCTGGTCCTAGCTATTACCAGCCCTTATGCCCCATGGCACAAGTGCCGCAGAGCACTGTTCTTATCTGCACCACTCTGGCAATTGCTGATACAGGTAATGTCTTCAAACTGGTATACAGTATCTATTCACTACACTTCATGCAGGTAGTAGATATACAGAGAGTGAGCTTGCAGAAGACTGTGATGTAAGAAACATGACAAGTCATTATAGGGAAATACAGCTAAGCTTTTATGAAATGGGCCATAAGGAACCAAAAAGCTAAACATGTTTTAAAGAGAACCTTTTTGTAAGGTTGGTGGCTTCTTTTTCTCTTCTGGGTTAGGACTGTGGCTCCATACCCATGATTTACTTATCAGAATGTTGCTTCCGAGTTTTGTAGAGTCCTGTGGCTCTGTGTTGTTATAGTGGGAGCAGATTTCCTGGCTCTTAACAGGCAAGCTAATTAGCAGCTTTGGCTTTAAGCAGCAGGAATTAATGCAGAAGGGTTTAAACCTGTTGTCACTGCCTTAAGATGATTAACAAGCCGGGAAGTCAGTCAGGAAGTCTTGGATATGTATACCAAAGTACCACTTTGGTCTATGTTGCTAACATAAACACATGCTGCTAGGTAAAAACCGTTCTTTTATAACAGTGAGTTATACACAGTTAGCAATGAAAAAATAACAGAAAAGATCAGCACCTTCAGAATATCAGTTTAGCACACAAACTTTTAAAAATACCATCGAACATGGAATTGCCCTTTAAAGTGATCACTATGCATTCCTAGGACGTAAGGTGAGATATACAAAACAACTATTTATAACAGAACAGTGTATGCTTGAAATAAAGAGGAGCTTAACACAAGAAGTGCATGCTGGGAATAAGCAAAGGGGCAGGTAAAGGAATCCATCAGTAGTAAATGCTGTGAATCGATGGTGTACTTATCATGTGTAAGCGAGATTTAAGGGTAAATATTACCCACCCTGGCAGGCTCTACCAACAGTACATGTGGATGAGTACCTATGTATGCCCCAAAAAAGGTTGCCTGTAATTCTAAGCAGTGGGAGAAGCCATGACAACCATTACACTTTGCCATTAAAAGCAAACGAAAGAATGGCCACCTTCTGAGAACAACAGTACATATATCATCCAGACATACAAAATTGCGTTTTAGTTATAATGATCATACTCTGACAATATCCTACGTTGACATTATTAACTAAAGCATTATATTTAATTGTCTTAACTTATGTGATACTGATATCTAAAAATAACTGCATTTATTTTGGCCCATGAAAAATAATGTAAAACATGTACAGCACCAAAGGTGAAATAGGTTCCCAAATATGTTTTACGCAATTTAAAAAAAAACGTATCTATAGCAGGTGATTTTTTTCTGCATTAAAATATTGAGCTGTCCAAGTAAGGTTGCTGACTCATTTTAAAATACTGATCACATTTGTAAGCATGTCCAAAGTGCATTCAACATTGAACAGTGAGATTGATTAAGTAGCAAAGTCACCTTCCTTGAGTATCAACGTATACTGGTCGACAGGCTCTTGAGATGTTGCACCATTGTTTGTTTTCTTATGATGTATGATCATTATCTTACACTGTAGGGATTTGCCTATTTTCCTGATGTTGTCAAACATGGTGAGATTATGTTTCGAATATTGTAACTGACATGTTCCTTAAAAGCTATATTGTTAACAGGAAAACCGCATACAAAATGGCATAAAGCATAATTATTAATTGAGGTGATTAACTGAAAAAAATTACTCTGCAACAGTAGTGGACAAATCTAAATTTTACTGAAAGATTTGGATTCAGTTTGATGGGAAAGACCCCTTCCCTTATAATTCACATATTATTTACTACTACTAATAAGAATAATACATTATTATGATTATCTTTTTTACTAACAAGATAACAAGAATTCTAAAATGTTTGGATTGTTGCCATTATAGTTATACGTTATTAGTTATAAGCGATCTGCACAATCAAGAGGCTAGTTGGAGACCTATAGGTAATAATATCCACAAACTTTTTGTTGGTTGTAAGCTCTCAAGGGGAGGGCCGTCTCTCCTAATGTTGTAATATACCTAATGCCCCACGGTTTCACTTATGCAAGTACAGTAGACTGTGGATCTCATTTTGGGATGTATTGTAGTGTAATGGTATAAAGACGTAAGCCATCAAAACGTCAAGGTCCAAGCACTGCAGTGTAATACTATAAAGATGTAAGCCATCACTACTTCCTGGTACCAGTACTGCAGTGTGATTGTATAAAGATAAAAAAGCCATCACCACTTCCCAGTCCCAGAACTGCAGTGTAATGGTATAAAGATGTAAGCACTCACCACTTCCTAGTCCCAGCACTGCAGTGTAATGGAATAAAGATGTAAGCCATCACCATTTCCTGGTCCCAGCACTGAAGTGTAATGGTATAAAGATGTAAGCCATAACCATTTCCGGGTTCCAACACTGCTTTATAATAGTATAAAGATGTAAGCCCTCACCACTTCCAGGTCCAGCATTGCAGTATAATGATATAAAGATGTAAGCCATTAACACTTCCTGGTTCCAGCACTGCAGTGTGATGGTATAAAGATCTAAGCCATTGCCACTTTCAGGTCCCAGCACGGCAGTGTGATGGTATAAAGATGTAAGCCATCAGCACTTCCTGGTCCCAGCACTGCAGTGTAATGGTATAAAGATGTAAGCCACCAACCCTTCCCGGTCACTGCAATGTAATGGTATAAAGATGTAAGCCATCACCACTTCGTGGTTCCAGCACTGCAGTGTAATGGTATATAGATGTAAGCCATCACCGCTTCCAGGTCCCAGAAAAGCAATGTAATGTTATAAAGATGTAAGCCATCACCACTTCCAGGTCCTAGAAAAGTAGTGTCATGGTATAAAAATGTAAGCCATCACCACTCCCCACACTGCAGTATGATGGTTTAAAGATGTTATCACCATTTCCGGGTCTCAACACAGCAGTGTAATGGTATAAAGATAGTATAAGACATCACTACTTCCATGTCCCACTACTGCAGTGTGATGGTATAAGGATGCAACCTATCCCTACACCTGGGTTGCAGCACTGCAATGTAATTGTATAAAGCTGTAAGCCATCACCACTTCTGAGTTCCAGGTCTGCAGTGTAACAGTGCAAAGGTGGAAGCCATCAACACTTCCTTATTCCAGGACTGCGGTGTAACAGTATAAAGGTGGAAGCAATCAATACTTCTGTGTTCCAGCCATAACTAGGATTAAAATCAAAATAAAACACTGAGGTAACCTATTTTTGTTTTTATTTTTCAGATACTGAAAAATGTTTTGATTGCCTCCAACTAGATAACCGATGGCTGTTTTCTTTGTTTAAAATAAGCCTTAGCCCCAGAACAAAGTTCTGATGTTATTTGTTGTATATTGAAGAGATGTTCACTTTCATAAAGTTTCATCTTGCCCTCTGATGTTTATTCAATTATAAATGCAAATGACCCTGAAAAAGCGTAATTGCAAGTGTTTCTCGCATCTGTTACTTTTAACTACTGATGCATTAACACCTGGATAATACATGTACATATGGCTTATTTATTAGAGGCATGAAATGATAACCTTCCTGGTCCCAGCACTGTAGTGTAATGATATAAAGATGTAAGTCATCACCACTTCCTGGTTCCATTACTGCAGTGTGATGGTATAAAGATGTAAGCCATAACCACTTCCCGGTCCCAGCACTGCAGTGTAATGTTATAAAGATTAGAGATGAGCGAGTAGTGAAATATTCGAAATTTCGAATTTCGTTTCGAATAGACCGCGTTACTCGACTACTCGACCGAATATCGAATCCCATTATAGTCTATGGGAAAAAAATGCTCGACACTTGGAAATCTCAATTCGACCACTTGGAGGTCACCAAGTCCACCCTGAAACATCAGAAAATGATGCCAACACTGCTGGAATGCAACTGGGACAGCAGGGGAAGCATGTCTGGGTGCATATAACGCGCCCAAGTCGCACTATTACGCCACTATCACAGCCACTCAACAATACACTCCAAACACAATATAACTTCTACGTAAAGTGAGACAAGACAAGGAAACCTTCTTTCCTCTACATTGCCATGGACCCCAAGCCAAACTGTACAAAAAAGAAGAACAAAATTCTGCACCCCTTAAAATCACGTTGCCTAATGACAACCACAGATGACATAGGCAAGGGGGAAAATAAATAGACCCCACCCCTAATTGTCATTGTGTGTGTGTGTGTGTGTGTGTGTGTGTGTGTGTGTGTGAGATGTGGTCAGACATGTCCTCTTGTGTCATTGTGTCACCCCAGCAGTAAGGGAAGCTTAAAGGAGGAGGTTTGTTATAGTGTGTTACCCCAGCAGTAAGGGAAGCTTACAGGAGGAGGTTTGTTACAGTGTGTCACCCCAGCAGTCAGGGAAGCTTACAGGAGGAGGTTTGTTACAGTGTGTTACCCCAGCAGTCAGGGAAGCTTACAGGAGGAGGTTTGTTACAGTGTGTCACCCCAGCAGTCAGGGAAGCTTAAAGGAGGAGGTTTGTTACAGTGTGTTACCCCAGCAGTAAGGGAAGCTTACAGGAGGAGGTTTGTTACAGTGTGTCACCCCAGCAGTCAGGGAAGCTTAAAGGAGGAGGTTTGTTACATTGTGTCACCCCAGCAGTAAGGGAAGCTTAAAGGAGGAGGTTTGTTACAGTGTGTCACCCCAGCAGTAAGGGAAGCTTAGAGCTGAGACCTCTTAAAAATTGTATGGAGGCCCAAGAGCTGAGACCTTTTAAAAATTGTGTGGAGGCCCAAGAGCTGAGACCTTTTAAAAATTGTGTGGAGGCCCAAGAGCTGAGACCTTTTAAAAATTGTGTGGAGGCCCAAGAGCTGAGCACTTATTAGTGCTGCAGCTACGGCTGCTTTAGTGAGGGGTAGCTGCTGCTGCTGGAATAGGGACAGAAAGACTTCAGTGGTGTATTACCACCTATATACAAAACTATATACACTCTGCTCAAAACGGCTGCTTTAGTGAGGGGTAGCTGCTGATGCTGGAATAGGGACAGAAAGACTTCAGTGGTGTATTAGCACCTATATACAAAACTATATTTTGCACTACTGTTTTGTGTCCTCTGTGCCAACAAAACACTGTTTTATACACGGTGCGTATAGGCACCATTTCACCTTCTGGCAGTATACGGCTGTATAGCCAGGTGTTCTTCCTAAAAATATATTTATATTTTGCACTACTGTTTTGTGTCCTCTGTGCCAACAAAACACTGTTTTATACACTGTGCGTATAGGCACCATTTCACCTTCTGGCAGTATACGGCTGTATAGCCAGGTGTTTTTCTTAAAAATATTTTTATATTTGGCACTACTGTTTTGTGTCCTCTTTACCAACAAAACCTTGTTATATACACGGTGCGTATAGGCACCATTTCACCTTCTGGCAGTATACGGCTGTATAGCCAGGTGTTCTTCTTAAAAAATTTTTTATATTTGGCACTACTGTTTTGTGTCCTCTTTACCAACAAAACCTTGTTATATACACGGTGCGTATAGGCACCATTTCACCTTCTGGCAGTATACGGCTGTATAGCCAGGTGTTCTTCTTAAAATTTTTTTTATATTTGGCACTACTGTTTTGTGTCCTCTTTACCAACAAAACCTTGTTATATACCCGGTGCGTATAGGCACCATTTCACCTTCTGGCAGTATACGGCTGTATAGCCAGGTGTTCTTCTTAAAAATTTTTTTATATTTGGCACTACTGTTTTGTGTCCTCTTTACCAACAAAACCTTGTTATATACCCGGTGCGTATAGGCACCATTTCACCTTCTGGCAGTATACGGCTGTATAGCCAGGTGTTCTTCTTAAAAATATTTTTATATTTGGCATAACGCGTGGCCAAAAAAGTAAAACGTCTGAAATGCGGAGGGCTAGCGCAAAGGGACGTGGACGAGGACGGGGGCGCGGAAATGCTGGTGGGGGCACAAACCGCGTTGAAGCCAGTGGGGATACAATGCGTGCTGATGAGGGGCAGCCAGCATTATGCTCATCCAGCTTCCCTGCCTTTATGGGACAGTTATGCGGGGGGCGGGGTACACCTCTGTTAAAGCCTGAGCAGCGTAAACAGGTGGTGCAATGGATGGCCGATAACGCTTCCAGTCACTTGTCCACCACCCAGTCATCCACACAGTCTCACTCTGACCCTCCTTCCTCCCAACCTGGCCAACAGAGTCAGCCCACCCTTGACGCCTCCCAGGACCTCTTTTCGGGTCCTTTTCCAGATGTGCTGCAAGAATCCCAGGAGCTAGCAGAGGAATTTGTTTGTAGTGATGCCCAAACACTTGAGTATCCGCCATCTGCTAGTGATGTGGACCCGGAACCAGCATCTGCTATCATGAGCGATGATGATGAGATGCAGTTGCCATCAAGGGAGGCTGTTGGAATGTCCAGTGGGCAGGAGGAGGAGCAGAGAGAGGAAGTGGAAGAGGAGGTGGTGGACGACGAAATGACCGACCCCACTTGGACAGGGGTGATGTCCAGCGGGGAAAGCAGTGGAGATGCGGTCTGCGCATCACCGAATAAGGCAGCAAGAGGCAGAGGACAGTCCAGAGGCAGAGGACAGTCCAGACAGAGAAGGCAGGCCACAGCCAGCAGGGCCGAAGCTCTTCCCGGCAGCAGGCAGTCGCGCGAAGCTCCCCCATCGAGGCCTCGTACTTCTGTGGTGTGGAGATTTTTTAATGTTTGCGCGTATGACAAACTGAGCACGGTTTGCGCAATCTGCCACTCAAAACTGAGTAGGGGCTCTGAGAAGAGCAATCTGACCACCTCAGGCATGCGCCGTCACTTGGAATTCAAGCACTGGGCTGAGTGGGAGAGAGCAAACGCAATACAACCTGCGCCCCGTCTTGCTGCCACTGCCTCTTCCCCTTTGTTGTGTGCTGCCACTGCGGTCCAGACCTCCAGCCAGGACACCTCCACATCTGCCTCTGCCTCGGCTACTTTGGGGCCTTCTCCTTCAGCCCCCCCCTTCCCCCGCATCTTCGTCTGCACCTTCCATCTCCTCGTCCCATCAACTGTCCATCTCGCAGGCGTTCAACCGCAGGCGGAAGTACGCCTCCAGTCACCCCCAAGCCCAAGCCTTAACCTGCCTCATCTCCAAACTGCTGGCCCTGGAGATGTTGCCGTTTAGGCTTGTGGAGACGCAGGCCTTCCGCGACCTGATGGCGGCTGCCGCACCTCGCTATTCCGTCCCTAGCCGCCACTATTTTTCCCGGTGTGGCGTCCCCGCCCTGCACCAGCATGTGTCGCGTAACATCAGGCGGGCCCTGAGGTACGCAGTGAGCGCAAAGGTCCACTTGACCACCGACTCGTGGACAAGCGCTTGCGGCCAAGGACGCTACATCTCTTTGACGGCACACTGGGTGAATGTTGTGGAAGCGGGGACGGGGTCGCAAACAGGGACGGCCTACATACCACCCCCGCCCAAGATTGCCAGCACGGGTTCTGATAGACCCCCCTCCTCTTCCTCCTCCTCCTCCTCCTCCTCTGCCTTAACATCACCCTCAGCCCCTAGCTGGAAGCGTTGCAGCACTGGCGCGGGGAGACGTCAGCAGGCGGTGCTTAAGCTCATCAGCTTGGGCAACAGGAAGCACAGCGCCGCAGAGGTGAGGCACGCCATATTGCAGCAGACAGAGATGTGGCTGTCGCCGCTGCAGCTAGGACCAGGCATGGTCGTGTGCGATAACGGCCGTAACCTGGTGGCGGCTCTGGAGCTTGCAGAACTCAATCACGTACCATGCCTGGCCCACGTTTTTAATTTGGTAGTTCAAAAGTTTCTAAAGACTTACCCCAACCTGGCAGAGCTACTGGTGAGAGTGCGGCGCTTGTGCGCTCACTTTCGGAAGTCAACTGTAGCTGCTGCTAGCTTAAAAAAAATCCAGCAACGCCTCCATTTGCCTCAACATCGGCTGTTGTGCGACCTGCCCACTCGCTGGAATTCCACCTATTGCATGTTGGTCAGGGTGTGTGAGCAGCAGAGAGCATTGATGGAGTACCAGATGATGCATCCACGTGTGCATCCAACTCAGCTCCCTCAGTTTGCCAACCACGAGTGGCCATGGATGGCAGACATATGCGATGTATTGCGTATCTTTGAGGAGTCCACTAAGAAGGTCAGCAGCGAGGACGCTATAGTGAGCGTAACCATCCCGCTCCTATGCGTCCTTAAAGAATCGCTCATCGCAATAAGGGAGAATGCATTGCACACAGAGGAGACGGGGGTAGGAGGAGACGCAACGCAGGTAGACAGTCAGACCACACTTTTGTCTGCTGCTCGGTGGCAGTTGCAGGAGGAGGAGGATGAGGAGGAGGAGGACAACGTGGAGGTGGCTGTGGAAGAGGATGCTGGCGGCGAGGGTAGCAGTCAGGCTGTGTGCGTCCCATTGGTTCAGCGCGGATGGGGCGGAGAGGAGGAGGAAGAGGAGGAAATGGAAAATGATCCTTCTGGTGGGGGCAGTGAGGTCATGCCTACTCAGAGTCTGGCACACATGGCTGACTTCATGCTGGGCTGCTTTTCCCGGGACATACGTGTTGTCCGGATATTGGAGAACAAACTATACTGGGTCTTCGCACTCCTGGACCCCCGGTATAAAGATAACTTCTCCTCTTTTATTCCGGTAGAGGAGAGGACGAATCGATTACTGGAATACCAGAGGGAACTCTTGCAGAACATGATGCAGATTTTCCCACCCAGCATCGCTGGCGGCAGAGAGGAGAGTGTCTCCCAGAGTCTGACAAAATCGATCAGGCCCACAGCCACCAGGGGAACACTCTCCAAGGTGTGGGACACGTTCGTGTCACCCCCTCGTGCAACTTCCATCACTTCGGGACCCGCTATCAGCAGGAGGGACAAGTATCGGCGGATGTTGCGGGACTACCTGGCAGACCACACCCCTGTCCTCCCCGATCCCTCGGCGACCTACACTTACTGGGTCTCCAAGTTGGACACGTGGCTGGAACTGTCCCTGTACGCCTTGGAGGTGCTTGCCTGCCCTGCCGCCAGCGTGCTATCAGAAAGGGTGTTCAGCGCAGCCGGGGGCATTATAACCGATAAGCGCAGCCGCCTGTCAACCGACAGTGCCGACAGGCTGACGCTAATCAAAATGAACAGCAAGTGGATTGACCCGGACTTTGCTTGTACAACAGTGGAAAGCAGCCAAGAGTGAAGTGCCATCTGTATGAAGTGCCATTTCCTCCTCCTCCTCCTCCTCCTCCTCCTCCTTAACCGCCGTAGAATTGCTGTATTAATGAAAAAAATTATGGCTCACCTCTTGGGCTTAATACAATCAATTTTTAAGAGGTCTCAGCTCTTGGGCCTCCACACAATTTTTAAGAGGTCTCAGCTCTTGGGACTCCACACAATTTTTAAGAGGTCTCAGCTCTTGGGACTCCACACAATGTTTGAGAGGTCTCAGCTCTTGGGCCTCCACACAATTTTTAAAAGGTCTCAGCTCTTGGGCCTCCACACAATTTTTAAAAGGTCTCAGCTCTTGGGCCTCCACACAATTTTTAAAAGGTCTCAGCTCTTGGGCCTCCACACAATTTTTAAAACATAGCAGCACTAATAAGGGATTAAGGACTCTCTTGTCTTCTGGTAGCTGGTATATATGGTGGTAAATGCGAGATTCTGAGCTTCTGGGGCCCTGCCTGACTACATAGGATATGAGCTATATACTGTTCAACATAGCAGCACTAATAAGGGATTAAGGACTCTCTTGTCTTCTGGTAGCTGGTATATATGGTGGTAAATGCGAGATTCTGAGCTTCTGGGGCCCTGCCTGCCTACATATGAGCTAAATACTGTTCAGCATAGTAGCCCTAATAAGGGCTCTCAATGACTCTCTTGTCTTCTGGTAGCTGGTATATATGGTGGTAAATGCGAGATTCTGAGCTTCTGGGGCCCTGCCCGCCTACATATGAGCTATATACTGTTCAGCGTAGTAGCCCTAATAAGGGCTCTTAATGACTCTCTTGTCTTCTGGTAGCTGGTATATATGGTGGTAAATGCGAGATTCTGAGCTTCTAGGGCCCTGCCTGACTACATATGAGCTATATACTGTTCAGCATAGTAGCCCTAATAATAAGGACTCTCAATGACTCTCTTGTCTTCTGGTAGCTGGTATATATGGTGGTAAATGCGATATTCTGAGCTTCTGGGGCCCTGCCTGCCTACATATGGGCTATATACTGTTCAGCATAGTAGCCCTAATAATAAGGACTCTCTTGTCTTCTGGTAGCTGGTATATATGGTGGTAAATGCGATATTCTGAGCTTCTGGGGCCCTGCCTGCCTACATATGAGCTATATACTGTTCAGCATAGTAGCCCTAATAAGGGCTCTCAATGACTCTCTTGTCTTCTGGTAGCTGGTATATATGGTGGTAAATGCGATATTCTGAGCTTCTGGGGCCCTGCCTGCCTACATATGAGCTATATACTGTTCAGCATAGTAGCCCTAATAAGGGCTCTCAATGACTCTCTTGTCTTCTGGTAGCTGGTATATATGGTGGTAAAAGCGATATTCTGAGCTTCTGGGGCCCTGCCTGCCTACATATGAGCTATATACTGTTCAGCATAGTAGCCCTAATAAGGGTTCTCAATGACTCTCTTGTCTTCTGGTAGCTGGTATATATGGTGGTAAAAGCGATATTCTGAGCTTCTGGGGCCCTGCCTGCCTACATATGAGCTATATACTGTTCAGCATAGTAGCCCTAATAAGGGCTCTCAATGACTCTCTTGTCTTCTGGTAGCTGGTATATATGGTGGTAAAAGCGATATTCTGAGCTTCTGGGGCCCTGCCTGCCTACATATGAGCTATATACTGTTCAGCATAGTAGCCCTAATAATAAGGACTCTCAATGACTCTCTTGTCTTCTGGTAGCTGGTATAGATGGTGGTAAATGCGATATTCTGAGCTTCTGGGGCCCTGCCTGCCTACATATGGGCTATATACTGTTCAGCATAGTAGCCCTAATAATAAGGACTCTCTTGTCTTCTGGTAGCTGGTATATATGGTGGTAAATGCGATATTCTGAGCTTCTGGGGCCCTGCCTGCCTACATATGGGCTATATACTGTTCAGCATAGTAGCCCTAATAATAAGGACTCTCTTGTCTTCTGGTAGCTGGTATATATGGTGGTAAATGCGATATTCTGAGCTTCTGGGGCCCTGCCTGCCTACATATGAGCTATATACTGTTCAGCATAGTAGCCCTAATAAGGGCTCTCAATGACTCTCTTGTCTTCTGGTAGCTGGTATATATGGTGGTAAATGCGATATTCTGAGCTTCTGGGGCCCTGCCTGCCTACATATGAGCTATATACTGTTCAGCATAGTAGCCCTAATAAGGGCTCTCAATGACTCTCTTGTCTTCTGGTAGCTGGTATATATGGTGGTAAATGCGATATTCTGAGCTTCTGGGGCCCTGCCTGCCTACATATGAGCTATATACTGTTCAGCATAGTAGCCCTAATAAGGGCTCTCAATGACTCTCTTGTCTTCTGGTAGCTGGTATATATGGTGGTAAAAGCGATATTCTGAGCTTCTGGGGCCCTGCCTGCCTACATATGAGCTATATACTGTTCAGCATAGTAGCCCTAATAAGGGCTCTCAATGACTCTCTTGTCTTCTGGTAGCTGGTATAGATGGTGGTAAATGCGATATTCTGAGCATCTGGGGCCCTGCCTGCCTACATATGGGCTATATACTGTTCAGCATAGTAGCCCTAATAATAAGGACTCTCTTGTCTTCTGGTAGCTGGTATATATGGTGGTAAATGCGATATTCTGAGCTTCTGGGGCCCTGCCTGCCTACATATGAGCTATATACTGTTCAGCATAGTAGCCCTAATAAGGGCTCTCAATGACTCTCTTGTCTTCTGGTAGCTGGTATAGATGGTGGTAAATGCGATATTCTGAGCTTCTTGGGCCCTGCCTGCCTACATATGAGCTATATACTGTTCAGCATAGTAGCCCTAATAAGGGCTCTCAATGACTCTCTTGTCTTCTGGTAGCTGGTATATATGGTGGTAAAAGCGATATTCTGAGCTTCTGGGGCCCTGCCTGCCTACATATGAGCTATATACTGTTTAGCATAGTAGCCCTAATAAGGGCTCTCAATGACTCTCTTGTCTTCTGGTAGCTGGTATAGATGGTGGTAAATGCGATATTCTGAGCTTCTGGGGCCCTGCCTGCCTACATATGGGCTATATACTGTTCAGCATAGTAGCCCTAATAATAAGGACTCTCTTGTCTTCTGGTAGCTGGTATATATGGTGGTAAATGCGATATTCTGAGCTTCTGGGGCCCTGCCTGCCTACATATGAGCTATATACTGTTCAGCATAGTAGCCCTAATAAGGGCTCTCAATGACTCTCTTGTCTTCTGGTAGCTGGTATATATGGTGGTAAATGCGATATTCTGAGCTTCTGGGGCCCTGCCTGCCTACATATGAGCTATATACTGTTCAGCATAGTAGCCCTAATAAGGGCTCTCAATGACTCTCTTGTCTTCTGGTAGCTGGTATAGATGGTGGTAAATGCGATATTCTGAGCTTCTGGGGCCCTGCCTGCCTACATATGGGCTATATACTGTTCAGCATAGTAGCCCTAATAATAAGGACTCTCTTGTCTTCTGGTAGCTGGTATATATGGTGGTAAATGCGATATTCTGAGCTTCTGGGGCCCTGCCTGCCTACATATGAGCTATATACTGTTCAGCATAGTAGCCCTAATAAGGGCTCTCAATGACTCTCTTGTCTTCTGGTAGCTGGTATATATGGTGGTAAATGCGATATTCTGAGCTTCTGGGGCCCTGCCTGCCTACATATGAGCTATATACTGTTCAGCATAGTAGCCCTAATAAGGGCTCTCAATGACTCTCTTGTCTTCTGGTAGCTGGTATATATGGTGGTAAAAGCGATATTCTGAGCTTCTGGGGCCCTGCCTGCCTACATATGAGCTATATACTGTTCAGCATAGTAGCCCTAATAAGGGCTCTCAATGACTCTCTTGTCTTCTGGTAGCTGGTATATATGGTGGTAAATGCGATATTCTGAGCTTCTGGGGCCCTGCCTGCCTACATATGAGCTATATACTGTTCAGCATAGTAGCCCTAATAAGGGCTCTCAATGACTCTCTTGTCTTCTGGTAGCTGGTATATATGGTGGTAAAAGCGATATTCTGAGCTTCTGGGGCCCTGCCTGCCTACATATGAGCTATATACTGTTCAGCATAGTAGCCCTAATAAGGGCTCTCAATGACTCTCTTGTCTTCTGGTAGCTGGTATAGATGGTGGTAAATGCGATATTCTGAGCTTCTGGGGCCCTGCCTGCCTACATATGAGCTATATACTGTTCAGCATAGTAGCCCTAATAAGGGCTCTCAATGACTCTCTTGTCTTCTGGTAGCTGGTATATATGGTGGTAAATGCGATATTCTGAGCTTCTGGGGCCCTGCCTGCCTACATATGAGCTATATACTGTTCAGCATAGTAGCCCTAATAAGGGCTCTCAATGACTCTCTTGTCTTCTGGTAGCTGGTATATATGGTGGTAAATGCGAGATTCTGAGCTTCTGGGGCCCTGCCTGCCTACATATGAGCTAAATACTGTTCAGCATAGTAGCCCTAATAAGGGCTCTCAATGACTCTCTTGTCTTCTGGTAGCTGGTATATATGGTGGTAAAAGCGATATTCTGAGCTTCTGGGGCCCTGCCTGCCTACATATGAGCTATATACTGTTCAGCATAGTAGCCCTAATAAGGGCTCTCAATGACTCTCTTGTCTTCTGGTAGCTGGTATAGATGGTGGTAAATGCGATATTCTGAGCTTCTGGGGCCCTGCCTGCCTACATATGGGCTATATACTGTTCAACATAGTAGCCCTAATAATAAGGACTCTCTTGTCTTCTGGTAGCTGGTATATATGGTGGTAAATGCGATATTCTGAGCTTCTGGGGCCCTGCCTGCCTACATATGGGCTATATACTGTTCAGCATAGTAGCCCTAATAATAAGGACTCTCTTGTCTTCTGGTAGCTGGTATATATGGTGGTAAATGCGATATTCTGAGCTTCTGGGGCCCTGCCTGCCTACATATGAGCTATATACTGTTCAGCATAGTAGCCCTAATAAGGGCTCTCAATGACTCTCTTGTCTTCTGGTAGCTGGTATATATGGTGGTAAATGCGATATTCTGAGCTTCTGGGGCCCTGCCTGCCTACATATGAGCTATATACTGTTTAGCATAGTAGCCCTAATAAGGGCTCTCAATGACTCTCTTGTCTTCTGGTAGCTGGTATAGATGGTGGTAAATGCGATATTCTGAGCTTCTGGGGCCCTGCCTGCCTACATATGGGCTATATACTGTTCAGCATAGTAGCCCTAATAATAAGGACTCTCTTGTCTTCTGGTAGCTGGTATAGATGGTGGTAAATGCGATATTCTGAGCTTCTGGGGCCCTGCCTGCCTACATATGAGCTATATACTGTTCAGCATAGTAGCCCTAATAAGGGCTCTCAATGACTCTCTTGTCTTCTGGTAGCTGGTATATATGGTGGTAAATGCGATATTCTGAGCTTCTGGGGCCCTGCCTGCCTACATATGAGCTATATACTGTTCCGCATAGTAGCCCTAATAAGGGCTCTCAATGACTCTCTTGTCTTCTGGTAGCTGGTATAGATGGTGGTAAATGCGATATTCTGAGCTTCTGGGACCCTGCCTGCCTACATAGGAGCTATATACCGTTCAGCATAGTAGCCCTAATAAGGGCTCTTAATGACTTTCTTGTCTTCTGGTAGCTGGTATATATGGTGGTAAATGCGAGATTCTGAGCTTCTTGGGCCCTGCCTGCCTACATATGAGCCATATACCGTTCAGCATAGTAGCCCTAATAAGGGCTCTTAATGACTCTCTTGTCTTCTGGTAGCTGGTATAGATGGTGGTAAATGCGAGATTCCGAGCTTCTGGGGCCCTGCCAGCGACAGCCTGTCTTTCCCTGCTGTGAGCGTCTGTCCCTCACTAAGTTCAAGCTGCTAATGCTGACGAAGAGGAAGTGCTGAGTTTTGTATATTCGAGGTCACATGGTTTTTCCAGCCAATGCGTGTAGACGCCGTTCTCGCGATGCCAGCGTCCTCCCAGGACCTGTCCCACCCCCCCTGCATGGTGATTGGTGTAAAAAACGCGCCAGGGAAGGTGGGAGGGGAAACGAATTGTGAGTGCGCCATCGCCGCTGTACTCGATCGAAATCGAGTATGACGAACAGCGTAGTATTCGATCGAATACCGGCTCGGTCGAATACTACTCGCTCATCTCTAATAAAGATGTAAGCCATCCCCATTTCCAGGTTCCAACACTGCAGTGTAATAGTATAAAGATTAAGTCATGACCATTTCTGAGTTCCAACACTGTTGTGTAATAGTATAAAGATGTAAGCCCTCTCCACTTCCAGGTCCAGCATTGCAGTATAATGATAAAAAGATGTAAGCCATCGCCACTTCCGGGTTCCAGCACTGCAGTGTAATGGTATATAAATGTAAGCCAGCACCATTTTCAGGTCCTAGCACTGCAGTGTAATGGTATAAAGATGTAAGCCATCACCATTTCACGCTTCCAGCACTGCAGTGTTATGGTATAATGATGTAAGCCATCCTCATTTCCGGGTTCCAACACTGCAGTATATTGGTATAAAGATGTAAGCCATCATCACTTCCAGGTACCAGCACTGCATTATAATAGTATAAAATGTATAGTTTGAGCACTGCAGTGTAATGATATAAAGATGTAAGCTATCACCAAGTCCAGGTACCATCACTTCAGTGTGATGGTATAAAGATGTAAGCCATCACCATTTCTGGGTTTAGAATTGCAGTGTAATCATATAAAGATGTAAGCCATCATCACTTCCGGGTCCTAGCACTGAAGTGTAATGGTATAAAGATGTAAGCCATCACCACTTCCTGGTTACAGCACTACAGTGTAATGGTATACAGATGTAAGCCATCACCACTTCCTGGTTCCAGCACTGAAGTGTAATGTTATAAAGATGTAAGCTAGAGATGAGCGAATTGAAAAATTAGATTCAGCCGATTCGCCGAATTTTCTGGAAAAATTTGTTTTGGTCCAAATTTATTTGCAGCGAATCACTATTAAAAACTGATATTTCTGGCCTTCCGAGAGCCTCAATAGGATAGTAGAACATTTTGCCTTGCTGTAACACGCATAGGATGCGTGCTGGGTTAGTGAAATAATACTGTAATGAAGTATGACATGCAGATCAGAAGCATCGCAGATGCCCTGAGGTGGAATCAGCATTAGGAGCCCATATATTGCCTGAAAGACACACCCTGGAGTTTGCAGCAGCATGGGAAGCCCATATAATGTGTGAAAGACACCCTAAAGTTGGAAGCAGTATGGGGAGCCCATATATTGCCTAAAAGACACACTGGAGTTGGCAGCAGCATAAGGAGCCCATTAATTGCTTGAAAGACACACTGGAGTTGGCAGCAGCATAAGGAACCCATATATTGCCTAAGTAAACACACTGGAGTTGGCAGAAGCACAAGGAGCCCATATATTGCCTGAAAGACACACTGGAATTGGCAGCCGCATAAGGAACCTATATATTGCCTTAAAGACACACCCTAGAGTTGGCAGCAGCATGAGGAGCCCATATATTGCCAGAAGGACACACGCTACAGTTGGCAGCAGCATAAGGAGCCCATATATTGCCTGAAAGATACACTGGAGTTGGCAGCAGCATAAGGAGCCCATATATTGCCTGAAAGACACACTGGAGTTGGCAGCAGCATAAAAAAAACCCATATATTGCGAGAAAAAAAAACCTGAAGTTGGCAGCAGCATAAGGAGCCCATATATTGCCTGAAAGACACACTGGAATTGGCAGAAGCATAAGGAACCCATATATTGCATAAGTAAACACACTGGATTTGGCAGCAGCATAAGGAGCCCATATATTGCCTGAAAGACACACTGGAGTTGGCAGCAGCATACGGAACCTATATATTGCCTTAAAGACACACCCTAGATTTGGCAGCAGCATGAGGAGCCCATATATTGCCAGAAGGACACACCCTAGAGTTGGCAGCGGCATGAGGAGCCCATATATTGCCTGAAAGACACACTGGAATTGGCAGAAGCATAAGGAACCCACATCTTGCCTAAGTAAACACACTGGAGTTGGCAGCAGCATAAGGAGCCCATATATTGCCTGAAAGACACACTGGAGTTGGCAGCAGCATAAGGAACCTATATATTGCCTTAAAGACACACCCTAGAGTTGGCAGCAGCATGAGGAGCCCATATATTGCCAGAAGGACACACCCTAGAGTTGGCAGCAGCATAAGGAGCCCATATATTGCCTGAAAGATACACTGGAGTTGGCAGCAGCATAAGGAGCCCATATATTGCCTGAAAGACACACTGGAGTTGGCAGCAGTATAAAAAACCCATATATTGCCTGAAAAAAAAACTGAAGTTGGCAGCAGCATGAGGAGCCCATATATTGCCTAAGTAAACACACTAGAGTTGGCAGCAGCATAAGGAGCCCATATTTTGCCTGAAAGACACCCTGAAATTGGCAGAAGCATAAGGAACCCATATATTGCCTGAAAGACACACTGGAGTTGGCAGTAGCATAAGAAACCCATATATCGCCTTAAAGACACACCCTGAAGTTGGCAGCAGCATGGGGAGCCTATATCTTGCCTAAAAGACACACCCTGGAGTTTTCAGCAGCATGGGGAACCCATATATTGCCTGAAATACACACCCTGGAGTGGTCAGAAGCATGGGGAGCCCATATATTGCCTGAAAAACACACCATGGAGTTAGCAGCAGCATGAGGAGCACATATATTGCCTGAAAGACACATTGGAGTTGGCAGCAGCATGGGGAGACCATATATTGCCTGAAAGACACACTGGAGTTGGCAGCAGCATAAGGAGCCCATATATTGCCTGAAAAACACACCCTGGAGTTGGCAGCAGCATGATGAGCCCATATATTGCCTGAAAGACACACTGGAGTTGGCAGCAGCATAAGGAGTCCATATATTGCCTTAAAGACACACTGGAGTTGGCAGCAACATAAGGAGCCCATATACTGCCTGAAAGACACACCGGAGTTGGCAGCAGCATAAGGAGCCCATATATTGCCTGAAAGACACACTGGAGTTTGCAGCAGCATAAGGAGCCCATATATTGCCTGAAAAGCACACCCTGGAATTGGCAGCAGCATGAGGAGACCATATATTGCCAGAAGGACACACCCAGGAGTTGGAAGCAGCATGAGGAGCCCATATATTGCTTCAAAGACACATTGGAGTTGGCAGCAGCATGGGGAGCCCATATATTGCCTTAAAGAGACACCCTGGAGTTTGCAGCAGCATAAGGAGCCCAAATATTGTGAGAAAGACACACTAAAGTTGACAGCAGCATAGAAAGCCCATATATTGCCTTAAAGACACACCCTGGAGTTGGCAGCAGCATGGGGAGCCCATATCTTGCCTAAAAGACACACCCTGGAGTTTGCAGCAGCATGGGGATCCCATATATTGCCTGAAAAACACACCCTGAGTTGGCAGCAGCATGAGGAGCCAGTATATTGCCTGAAAGACACATTGCAGTTGGCAGCAGCATGGGGAGCCCATACATTGCCTGAAAGACACACTGGAATTGGCAGCAGCATAAGGAGCCCATGTATTGCTTGAAAGACAAGCTGGAGTTGGCAGCAGCATTAGGAGCCCATATATTGCCTGAAAGAGACACTGGAGTTGGCAGCAGCATAAAGAACCCATATATTGCCTGAAAAACACACCCTGGAGTTATCAGCAGCATGAGGAGTCTTTATATTGCCTGAAAGACACACTGGGGTTGGCAGCAGCATAAGGAACCCATATATTGCTTGAAAAACAGACCCTGGAGTTAGCAGCAGCATAAGGAACCCATATATTGCCAGAAAAACACACCCTGGAGTTGGCAGCAGCATGAGGAGTCCATATATTGCCTGAAAGACACACTGGAGTTGGCAGCAGCATAAAGAACCCATATATTGCTTGAAAAACAGACCCTGGAGTTGGCAGCAGCATAAGGAACCCATATATTGCCAGAAGAACACACCCTGGAGGGGGCAGCAGCATAAGGAGCCCATACATTGCCTGAAAGACACATTGGAGTTTGGCAGCAGCATGGGGAGTCCATATATTGCCTTAAAGACACATCCTGGAGTTTGTAGCAGCATGGGGAGCCCATATATTGTGTGAAAGACACCCTAAAGTTGGCAGCAGCATGGAGAGCCCATATATGGACTTAAAGACACACCCTGGAGTTGGCAGCAACATGGGAGCCCATATATTGCTTAAAAGACACACCTCTAAGTTTGCAGCAGCATGGAGAGCCCATATATTGCCTTAAAGACACACCCTGGAGGTGGAAGCAGCATGGGGAGCCCATACATTGCCTGAAAAACATACCCTGGAGTTGGCAGCAGCATAGTGAGCCCATATATTGTCTGAAAGACACCCTAAAGTTGGCAGCAGCATGGGGAGCCCATATATTGCCTGAAAGACACCTTGGAGTTGGCAGCAGCATAAGGAGCCTGTATATTGCATGAAAGATACACTGGAGTTGGCAGCAGCATAAGGAGCCTACATATTACCTGAAAGACACACTGGAGTTGGCAGCAGCATAAGGAACACATATATTGCCTGAAAAACACACCCTGGAGTTGGCAGCAGCATAATGAGCCCATATATTGCCTGAAAGACACACTGGAGTTGGCAGCAGAATAAGGAGCCCATATATTGCCTGAAAGACACCCTGGAGTTTGCAGCATCATAAAGAGCTCATATATTGCCTGAAAAACACACCCTGGAGTTGGCAGCAGCATGAGGAGCCCATATATTGCCTGAAAGACACACTGGAGTTGGCAGCAGCATAAGGAGCCCATATATTGCCTGAAAAACACACCCTGGAGTTGGCAGCAGCATGAGGAGCCCATATATTGCCTGAAAAACACACCCTGGAGTTGGCAGCAGCATAAGGAGCTACCATGCATCAGCTACTACCATGAATCAGCCATTGGTGGGTGGAAATCCTGACTGATCCATGCCTGATTCATCATCACAAATGTGAGTCTCTCCACATTTTTCGTAGACGAGTTCTCCTTGGCGTTACTATGGCCCCGCCGCACTAAGCATCCGCTCAGATTGCACACTACTGGCCAGGCAGGACAGCTTTCCCAGGGCAAACTCTGCTAGTTGCGGCCACAAATCAAGTTTGGCTGCCAAGAAGTCCAGTGGATCCTCAAGGTGCATTGGCATGGTCATGTCAAGGTATGACACTACCTGCTGGTTCAGGTCCTGCTCCAGGTTGCTCATGAGTAGCCTCACTATGCGGGTGAATAAAACTACTCATTAGCGACTGTAGACTCAGGCTGCTGCTAATGGAGCTGGTAGTGCTCCTGCCAACCCCCCCAGCAGCCATAGCAGTGGAAGGTGAGCACAGAGTCCCCCGAATCAGACCTGTGAGAGTATGGACGATGGCGCAGATAGGCATCGGCCAACTGACTATGTAGAATGTCTCTGTAGTAGGTCAGTTTGTCCTCCCTCTCAGTGGGTGTAAAAAATGCCCCCATTTTGTGCCGGTAGCGAGGGTCCAATAAGGTGGAGAGCCAGAAGTCATCCCGCTGACAAAAAAAGACAATTCGGCGGTCACTATGCAAGCATGTGAACATGCATCGTGCCATTTGTGCAAGTGACTCGGAGGGACTACCTGTCTCCATCTCCACTGCATACTGCCACGGTGTGTCTGGGTCCTCTGTCTTGCCTTCCTCACAACCCTCTAGCTCCTCTGGCTGCTCCTGCTCCTCCTCTCCTGTCAGATGACTAGTAAAACCGCCCATTTCACCAAACCTAAACTGTGCTTCACTGTGCCCCTCCCCCTCATCCTCCTCCACCTCCTCCTCCAGTTCAGCTCCCACGGGGTTCATGTGGCCGTGAGATGTAGGTGCCATGTCTCCAGTGCCCTGACCAGCCATGGTTTCCAACATGTGTTGTAGTACATGAAGCAGTGGAATCACGTCTTTCATCCCGTAATCCGAGCGACTGACAAATAAAGTGGCTTCCTCAAAGGGCCTGAGCAAACGGCAGGTGTCACGTATGAGCTGCCACTGGTTTACATTGAAGTTACACAGGGGAGTCCCCCTATCTGCTTGGACCATCAAGAAATCAGTGATGGCTTTTCTCTGTTCGTATATTCGATCCAACATATGGGGGATGGAATTCCAACGGGTGGAAACATCGCAAATCAGACTATGTTGGGGGATACCGTTCTGACGCTGTAGCTCAAGAAGGGTGAGCTTAGCGGTGTAGGAGTAGCTAAAGTGCATGCAAAGTCTCCTTCCCGTTGTTATGGGGGGAAGACTTCAGAAAACGCTTGACAACTAGGTTGAACATGTGTGCCATACAGGGCGCATGGCTCAGGCTTTCTTGTCGCAGCGCAGACAAGATGTTCTTCCTATTGTCAGTCACCATGGTTCCCATTTGCAGTTTTCGTGGCGTAAGCCATGTTTTGATTTCTTGATGAATTAATTTTAGGAGCTCCTCCCCCATGTGACTCCATTCGGCAAGGCAAACCATGTGAAGCACAGCGTGACACCACCTTTCCCTGCACACATGGTAGGCTGGAGGGGCACTGAGACTTGTCACAGGCACAACAGCGCATGGAGTGTGGAGGCCCAAGCGGCATGACCTGTCCAAGCTGCTGTTGTGGCTGTGCAGGAACCACATTCACCCAGTGGGCCATAAAGGACATATATTGTCCATGACCATAGTTACAGCTCCAGACGTCGGCGCTGCCGTGCATTTTGGTGCACACCGACAGGCTCAAGGACTGGCCCACCTTCTGTTCAACAAATTTGTGCAGGGCTGGTACTGCCTTCTTCGCAAAGAAATGACGGCTTGGGACTCTCCACCTCGGCTCGGCACAAGCCATCAGTTCTCCGAAAGGTGCAGAGTCCACCACCTGAAAATGGAGGGACTGCAGCACCAGAAACTTGGACAAGAGCACATTTAGCTTCTGTGCCATAGGATGAGTGGGCGCATACTGTTGTCTCTTGGACATGGCTTCACTGATGGATTGCTGGCAGGATGACTGACTTGTAGTAGGAGGAGCAGGAGCATCAGGAGTGACAGAGGATGGGTATGATGCACAGCTACCTTTGGCTGAGGTGCTGGAGCCTTGGCTGGCTGAAATTGGAAGTGGCGTGCCACTGGTTGACGCAGCAGGCTGGAACACCACTCCGGAGCCTCGGTTCTCCCAGGCCACTTTATGGTGATGCTGCATATGTTGCTGCAGGGCCGTGGTGCCAATATTAGGGCCCTGGCCACACTTCACCTTCTGCCTACACATCTTGCATGTGGCCAGGTTACCCTCCTGCAGATGCTTGTTGAAAAACTGCCACACTGGCGAGTAGCTAATTTTCCCACCAACAGTCCTCACTAATTGACTGCTACTGCGGCCGACTCCAGGAACCCCTGCTCCACTACCTCCAGGGAAGGTAGCCTGCCACGCAGCAAGTGGTCTACCCCAGCCCTGGCCACGTTTGGCTCCAGACTTTTCAATTCTGCCACTATGCTGACTGCAAACCATGCTACCACCTTGTTGCCTCATCTGCTGACTCAGGGGCAACCTGCGACACTCTTGTCCTGATGATGATGAAGCCCCTTCTGCATCCGGCTCCCAAGTGTGATCGGCTTCATTATCATCATCATCATCATCGAGTTGTGTCTGCATGTCACTGATGTCCTCCCCGGTTTCCTCAACAGTGTCTGCTGCAGGAGCTGGAACACTCGCCACACCACCTCCCACGCCACTCTTCTCATCAGTGTTTTTCCGCCTAGCGAAAGAAGCAGCAGATGTCTCCAGCATTGGCTGGGCAGTAGCTGCTGACTGTCCTCTATCAGATCGTCTTCACTGAATAGTGGAGCTGTATCCAAAGCATAAGATACGTCGCTGGAGGGGGGGCACCGCGACTCCTGCTGCCACTCGCCCCTAGTCTGCTGTGACCTCTGCCTGATGAATCTAGGCCTCTGCCACTCCTCTGTGCACATCCTGGCACTTCTCTGCCTGACATTTTTACTGCGTTTAGGAGGGGAAAACAATATGCTACACTACACTAAAAACAGTATTTTATAAACAACAGCAAGTGTGTAGCAAAGTTAGAGCAAAATAGGCAGACAATGTAGCTAAAAGCTAATGAAAAAAGACACTAAATAGGCATTAAATAGGATGCCCCTGGTCAGAGTTAAATGCACTACATGCAGTTTTAAAACGTGGTTTTATTTGAAAAACAAGAGCGATATAGGCAGGCGCTCTAGCAAAAGATAAAGGCAAATACAATGTCAAATCATGGGCTGCTATGGGATGCCCCCAGTGAAAGTGAAGCACTACAGAACTTTTAAAAAGTGGTTTTTGTTACAAAAGGAAAAGCTAAATATGCAGGTACTCTTTAAAGACAAATGCTAGCATGTTGTGACACCATGGATTGGCATGGGATGCCCCTAGTGAAAGTGAAGCACTACAGAACTTTTATAACGTGGTTTTTGTTACAAATGGAAAAGCTAAATATGCAGGTACTCTTTAAAGACAAATGCTAGCACGCTGTGACACCATGGGCTGGCATGGAATGCCCCCAGTGAAAGTGAAGTACTACTTTTAAAAAGTGGTTTTTGTTACAAAAGGAAAAGATAAATTGGCAGGTACTCTTTAAAGACAAATGCTAGCATGCTGTGACACCATGGGCTGGCATAGGATTCCCCCAGTAAAAGTGAAGCACTACGGAACTTTTAAAACATGATTTTTGTTACAAATGGAAAAGCTAAATATGCAGGTACTCTTTAAAGACAAATGCTAGCACGCTGTGACACCATGGGCTGGCATGGGGTGCCCCCGGTAAAAGTGAAGCACTACAGAACTTTAAAATGTGGTTTTTAATACAAAAGGAAAAGCTAAATAGGCAGGTACTCCTTAAAGACAAATGCTAGCATGCTGTGACACCATGGGCTGGCATAGGATGCCCCGGTGAAGGTGAAGCACTACAGAACTTTTAAAACGTGTTTTTTGTTACAAATGGAAAACCTAAATATGCAGGTACTCTTTAAAGACAAATGCTAGCATGCTGTAACACCATGGGCTGGCATGGGATTCCCCCAGTAAAAGTGAAGCACTATAGAACTTTTAAAACGTGTTTTTTGTTACAAATGTAAAAGCTAAATATGCAGGTACTCTTTAAAGACAAATGCTAGCACGCTGTGACACCATGGGCTGGCATGGAATGCCCCCAGTAAAAGTGAAGCACTACAGAACTTTTAAAACGTGTTTTTTGTTACAAATGTAAAAGCTAAATATGCAAGTACTCTTTAAAGACAAATGCTAGCACGCTGTGACACCATGGGCTGGCATGGAATGCCCCCAGTAAAAGTGAAGCACTACAGAACTTTAAAAACATGATTTTTGTTACAAATGGAAAAGAATAATATGCAGGTACTCTTTAAAGACAAATGCTAGCACACTGTGACACCATGGGTTGGCATGGGATGCCCCCTGTGAAAGTGAAGCACTACAGAATTTTTAAATTAAACGTTTTTATTGAGGGAAACACAATAAATTACAGAGCTTGACAGAACTGTGCCGCACAGGTGCACGCAGCAATTTGCATAATAACAAAATTGTTCACAACCAATGTTCAAAGGTCCAAAGACATGTAGAGAAAATGCAGGGCCGGTCGAGTCCGCCCCATATATTGAACAACAAACCCAATTTGTAACCAACTATAACCTCTGCAATCCGTGTCCCCAACTTTTCGATAAAAGGAAAAAATTAGGACAATCAACCAGACACAATTAACAAGAGGGGGGGGAAGGAGAAAAAAAAAAAAAAGGGGGGGGAGAGACAAGACAGACGCATGTGCAAGAGGAGGGGGGGGTATGAGGGAGGGGAGCAACAGTGAGGTAGAGAGAGGCAGGGAGGCCCGACCAACGACAACCCGTCCCGGCCATATTACGTATAGAGAAGAAAATCGGGGGAGAAAGTGAACCCATCCCATGCCTGCCAAGTCCTTCTATGCTTTTCTAGAGTCCCCCGCAGCGATGCAGTGAGTTCCTCCATCCTACATATGTCCCGCACCACAGCCAGCCATTGCGCTGTAGTGGGGGGCTCAGTGGATTTCCACTTAGCCGGGATGCACGTCCTAGCGGCACTCAGGAGTGGGGCAAGGAGGGACCCGCGTCTTGACCTCATGGATACCGGTGCCAAGTTGAGCAGATAGCACGCAGGGTCCTCACCAAGGTCAACATCCGTTAATTTCTTAATGACCTCCTGCACTCCCCTCCAGAAATCGGTCAGCTTCTCACACTCCCAGAAAACGTGTGTCATTGTTCCCCTGTCCCGCAAGCACCTCCAGCAGAGGGGGGAGGAGGAAGGAAACATGGCAGCCAGCCGCGCAGGGACCCGGTACAACCGGGAAAGAATTTTAAACATAGTCTCCTGGTATTTACATGATATGGAGCTCTTATGCGCTAGCTGAATCATCGCTAACCTTTGCTCGTCCGTGAAGTATCGGCGCAGTTCCCTTTCCCATCCCCTCACGTACGGAGGGACAAAGTCCCCCGGGGGCTCCATCAGCAGCGAGTATGAGTAGGACAGGGCTCCCCCAAAATGGCCGGTCCCCAAACAAGTTTGCTCAAATTGTGTTAGCCGCCTAGCAGCGGCAGTCGCACATCCGACCGACCGCTGATAGTGCTGTAGCTGGAGGGTCTGCAACTGTGTAATGGGTTTGAGAGCAAGGTCACTAACCAGGGCCTCTGGCCGCCTCCACTCGCCGCCCACCTGCATATGAAGTCTCCTAAAGCAGTTTTGCTGGATCCACGCTTTAAAGGGACCACCAGCTATCTCTACCGGGAAGTCGGGATGGCCCAAGACCGGCGCCATGGGGGATGGCTCGGGGGAGAGACCCGGCCGGGGGAAGAATCTATCCACTACTCTCCTGGACGGGCCAATTGTAGGATGTTTGTTCAACTGCGGATATCCGTTCAGTGGAACCCATGGTAAGCCCGGGAGAGGGCATGGAGAAGCCGCCTGCTCCATCATGACCCACTGCTTCAAGGCCGAATGTCGACACCAGTCGATGACCCGGCTCAAGTGAGCCGCCGCATGATAACACTTCCAATCCGGTAGGCCCAGCCCCCCCTAGACTTAGAAACCGATAATAGCGATGCCGCAAGGCGATGAGAACGACCCGCCCAAACGAACCTGGTGCACATTCCTGTGAGCTGCTTGAAAAAGGTAGCGGGGATGTCTATTGGGAGGGTCTGGAACAGATATAGCACCCTGGGAAGGATGTTCATCTTGATGACGCTGACCCTTCCAAACCAAGAGAAGACTCCCCTGTTCCATTTCCGGAGGTCCTCATCTAACCTTTTTAACAAAGGGGGGAAATTTAATGCAAACGTTTCCTGCAGATTGGAAGGAATCCGCGTCCCCAAGTACGTGACAGCCTCCTGCTCCCACCTAAAATGAAAATTCTCCTTAATGCTGCGCAATCTCTCCGCGGGGACATTAATGTTTAGAGCTGAAGACTTCTGGTAATTAACCTTATAATTAGAAACCTCCTGGAAACTCTTGAGCTCCGCAAGGAGGTTTGGCAAAGTGATCTCTGGTTTTGAAATGAAGAACATCAAGTCGTCAGCGTATGCTGCCACCTTGTGCTCCTTTCCGCCCACCTCCACACCCGCCACATCTGAATTTTGTCTGATCAGCCGAAGGAATGGCTCCAGGGAGAGAATGAAAATAAGCGGGGAAAGCGGGCAACCCCGTCGCGTCCCGTTAGATAAACAGAAAGTCTAAGAGGACATGCCATTCACCACCACGGACGCCGAGGGGCAGGTGTATGAGGCTAGGACCCGATGTAACATCCTGTCTCCCAGTCCGATATACCTGAGGGTCTCCTCCATAAAAGCCCAACTCACCCTATCAAAAGCCTTCTCGGCATCCGTGGATAGAAGTAGCGCTGCCCCCCCCCCCCCGCTGCGCATGATGGATCACTCCGATGACTCGTGTCGTATTGTCCCTTCCCTCGCGATCAGGGACGAAACCCACTTGGTCCCAATGTATGAGCCCCGAGAGGAGAGGGGCGATTCTGTCCGCCAAAATTTTGTTATAAATTTTGAGGTCGCAATTCAAAAGGGAAATGGGCCTGTAGCTACCGCAATTGGCTGGGTCCTTCCCCGGTTTAGGAATAACTGCAATGCTGGCCCGAAGGGTGTCCCGTGGAGGGGGAAGACCATCGCTCAGAGAGCTAAAGGATGAAATGAAGTGGGGGCCTAACGTGCCCGCCAATTCCTTGTAGTATTCCAGGCTGAAGCCATCAGGGCCAGGGGCCTTACCGGGCTTCATACCTCCGACGGCCTTCAAGAACTCCCCCACACCAACCTCCTCCTCCAGGGCCTCCACTACCCCCCGCTCCAGCCGGGGAAGGCCAGACCTCTGAATGTAAGCCCTGATTTTTTGCTGGTGAGCTTGAGTCTTGTCTTGTGGCAAATTGTATAGGCCTTCATAGAAGTCCCTAAAAGTTTTAGCAATGTCACCTATTTTAAAGTGTCTATTCCCTCCCGGGTCAACAATGCTAGGGATGAAGTTTCTTGCCCGTTGCCCCCGCAAAGCTCTAGCAAGGGCCCTACCGCTTTTATTACTGAATTCGTAAAAGTGCCTACGGCACCTAGCAATCTGGCCCCGTACCCTGACGAAAGTCAGGTCCCTGAGGGCCGCACGCAATTTGGCCAATTCCGCCTCCGTGGCCGGGTCTAGGGATTGTTTATGCCGGGTCTCCAGAACCTGAATCTCCTGCATCAACTGGGCCGCCCGTTTCTCCCTCTCCTTTTTAAGGTAGGCACCCCTTCTAATCAAAAGGCCCCGGATCACACATTTGTGAGCCTCCCACTGAGACATCCGAGAAACCTCGGGGGTGTTGTTAACTAAGAAAAATTCAGAAATTGCCGATCTAATCTCTGCCTTAAACTCAGGGTCCTGAAGGAGGGAGGCGTTAAGCCTCCAATGTCCCGATGGAGGGGGGGAGTCCGGGACCGACAGTAGAATGGAGACGGGGGCGTGATCAGAGAGCGAGATTGAGCCTATTGACGGTCGCGATATGAGATGTACGTGTCTATGGGGGACCAGAAACCAATCAATTCGCGAGTACACGTTATGAGGGGGAGAGAAATAGGTGTAGTCCCTTTCCCTGGGGTTCACAATCCGCCATACATCCAAGAGTTGGTGTTCAAACAAGAGGGCCTTTATCCTCCGCAACGCCGAGTAAAGTAAACTAGAAGTCCCCTTAGAGGTATCAAGCCGAGGGTCCAGAACACAATTAAAATCACCTCCCAAGAGAAGAATGCCACTGGAGAACTCAGCCAGCCTCTCCAAGGTGGACCTCAGAAATTTCAACTGGTTTGAGCTCGGGCAGTAACAAGTTGCCAGCGTCACCCTCTGGGACTACAGAATTTTTAAAACGTGGTTCTTGTTACAAATGGAAAAACTAAATATGCAGGTACTCTTTAAAGACAAATGCTAGCACACTGTGACACCATGGGCTGGCATGGAATTCCCCCAGTGAAAGTGAAGTACTACAGAACTTTTAAAACCTGTTTTTTGTTACAAAAGGAAAAGCTAAATACGCAGGTACTCTTTAAAGACAAATGCTAGCACGCTGTCACATCATGAGCTGGCATGGGATGCCCCCGGTGAAAGTGAAGCACTACAGAACTTTTAAAACGTGTTTTTTTGTTACAAATGGAAAAGATAAATATGCAGGTACTCTTTAAAGACAAATGCTAGCACGCTGTGACACCATGGGCTGGCATGGGATGCCCCCAGTAAAAGTGAAGCACTACAGAACATTTAAAACATGATTTTTGTTACAAATGGAAAAGCTAAATATTCAGGTACCCTTAAAAGACAAATGCTAGGACACTGTGACACCATGGGCTGGCATGGGGTGCCCCCAGTGAAAGTAAAGCACTACAGAACTTTTAAAACATGGTTTTTGATACAAAAGGAAAAGCTAAATATGCAGGTACTCTTTAAAGACAAATATTAGCACGCTGTGACACCATGGGCTGGCATGGGATGCCCTCAGTGGGAGGGAAGGAAAAGCTAAATAGTCAGGTGTGTGTGACCTGTATTAACACTAAATAGGCTTGAAATATCTGGGCATGAAAGCTAATGCAAACACTGTCCCTCTCTGTCACTGCCACTGCCTCTTTCCCTCTCTTCCTGGCTCTATTTGTCACTGGCTTTATCTGCCCCTGGCTCTATCTGTCCCTCACTCTATCTGTCCCTGACCCGTTCTTGCCGCAATACTCCACCAAAATGAGCCCCCGCAAGATGGCCGTTGCTTATATTGGGCTGTGAAATCATCGGGGAGCCTGGCTGCTGATAGGCAGCATGTGACGCCTACCCAGGATTCTTTGCCCCATGGGACATGTTCTGACATGATGATCCACCATTTTAGATGGCCTGGACCGCAGTAAATAGAGTTTAAGGAAGCAATTTGAGCGATCGAATCGCAGTGATATTCTGATTCGTTTAGAATCAATTTTTTCCTGAAATTCGTAACAAATTTGGATTTGTCAGATTCAATTCGTTCATCTGTAATGTAAGTCATCACCACTTCCTGGTTCCAGCACTGTAGTGTAATGTTACAAAGATGTAAGCCATCACCACTTCCTGGTTCCAGCACTGCTGTGTAATAGTATAAAGATTAGGTCATGACCATTTCTGAGTTCCAACACTGCTGTGTAATAGTATAAAGTTGTAAGTCATCACTACTTCCAGGTCTCACTACTGCAGCGTGATGATAAAAGGATGTAACCTATCCCTACACCTGGGTTGCAGCACTGCAGTGTAATGGTATAAAGATGTAAGCCATCACCACTTCCTGGTTCCAGCACTGCAGTGTAACAGTATAAATGTGGAAGCCATCACCACTTCTGTGTTCCAGCCATAACAAGGATTAAAAGCAAAATATAACAGTGAGGCAACCTATTATTTGTTTTAAGTTTTCAGATGTTAAAAAATGTTTTGATGCCCACCAACTATATACCTGCTGTTTTCTTCGTATAAAATAAGCCTTAGCCACACAAAGCTCTATTGTTATTTGTTGTATATTGAAGAGATGTTCACTTTCATAAAGTTTCATCTTGCCCTCTAATGTTTATTCAATTATAAATGCAAATGACCCTAAAAAAGCGTAATTGCAGATGTTTCTCGCATCTGTTACTTTTAACTACTGATGCATTAACACCTGGATAATACATGTACATATGGCTTATTTATTAGAGGCATGAAATGATGAAGTTTATTCTATGGGTTACTAATTACAAACATTGTTTGCAATTTTTGTTTCATTTAACAAACATAGTAATTTTACTTAGGATTAATAATATTAAACATGTTTGAATTAATTAATAATAGTATAACAATATTAATAATAATATAATAACATAATTGTCAAACCCTGGGGACACCCATCTTCTTTGTGAACCTACAACCCCCAATCTTCGCAGCTAGCTTCACCTTTAGCCAAGTCTTCGCTGGACACGGTTGACCCAGGCAAGGTCAAAGGTCACGCCAAGAGATCAGAGAGCTTTGCGACACAAGGGATGAGACAGGTTCATGTTCGCGATTCAGGTGGAGGTCGTTACAGGCGGCAGTTAGGATAGTCAGACTAGCAAGGTCAGTTATGGTTATCAATACAGGGACTCAGGAATAGCACACCCAGATAAACACGGGCAGTGACACACTGGGGGGGGTAAATACTTTATAGGGCTGAACCAAACGGGATTGGATAAGGGGAATTTACATGACTGGTGCTATTACAATTTTTGGGCCAATTGCCCAGTTTAAATCTTAAGGGTGTTTTGCCCAGTAAACGCTGAGGGCTCATTGGACCTTTAATTCAGCCTCCGGTGGCCACCCTGTGTGCAGCGCCGCCGGAGGGCATAAACTAGCTGTGCTCACTAGCAGTGAGACGAGTGATGCAGCAGGGAAGGCAGGAGGAGGACACACTCGGCGCTGCTCGAGCCAGTGTCTGGCGCAGATGCGGCTGCTGGGCAGGAAGAGTCCCGGTCAGCCACCCGCGTCGCTCGAGGACGCCACAGGAACGAACTATAATCCTAAAATACAGTTTTGTTTCTGCTGCCTACAAGATTATTTGCAGAAAAATATCTCCTAAAGTCTACATAATAGGAAGTTTGTTTTTTTTTTTTTTTGCAATGCCAGGAGGAAGGCAGAGAGGAAGTGTGCCTTGGCTAAGGCTCCACACACCTATGCGTTTGCAGCAGACGGTTTATTTGGTGTACAGTACTATATATGCACCACATTTTTCTGTTTTTTGATAGCATATTAAATTGTGTTTTGCTTATTTTTCTGGATTTCCCCTACCTGTGACTATGGCTCGGAGACTGCAAAGCCAGCCTCTGGCCAAGCTAGGGTATCAGCCCCTATGCCTTTCAGCATATGCTCTGCAATAGGTAACCTCAAAAATGGCAAAACACTTCCTTCACACCCCTTGTCACAGGTGGCGGTGTGGTAAACCACCTATTCAAGCAGTGTTAGGCCACCCCATTCCCTCTGGATTGGTTAAGCCCCCCCCCCCCCACCATTGGCTCTGACTTCAAGCTGCAGATTTGTTCCAGGGAACAGAAAGCAGTTAGCACACACATTAAAGAGGAACAAAACCCCCCAGTTGCCAGGCTGGAATCTAAAAGATTCCAGGGCCTGCCACTGGATTTTCTCTGTGCAATCCAGAATCGGGATGCCATACTGTGTGAAACCCCAAAGGAAGCTCGAAAAAACTCACCTTGTCATGCTCCAGTCTCGCATGTGCAGACTCTCCTCCAATGGGAGCTGCCTGACGTCATTTAGCAGGTGGCTCTCAAGGTTGACAATGGCCATTCAGATTCAGGCTGAGGTGGGAGCGTGCACAAGGCAGGGGATAACGCATGCTCCCCATTGATTTGACTGAGAGCCGCCTGGCGAATTACATTGTTTTAGAAGGCAGCTCTCATTGGACAAAGCCCGAGCATGCGTCATTGAAGCGTGGTGAGCTTTTTCGGGCTGCCTAGGGGCAGCAGCAGGAGCCCAAACACTGCTTTAAAGAGACACTGGAGTTGGCAGCAGCAGAACCCCCCAAAAATTGACTGACACACCCTGGAGTTGGCAGCAGCAGCAGCAGGAGCCCCAACATTACTTTAAAGAGACACTGGAGTTGGCAGCAGGAGCCCAAAAATTGGATGAATCACACCCTGGAGTTGCAAGCAGCAGCAGCAGGAGCCCAAACATTACTTTAAAGAGACACTGGAGTTGGCAGCAGGAGCCCAAAAATTGGATGAATCATACCCTGGAGTTGCAAGCAGCAGCAGGAGCCCAACATTGGCTGAAAGAGACACTGGAGTTGGCAGCGGGAGCCCAAAAATTGGATGAATCACACCCTGGAGTTGCAAGCCGCAGCAGCAGGAGCCCAAACATTGCTTTAAAGAGACACTGGAGTTGGCAGCAGCAGGAGCCCAAAAATTGACTGACACACGCTGGAGTTGGCAGCAGCAGGAGCCCAAACATTACTTTAAAGAGACACTGGGGTTGGCAGCAGGAGCCCAAAAATTGGATGAATCACACCCTGGAGTTGCAAGCAGCAGGAGCCCAAGCATTGCTTTAAAGAGACACTGGAGTTGGCAGCAGCAGGAGCCCAAAAATTGACTGACACACCCTGTAGTTGGCAGCAGCAGCAGGAGCCCTAACATTACTTTAAAGAGACACTGGAGTTGGCAGCAGGAGTCCAAAAATTGGATGAATCACACCCTGGAGTTGCAAGCAGCAGCAGGAGCCCAACATTGGCTATAAGAGACACTGGAGTTGGCAGCAGGAGCCCAAAAATTGGATGAATCACACCCTGGAGTTGCAAGCAGCAGCAGCAGGAGCCCAAACATTGCTTTAAAGAGACACTGGAGTTGGCAGCAGCAGGAGCCCAAAAATTCACTGACACACACTGGAGTTGCAAGCAGCAGCAGCAGGAGCCCAAACATTGCTTTAAAGAGACACTGGAGTTGGCAGCAGGAGCCCAAAAATTGGATGAATCACACCCTGGAGTTGCAAGCAGCAGCAGCAGGAGCCCAAAAATTGCTTTAAAGAGACATTGGAGTTGGCAGCAGCAGGAGCCCAAAAATAGACTGACACACCCTGGAGTTGGCAGCAGGAGCCCAAACATTACTTTAAAGAGACACTGGAGTTGGCAGCAGGAGCCCAAAAATTGGATGAATCACACCCTGGAGTTGCAAGCAGCAGCAGGAGCCCAACATTGGCTGAAAGAGACACTGGAGTTGACAGCAGGAACCCAAAAATTGGATGAATCCCACCCTGGACTTGCAAGCTGCAGCAGCAGGAGCCCAAACATTGCTTTAAAGAGACACTGGAGTTGGCAGCAGCAGGAGCCCAAAATTGACTGACACACCCTGGAGTTGGCAGCAGCAGCAGCAGGAGCCCAAACATTATTTTAAAGAGACACTGGAGTTGGCAGCAGGAGCCCAAAAATTGGATGAATCACACCCTGGAGTTGCAAGCAGCAGCAGGAGCCCGAACATTACTTTAAAGATACACTGGAGTTGGCTTCAGGAGCCCAAAAATTGGATGAATCACACCCTGGAGTTGCAAGCATCAGCAGCAGCAGCAGCAGCCCAAACATTACTTTAAAGAGACACTGGAGTTGGCAGCAGGAGCCCAAAAATTGGATGAATCGCACCCTGGAGTTGGCAGCAGCAGGAGCCCAAACATTGCTTTAAAGAGACACTGGAGTTGGCAGCAGGAGCCCAAAAATTGGATGAATCACACCCTGGAGTTACAAGCAGCAGCAGGAGCCCGAACATTACTTTAAAGAGACACTGGAGTTGGCTTCAGGAGCCCAAAAATTGGATGAATCACACCCTGGAGTTGCAAGCAGCAGCAGCAGCAGCCCAAACATTACATTAAAGAGACACTGGAGTTGGCAGCAGGAGCCCAAAAATTGGATGAATCACACCCTGGAGTTGCAAGCAGCAGCAGGAGCCCGAACATTACTTTAAAGAGACACTGGAGTTGGCTTCAGGAGCCCAAACATTGGATGAATCACACCCTGAAGTTGCAAGCAGCAGGAGCCCAAACATTACTTTAAAGAGACACTGGAGTTGGCAGCAGGAGCCCAAAAATTGGATGAATCCCACCCTGGAGTTGCAAGCAGCAGGAGCCCAAACATTACTTTAAAGAGACACTGGAGTTGGCAGCAGGAGCCCAAAAATTGACTGACACACCCTGGAGTTGGCAGCAGCAGCAGCAGGAGCACATACATTAGCTGGAAGGCACACCCTGGAGTTGGCAGCAGCATAAGCAGGAGCCCAAACATTGCTTGAAAGACACACTGGAGTTGGCAGCAGCAGGAGGCCAAAAATTGGCTGAGAGAGACACTGGAGTTGGCAGCAGGAGCCCAAAAATTGGATGAATCCCACCCTGGAGTTGCAAGCAGCAGCAGCAGGAGCCCAAACATTACTTTAAAGAGACACTGGAGTTGGCTTCAGGAGCCCAAAAATTGGATGAATCACACCCTGGAGTTGCAAGCAGCAGCAGCAGGAGCCCAAACATTGGCTGAAAGGCACACCCTGAAGTTGGCATCAGCAGGAGGACAAAAATTGGTTGGAAGGCACACCCTGAAGTTGGCATCAGCAGGAGCCCAAAAATTGGCCTAAAGACATAAATATGTTTTGCACCATTTGGAAAGTGGCAAACGTGGCACCATGCATCAGGCATTGGTGGGTGGAAATCCTGGCTGATCCACCCCTGATTCATTTTGACAAAGGTGAGTCTCTCCACATTTTTAGTTGACAGACGAGTTCTCCTCGCCGTAACTATGGCCCCCGCCGCACTAAACACCCGCTCAGATGGCACGCTACTTGCCGGGCAGGACAGATTTTCCAGGGCAAACTCTGCTAGTTGCGGCCACAAATCAAGTTTGGCTGCCCAGAAGTCCAGCGGATCCTCAAGGTGTGTTGGCATGGTCATGTCAAGGTATGACATGACCTGCTGGTTGAGGTCCTGCTCCAGGTCTTCTTGCTGCTCATGAGTAGCCTCACTATGCGGGTGTAGAAAGCTACTCATTAGCGACTGAAGACTGAGGCTGCTGCTGATGGAGCTGCTCCTGCTGCTCCTGCCAACCCCCCAGCAGCCATGGCAGTGGAAGGTGAGCGCAGAGGTCCCCCCGAGTCAGACCTGCGAGAGTATGGACCATGGGGCAGATAGGCATCGGCCAACTGCCTACGTAGAATGTCTTTGTAGTAGTTCAGTTTGTCCTCCCTCTCGGCGGGTTTAAAAAATGCCCCCATTTTGTGCCGGAAGTGAGGGTCCAATAAGGTGGACAGCCAGAAGTCATCCCGCCGACAAATGGAAACAATTCTGGGGTCACTACACAAGCACGTGAGCATGCATCCTGCCATTTGCGCAAGTGACTCGGATGGACTACCTGTCTCCATCTCCACTGCATACTGCCACGGTGTGTCCGGGTCCTCTGTCTCGCCTTCCTCAAAACCCTCTAGCTCCTCTGGCTGCTCCTGCTCCTCCTCTCCTGTCCGCTGACTAGATAAACCAGCCATTTCGCCAAGCCTAAACTGTGTTTCGCTGGGCAACTCCTCCTCCTCTTCCTCCTCCTCCTCCTCCAGTTCAGCTCCAACTGGGTTCATGTGGCCGTAAGATGTAGACGCCATGTCTCCAGTGCCCTGACCAGCCATGGTTTCCAACATGTGCTGTAGTACATGAAGCAGTGGAATCACGTCGTTCATCCTGTAATCCTGGCGACTGACAAATAAAGTGGCTTCCTCAAAGGGCCTGAGCAAACGGCAGGTGTCACGTATGAGCTGCCACTGGTTGACATTGAAGTTACACAGGGGAGTCCCCCTATCCGCTTGGATCATCAGGAAATCCGTGATGGCTTTTCTCTGTTCATATAATCGATCCAACATGTGACATCGCAAATCAGACTATGTTGGGGGATACCGTTCTGACGCTGTAGCTCAAGAAGGGTGTGTTTGGCGGTGTGTGAGTGGCTGAAGTGCATGCAAAGTTTCCTTGAAGTTGTTAGGATGTCTTGCATATGGGGGGTACACTTCAGAAACCGCTTGACAACCAGATTAAAGACGTGAGCCATGCAGGGGGCATGGGTCAGCATTCCTTGGCGCAGCGCAGACAAAATGTTCTTCCCATTGTCGGTAACCATGATTCCCATTTTAAGTTTTCTTGGAGTAAGCCATGTTTGGATTTCCTGATGAATACATTTAAGCAGTTCCTCCCCTGTGTGACTCCGTTCGCCAAGACAAACCATGTGAAGCACTGCGTGACACCTCCGTGCCCTGCACACATGGTAGACTGGAGGGGCACTGAGACTTGAGCCTACAGTGGAGGGTGAGGAGATGGCGGAGGATGAGGAGGCCGAGTCGCACAGTGTCACAGGCCCAACGGGCAGGGAGCACGGAGGCTGAAGCGGCGTTACCTGTCCAAGTTGCTGCTGCTGCTGCAAAGGGACCACATTCACCCAGTGGGCCGTAAACGACATGTACTGTCCCTGACCGTAGTTACAGCTCCAGACGTCGGCGCTGCCATGCACTTTGCTACACACCGACAGGCTCAAGGACTGGCCCACCTTCTGTTCAACAAAAGTGTGCAGCGCTGGTACTGCCTTCTTGGCAAAGAAATGACGGCTTGGAACTCTCCACCTCGGCTCGGCACAAGCCATCAGTTCTCTGAAAGGTGCAGAGTCCACCACCTGAAAAGGGAGCGACTGCAGCACCAGCAACTTGGACAGGAGCACATTCAGCTTCTGTGCCGTAGGATGAGTGGGCGCATACTGCTGTCTCTTGGACATGGCTTCGCTGATGGATTGCTGGCGGGATGCATGACTTGGAGGAGGAGGAGCAGGAGCGACAGAGGATGGTATGACGCACAGCTGCCTTCGGCTGAGGTGCTGGAGCCTTAGCTGGCAGAAATTGGGAGCGGCGTGCCACTTGGTGAGGAAGCAGACTGGACCACCCCTTGGGAGCCTCGGTTCTCCCAGGTCGCTTTATGGTGATGCATCATATGTTGACGCAGGGCCGTGGTGCCAACATTTGGGCCCTGGCCACGCTTCACCTTCTGCCTACATATCTTGCATGTGGCCATGTTATCCTCCTGCGGATGCTTCAGGAAAAACTGCCACACTGCCGAGTAGCTACCTTTCCCACCAACAGGCCTCACTGATTCGCTGCTATTGTCGCCAACTCCAGGAACCACTGCTCCACTACCTCCCGATAAGGTAGCCTGCCGCGCAGCAGGTGCTCTACCCCGGCCCCGGCCCCGTTTGGCTCCAGGCTTTTCAATTGTGCCCCCATGCTGACTGCCAACCATGCTGCTAACACCTTGCTGCCTGAGCTGCTGACTCCGGGGCAACCTGCGCCCCTCTTCTCCTGATGATGACGATAAAGCCCCTTCATCACCCGGCTCCCAAGTGCGATTGGCTTCATCATCATCATCATCACCGAGTTGTGGCTGTACGTCACTGATGTTCGTGGAATCCTCAACAGTGTCTGGCGCAGGAGCTGGAACGCTCGCAACACCCACGACACTGTACACATCACTATTTGTCTGCCTAGCTAAAGAAGCCACCTCCATTTCTTGGCTGGGCAGTAGCTGCTGACTGTCCTCTATCTGATCGTCCTCCTCACTAAAGAGTGGAGCTGAACTCAAAGCATAGGATACGTCGCTGGGGGAGGGAACGGCGTAGGACAGAGGCAATGGGAGGACAGGGACTGCTCTCGGGGCATGCCAACTCAGGGTTGTGTCAGAGGAACCTACCGACCCTAGACTGGGGGTCTCAGACGTTACTTGTGATGATGTTGATGAGCGTGTTAACCAATCTACCACGGCAGATGCGTTACTGGTGGAGACACGACCGCTAGCAGATACTGGCAGATCAGGTCTCTCACCGTGACTCCTGCTGCCACTCGCCCCTAGTCTGCTACGACCTCTGCCTGCTGAATCTTGGCCTCTGCCACTCCTCTTTGAACATCCTGGCACTTGTCTGCCTGACATTTTTATGTATTTGCTTATTTAGTATAAACAGATAGGGTGCAAGGTGCAGCTTTGGGGTGCCCTGCGGCCTGGTTTATAAAAAGCAGTCAAAAACAAGTGCAAACTGAAGTAGCTTAATAAAGCAGCTGATGCTGATCAACGCTTATGTTGTATACCAGATAGGGTGCAAGGTGCAGCTTTGGGGTGCCCTGCGCCCTGGTTTATAAAAAGCAGTCAAAAACAAGCGCAAACTGAAGTAGCTTAATAAAGCAGCTGATGCTGATCAACGCTTATGTTGTATACCAGATAGGGTGCAAGGTGCAGCTTTGGGGTGCCCTGCGGCCTGGTTTATAAAAAGCAGTCAAAAACAAGCGCAAACTGAAGTAGCTTAATAAAGCAGCTGATGCTGATCAACGCTTATGTTGTATACCAGATAGGGTGCAAGGTGCAGCTTTGGGGTGCCCTGCGACCTGGTTTATTGAAAACAGTCAAAAACAAGTGCAAACTGAAGTAGCTTAATGAAGCAGCTGATGCTGATCAACGCTTATGTTGTATACCAGATAGGGTGCAAGGTGCAGCTTTGGGGTGCCCTGCGGCCTGGTTTATAAAAAGCAGTCAAAAACAAGCGCAAACTGAAGTAGCTTAATAAAGCAGCTGATGCTGATCAACGCTTATGTTGTATACCAGATAGGGTGCAAGGTGCAGCTTTGGGGTGCCCTGCGCGCCTGGTTTATTAAAAGCAGTCAAAAACAAGTGCAAACTGAAGTAGCTTAATAAAGCAGCTGATGCTGATCAACGCTTATGTTGTATACCAGATAGGGTTAAAATAGCATGTGCCTTGGGATGCCAGTGTGGCGTAATGTATTTTAAGCTGAACAAAAAGTATTAAATATAATCCAAGTATGAGAAATCCTTTTGTTTAACAGATAGGGTTAAAATAGCATGTGCCTTGGGATGCCAGTGTGGCGTAATGTATTTTAATAAATAAGTGTATACCGCGCTACAAACAATTATAATTAATCAATTGTGATATAATGTTTGTTAACTCAAGCTCTACGTGCTATACTCAAATCCCAACCATAAGTATGTGCAAAAAGACAAAATAAACGGCACAGAGCTATTTAGGGTCCTCTTTAAAGTCCTTCCAATATTTCTTCAAACTCCACCCGGTGCATCCACAATCCACTCGTGTTCCACCACCACCGATTTGGTACTCTTACCACAAATAAATGATGTGATCAGCATTTATCAATCCCAACTCGATCTCTCCAACCGGATCCACCTCTCACGGTTCGATATCACAAAAGGGTCAAACACACCAGATCTCAGGGCTACTGTTTGTTCACCTTTCTTGCTTCACCTTATTTAAACAGAATCTCCCAATATGCCATGCAATCCAACTCTCGCGTGCACAAGACGCCCATTCGGCTCTGCAGACAGGCAGCCTCGCTGTCTCCACACGTGGTCGCTATAACCGTTGCGTTGGGCCCATTGCACTGTTCAGACCTAAAGCCTATCATTTTTTTTTGTTAGAAAGTCCCTTTCCCGAAAAATGCTTCTGCCTTCGGCTACATGAACACATTCTTTTGTCAAAAAAAAAAAAATGTCAAGTGCTACTTTTTGAACAGCAAACCAGAAAACTGAAGGCTTAATCTTAGTGTCAAATACACAGCTCTACTTTGAAGTCTATTTCTACTTTTAGCTTGGCAACCTTCCTACAGTGACCCAGTTCTGCTTATGCCGAGACCCATAGATTTTTCGTTTGCCAACTACAACCCATCTTCTTATGGTAACACCAACGGAACAGTATTTAAAATAAAAATACCATTTTGTGAATACTCACCTTGTAAAATGGGTATTATAAGTATGTCACACACCCCGCTTCAAGATAATCATTACATGTGGGTAGTATGGTCTGAAGAGGGCGATCTGCAGAGATGATTGGAGGAAAGAAAGCCCCTCCCAGTCCATAAACACCTGGGACCTCCCACTCATCACCCAGTATAAAGAAAGCAGTAAGGTAAGGGACCAGGAAGAGCCAAATATTAGTCATAACAACGCAAAGTTCACAAAACGATGGATCCAGAATACAAAAGGGCGGGTTGAAGCGGGGTGTGTGACATACTTATAATACCCATTTTACAAGGTGAGTATTCACAAAATGGTATTATTCTAAGTATGTCACACACCCCGCTTCAAGATAATCATTACATGTGGGACATCCAAAAGCAGTGTCCATAAAGGGTGGGGATCCAAAACAAGGCATAAAGCTTAAACTACTGCAGCCTGCAGAACTTTGCGGCCAAAAACAGCATCCGCTGAGGCCCAAACATCAACCTTGTAAAAACTTTGAAAAAGTGTGAACAGAAGACCAGGTAGCGGCCTTGCAAACTTGCTCAACAGAGGCCTGGTGCTGAAAAGCCCAGGAAGCCCCAACCGCACGAGTAGAATGAGCTGTAACATGAATGGGAGGATTTCTCCCCTTAGCAGAAAAGGCCCCGACAATGGCCTGACGAATCCACTTACTGATGGAAGACTTAGCGGGCGCCAAACCTTTCTTGGGCCCAGAGGGTACCACAAAGAAGGCATCAGTCTTACGAAAGGCAGACGTTACCACCAAATAGTACTTCACAACTCGAACCACATCCAGGGAATGCAGGACCCTCTCCTTTTCGTTACTGGGATTAGGACACAGAGAGGGCAAAACAATGTCTTGATTTAAGTGAAAAGGCAGAAACCACCTTAGGAAGGAAATCCGGGTTAAAACGGAAAACCACCTTGTCCTGATGTCTTTCAAAATACGGGACCTGAATGGACAGAGCCGCCAACTCAGAAACACGCCGAACAGAAGTGATAGCTACCAAAAAGGCCACCTTCTGAGTAAGGGAAGACAAGGCAATATCATGCAAGGGCTCATAGGGAGGACCCTGAAGAGCAGAAAGAACCAAATTCAAATCCCAAACCGGAATCAGAGCCTTCCTAGGGGGCCGCACATGCGTAACCCCCTGGAAAAAGGTCTTAACCAGCGGATGAAGCGCAAAAGATCTTTGGAAAAACACCGCCAGGGCAGACACCTGCCCCTTCAGAGTATTAAGTTGGAGCCCTAGATCCAAACCGTGTTGCAGGAACTCCAGGATTCTAGAAATAGAGAATTCCCTGCAAGGGAAAGCCCTAGTCTCACACCAATCAATATAAGACCTCCAAGTCCTATAGTAAACGGAAGAAGAAGACCTCTTCCTAGCGCTAATAAGAGTCTGAATAACCGCATCAGAAAGACCTTCCTCCTTCAAGATGGAGGTTTCAGCAGCCACGCCGTCAAAGCCAGCGTTGGTAAATTGGGGCAATGTAGATGAGTGTGTGTGCAGATTCGGCAGCAGGGGCAGAACGAACTGATCTTCTGCTAACCTTACCACGTTTGCGAACCAAACCTGTCTTGGCCACCTTGGAGCCACCAGAATTGCTGACGCTCCTTCCAGAGCCAGCTTGCGCACTACTCTGGCTACCATGGGAAACGGAGGGAACAGATACAGAAACCCCAGATCCCTCCAGTTCAGGGACATGGCGTCCGTCGCGAAGGCTAGCGGATCCTTCGCCAGAGACACAGATGCCGGAAGTTTGTGATTGTGACGGGAGGCAAAGAGGTCCACCACCGGTGAACCCCACCTGAGACAAATCGAACGAAACACCTTGGGACTGAGAGGCCACTCCCCCTTGCGGGCTGACCACCTACTCAGAGAGTCCGCCTCCGAGTTCTCTACTCCCGGAATGTGAACTGCCAAGATGCACGGGACGTGGCTCTCCGCCCAGTCCAGAATCAACGACACTTCCCTGAGGGCACTCCTGCTGCGAGTCCCTCCCTGGTGATTGATGTAGGCAACCGCCGTCCGATTGTCCGACCGAACCTGGACCGGCAAGTCCTGCAGGAGATAAGTCAAACGAAAAAGAACCATTCTGATGGCTCTCAATTCCAGAATGTTGATAGGCTCGTGGGCTTCCAGGGGTCCCCACAACCCCTGAAATTGCAGATCCTTCCAGAAGCCCCCCCATCCTGAGAGGCTGGCATCCGTGGTGACCACCTCCCAACGAGGAGTCTGAAAAGACCTGCCCTTCAACAGATTGGTTGAGTTCAGCCACCACCTGAGTGGTCGGCGAAACCCAGGGAGACATCAGAAAGAATTGATCCAGCGACAGAGGAGATCTGTCCCATACAGACAATAGATGGAGTTGTAGCGTCCTAGTGTGAAACTGGGCAAAGGGGATTGCCTCGAAGGAGGCCACCATCAACCCCACCATTCTCATTCCTAGTCGAATGGTCGGACGAGGAATGGACATGAGCGACCGAATCAATTCCTGAATCAAAAGAACCTTGGATTGAAGAAGGAACACTCTGGCCTGATCTGTATCCAGAGACATTCCCAGAAAGGATACTATCCTGGACGGGTAAAAGGAGGACTTGGGGTAGTTGATCACCCAGCAGAACCTCTCCAGAGTGGATATTACCGTCCTGGTGTCCAATTCCGCTTGGCTGAATGATGATGCCATGATGAGGAGATCGTCCAGATATGGCACTATGCGAATTCCCTGCGCTCTAAGAAGAGCCATCACCCTAGCGAGCACCTTGGTGAAAAACCCTTGGAGCTGTGGTGAGACCAAAAAGGAAGAGCTACAAACTGAAAGTGCTGATCTTCCACCACAAACCTGAGGAATCTCTGGTGCGCGGGAAAAATCGGAACATGGAGGAAAGCGTCCTTGATGTCTATGGACGTCATGAAGTCCCCCTGACGGAGAGCGCGGATAGCTGAACAAAGCGATTCCATGCGAAATTTTCGCAGCCTGATAAACCTGTTGAGGATCTTCAGATCCAGGATGGGCCGGATAGAGCCATCCTTTTTGGGGACCGTGAACAGATTTGAGTAAAATCCCCGACCCTGATCTGATAGGGGCACTGGCGAGATGACCTCTATCTCCAGAAGACTTGAAAACGCCTCCCGAAGCCCCTGTGCGCCAGGTGCATCCGGGGGCACCCTAGACCTGAAGAAAAGCGGAGGAGGACGGGACTCGAACTCCAACTTGTAGCCGGAAGACACGACTTCCCGGATCCATTTGTCCGAAACCTCCCGAATCCAGATCAGAGAGAAGTGTCGCAGCCGCCCCCCCACCCGCACGGGTGAGGGCGCCCCCTCATTGCTGAGCAGGCTTGTTCGCAGGTTTTGGGTTTTGAACCCCAGTTGAATCCTGAGCGGGCACGTCCTCTGCCCCTATTCCAGGAATCTCCTCTAGTGGAAGGGAAGGCGAAACCTCTTCCTGCTCTGGATCCGCGAAAGGAATGATTGAAAGAAGCCGCCCCGCGAAAGGGACGTCGTTGCTTCTTGCGTTGAGGTAACTTACCCCCCTTAGCTACTGAATCCAATTTTTCTCCAAAAAGCCGTAGCCCCACGAATGGGAGAGACGTCAGCGACTTTTTTGACCCAAAGTCGGCCGCCCACTGGCGCAACCAAACTGAACGCCTTATAGTCACCATTAGGGATGAGCGAATCGATCCGGACGAACCCGGATTCGATCCGAATTTCAGGAAAAATTCGATTCGGATCGAATCCGAATTTCCCCGCGATTCGATCACTCGAAGTTTTCCTTTAACATCCATTCATTTACATTACAGGCATTCTAAGATGGCGGACGGGACATGTCTGGACATGTATCCCGCGCCAGTGCAAGCTGGGGCAGTCACATGCAGCCTATCAGCAGCCAGCAAGCCCGGTGACGTCACACAGCGGTATTTAACGGCGGCCATCTTGCTTTTCCTCATTTCTCTATTGCATTCGTGACAGACAGACAGAACGCTGTGTAGCTGAGGCAGTTAGACAGGCTGGAGACAGGGACAGACAGGGACAGGCTGGAGACAGGCAGGAGACAGGCAGGAGACAGACAGGAGACAGACAGAAAGCCAGGGAAAGGTAGGAAAAACGGAGCTGGCTGACAGGGAGATTTTTTTTTTTTCATCCAGCCTTTGTTAGCGTTTTCAGGCTGCTTATAGTAACTAACTGTGCATATATACTGAACTGATCTTAAGTCTGCTGTGAGGCATCCCATTCTGTGACTAAAGCAGCCTCTGTTTAAGACCATATAAGCATTTGCTCTTATCATATTTGAAATTAGGCCTGATAAAGACACTTTTGCTGGCCAAAGCACTACTGGACCCTGCCAGCTCGATTCCTGCCCGGGGCATCCCATTCTGTGACTACAGCAGCCTCTGTTTAAGACCATATAAGCATTTGCTCTTATCATATTTGAAATTAGCCTGATAAAGACACTTTTGCTGGCCAAAGCACTACTGGACCCTGCCAGCTCGATTCCTGCCCGGGGCATCCCATTCTGTGACTAAAGCAGCCTCTGTTTAAGACCATATAAGCATTTGCTCTTATCATATTTGAAATTAGGCCTGATAAAGACACTTTTGCTGGCCAAAGCACTACTGGACCCTGCCAGCTCGATTCCTGCCCGGGGCATCCCATTCTGTGACTAAAGCAGCCTCTGTTTAAGACCATATAAGCATTTGCTCTTATCATATTTGAAATTAGCCTGATAAAGACACTTTTGCTGGCCAAAGCACTACTGGACCCTGCCAGCTCGATTCCTGCCCGGGGCATCCCATTCTGTGACTACAGCAGCCTCTGTTTAAGACCATATAAGCATTTGCTCTTATCATATTTGAAATTAGCCTGATAAAGACACTTTTGCTGGCCAAAGCACTACTGGACCCTGCCAGCTCGATTCCTGCCCGGGGCATCCCATTCTGTGACTAAAGCAGCCTCTGTTTAAGACCATATAAGCATTTGCTCTTATCATATTTGAAATTAGGCCTGATAAAGACACTTTTGCTGGCCAAAGCACTACTGGACCCTGCCAGCTCGATTCCTGCCCGGGGCATCCCATTCTGTGACTACAGCAGCCTCTGTTTAAGACCATATAAGCATTTGCTCTTATCATATTTGAAATTAGCCTGATAAAGACACTTTTGCTGGCCAAAGCACTACTGGACCCTGCCAGCTCGATTCCTGCCCGGGGCATCCCATTCTGTGACTAAAGCAGCCTCTGTTTAAGACCATATAAGCATTTGCTCTTATCATATTTGAAATTAGGCCTGATAAAGACACTTTTGCTGGCCAAAGCACTACTGGACCCTGCCAGCTCGATTCCTGCCCGGGGCATCCCATTCTGTGACTAAAGCAGCCTCTGTTTAAGACCATATAAGCATTTGCTCTTATCATATTTGAAATTAGCCTGATAAAGACACTTTTGCTGGCCAAAGCACTACTGGACCCTGCCAGCTCGATTCCTGCCCGGGGCATCCCATTCTGTGACTACAGCAGCCTCTGTTTAAGACCATATAAGCATTTGCTCTTATCATATTTGAAATTAGCCTGATAAAGACACTTTTGCTGGCCAAAGCACTACTGGACCCTGCCAGCTCGATTCCTGCCCGGGGCATCCCATTCTGTAACTAAAGCAGCCTCTGTTTAAGACCATATAAGCATTTGCTCTTATCATATTTGAAATTAGGCCTGATAAAGACACTTTTGCTGGCCAAAGCACTACTGGACCCTGCCAGCTCGATTCCTGCCCGGGGCATCCCATTCTGTGACTACAGCAGCCTCTGTTTAAGACCATATAAGCATTTGCTCTTATCATATTTGAAATTAGCCTGATAAAGACACTTTTGCTGGCCAAAGCACTACTGGACCCTGCCAGCTCGATTCCTGCCCGGGGCATCCCATTCTGTAACTAAAGCAGCCTCTGTTTAAGACCATATAAGCATTTGCTCTTATCATATTTGAAATTAGGCCTGATAAAGACACTTTTGCTGGCCAAAGCACTACTGGACCCTGCCAGCTCGATTCCTGCCCGGGGCATCCCATTCTGTGACTAAAGCAGCCTCTGTTTAAGACCATATAAGCATTTGCTCTTATCATATTTGAAATTAGCCTGATAAAGACACTTTTGCTGGCCAAAGCACTACTGGACCCTGCCAGCTCGATTCCTGCCCGGGGCATCCCATTCTGTGACTACAGCAGCCTCTGTTTAAGACCATATAAGCATTTGCTCTTATCATATTTGAAATTAGCCTGATAAAGACACTTTTGCTGGCCAAAGCACTACTGGACCCTGCCAGCTCGATTCCTGCCCGGGGCATCCCATTCTGTGACTAAAGCAGCCTCTGTTTAAGACCATATAAGCATTTGCTCTTATCATATTTGAAATTAGGCCTGATAAAGACACTTTTGCTGGCCAAAGCACTACTGGACCCTGCCAGCTCGATTCCTGCCCGGGGCATCCCATTCTGTGACTAAAGCAGCCTCTGTTTAAGACCATATAAGCATTTGCTCTTATCATATTTGAAATTAGCCTGATAAAGACACTTTTGCTGGCCAAAGCACTACTGGACCCTGCCAGCTCGATTCCTGCCCGGGGCATCCCATTCTGTGACTACAGCAGCCTCTGTTTAAGACCATATAAGCATTTGCTCTTATCATATTTGAAATTAGCCTGATAAAGACACTTTTGCTGGCCAAAGCACTACTGGACCCTGCCAGCTCGATTCCTGCCCGGGGCATCCCATTCTGTGACTAAAGCAGCCTCTGTTTAAGACCATATAAGCATTTGCTCTTATCATATTTGAAATTAGGCATGATAAAGACACTTTTGCTGGCCAAAGCACTACTGGACCCTGCCAGCTCGATTCCTGCCCGGGGCATCCCATTCTGTGACTACAGCAGCCTCTGTTTAAGACCATATAAGCATTTGCTCTTATCATATTTGAAATTAGGCCTGATAAAGACACTTTTGCTGGCCAAAGCACTACTGGACCCTGCCAGCTCGATTCCTGCCCGGGGCATCCCATTCTGTGACTAAAGCAGCCTCTGTTTAAGACCATATAAGCATTTGCTCTTATCATATTTGAAATTAGGCCTGATAAAGACACTTTTGCTGGCCAAAGCACTACTGGACCCTGCCAGCTCGATTCCTGCCCGGGGCATCCCATTCTGTGACTACAGCAGCCTCTGTTTAAGACCATATAAGCATTTGCTCTTATCATATTTGAAATTAGCCTGATAAAGACACTTTTGCTGGCCAAAGCACTACTGGACCCTGCCAGCTCGATTCCTGCCCGGGGCATCCCATTCTGTGACTAAAGCAGCCTCTGTTTAAGACCATATAAGCATTTGCTCTTATCATATTTGAAATTAGGCCTGATAAAGACACTTTTGCTGGCCAAAGCACTACTGGACCCTGCCAGCTCGATTCCTGCCCGGGGCATCCCATTCTGTGACTAAAGCAGCCTCTGTTTAAGACCATATAAGCATTTGCTCTTATCATATTTGAAATTAGCCTGATAAAGACACTTTTGCTGGCCAAAGCACTACTGGACCCTGCCAGCTCGATTCCTGCCCGGGGCATCCCATTCTGTGACTACAGCAGCCTCTGTTTAAGACCATATAAGCATTTGCTCTTATCATATTTGAAATTAGCCTGATAAAGACACTTTTGCTGGCCAAAGCACTACTGGACCCTGCCAGCTCGATTCCTGCCCGGGGCATCCCATTCTGTGACTAAAGCAGCCTCTGTTTAAGACCATATAAGCATTTGCTCTTATCATATTTGAAATTAGGCCTGATAAAGACACTTTTGCTGGCCAAAGCACTACTGGACCCTGCCAGCTCGATTCCTGCCCGGGGCATCCCATTCTGTGACTAAAGCAGCCTCTGTTTAAGACCATATAAGCATTTGCTCTTATCATATTTGAAATTAGGCCTGATAAAGACACTTTTGCTGGCCAAAGCACTACTGGACCCTGCCAGCTCGATTCCTGCCCGGGGCATCCCATTCTGTGACTAAAGCAGCCTCTGTTTAAGACCATATAAGCATTTGCTCTTATCATATTTGAAATTAGCCTGATAAAGACACTTTTGCTGGCCAAAGCCCTACTGGACCCTGCCAGGTCCATTCCTGCCCAGGGCATCCCATTCTGTGACTAAAGCAGCCTCTGTTTAAGACCATATAAGCATTTGCTCTTATCATATTTGAAATTAGGCCTGATAAAGACACTTTTGCTGGCCAAAGCACTACTGGACCCTGCCAGCTCGATTCCTGCCCGGGGCATCCCATTCTGTGACTAAAGCAGCCTCTGTTTAAGACCATATAAGCATTTGCTCTTATCATATTTGAAATTAGCCTGATAAAGACACTTTTGCTGGCCAAAGCCCTACTGGACCCTGCCAGGTCCATTCCTGCCCAGGGCATCCCATTCTGTGACTAAAGCAGCCTCTGTTTAAGACCATATAAGCATTTGCTCTTATTATATTTGAAATTAGGCCTGATAAAGACACTTTTGCTGGCCAAAGCACTACTGGACCCTGCCAGGTCGATTCCTGCCCAGGGCATCCCATTCTGTGACTAAAGCAGCCTCTGTTTAAGACCATATAAGCATTTGCTCTTATTATATTTATATTATAAGACACTTTTGCTGGGCATAGGCTTACTGCTGCCTGCCAGGTGCACTTCTGTTGAGGCATCCCATTCTGTAACATAGCATACCCCTCTTTATTTACACTAAGCAGCTCTCTTATTTACACTAAGCAGGCCTGTTGGAGGCTGAGTGTTACTGCTCACTTTTGGTGTGCATTATATTCTGTTTTATATAGACCCACTGCTGCCTGGGGGTTCTTAAAATATCACCTACTACCACGCCAGTTAGACTATGTCGGGCAGACAAGTGCCTGGAAGTGAAAAGAGGAGTGGCAGAGGCCAAGATTCCGCAGGCAGAGCTCGCATCAGACTGGGGGCCAGTAGCAGCAGGAGTCACGCTGAGAGACCTAATCTGCCAGTATCTGCTAGCGGTCGGGTCTCCACCAGTAACGCATCTGCCGTGGTAGATTGGCTGACGCGCTCATCAACAACATCATCACAACTTACATCTGAGACCCCCAGTCTAGGGTCGGTAGGTTCCTCTGACACAACCCTGAGTTGGCATGCCCCGAGAGCAGTCCCTGTCCTCCCATTGCCTCTGTCCTACGCCGTTCCCTCCCCCAGCGACGTATCCTATGCTTTGGGTTCAGCTCCACTCTTTAGTGAGGAGGACGATCAGATACAGGAGGACAGTCAGCAGCTACTGCCCAGCCAAGAAATGGAGGTGGCTTCTTTAGCTAGGCAGACAAATAGTGATGTGGACAGTGTCGTGGGTGCTGCGAGCGTTCCAGCTCCTGCGCCAGACACTGTTGACGAATCCACGAACATCAGTGACGTACAGCCACAACCCGGTGATGATGATGATGATGACGATGAAGCCGATCGCACTTGGGAGCCGGGTGATGAAGGGGCTTCATCGTCATCATCAGGAGAAGAGGGGCGCAGGTTGCCCCGGAGTCAGCAGCTGAGGCAGCAAGGTGGTAGCAGTCAGCATGGGGGCACAATTCCAAAGGCTGGAGCCGGCCGGGGCCGGGGCCGGGGTAGAGCACCTGCTGTGCGGCAGTCTACCTTATCGGGAGGTAGTGGAGCAGGGGTTCCTGGAGTTGGCAACAGCAGCAGTGAATCAGTGAGGCCAGGGGGTGGGAAAAGTAGCTACTCGGCAGTGTGGCAGTTTTTCCTGAGGCATCCGCAGGAGGGTAACATGGCCACATGCAAGATATGTAGGCAAAAGGTGAAGCGTGGCCAGGGTCCAAATGTTGGCACCACGGCCCTGCGTCAACATATGATGCGTCACCATAAAACGACCTGGGAGAACCGAGGCTCCCAAGGGGTGGTCCAGTCTGCTTCCTCACCAAGTGAGCTCCCAATTTCTGCCAGCCAAGGCTCCAGCACCTCAGCCGAAGGCAGCTGTGCGTCACACCCATCCTCTGTCGCTCCTGCTCCTCCTCCTCCTCCTCCAAGTCATGCATCCCGCCAGCAATCCATCAGCGAAGCCATGTCCAAGAGACAGCAGTATGCGCCCACTCATCCTACGGCGCAGAAGCTGAATGTGCTCCTGTCCAAGTTGCTGGTGCTGCAGTCGCTCCCTTTTCAGGTGGTGGAATCTGCACCTTTCAGAGAACTGATGGCTTGTGCCGAGCCGAGGTGGAGAGTCCCAAGCCGTCATTTCTTTGCCAAGAAGGCAGTACCAGCGCTGCACACTTTTGTTGAACAGAAGGTGGGCCAGTCCTTGAGCCTGTCGGTGTGTAGCAAAATACATGGCAGCGCCGACATCTGGAGCTGTAACTACGGTCAGGGGCAGTACATGTCGTTTACGGCCCACTGGGTGAATGTGGTCCCTTTGCAGCAGCAACTTGGACAGGTCACGCCGCTTCGGCCTCCGCGCTCTCTGCCCATTGGGCCTGTGACACCGTGCGACTCGGCCTCCTCATCCTCCGCCATCTCCTCACCCTCCACTGTAGGCTCAAGTCTCAGTGCCCCTCCAGTCTACCATGTGTGCAGGGCACGGAGGTGTCACGCAGTGCTTCACATGGTTTGTCTTGGCGAACGGAGTCACACAGGGGAGGAACTGCTTAAATGTATTCATCAGGAAATCCAAACATGGCTTACTCCGAGAAAACTTAAAATGGGAATCATGGTTACCGACAATGGGAAGAACATTTTGTCTGCGCTGCGCCAAGGAAGCCTGACCCATGCCCCCTGCATGGCTCACGTCTTCAATCTGGTTGTCAAGCGGTTTCTGAAGTGTTCCCCCCATCTGCAGGACATCCTAACAACTTCACGGAAACTTTGCATGCACTTCAGCCACTCCTACACCGCCAAACACACCCTTCTTGAGCTACAGCGTCAGAATGGTATCCCCCAACATAGTCTGATTTGCGATGTTTCCACCCGTTGGAATTCCACCCTTCACATGTTGGACCGATTATATGAACAGAGAAAAGCCATCACGGATTTCCTGATGATCCAAGCAGATAGGGGGACTCCCCTGTGTAACTTCAATGTCAACCAGTGGCAGCTCATACGTGACACCTGCCGTTTGCTCAGGCCCTTTGAGGAAGCCACTTTATTTGTCAGTCGGCAGGATTACGGGATGAACGACGTGATTCCACTGCTTCATGTACTACAGCACATGTTGGAAACCATGGCTGGTCAGGGCACTGGAGACATGGCGTTTACATCTTACGGCCACATGAACCCCCTTGGAGCTGAACTGGAGGAGGAGGAGGAGGAAGAGGAGGAGGAGGAGTTGCCCAGCGAAACACAGTTTAGGCTTGGCGAAATGGCTGGTTTATCTAGTCAGCGGACAGGAGAGGAGGAGCAGGAGCAGCCAGAGGAGCTAGAGGTTTTTGAGGAAGGAGAGACAGAGGACCCGGGCACACCGTGGCAGTATGCAGTGGAGATGGAGACAGGTAGTCCATCCGAGTCACTTGCGCAAATGGCACGAAGCATGCTCACATGCTTGCGTAGTGACCCCAGAATTGTTTCCATCTGTCGGCGGGATGACTTCTGGCTGTCCACCTTATTGGACCCTCGCTTCCGGCACAAAATGGGGGCATTTTTTAAACCCACCGAGAGGGAGGACAAACTCAACTACTACAAAGACATTCTACGTAGGCAGTTGGCCGATGCCTATCTGCGCCATGGTCCATACTCTCGCAGGTCTGACTCGAGGGGACCTCTGCGCTCACCTTCCACTGCCATGGCCGCTGGGGGGGTTGGCAGCAGCAGCAGCAGAAGCTCCATCAGCAGCAGCAGCCTCAGTCTTCAGTCGCTAATGAGTAGCTTTCTACACCCGCATAGTGAGGCTACTCATGAGCAGCAGGAAGACCTGGAGCAGGACCTGAACCAGCAGGTCATGTCATACTTTGACATGACCATGCCAACACACCTTGAGGATCCGCTGGACTTCTGGGCAGCCAAACTTGATTTGTGGCCGCAACAAGCAGAGTTTGCCCTGGAAAAGCTGTCCTGCCCGGCAAGTAGCGTGCCATCTGAGCGGGTGTTTAGTGCGGCGGGGGCCATAGTTACGGCGAGGAGAACTCGTCTGTCAACTAAAAATGTGGAGAGACTCACCTTTGTCAAAATGAATCAGGGATGGATCAGCCAGGATTTCCACCCACCAATGCCTGATGCATGCGACTAGATTCAGCATGGTGCCACGTTTTACACTTTCCAAATGGTGCAAAACATATTTATGTCTTTAGGCCATTTTTTGGGCTCCTGCTGCTGCTACTGTCAACTCCTGCCAACTCCAGGGTGTGATTCATCCAATTTTTGGGCTCCTGAAGCCAACTCCAGTGTATATTTGGGCTCCTGCTGCTGCTACTGTCAACTCCTGCCAACTCCAGGGTGTGATTCATCCAATTTTTGGGCTCCTGAGGCCAACTCCAGTGTATATTTGGGCTCCTGCTGCTGCTACTGTCAACTCCTGCCAACTCCAGGGTGTGATTCATCCAATTTTTGGGCTCCTGAGGCCAACTCCAGTGTATATTTGGGCTCCTGCTGCTGCTACTGTCAACTCCTGCCAACTCCAGGGTGTGATTCATCCAATTTTTGGGCTCCTGAGGCCAACTCCAGTGTATATTTGGGCTCCTGCTGCTGCTACTGTCAACTCCTGCCAACTCCAGGGTGTGATTCATCCAATTTTTGGGCTCCTGAAGCCAACTCCAGTGTATATTTGGGCTCCTGCTGCTGCTGCTGCCAACTTCTGCCAACTCCAGGGTGTGATTCATCCAATTTTTGGGCTCCTGAGGCCAACTCCAGTGTATATTTGGGCTCCTGCTGCTGCTACTGTCAACTCCTGCCAACTCCAGGGTGTGATTCATCCAATTTTTGGGCTCCTGAGGCCAACTCCAGTGTATATTTGGGCTCCTGCTGCTGCTACTGTCAACTCCTGCCAACTCCAGGGTGTGATTCATCCAATTTTTGGGCTCCTGAAGCCAACTCCAGTTTATATTTGGGCTCCTGCTGCTGCTGCTGCCAACTTCTGCCAACTCCAGGGTGTGATTCATCCAATTTTTGGGCTCCTGAAGCCAACTCCAGTGTATATTTGGGCTCCTGCTGCTGCTACTGTCAACTCCTGCCAACTCCAGGGTGTGATTCATCCAATTTTTGGGCTCCTGAGGCCAACTCCAGTGTATATTTGGGCTCCTGCTGCTGCTGCTGCCAACTCCTGCCAACTCCAGGGTGTGATTCATCCAATTTTTGGGCTCCTGAAGCCAACTCCAGTGTATATTTGGGCTCCTGCTGCTGCTGCTGCCAACTTCTGCCAACTCCAGGGTGTGATTCATCCAATTTTTGGGCTCCTGAAGCCAACTCCAGTGTATATTTGGGCTCCTGCTGCTGCTGCTGCCAACTCCTGCCAACTCCAGGGTGTGATTCATCCAATTTTTGGGCTCCTGAGGCCAACTCCAGTGTATATTTGGGCTCCTGCTGCTGCTACTGTCAACTCCTGCCAACTCCAGGGTGTGATTCATCCAATTTTTGGGCTCCTGAGGCCAACTCCAGTGTATATTTGGGCTCCTGCTGCTGCTACTGTCAACTCCTGCCAACTCCAGGGTGTGATTCATCCAATTTTTGGGCTCCTGAAGCCAACTCCAGTGTATATTTGGGCTCCTGCTGCTGCTGCTGCCAACTTCTGCCAACTCCAGGGTGTGATTCATCCAATTTTTGGGCTCCTGAGGCCAACTCCAGTGTATATTTGGGCTCCTGCTGCTGCTACTGTCAACTCCTGCCAACTCCAGGGTGTGATTCATCCAATTTTTGGGCTCCTGAAGCCAACTCCAGTGTATATTTGGGCTCCTGCTGCTGCTGCTGCCAACTTCTGCCAACTCCAGGGTGTGATTCATCCAATTTTTGGGCTCCTGAGGCCAACTCCAGTGTATATTTGGGCTCCTGCTGCTGCTACTGTCAACTCCTGCCAACTCCAGGGTGTGATTCATCCAATTTTTGGGCTCCTGAGGCCAACTCCAGTGTATATTTGGGCTCCTGCTGCTGCTGCTGCCAACTTCTGCCAACTCCAGGGTGTGATTCATCCAATTTTTGGGCTCCTGAAGCCAACTCCAGTGTATATTTGGGCTCCTGCTGCTGCTACTGTCAACTCCTGCCAACTCCAGGGTGTGATTCATCCAATTTTTGGGCTCCTGAAGCCAACTCCAGTGTATATTTGGGCTCCTGCTGCTGCTGCTGTCAACTCCTGCCAACTCCAGGGTGTGATTCATCCAATTTTTGGGCTCCTGAAGCCAACTCCAGTGTATATTTGGGCTCCTGCTGCTGCTGCTGCCAACTCCTGCCAACTCCAGGGTGTGATTCATCCAATTTTTGGGCTCCTGAAGCCAACTCCAGTGTATATTTGGGCTCCTGCTGCTGCTGCTGCCAACTTCTGCCAACTCCAGGGTGTGATTCATCCAATTTTTGGGCTCCTGAAGCCAACTCCAGTGTATATTTGGGCTCCTGCTGCTGCTGCTGCCAACTCCTGCCAACTCCAGGGTGTGATTCATCCAATTTTTGGGCTCCTGAGGCCAACTCCAGTGTATATTTGGGCTCCTGCTGCTGCTACTGTCAACTGCTGCCAACTCCAGGGTGTGATTCATCCAATTTTTGGGCTCCTGAGGCCAACTCCAGTGTATATTTGGGCTCCTGCTGCTGCTACTGTCAACTCCTGCCAACTCCAGGGTGTGATTCATCCAATTTTTGGGCTCCTGAAGCCAACTCCAGTGTATATTTGGGCTCCTGCTGCTGCTGCTGCCAACTTCTGCCAACTCCAGGGTGTGATTCATCCAATTTTTGGGCTCCTGAGGCCAACTCCAGTGTATATTTGGGCTCCTGCTGCTGCTACTGTCAACTCCTGCCAACTCCAGGGTGTGATTCATCCAATTTTTGGGCTCCTGAGGCCAACTCCAGTGTATATTTGGGCTCCTGCTGCTGCTACTGTCAACTCCTGCCAACTCCAGGGTGTGATTCATCCAATTTTTGGGCTCCTGAGGCCAACTCCAGTGTATATTTGGGCTCCTGCTGCTGCTACTGTCAACTCCTGCCAACTCCAGGGTGTGATTCATCCAATTTTTGGGCTCCTGAAGCCAACTCCAGTGTATATTTGGGCTCCTGCTGCTGCTGCTGCCAACTTCTGCCAACTCCAGGGTGTGATTCATCCAATTTTTGGGCTCCTGAGGCCAACTCCAGTGTATATTTGGGCTCCTGCTGCTGCTACTGTCAACTTCTGCCAACTCCAGGGTGTGATTCATCCAATTTTTGGGCTCCTGAAGCCAACTCCAGTGTATATTTGGGCTCCTGCTGCTGCTACTGTCAACTCCTGCCAACTCCAGGGTGTGATTCATCCAATTTTTGGGCTCCTGAGGCCAACTCCAGTGTATATTTGGGCTCCTGCTGCTGCTACTGTCAACTCCTGCCAACTCCAGGGTGTGATTCATCCAATTTTTGGGCTCCTGAGGCCAACTCCAGTGTATATTTGGGCTCCTGCTGCTGCTACTGTCAACTCCTGCCAACTCCAGGGTGTGATTCATCCAATTTTTGGGCTCCTGAGGCCAACTCCAGTGTATATTTGGGCTCCTGCTGCTGCTACTGTCAACTCCTGCCAACTCCAGGGTGTGATTCATCCAATTTTTGGGCTCCTGAAGCCAACTCCAGTGTATATTTGGGCTCCTGCTGCTGCTACTGTCAACTTCTGCCAACTCCAGGGTGTGATTCATCCAATTTTTGGGCTCCTGAAGCCAACTCCAGTGTATATTTGGGCTCCTGCTGCTGCTACTGTCAACTCCTGCCAACTCCAGGGTGTGATTCATCCAATTTTTGGGCTCCTGAGGCCAACTCCAGTGTATATTTGGGCTCCTGCTGCTGCTACTGTCAACTCCTGCCAACTCCAGGGTGTGATTCATCCAATTTTTGGGCTCCTGAGGCCAACTCCAGTGTATATTTGGGCTCCTGCTGCTGCTACTGTCAACTCCTGCCAACTCCAGGGTGTGATTCATCCAATTTTTGGGCTCCTGAAGCCAACTCCAGTGTATATTTGGGCTCCTGCTGCTGCTGCTGCCAACTTCTGCCAACTCCAGGGTGTGATTCATCCAATTTTTGGGCTCCTGAGGCCAACTCCAGTGTATATTTGGGCTCCTGCTGCTGCTACTGTCAACTCCTGCCAACTCCAGGGTGTGATTCATCCAATTTTTGGGCTCCTGAGGCCAACTCCAGTGTATATTTGGGCTCCTGCTGCTGCTACTGTCAACTCCTGCCAACTCCAGGGTGTGATTCATCCAATTTTTGGGCTCCTGAAGCCAACTCCAGTGTATATTTGGGCTCCTGCTGCTGCTGCTGCCAACTTCTGCCAACTCCAGGGTGTGATTCATCCAATTTTTGGGCTCCTGAAGCCAACTCCAGTGTATATTTGGGCTCCTGCTGCTGCTACTGTCAACTCCTGCCAACTCCAGGGTGTGATTCATCCAATTTTTGGGCTCCTGAGGCCAACTCCAGTGTATATTTGGGCTCCTGCTGCTGCTGCTGCCAACTCCTGCCAACTCCAGGGTGTGATTCATCCAATTTTTGGGCTCCTGAAGCCAACTCCAGTGTATATTTGGGCTCCTGCTGCTGCTGCTGCCAACTTCTGCCAACTCCAGGGTGTGATTCATCCAATTTTTGGGCTCCTGAAGCCAACTCCAGTGTATATTTGGGCTCCTGCTGCTGCTGCTGCCAACTCCTGCCAACTCCAGGGTGTGATTCATCCAATTTTTGGGCTCCTGAGGCCAACTCCAGTGTATATTTGGGCTCCTGCTGCTGCTACTGTCAACTCCTGCCAACTCCAGGGTGTGATTCATCCAATTTTTGGGCTCCTGAGGCCAACTCCAGTGTATATTTGGGCTCCTGCTGCTGCTACTGTCAACTCCTGCCAACTCCAGGGTGTGATTCATCCAATTTTTGGGCTCCTGAAGCCAACTCCAGTGTATATTTGGGCTCCTGCTGCTGCTGCTGCCAACTTCTGCCAACTCCAGGGTGTGATTCATCCAATTTTTGGGCTCCTGAGGCCAACTCCAGTGTATATTTGGGCTCCTGCTGCTGCTACTGTCAACTCCTGCCAACTCCAGGGTGTGATTCATCCAATTTTTGGGCTCCTGAAGCCAACTCCAGTGTATATTTGGGCTCCTGCTGCTGCTGCTGCCAACTTCTGCCAACTCCAGGGTGTGATTCATCCAATTTTTGGGCTCCTGAGGCCAACTCCAGTGTATATTTGGGCTCCTGCTGCTGCTACTGTCAACTCCTGCCAACTCCAGGGTGTGATTCATCCAATTTTTGGGCTCCTGAGGCCAACTCCAGTGTATATTTGGGCTCCTGCTGCTGCTGCTGCCAACTTCTGCCAACTCCAGGGTGTGATTCATCCAATTTTTGGGCTCCTGAAGCCAACTCCAGTGTATATTTGGGCTCCTGCTGCTGCTACTGTCAACTCCTGCCAACTCCAGGGTGTGATTCATCCAATTTTTGGGCTCCTGAAGCCAACTCCAGTGTATATTTGGGCTCCTGCTGCTGCTGCTGTCAACTCCTGCCAACTCCAGGGTGTGATTCATCCAATTTTTGGGCTCCTGAAGCCAACTCCAGTGTATATTTGGGCTCCTGCTGCTGCTGCTGCCAACTCCTGCCAACTCCAGGGTGTGATTCATCCAATTTTTGGGCTCCTGAAGCCAACTCCAGTGTATATTTGGGCTCCTGCTGCTGCTGCTGCCAACTTCTGCCAACTCCAGGGTGTGATTCATCCAATTTTTGGGCTCCTGAAGCCAACTCCAGTGTATATTTGGGCTCCTGCTGCTGCTGCTGCCAACTCCTGCCAACTCCAGGGTGTGATTCATCCAATTTTTGGGCTCCTGAGGCCAACTCCAGTGTATATTTGGGCTCCTGCTGCTGCTACTGTCAACTGCTGCCAACTCCAGGGTGTGATTCATCCAATTTTTGGGCTCCTGAGGCCAACTCCAGTGTATATTTGGGCTCCTGCTGCTGCTACTGTCAACTCCTGCCAACTCCAGGGTGTGATTCATCCAATTTTTGGGCTCCTGAAGCCAACTCCAGTGTATATTTGGGCTCCTGCTGCTGCTGCTGCCAACTTCTGCCAACTCCAGGGTGTGATTCATCCAATTTTTGGGCTCCTGAGGCCAACTCCAGTGTATATTTGGGCTCCTGCTGCTGCTACTGTCAACTCCTGCCAACTCCAGGGTGTGATTCATCCAATTTTTGGGCTCCTGAGGCCAACTCCAGTGTATATTTGGGCTCCTGCTGCTGCTACTGTCAACTCCTGCCAACTCCAGGGTGTGATTCATCCAATTTTTGGGCTCCTGAGGCCAACTCCAGTGTATATTTGGGCTCCTGCTGCTGCTACTGTCAACTCCTGCCAACTCCAGGGTGTGATTCATCCAATTTTTGGGCTCCTGAAGCCAACTCCAGTGTATATTTGGGCTCCTGCTGCTGCTGCTGCCAACTTCTGCCAACTCCAGGGTGTGATTCATCCAATTTTTGGGCTCCTGAGGCCAACTCCAGTGTATATTTGGGCTCCTGCTGCTGCTACTGTCAACTTCTGCCAACTCCAGGGTGTGATTCATCCAATTTTTGGGCTCCTGAAGCCAACTCCAGTGTATATTTGGGCTCCTGCTGCTGCTACTGTCAACTCCTGCCAACTCCAGGGTGTGATTCATCCAATTTTTGGGCTCCTGAGGCCAACTCCAGTGTATATTTGGGCTCCTGCTGCTGCTACTGTCAACTCCTGCCAACTCCAGGGTGTGATTCATCCAATTTTTGGGCTCCTGAGGCCAACTCCAGTGTATATTTGGGCTCCTGCTGCTGCTACTGTCAACTCCTGCCAACTCCAGGGTGTGATTCATCCAATTTTTGGGCTCCTGAGGCCAACTCCAGTGTATATTTGGGCTCCTGCTGCTGCTACTGTCAACTCCTGCCAACTCCAGGGTGTGATTCATCCAATTTTTGGGCTCCTGAAGCCAACTCCAGTGTATATTTGGGCTCCTGCTGCTGCTACTGTCAACTTCTGCCAACTCCAGGGTGTGATTCATCCAATTTTTGGGCTCCTGAAGCCAACTCCAGTGTATATTTGGGCTCCTGCTGCTGCTACTGTCAACTCCTGCCAACTCCAGGGTGTGATTCATCCAATTTTTGGGCTCCTGAGGCCAACTCCAGTGTATATTTGGGCTCCTGCTGCTGCTACTGTCAACTCCTGCCAACTCCAGGGTGTGATTCATCCAATTTTTGGGCTCCTGAGGCCAACTCCAGTGTATATTTGGGCTCCTGCTGCTGCTACTGTCAACTCCTGCCAACTCCAGGGTGTGATTCATCCAATTTTTGGGCTCCTGAAGCCAACTCCAGTGTATATTTGGGCTCCTGCTGCTGCTACTGTCAACTCCTGCCAACTCCAGGGTGTGATTCATCCAATTTTTGGGCTCCTGAGGCCAACTCCAGTGTATATTTGGGCTCCTGCTGCTGCTGCTGCCAACTCCTGCCAACTCCAGGGTGTGATTCATCCAATTTTTGGGCTCCTGAAGCCAACTCCAGTGTATATTTGGGCTCCTGCTGCTGCTGCTGCCAACTTCTGCCAACTCCAGGGTGTGATTCATCCAATTTTTGGGCTCCTGAAGCCAACTCCAGTGTATATTTGGGCTCCTGCTGCTGCTGCTGCCAACTCCTGCCAACTCCAGGGTGTGATTCATCCAATTTTTGGGCTCCTGAGGCCAACTCCAGTGTATATTTGGGCTCCTGCTGCTGCTACTGTCAACTCCTGCCAACTCCAGGGTGTGATTCATCCAATTTTTGGGCTCCTGAGGCCAACTCCAGTGTATATTTGGGCTCCTGCTGCTGCTACTGTCAACTCCTGCCAACTCCAGGGTGTGATTCATCCAATTTTTGGGCTCCTGAAGCCAACTCCAGTGTATATTTGGGCTCCTGCTGCTGCTGCTGCCAACTTCTGCCAACTCCAGGGTGTGATTCATCCAATTTTTGGGCTCCTGAGGCCAACTCCAGTGTATATTTGGGCTCCTGCTGCTGCTACTGTCAACTCCTGCCAACTCCAGGGTGTGATTCATCCAATTTTTGGGCTCCTGAAGCCAACTCCAGTGTATATTTGGGCTCCTGCTGCTGCTGCTGCCAACTTCTGCCAACTCCAGGGTGTGATTCATCCAATTTTTGGGCTCCTGAAGCCAACTCCAGTGTATATTTGGGCTCCTGCTGCTGCTACTGTCAACTCCTGCCAACTCCAGGGTGTGATTCATCCAATTTTTGGGCTCCTGAAGCCAACTCCAGTGTATATTTGGGCTCCTGCTGCTGCTGCTGTCAACTCCTGCCAACTCCAGGGTGTGATTCATCCAATTTTTGGGCTCCTGAAGCCAACTCCAGTGTATATTTGGGCTCCTGCTGCTGCTGCTGCCAACTCCTGCCAACTCCAGGGTGTGATTCATCCAATTTTTGGGCTCCTGAAGCCAACTCCAGTGTATATTTGGGCTCCTGCTGCTGCTACTGTCAACTCCTGCCAACTCCAGGGTGTGATTCATCCAATTTTTGGGCTCCTGAAGCCAACTCCAGTGTATATTTGGGCTCCTGCTGCTGCTACTGTCAACTCCTGCCAACTCCAGGGTGTGATTCATCCAATTTTTGGGCTCCTGAAGCCAACTCCAGTGTATATTTGGGCTCCTGCTGCTGCTGCTGCCAACTTCTGCCAACTCCAGGGTGTGATTCATCCAATTTTTGGGCTCCTGAGGCCAACTCCAGTGTATATTTGGGCTCCTGCTGCTGCTACTGTCAACTCCTGCCAACTCCAGGGTGTGATTCATCCAATTTTTGGGCTCCTGAAGCCAACTCCAGTGTATATTTGGGCTCCTGCTGCTGCTGCTGTCAACTCCTGCCAACTCCAGGGTGTGATTCATCCAATTTTTGGGCTCCTGAAGCCAACTCCAGTGTATATTTGGGCTCCTGCTGCTGCTGCTGCCAACTCCTGCCAACTCCAGGGTGTGATTCATCCAATTTTTGGGCTCCTGAAGCCAACTCCAGTGTATATTTGGGCTCCTGCTGCTGCTGCTGCCAACTCCTGCCAACTCCAGGGTGTGATTCATTCAATTTTTGGGCTCCTGAGGCCAACTCCAGTGTATATTTGGGCTCCTTCTGCCCCTCATAGTGATGCCACTTCAACTCTCTGCAATTGTGCCGCTCTGCGATTCTATTAGCGATGCCTCTGATCTGCATGTGATATTTCTTCAAAGTATTATTTAACTAACCCAGCACGCATCCTGTGCGTGTTACAGCAAGGCTGAATGGTTTACAACCCTATTGAGGCTGTAGGAGGCTCAGAAATAGCCGTTTTTAATAGCGATTCGTCGCGAATTTATTCGGATCGAAACGATTTTTGTCGGAAAATTCGGCGAATCAGTCGAATCGAATTTTCCAAAAGTTCGCTCATCTCTAGCCACCATCAGAGCAGAAGCTCTCCAAGGCGGCTAACATGAAAGACAAGAATAACTCACAATGTTTAAGTCCCAGAAATTCGTCACTGTCCGGGTGCAAACCGGAAGATGACAACAAGTCTCTGACCACCGACCTGGTAGCCACCACCAGCAGAGGCGAAGCGCAAAAAAAAAAAAAAAAAAAGGCCGTATGGCTGCCCCAATACTGGCGAAACCATGACAAGCCATCTGTTCAATTCAATTCCCCTCCATCTTTAAGAGAAGAGCAATCGGGGTTATTCAAAAACGGCTGAATTGGATAACCCCAGAATTGGTGCATCCACCTCAGGGGGGGACGTCCAGTGCTTAACCGTGTCCGAAGGGAAAGGATATCTTTTATCCCAACTCTGAGGAATGCCTGGGAGCCGAGCCGGCCTCTCCCATTCCTTAGAAATAATCTCATCAAAATGCCTTTGATTAGGGAATTCCAAGCGCGGCTTGGATTCCTCATAAAACTCCCCTTGTTGATGAGGAGCAACCTCTGGAGGAGAAATAGCCAGAACCTCAAACATCTGAGCAAGGACGTTAGGAGTATCCAAAAAACTCCCTGACCCCTTCTCAGAGTCCGCGCCAACAAATTGCTGGTTGTCCGAATAATCCGATTCGTCAAATAGCTCCCCTTCCTCCAGAGGGGAGTAATCTGACCAATCCAGGCGATCCTCATCGTCATATTCAAATGTCGGTGGGACCGGTGACAAATGCTTTCTCTTAGCTGGAGCCTTCTTGGCAACCGCAGAAGAAATACATTTTTCAATATTAGTCAATCTAGCACACACATCAGATTGCGACTGCCCACCCGTGACAACGTCACACGGGACACGGGCCAAGCCGGGGTGGGAAGGGGATGACGCCGGCGGTGCTGACCCAGACGCCTGGGGTTCTGACTGCCGTGTAATAGTCTGCTGTGCACATGGTATACATAGAAATACGTCATCCCCTGTTAGGGATACCCCACAGCCCATGCAGTTCCGGGATTGCCCCGAGGGGAGCCCGGTATCTGGGGATGCCTCCATACGGTGAACTTATATGTAGTCGCAATGACCGAGGGAATTGCGCTAGTAAGCAACCCGGGATGCCCTTATAATTGTCCCAAGTGGGAGGATTTTAACATGGAATTTAACCCAGGGATCCAAGGACCGGAAGAAGACCCCTTAAAACCTAAGGCGTTCTACCTGAAAGACTGCCGGATATAAAGGGTTACATATAAGTAAATATATATATATATAGAAATATAGAAATATAGGGGGCCCATAGGGCCACTCACTGTGCCTTCCTGCGTGAGGTAAATGGCGTCCACCACACACGCAGCTCACAGAGGCAGAGAGGATCCTGTGGGCGAGGCCAGCGCGGAGCGCGCGATATGCGTAGCTCCGCCCCCTTACAGAGCGGAAAGCGGGCTCCGCAGTGGGTCTGCCTAACAGGGGCGGGCCGTGGCGTCCCGCTCAACAGCCCGGCCCCGCCCCTAATGGCAAAATGTGTGAGGTAAATTACCTCAGAAAAACACTATAGCGCACACATATACCGGCGCCATGGCAAGAACAGCAGCCGCGGCGCCGGTAACCACAAAGACCCCAGGGATGTAATGGGTGCGGGCCACGGCGACGCGCAATCGCCCGGCCCCGCCCACTGTGGCCAGCGCGTGAGGGGATATCTCCCCTCACAAGATTAAGGGAACCGCCAGCGCAAATCACCGCGCCGCGGCCATTGCGGTAGTCACCGCAACAAAAAACAGTAAAGACAGGGGGACAAGCCAGCGCCAACAGCCGGCCCCACCCCCCAACTACACTTCTGAGGAGAAAAGTTCTCCTCAGCTCTGGCGCCAGTAGCAGCAAGCGCCGCTGTTAAGGTGAAACAATGCACAATAAATAAATCCTAACTCTGAGGTAAAAAAGGTGGCCCCCGACATTTTATCCCCACCACCACAGGAGAAGGGCATCAGGAAAGGGGGGCCAAGGGACAGGGCATCCCAAACCGGGGTCACCAGCCCGGATAACCGCCTACCCTCTGGTACAGGGTCTCGCGGGGGAGCATGGCTCCAGAGCACTAAAAGTGCCATTCTACCCTCACCCGGGATACAGCCTAGACTGGGAGGCATGTGTATTGGGACATAACCGGGTGGAAATAGAGAGAAAAGCGGGCCGGGAATAAACCCGGCTACCTGAAATCCCCCTGTGCAAGGAGGAGACATCATCTTCTGACTTGCTCGCCGTCTGCAGAGATGGAAAACTGGGTGATGAGTGGGAGGTCCCAGGAGTTTATGGACTGGGAGGGGCTTTCTTTCCTCCGATCATCTCTGCAGATCACCCTCTTCAGACCATACTACCCACATGTAATGATTATCTTGAAGCGGGGTGTGTGACATACTTAGAATACAATGTTCTCCAGTGTTGGTCTTCCCATGGGGGCATTTGGCTGACTTTCCAAGCCCAGATTATGTCAAAGTAACATAACTTTCCTCAAAGTAGAAAGGTCCATTATTTAAAATGAAAGCAAAAAGTGCAGATCAATGTACAAAAAAAAGCATCCGGGGTTCATAACTTGACACGCTTCGGGTGTAGCACCCAAACCAAAGAGCCTTTAAACTAAACAGAATCGTACACAAAAAGTACGTTACCTGGTAACTTCTTTTCTAAACATCCACATGTACACAGATTTAGTAGGTTGGTAAGCACACTCTATCTTGAGAAAATGAGTGTTTTCGATATAGATCAGCTGCAGTTGGGTGCAATTCACTAAAACATGGGACCAAGGTCCCGCCAAATATCTAGAAACAATATAGTATGAATGCACACCTGAATATCAAAGTTGGTTTGCAAAAAAAGGCAGTGAATTTATTTATATACATGTATTAACAAGTGTTAGGGTCTACATAGGAAAATTTGAGGAAAGGGATCAGTTACACCTATGCAATGTAAATATATACAAAATATTTACAATATGTACAATCAGATTGAGATCTTGGGAACTGAAGATGATTTGAATTGAATAAGGTTCAACGATTTCGGTAAAAGGTAGGCAGTAAAGCAAAATCTTTTTGACTTGACTTGAAAATTTCAATAGAATGTTTGTATTGTAGATATACCTTTAAGAATATCTGAGGCACTTGGAGTGGGCGGAGTTCCCAATCCAGGAGGTATTGTTGCAATATCCTTAAGTTGATAACAGTACAGCTGTAGGAGTCCGTGTGCTATCGCTGACACGTGTTTCGGTTTAAAGAGCGAAAACCTTCCTCAGAGCGTTTGTGCAAGGAGTGATGCTGTGATGCCAGCTTGAAGCGCTTGTTGCTGATTGACTCTTTAAATAGCGCAGAAAGGCTCACAAATCCCCCCCGGGCCGGCCCCGGTGATGCGGTGATGATGCGAGAATAGTTCGCCACACCGCGTCACTTCCGGTGCCGGGCGTCCCGACCCGGCACCAACCAGCCTGCGACCGGCATATTGCCAGCCTCAAGATGGCTGCGCGCAGGCGCACGGGGCGCACGGCACATCGGAGATCAGCGGAGCGGTGGAAGGTGCGTATACTGATCACGGGGGAGAGTCTCTGAAGGGGGATCCAGGTGGTGTGTCTAAAAAATAAAGAAGACATAATAAATGAACGGGCACTGTTAGAATATGAGTGACAGTTGTCTTGCATCAGAGACACCAGTTTATACATAGGGCTATTAACAGCTGGTACATATATATGTATGCAGACATTGTCTGGGTCCCAAGTGTAAATTACAAAGCAAGTATAAATGGATATCAAATGGATATCTGTTAAAATATGGACATATAGGCTGATATTGGTTCGCGTTTTCTGGAATCCTGAGTGCGCAATTTCACTGGAACGTTTTAAAGGAAGAATACTGCCATATTATGACTATATGGCAGTACTGTGGTCCACATGAGACCAGACTCTAAATCAATATCAAAATGAGCACCTAAAGGTCACTTTGGACACATCCTACTATAACACCACCATACTGGAACAGCTATTAGATATCCAAATATATGAACCATTACCCTGAGACCCTCTCCCTACAATACAGAAATAAATACATACAATTGTGGAAATGGCTTTTTCCCAATCTATCATTGACCATAAGCTAAGGGACTTTTTAACACCTAGACATCCAATGACCCCATTATTCTATATCCTGCCCAAGATTCATAAGCACCCGACTAAACCACCCAGACGACCGATTGTAGCGGGTACAAACTCAGTTTTCCAGCCACTAGCCGTCTTTTTGGACAAAATATTACAAACAGCAGTACTTAAGATCCCTTTGTTCCTTCTAGACACAGGGGACTTTCTTTCCAAATTGTCATCTCTAGGCCCCATTCCACCCGGCACCCTACCGTGTAGTATGGATGTCAACAGTTTGTATACGTCCATACCCCACAGGAAGAGTATCGATATTATCAAATCTACCCTTAACTCCATGCCTTTGTCTGTAGAATACAGGACCCTCTGTATGTCTTTACTTAGGATCATTTTGACCAAGAATTATTTTTGTTATAATGGCGCATTCTATCTTCAAAGACAGGGAACAGCAATGGGCTCCAACGTAGCTCCGGCTTACGCCAATCTGTTCATGGCAGCATTTGAAGACTCTGTAGTTTACCCACATCCTCTATACTCACAATATGCCCTCCTTTGGTTTAGATGCATCGATGATATTTTCTTTCTTTGGACAGGATCCACCGGTACGTTACAGACATTCAAAAATGACCTTGATCATTCTTGGCCTACGATTTCATTTACTTTGGAATCTGACAATTCAAAGGTACACTTCCTAGATGTCTGGGTTAATTTTTCAGATTCCACTCTGCATACAGACCTATTCACTAAGCCTACGGACAAGAATACTTACCTCCATGCCACTAGCTTCCATCCAAAAAAACTTAAAGATGGCCTTCCATATAGCCAGTTCATACAACTTAGAAGAATAATTGATGACAATGACATATTCCAGGCACGTGCAAGAACCATGTCCCTTGACTTTATCCAGCGGGGTTACACATCATCCACAGTCGAAAAAGCCCTGGTAAAAGCTTTGGCCCTAATCCGTGCATCTCTCTTACAGTACAAACCTAAAGCACCATCTAAACGCCTCCCGTGTATCTTGACTTATAATAAACAATGTAAGACAGTCCAATCTATAATTAATAAACATTGGAATATCCTAACCTGTGATGAGAAACTGAAAGAAATTTTTAATGAACCTCCCATGTTTATCTATAAACGATCCAAAAACATCAAGAACACTTTAATACAGGACGGACACATCTGAAAAATTGGCTCCACCCCCCAGTAGGGACTGGCTTAGTTCTTTACCTAAACCGGTGGGTATACTTGCATGTGGTAACTGTGCCCAATGCAACTCGCTGATCCAGTGTAGCTCCTTTAATCATCCATCCACGGGCAAACTATACCCACTGAAAGACTTCGTTAATTGCAATACGTCCAATGTGATTTACCTGTTAAAGTGTCCTTGCGGTAAAGGATATGTGGGACAGACCCAAAGAGAGATAAAAACCCGCATTAGCGAGCATCGTAGTAATATCAGACGATTTGACTTTACTTCCCCTGTTGCAAGGCATTTTGCCGAAGCTAATCATCAGGTTTCCCAACTAAGGTTCTTGGTAATCGAAAAGGTATATCCCCATAAAAGAGGGGGGGACCTGGCAAAGAGATTATCCAGAAGAGAACTGTTCTGGATTTAGGAGCTCAGTACAAAGCACCCCAGAGGGATGAATGAGGAGTGTGATTTGTCTCCCTTTTTTGATTATAAGCATTAACATCTATTAATAACCTTTCACTTGATCCCTTTAGGTCCGCCTTATATGCCCTATCCTTACATTATCCGAAGGATGGCCTGGCTTGAGCCACATGAGCATTCAGATACCCACAGGTAGTAATCCTTTTTAGCTCTATTTCATTTGTCCTTTGTAGTGTATCTTGGTGGCCACTGACCACTGGCCACTCCTTATTCCTTAAGGATCCCCTATAGTAGACCCAGTAGGAATTTAAATTTCATTAAACCACCTTTAGGTGCTCATTTTGCCATTGATTTAGAGTCTGGTCTCATGTGGACCACAGTACTGCCATATAGTCATAATATGGCAGTATTCTTCCTTTAAAATGTTCCAGTGAAATTGCACACTCAGGATTCCCAAAAACGCGAACCAATATCAGCCTATATGTCCATATTTTAACAGAATCATTATCCTTATATTTAAAGGACTGGATACCCATTTATACTTGCTTTGTCATTTACACTTGGGACCCAGACAATGTCTGCATACATATATATGTACCAGCTGTTAATAGCCCTATGTATAAACTGGTGTCTCTGATGCAAGATAACTGTCACTCATATTCTAACAGGGCCCGCTCATTTATTATGTCTTCTTTATTTTTTAGACACACCACCTGGATCCCCCTTCAGAGACGCTCCCCCGTGATCAGTATATGCACCTTCCACCGCTCCGCTGATCTCCGATGTGCCGAGCGCCCCGTGCGCCGCCATCTGGTTGGTGCCGGGTCGGGACGCCCGGCACCGGAAGTGACGCGGTGTGACGCGAACTACGCTCGCATCATCAACGCATCACCGGGGCAGGCCCGGGGGGATTCGTGAGCCTTTCTGCGCTATATAAAGAGTCAATCAGAAACGAGCGCTTCAAGCTGGCATCACAGCATCACTCCTTGCACAAACGCTCTGAGGAAGGTTTTCGCTCTTTAAACCGAAACACGTGTCATTTTTTAGACACACCACCTGGATCCCCCTTCAGAGACGCTCCCACGTGATCAGTATACGCACCTTCCACAGCTCCGCTGATCTCCAATGTACCGAGCGCCCCATGCGCCTGCGCGCTGCCATCTTGCTTGTTGGCGTCATCACCTCATCACCAGGGCCGGCCCGGGGGGGATTGGCGCGCCTTTCTGCGCTATTTAAAGAGTCAATCAGCAACGAGCTAACAGGCACTGCACTTCAACCTGGCATCACAGCATCACTCCTTGCACAAACGCTCTGAGGAAGGTTTTCGCTCTTTAAACCGAAACACGTGTCAGCGACAGCACACGGACTCCTACAGCTGTACTGTGATCAACTTAAGGATATTGCAACAATACCTCCTGGATTGGGAACTCTGCCCACCCCAAGTGCCTCAGATATTCTTAAAGGTATATCTACAATACAAACATTCTATTGAAATTTTCGCCTGCAGATTCAGATACTAAGTCAAAAAGACTTTGCTTTACTGCCTACCTATAACCAAAATTGTTGAAACTTATTCAATTCAAATCCTGGTCAGCTTGAACTTCTATTGCGATAGATGCAACCAATCATCTTCAGCTCCCAGGATCTCAATCTGATTTTAAATATTGAAAATATTTTGTATATATGTATATTGCATAAGTGTAACTGATCCCCTTCCTCAAATTTTCCTATGTAGACCCTAACACTTATTACATGTTAATACATGTATATAAATAAATTCACCGCCTTTTTTTGCAAACCAACTTTGATATTCAGGTGTGCATTCATACTATATTGTTTCTAAACATCCAAATGGGCAGCATACTCATACGACTTCAGAGTACCACCCACTAGGCAGGGAACACGTGACCACCAGAATCACATAAAAACTTGGGGCCTTATTTATCATGGGCTAGCGCCAGGTAGTGTCTGATGAGCGCCAGGTACCGCCAGCTATCGGCGGCTACCGACTCAAGTACGCCCGGCGGCGGTCACAATGACGCATTTATCAAGCTAAATGAGGCTAGCGCCGGCGAGAGCGTCAGCTAGCGCGGGATTCATCATGAAGCCGCCTGGAACGAACAGCGCCGCTGCAAATTCCTTCACAGCGCCAGGTATGACCTGTCGCTCCCTGGCATTGTCCAATGCATTTCAATGGAGCAATGTTTAATTAATCATAATTAATTGGTAATATTTTTTTTTTTTTTTTTTTTTTTTAATGTCAAAAATTCTGAGACCACTTCTGCAATGTTCGGTTTTTTTTTAAAGTAAAAAAAATAAAAAAATAAAAATTGTGCAGAATTGATCTTACAGGTCTGATATTAATATATTCATATTACAAAATGATTCCAAAAACATGTATAACGTTACAATCAAAAAATATGGTTGTTTAGGGGTTAAAAACTAGTTAACACCCATCGCCGCCAGCGCACTGGGGTTTAAACAAGGAATGGACAGCGCCAGCAAATTCGGAGAGTCATTTTTTAATAAATATGAAGCAAGCCGTTCGCTCTGGCCATTCGTTGTCAGGCGCTCACATACAACCCCTAAGCCCGTATTCAACATTACCACACACCGACTGAGTCGCTGTCATCAAGCAAACGCCGGCCAAGCACAGCGAATACTGGCTGGCGCTGTAAAAATCACGCTACAGTCGCTCATCTGTCGCTACCTGGCGCTATTAATGAATCGGCCTCCCCATGTCCTCATTTCTCAGTTGTCTTTGTGTTCCTCCGTGAGGCAGGAGCCAGACCACCAGCTCCTGAACCAGGAAAACCCTTTTTGTTGGCAGTTAACCAATAACCACAAAGATGTTTAGCTTTATGACAGTCCTTTAAATTGCAAGTATTTCTATGTACATGTTCAACTTTTATTGTTAATCAAAAGTTTTAAAAAGTGCTAGTAATATATGCTTGTATATGCTTGTTTGGGCCCTATGTACTGCAAAACTGATCTGCATGTGTTTTTTTTTTTTTTTGCTCTTTTTGCTAACAAGGTATAAAAGGAGAGATTCACATTCAAAAACAGTAAAATTACTGCTCATACAGCTCTGCTCAGCAATACCTATTATTAAAAAAAAACACACAATTTGTCCTAGTTAATTTGGTTGTGTGCAGAATTCTGTGTTTATTTGTACAGCATAGCACCTTGCGCCCAAACTGTTGAAATGTACACATTTTTAAATTTAGCTACAGTGTACCTAAAAGATTTAGAAGCCATTGTAGAGCCAAAGACCATTTCTTTTCCATAAACAAGATCCAATATTTATTTAGGAAGGCAGACTGTGCTATCTTTTAGAATCAGAAGCAATATGTTTTCATTTTACACCCTAAATATATTCATTTATAACTAAATATAATTAGTTACAAGACATCTAAAAACAAGCAAGCTGCGCATATTGCAGTTATTTTATTGTTAGAAATATTATACATTTTTAAAGCCACATGCTGTTTCTCAGTAGTTTCCAAAGAAGCATGGGATAAAGCAGTATTTTTGCAAATACGTGTCTGGAATACAACAGGGGATTTCTGGAGCCGCTAACTGTGTACCATACGGATGCAGATGATAAGTCATAAAATCGGCAAAAAATCTTTATAACTCTATGATATTACATTTGTCTAGAAAAGAATGAGTAATAGAGCATACAGACTGTTAAAGTTTTGTTTTACAATGCTGAATGATCTAAAAGCTGTTATGTATCCCATCGCCCTTGGGTAATTTAAATGAACTATTCACTGAAACACTTAGGGGGCAACCATTTACATGTAACATCTGGCTTGTGTATATGGACCATGTACCTGCAAATCTGGGGAACCCCACTAAAATGTTTGTTGTGCATTATTACTCATCTTGTCCTATTTAGTACTTAAAGTGGCCCTAAAAACACAGAGATCGGCCTAGGAATCTATAAGATTCCCACGCCAATTGATCCCCCCCCCCCCCGGGGCATCAAAATTCGAGATGCCCCCCAGACTGCCCATAAACTCCCCTTCTATGCCGGTCCAACAGCGCATGCACGAGCCACGGCCAGATCCCCGCTAACCTTCTAGCAAGGCGTATGCCCGCAGCAGACATTCCTGAGTGGACGGCATGGACATGCTCCCTGTTAGACGAAGGCTTAGCCGAAGGGGTGGGAGCGTATCTGAGCTCGCTGAATGGCCGCACATGTGCTGCAGGAACGGAAAGAGGTGAGTTTCTTTGGGCGACCTGGGGGGTTTCACACAGCGGGGTATCCCCGATCAGGACCAAAAACCCAGAATAGTCAAAATCCAGGGTTTTGGTCCAATTTAAAGGGACAGTTTGAGCAATGTCAATAAGCCAGCAAGCAGCTCATCTGAAACCTGTCCCATGTGCCTCTCCTCCATTTCTTTCAACACACTGTAGATTATTTAGCAGGGCTCCAAAATTCCATCCTTTACAGGAGTGGCTGTGGATCATGGAAAAATGGAAAGGGGGGGGGGCAAACTTTAAGGCAATGGCCTGGACTGTTCACTGGTCAGTGATTCTCAAAATGTGGTCTGAGGACTACTGATAGTTTCATTGTATGTGCACCATGTTCTAATATACATAGAGATGACATTAAAATCTCCTCGGGCAGGTTTATGGTGTTTATACCAAATAGTAAACACATAAAACAGCTCACAAAAACTGGTGTAATAATACAAATCTGAAGAAATCTCCTGGATGGAAAGAGGAGGAGATACTTCTATACAATGTATAAAAAGATATTAAAGCTACTGTAAGGAAAAAGAGGTGACTGGTTAATAGGTAAGTATGCAATTTTGCCAGAGATTTCCCAAAGGAACTGGAGTAATTTAGAGTGTGTTAACTTAAAAAAAGAGCAGGGATAGGAGCCTTTGCTAAGGTACTGTAGTCGTATTCTTCACTTATCAAAAGATTACATTCAACTATCCAGGTCATATCCAGGCCACACCCACCCATCAGCCAGAAGCGCAGCTCCCAACTTCATAACTTGGATGTTTGATGGTGCAGGACCAGCAGAAAGGAAAGCAAATCTCCTAGCTACTGCCGGTACTGCCCAGCCATGGAATCTGAGGAAAAGTCCTAAGAAGTGGACATTTCCTTTAAACACAGGCTGTATAGCCCCTCTCTGTATTAGAGCTCTTTCCACAACCCTTATGTGTTACTACAACTCATCCTGGAGAGATTGTTTTGTAATATAATCTCCCTGCCAACTAGTATGCAGCCCCGTCTGACTCTGTTGAAAACATAAGGGGCCTCTGTGACACACCCCTGAAGATGGGCCCTGATTGTGGAGATAAACAAATTTGGTTCTCCCAAATTTTAATATGAGCTTGACTCCTGCAATTACAGACAGCTGAAATTTAAGTAATTTGACAGGCCTATCATATGTGGCTATGTATATATAAGAACAATTGTAATGCTACATGTATGAGGACCAGAGTTTGAAATGCATAGATGCGTGATGTGAGAATTGGTTATATGTATCATGCTTAAGTACCGCTTAGTTACTTTTTTAAATGGACAATTAAATGCAGTTTTAACTAATCATTTTGCAGGCTTATTTACTGCTGGTTATTGAAAAAAAGCAAGCCAGCTCCCTGCTATTTGTTGGATTGCTCACAGCCAGGCTTATATCTGCCGTGTCATGTTGTGATACATTGTGTGTCCGCCACAGACCTGCTATTATATACAGAAGTTTAAAGCTTATACAGCTTATGGCTCACAGCTGACAGCCATCTCTCCATCACACTTATATTATAGGTAGATATGGGTGAACAATACTACATCTATTTTAACCGCATTGAGATTAATAATTGATAATGGGTTTAAGTTTCTGACAAACTTTGCACACTGGAAAGATTTAATGAAAAATTTTATTGATACCACCTTTGCAAATGCTTGCACCTTTTCTCATCAAGTGTGCCGCTTGCCATTGCGTAATTACCTCAATTACCTCTGGGTCATTATCTACTTGTTTAGACATACACATCAATTATTTTAAGTGAAATACACAAAAATGAGTATTGATGGCAACAGATGAGGTTAGAGCACAGACCAGTCTTCATATTTGCTAGCTTTCGGAACCCCTGATTTACAAGGCTACAAGTGGACTGTATAGTAACTAGAGATGAGCAACCTTTTGAAAAATTCGATTCGACTGATTCGCCGAACTTTCCCACAAAAATGGTTTCGACCCGAATTTATTCGCGATGAATCACTATTAAAACGGCTATTTCTGAGCCTCCTAGAGCCTCAATAGGGTTGTAAACCATTCTGCCTTGCTGTAACACGCATAGGATGCGTGCTGGGTTAGTGAAATAATACTGTAAATAATTATCACATGCAGATCAGAGGCATTGCTAATAGAATCACAGCGCGGCACAATTGCAGAGAGTTGAAGTGGCATCACTATGAGGGGCCCCTATAGTGCCTGAAAAACATGCCCTGGAGCTGGCAGCAGCAGGAGCCCAAAAATTAGCTGAATTACACCCTGGAGTTGCAAGCAGCGGCGGCAGCAGCAGCTGCAGGAGCTCAAACATTGCTTTAAAGAGACACTGGAGTTGGCTGCAGGAGGCCAAAAATTGGATGAATCACACCCTGGAGTTGCAAGCAGCAGCAGGAGCACAAACATTGCTTTAAAGAGACACTGGAGTTGGCTGCAGGAGGCCAACAATTGGATGAATCACACCCTGGAGTTGCAAGCAGCAGCAGCAGGAGCCCAAACATAGCTTGAAAGAGACACTGGAGTTGGCTGCAGGAGGCCAAAAATTGGATGAACCACATCCTGGAGTTGCAAGCAGCAGCAGGAGCACAAACATTGCTTTAAAGAGACACTAGAGTTGGCTGCAGGAGGCCAACAATTGGATGAATCACACTCTGGAGTTGCAAGCAGCAGCAGCAGGAGCCCAAACATTGCTTTAAAGAGACACTGGAGTTGGCTGCAGGAGGCCAAAAATTGCATGAATCACACCCTGGAGTTGCAAGCAGCAGCAGCAGGAGCCCAAACATTGCGTGAAAGAGACACTGGAGTTGGCTGCAGGAGGCCAAAAATTGGATGAATCACACCCTGAAGTTGGCAGCAGCAGGAGCACAAACATTAGCTGGAAGGCACACCCTGGAGTTGGCAGCAGCAGAAGCAGGAGCCCAAACATTGCTTGAAAGACACCCTGGAGTTGGCAGCAGCAGCAGGAGGCCAAGAATTGGCTGAAAGGCACACCCTGAAGTTGGCATCAGCAGGAGGCCAAAAATTGGCTGAAAGGCACACCCTGAAGTTGGGATCAGCAGGAGCCCAAAAATTGGCCTAAAAACATAAATATGTTTTTCACCATTTGAAAAGTGTAAAACGTGGCACCATGCTGAATCTAGTCGCATGAATCAGCCATTGGTGGGTGGAAATCCTGGCTGATTCATCCCTGATTCATTTTGACAAAGGTGAGTCTCTCCACATTTTGAAAGACGAGTTCTCCTCGCCGTAACTATGGCCCCCGCCGCACTAAACACCCGCTCAGATGGCACGCTACTGACCGGGCAGGACAGCTTTTCCAGGGGAAACTCTGCTAGTTGCGGCCACAAGCCAGGTTTGGCTGCCCAGAAGTCCAGTGGATCCTCAAGGTGTGTTGGCATGGTCATGTCAAGGTATGACATGACCTGCTGGTTGAGGTCCTGCTCCAGGTCTTCCTGCTGCTCATGAGTAGCCTCACTATGCGGGTGTAGAAAGCTACTCATTAGCGACTGAAGACTGAGGCTGCTGCTGATGGAGCTGCTGCTGCTGCTCCTGCCAACCCCCCCCAGCAGGCATGGCAGTAAAAGGTGAGCAAAGAGGTTCCCCCGAGTCAGACCTGCGAGAGTATGGACCATGGCGCAGATAGGCATCGGCCAACTGACTACGTAGAATGTCTTTGTAGTAGTTCAGTTTGTCCTCCCTCTCGGCGGGTTTAAAAAATGCCCCCATTTTGTGCCAGAAGCGAGGGTCCAATAAGGTGGACAACCAGAAGTCATCCCGCCGACAAATGGAAACAATTCTGGGGTCACTACGCAAGCACGTGAGCATGCTTCCTGCCATTTGCGCAAGTGACTTGGAGGGACTACCTGTCTCCATCTCCACTGCATACTGCCACGGTGTGTCCGGGTCCTCTGTCTCGCCTTCCTCACAACCCTCTAGCTCCTCTGGCTGCTCCTGCTCCTCCTCTCCTGTCCGCTGACTAGATAAACCAGCCATTTCGCCAAGCCTAAACTGTGTTTCGCTGGGCAACTCCTCCTCCTCTTCCTCCTCCTTCTCCAGTTCAGCTCCAACGGGGTTCATGTGGCCGTAAGATGTAAACGCCATGTCTCCAGTGCCCTGACCAGCCATGGTTTCCAACATGTGCTGTAGTACATGAAGCAGTGGAATCACGTAGTTCATCCCGTAATCCTGGCGACTGACAAATAAAGTGGCTTCCTCAAAGGGCCTGAGCAAACGGCAGGTGTCACGTATGAGCTGCCACTGGTTGACATTGAAGTTACACAGAGAGTCCCCCTATCCGCTTGGATTATCAGGAAATCCGTGATGGCTTTTCTCTGTTCATATAATCGGTCCAACATGTGAAGGGTGGAATTCCAACGGTTGGAAACATCGCAAATCAGACTATGTTGGGGGCTACCGTTCTGACGCTGTAGCTCAAGAAGGGTGTGTTTGGCGGTGTATCAGTGGCTGAAGTGCATGCAAAGTTTCCTTGAAGTTGTCTTGCAGATGGGGGGAACACTTCAGAAACCGCTTGACAGATTGAAGACCAGATTGAAGACATAAGCCATGCAGGGCGCATGGGTCAGGCTTCCTTGGCGCAGCGCAGACAAAATGTTCTTCCCATTGTCGGTAACCATGGTTCCCATTTTCAGTTTTCTTGGAGTAAGCCATGTTTGGATTTCTTGATGAATAAATTTAAGCAGTTCCTCCCCTGTGTGACTCCGTTCGCCAAGACAAACCATGTGAAGCACTGTGTGACACCTCCGTGCCCTGCACACATGGTAGACTGGAGGGGCACTGAGACTTGAGCCTAAAGTGGAGGGTGAGGAGATGGCGGAGGATGAGGAGGCCGAGTCGCACGGTGTCACAGGCCCAACGGGCAGGGAGCACGGAGGCCGAAGCGGCGTGACCTGTCCAAGTTTCTGCTGCTGCTGCAAAGGGACCACATTCACCCAGTGGGCCGTAAACGACATGTACTGTCCCTGACCGTAGTTACAGCTCCAGACGTCGGCACTGCCATGCACTTTGCTACACACCGACTGGCTCAAGGACTGGCCCACCTTCTGTTTAACAAAAGTGTGCAGCGCTGGTACTGCCTTCTTGGCAAAGAAATGATGTCTTGGGACTCCACCTCGGCTCGGCACAAGCCATCAGTTCTCTGAAAGGTGCAGAGTCCACCACCTGAAAAGGGAGCGACTGCAGCACCAGCAACTTGGACAGGAGCACATTCAGCTTCTGCCCCATAGGATGAGTGGGCGCATACTGCTGTCTCTTGGACATGGCTTTGCTGATGGATTGCTGGCGGGATACATGACTTGGAGAAGGAGGAGGAGGAGCAGGAGCATCAGGAGGAGTGACAGAGGATGAGTATGATGCACAGCTGCCTTCGGCTGAGGTGCTGGAGCCTTGGCTGGCAGAAATTGGGAGCGGCGTGCCGCTTGGTGAGGAAGCAGGCTGGGCCACCTCTTCGGAGCCTCGGTTCTCCCAGGCCGCTTTATGGTGACGCATCATATGTTGACGCAGGGCCGTGGTGCCAACATTTGGGCCCTGCCCACGCTTCACCTTCTGCCTACATATCTTGCATGTGGCCATGTTACCCTCCTGCGGGTGCTTCAGGAAAAACTGCCACACTGCCAAGTAGCTACTTTTCCCACCAACAGGCCGCACTGATTCACTGCTACTGTCGTCAACTCCAGGAACCCCTGCTCCACTACCTCCTGATAAGGTAGCCTGCCATGCAGCAGGTGCTCTACCCCGGCCCCATTTGGCTCCAGGCTTTACAATTGTGCCCCCATGCTGTCTGCCAACCATGCTGCTAACACCTTGCTGCCTCAGCTGCTGACTCTGGGGCAACCTGCACCCCTCTTTTCCTGATGATGACGATGAAGCCCCTTCTGCACCCGGCTCCCAAGTGCGATCGGCTTCTTCATCATCACTGAGTTGTGGCTGCACGTCACTGATGTTCTCGGTTTCCTCAACAGTGTCTGGCGCAGGAGCTGGAACGCTTGCAACACCCACGACACTCTCCACATCACTATTTGTCTGCCTAGCTAAAGAAACCATCTTCATTTCTTGGTTGGGCAGTAGCTGCTGACTGTCCTCTATCTGATCGTCCTCCTCACTAAAGAGTGGAGCTGAACCCAAAGCATAGGATACGTCGCTGGGGGAGGGAACGGCATAGGACAGAGGCAATGGGAGGACAGGGACTGCTCTCGGGGCATGCCAACTCAGGTTGTGTCAGAGGAACCTACCGACCCTAGACTGGGGGTCTCAGATGTAACTTGTGATGATGTGGATGACCGCGTTAACTAATCTACCACGGCAGATGCGTTACTGGTGGAGACACGACCGCTAGCAGATACTGGCAGATCAGGTCTCTCACCGTGACTCCTGCTGCCACTCGCCCCTAGTCTGCTGCGACCTCTGCCTGCTGAATCTTGGCCTCTGCCACTCCTCTTTGAACATCCTGGCACTTGTCTGCCTGACATTTTTATGTATTTGAAATGCGCAATAGGTACTTTAAAAAATGTGTTTACTTTAAAAAGCAGAAGCTAAATAAAGTGAGGAACTGCTTCTCTGCCCCAGATACTATGAAAATTGGCAATATGGGATACCCTGTGGCCTGGTGTTTTGACAGCAGGACAAAAACCAATTCAAAATGCAATAGCTTAATAAAGCTGAGGCTGAACAAGCTTATTTAGTATAACAGATAGGGTGCTAAGTGCAGGTTTGGGATACCCTGTGGGCTGGTGCTTTTTTGACAGCAGGACAAAAAACAATTCAAAATGCAATAGCTTAATAAAGCTGAGGCTGAACAAGCTTATTTAGTATAACAGATAGGGTGCTACGTGCAGGTTTGGGATACCCTGTGGCCCAGTGTTTTGGCAGCAGACCAAAAACCAGTTCAAAATGCAATAGCTTGATTAAGCTGAAGATGAACAAGCGTATTTAGTATAACAGATGGGGTGCTACGTGCAGGTTTGGGATACCCTGCGGCCTGGTGTTTTTATGACAGCAGGACAAAAACCAATTCAAAATGCAATAGCTTGATTAAGCTGAGGATGAACAAGGGTATTTAGTGTAACAGATAGGGTGCTACATGCAAGTTTGGGATACCCTGCGGCCTGGTGTTTTTTTTAAAAGCAGGACAAAAAACATTTCAAAATGCAATAGCTTGATTAAGCTGAGGATGAACAAGGGTATTTAGTGTAACAGATAGGGTGCTACATGCAGGTTTGGGATACCCTGTGGCCTAGTGTTTTGGCAGCAGGACAAAAACCAATTCAAAATGCAATAGCTTGATTAAGCTGAGGATGAGCAAGGGTATTTAGTATAACAGATAGGGTGCTACGTGCAGGTTTGGGATACCCTGCGGCCTTGTGTTTTGGCAGCAGGACAAAAACCAATTTAAAATGCAATAGCTTGATTAAGCTGAGGATGAACAACGCTTATTTAGTATAACAGATAGGGTGACATGTGCTGGTTTGGGATGCCCATGTGGGCTGGTGTATTTAAAGCAGACAAAAACCAATTCAAAATGCAATAGCTTAATTAAAATGAGGCTGAACAACGCTTATTTAGTATAACAGATAGGGTGACATGTGCTGATTTGGGATGCCCATGTGGGCTGGTGTATTTAAAGCAGACAAAAACCAATTCAAAATGCAATAGCTTAATTAAAATGAGGCTGAACAACGCTTATTTAGTATAACAGATAGGGTGACATGTGCTGGTTTGGGATGCCCATGCGGGCTGGTGTATTTAAAGCAGACAAAAACCAATTCAAAATGCAATAGCTTAATTAAAATGAGGCTGAACAATGCTTATTTAGTATAACAGATAGGGTGACATGTGCTGGTTTGGGATGCCCATGTGGGCTGGTGTATTTAAAGCAGACAAAACCCAATTCAAAATGCAATAGCTTAATTAAAATGAGGCTGAACAACGCTTATTTAGTATAACAGATATGTTGACGTGCTGGTTTGGGATGCCCATGTGGGCTGGTGTTTTTAAACCAGACAAAAACCAATTCAAAATGCAATAGCTTAATAAAATGAGGCTGAACAAGGCTTATTTAGTATAACAGATAGGGTGACATGTGCTGGTTTGGGATGCCCATGTGGGCTGGTGTACTTAAAGCAGACAAAAACCAATTCAAAATGCAATAGCTTAATTAAAATGAGGCTGAACAACGCTTATTTAGTATAACAGATAGGGTGACATGTGCTGGTTTGGGATGCCAGTGTGGGCTGGTGTATTTAAAGCAGACAAAAAACAATTCAAAATGCAATAGCTTAATTAAAATCAGGCTGAAAAATGCTTATTTAGTATAACAGATAGGGTGGCATGTGCTGGTTTGGGATGCCCATGTGGGCTGGTGTATTTAAAGCAGACAAAAACCAATTCAAAATGCAATAGCTTAATTAAAATGAGGCTGAACAACGCTTATTTGGTATAACAGATAGGGTGACATGTGCTGGTTTGGGATGCCCATGTGGGCTGGTGTATTTAACCCTTTCAGTGCCAAGCACGTAGTTTCTACGTGCTCGCTTCTACTCCACTTAAGTGCCAAGCACGTAGAATCTACATGCTTGACATTTCCCCCTGCTAGCAAAAAAAAATTAAAATCAAAAATACTCACCTGACCCCTCGTTGGATCCGGCCGGGTCTCCTCTTTAATTTGGTGCCATCTGATCCCCTGTGGGGGGTCGGATGGCTCCAGGAGAGCCCCTGGAATACCCCCCCCCCCCCCCGTTTGGCAGCAGCAGCTGCTAACTGTAAAAAAAAGAAAAAAATAAAAATGACATTTACTTACCTGCAGTCACGCTGCCTCCCTCCAGGTCTCCTCTTCACTGGGGGGGCCTCCGATCGCCCCCCCCCAGCCTCTTCAGCTTCCGGGGAGAGCCTGAAAGGGCTCTCCCCCTCCTCTCCCGACGTGCGCCGCCATCTTGCTGTTAAGCCCCGCCCCTTTGGCTTATGACGTCACTCCCGGGCGTCTTGCTGCCTCTCCTCGGCTCAGCTGTCAGATGCCCTGGTGATCGCTGGGCAGAGCAGTGGAGGGGCAGGGGATGCTCTTATCCCCTGCCCCCCCTCCTCTGGCCAGCGATCACCAGGGCATCTGACAGCTGATAAACACAGGAGCTGACAATCGGGTGAGGTGAGTAAAGTGTTTTTTTTTTATTTTTTTATTTTTTTTTAATAAAGGTTTATTTAAAAAATGTTTGTGTCTGTCTTTTTTTTTACTGTTAACCCTTTGTGAACTGGTAAGGGGTCCATGAGAACCCTTATACCAGTTCACAAGGCTAGGGGCTGGCAAGTCACCTGCAACTAGCGGGTGGCTTGCCATTAACCCCCGCACCCCCAATTACCTGCCTCCCCAAAGCCCAGGGGGGGGGCAGAAGAGCCCGGGCCCACACAGGGTATGTGGGCTCGTAGGCTGCAGGGTGGGGGGCCACAAAAGCTGGCCCCTCCACTCTGTTCCTACGAGCCCCCATAGCTGGTCCCGGGCTGGTTATGATGGGTAAGGGGGACCCTACGTTATTTTTTTTTAATTTTAAGGGTTAGGGTTAGGGTTAGCCTAACCCTAACCCTTAAAATTAAAAAAAAAAATGGGTTCCCCCCCCCTGGGAGGGGGACCTTACGTCATTTTTATTTTATTTTTAAGGGTTAGGGTTAGCTTAACCCTAACCCTTAAAATAAAAAAAAAAATGGGTTCCCCTCTACGTCATTTTTTTTATTTTTAAGTGTTAGGGTTAGCCTAACCCTAACCCTTAAAATAAAAAAAAAAAAAGTTTATTTTTTTATTTTTATGGGTTAGGGTTAGCCTAACCCTAACCCTTAAAATTAAAAAAAAAATTGGGTCCCCCCCCCCCCCCGCGTCATTTTTTTTTTTTTTAAGTATTAGGGTTAGGCTAACCCTAACCCTTAAAAATAAAAATGATTTAGGGTCCCCCTCCCAGAGGGACCCATTTTTTTTGGAATAACCCTAACCCTTAAAATTCCCCAAAAAATGGGTCTCCCACCCCCCCCCCCCCCTACCCGGGAGTTGGGACCCTACGTCATTTTTTTTTTTATTATTAAGGGTTAGGGTTAGCCTAACCCTAACCCTTAAAGTTCCCCCAAAAAAGGGCCCCTATATCATTTTTTTTTAATTAACCCCTTATGTTTATAGTGTGGATAGTATTTTATTTGTAAATGTAATAAATTGCTCTTTTCAGTTTGGGGGGTCTCCAGGGCAAGAATGGGGGGCTACCGATACATATGTGGTACCATTGTAATCGGGAGAAATGGGGCTATCACATGCAATATGGTTTTCATTAAAAAAAAGGTTTTATTTAAAATAAAGGAGACAATTGTCTAAAAAATATATGTTTTTTGTTTTTTTTTTGTTTTTTAAGCAGAAATATTCAAAAAACAGTAGAAAAATTACAAACAAGACATTTCATGCTAAAGCCTAAACTCTGCTTCAAAAAATGTATATGTAATGTATATAATTTTTCCGAAAATTCCAGCAAAAATCACGGTTAATCATGCCGCAAGATGGGGAAAAATGACCTGTCAACAGAGGGTGACAAAACTTCAAGTAGGCTGACAGTTAAAAGGGTTAATAGTAACTATGCATGTTGGGTATTGTTCTGCTCGGGGGACCTTGCGCTTTCAGATTTAGCTTGTTTTTTCTTGTTTGCATATTGATATTTTAGGAAAACATGGTCTTTATTCAGTTTTTTTTATAATTGTTTTTAGGGAAACCCTGTGCAACCTAAGAATTCTTCTATGTATTACTTCCAGAAAGATGAGCCCACTACAACAAGCTCAGTTGTCTTAGAAAGCTTAACATGTGTACTTTCAGGGAATATATGGTTTATGGGGATATTCTAAATTTAAAGGGTTGTTTTGGTTGAAAAATCGCAAGGTGCGCACTTTGTCTGCAGAGCTGAAATTTTTAAGTAAAATTACCGTTATGCGCATGCTTTACTTTGGGGTGTTTGGCAACTCTTCCCTTGACAGTACCTATGCATGTTGGGTATTGTTCTGTTCGGGGGATGTTGCTTTTTCAGATTTTGCTTGTTTTTTTCTGTTTGCCTATAGTTTTTTTTAGGAAAATGTGGCTTTGATTCTTCTTTTTTATTCATTTTTAGGGAAACTCTGTGCAACCAAAGAATTGATTGAGGGATTACCTCCAGAAAATTGCGCCAATGTCAACAAACCTGATATGCATAGAAAGCCTGAGGTGTATACTTCCAGAGAATATATAGTTTGTGGGGGTATTTCAAATTTAAAGGGTTCTTTTTCTGGAAAGACAGCAAGGTGCGCTTAGCGCGGTGCATAGTTGTATTTTATCTGAAAATCTCCTAAAGCGCTGTTTCAGTTTGGGGGAGTCTCCTGGGCAGGAAAGGGTGTCTATCAATACATATGTGGTAACGCTGTGACCGGGATTAATTGGGGTTTCACATGCAATAAGATTTTATTGACAAACTTACATTTTTTATTACAAAAAACACTACAAATTGCAAAAAATAGATTTTTTTTTATTTTTTTGCACATATTTCACCCAAAAGTATTGAGAATACACCTAAAAAATTACAAACAAGACATTTCATGTTAAAGCCCAGACTCTGCTGAAAAAAAAACAATATATCATTTTCCTGGGAAATCCCTGGAAAACCCTTCAAAAATCACATTTGAACATGGGGAGTGCAAAATAGTGCAAAATGGTCTGGCACCAAGGGTGACAAAAACTCCAGGTAGGCTGGCAGCGAAAGGGTTAAACTAGACAAAAAATATTAAAACTAAACCAGTTATGAGAAATGTTTGTGTGTAACAGATAGGGTTAAATATGCCACTGCATTGATAGGATGCACAGTGGCAAGGCAGGTTTACAGCACAAAGAACAGAAATTGAATTGAAAACTGATCTGGCTAAAAAAAAAAAAAAATTCTCTGTCACTTCAATGCTGTACCTGCCTGGATCGTTCCGGTTTTTCCCTATCTTTCATTATCTTTCCCTGGCTCTGTCTACCTCTCTTTCTGCCTCTCTGTCGGTCTCTCTGACTCTCCCTACCTATCTCTAACTCTGTCCCTGTCTGTAACCAGCTCTGCTCTGGCCGCAATACAACGCTGAACTGCGCACAAGGAAAATGGCTGCCGGTTTATATAGCACGGTGACGTCACCGGGCTTCCTGGCTGCTGATAGTCTGCATGTGACTTTCCCATAATACCTTGCCCCAGGGAATATGTCTGGACATGTTCATCCACCATTTTAGAATGCTTGTAATTGAAATAAATGGAGTTTAAAGGAAAACTTCGATCGATCGAATTGCGGGGAAATTCGGATTTGTTCAGAATCGAATTTTTCCTGAAATTCGGAACGAATTCGGATTCGTCCGGATCGATTCGCTCATCCCTAATAGTAACTGGTTTAAATCCAAGGTGCCGAAAGAATTGTTCTATCTTTACCTCTAGATCGCTGAAAATAAATCATATGATTATTTTGGCCACAGAAATATTATCACTATGTTACTGATTTATTTATATGCTGCCATCCCACTCCCACTTCACCTGAATGTAGCTTACAATTTTCATCCTTTTTATTATTATATTTCTTGTTGTTCATTTGCTTTTACTTTAAATCTGCTTATGTCTCCTTTTCTTTATAAAAAACTAGGATTGCATGTTTTTTTCTAGTTATTAAAATTGGAATGTTGCTTGTCTGTTCCCACAATATAATGCTTTCATAATATTTTTTATTTGCTTTAATTTTTTCAATTTAAATGAATTTACAGTTTGACATATCAATAAAATTTTTAATCACATTTTAAAAGATGCATGCAGAATGTTTATAGTGCTTTTAACTTAAATGATTGTCTAGGTATTCATAGTGCACTTCCATGGTAATAAAGGATGCATTGTACACTTCACTCTTCTTCATTGGCCCTATGCAAATAGAGTTATATAAAGGTAGTATTTCCATGGCTATAGGATGGAGATCAGAATGGGAAATTCTTAACAGTGGCCTGTTTAGTGATTCTTCAGTGGTAGAATCTTTACATCTTTGAATGTGTTCATAAAACCCCTTTCTGGAATGATATTTTGAATAGTCTGATTTTGTGTATGGTCTGAAAAGGAAAATATGCTGGGCTTGAAGCATAAACTGCATTAATTCTACTGTGAAATTGTAGGGTCATTAGTGGAGTAGCAAATGCTTTTGGCTGTAGACATTGTTGAGGTATTGTGGAACATCAATTAAACCAGGCAGCCATGTGATACACAAAGTCCAAGGCAGTGGAAAAGCATGTATTCAGTACAGGAGGCAATTACTTCCGGCTAACATGTCTTCAGTTTGTCAAGCGTGTGTATTGAAAGCCATCACTGCCTTATTAGTATTTGGTGTGTTGACTTACAGTAGCAACCAACTGGATATGCTTTTTTAATAGAGCAAAAAATATATATAGCATATATAAAAAGGGTAAATGTAAGTAAATTACTATATCAATTAATCCACAATTCACCTTTCCCAATTTTTAGCAATATCAGTGTTTTTGTTTGGTTTGATTGTTGAGGACAAAGAGAGAAAAGAACCTTGTGAAAGTATCAAAACCCAAGGACATTTGTTGACTCAGGTAACTTTGACTGAGGTCTCAGACCTTAATCACAATCACCATTAGGAAATACCAGGTGCTAGACCTGCAAGACCTGCAAGACCAAAAAATCAAAGAGAACTGCTCAGATGACTGCTAGGAAGGCAAAAAATCTTCAGGCAGATTAAGTAGATTCTGGAGTTGAGGTACATTGTTCTGTTTTTTAGTTATGCCTGCACAAATATGACCTCCATGGAAGAGTCATCACGAAAACAGATCGCAAAGGAACAACCTAAAGCTAAGGGTATGCAGGGAAAACATTCCAAATGAAGAACTAAAGCCATTTCTCTAAAAAAACATTTGTAAGGGAAACAATCACAACAGACTTGACAGAACTTGAGAAAGCTGACATTCACAAGAATTGAAAGTATGGAAGTGGACTATCACTCTTGCCAGACAAAAGAAAGAAAGAAAAGATCCAAAATACAAATCAAGAACACCATAAGGCAATTGAAAAAGAATGGGCGATCTTGAAAACAGATTGCAAAGGAAGAACCTAAAGATTAAGGGTATACAGGGCAAACATTCTAAATGAAGAACTAAAGCCATTCCTTATAAGGACTTAATCCACACTGGCGAAGAGGTGGCAATTGATAAATGTCACCGACAAGGAAGACCAAGAACTACTAACTATCTTGGTGCAAGATGTAAATTATCTGATTTTACTACAAAAGAAAAAATACTCTACAAGGCTAGGCAACATAGAGAAATAAAAAGATTGTTATGGTCATTTTATGGTCATTAGCGTTTTCCTAGATTACCCACCTCGCACACTTTACAAGCATTATACCCTGAAACCTTTACTCAGTACCTTGCAATCTAAAAATATTAGACACTGCTGGATAGCCCCCTTGACGTTACAAGCAGATAAAAGCTGAACTAGCTTCCTACTTCAAGATGGTGAATCTAATCTAATTTTATAGAACAACTTGGCTTACAACCCATTAAAATAAAGGAATGTGAAATTCCATCAGGCAGCAAATCCTTATGTCCAAGCAACCTTCTAATTAAATCATGGTCTTAAAACAGCCAGGGAAAAAGGAAAGAGGATCAAGAAGAACAGAAAAGAAACAGAAAAGGAAGAGAGGAAATGGAAAGGACAAAAAAATGGAAGGTCAACAAAAAACAAGTCAGTTCATTTAGCCTAATTCCAGGTGGGCATGGGAAGTAGGGTGTGGGGGATTCAGGAATTACACAAAAAGACACATTTAACAACCAGTATTCTAAACTTCCGCTGACCTTATGGCATGGCACAACCTGGGACAAGGTCTCATGAAAATATTCATGTATCTCTTAGATGGCTGAATGAACTGAAACATTACAGATCTGCTCCTACAATATAAGGGGCTCAAACTCTCCTTCAAAAAGAAACCACATTATTAAGGAAATAAAATCAATGTGATTGATGTGCTGTTTACCCATTTTAAGACTTTCAAAACCCACGTCTGGCATTTAATGAGTTGGGCATCTCTACTCACCTCTAACACCTACCAAAAGAAGGCTCGAGGTGTATCTATCCTGATCTAAGTGCCATTTCAAGCCTTGAAGCTTGCGCTATTATATTGCACGGTGGCATTAAAGTTTTGTTTGCACCCTGGTGAATTCCTACAACCCCAACCAATGACAGGCCAGTACCTTAAAAAATGTAATTCAAAAAATAGAAGAATGAAAAAAAGGTACACTGATCTGGGGCTGGCACTTTAACATGATCTTTAATCCCCAACGGGACTCCACTGGGCCAAACAGACTTAAATCAAACACTTTAAGTGCAACTCATCGTAGAGAACATTTAGAGGAAACTCTTTCTGGATGACGTTTGGCATGTACTTAACCTTAACAAAAAAAATTATTCCTGTTATAAACAAGCAAATAAATCTTATTTGAGTATAGATTACTCTATAGATTAGCAGAGTCTCCTAGCAGAAATAAAGGAGTGTGAGTTAGGGATAATGTCCATCTCAGATCACGCCCCATTATTTATCATACTTAAATGGGGACATAAAATCATGTCCAAGGGAAGATGGTCTCTCAGTGTCAAAACTTTTAACGATCCAAAGATAATAGAGAAACTGAAGTCCTTGCTACTGGAATACTTCAAGTTTAATGACACATTAGATATATCCATCAATTTAATCTTGGCCTGCCATAAAAGCTACAAAATGGGAATCATCCAGTCAATCAATTCTCATAACAAAAAAGATCAAATGAAAAGGGAAACAAAGTGCTGACAATATGCATATTTGCAATGGAGAAGGAATATAAGTGAAACCTAACAGAAGAAACTTTCCACGACCTACAAAATACAAAAAAAACGACCGAACAAAGACACATATTATCCCCAGAGCCACACTCTCATCACTTGCAAACTAAAAGGAATCTCCTACTTGAAAGAAGCAGGAAGCAGCTTGTAAATTTTCTTAATGATGGAAGAGTGGCAAACTTTGTTGAAAAAAAATCAGTGCAAAAGGAGACCTATATCATACAAAAAGGCCAAATCAAAACTGAATTTGCTGATTTCTATAGAACAATTTATAATTTCAGGGCAAACAAACGAAAATACTCTGATTCAGTGCTCCTCAAAATAGCAAGCAATATAAAAATTGAAGGATGGGAAGTCCCCAGGCATTGATAGTTACCCAACAGAATATTATAAACAGAATATTTATAATATCATTTTCTCTCATTGATAAATGTAGACTTGAAAAATTACGCCACTATGTTAGCCACCAGACTCTATTAAGTATTATCTGGAATAATCAAACCACACCAGACGGGAGGAATATTCAAGAGCATCTCAAGGGCAATCTCCACCATATATAATATTAACCAAGGAAGCGACAAAGCCGTAATTCTAGCTCTCGATGGCGAAAAGATGTTTGACCAGGTTTCATGGCCTTTTCTGGAATACGCAACTTAATTTTGGCCCACTCATCACCACTAAAATAATGTCTTTGTAAGCAGGACACAGTGGTCTGTGTGAATGGCTTTTTATTCAAACCATTCTTGTTGGGAAATGGAATGCACCAAGGGTGCCCCCCTGTCCCCAATTTAAAATCCATGACTACAAAGTGATCCAAGAATACAGGGGGTAAAAACTGGCCCTGAATCAGTGAAATAATTGGCTTATGCCGATGACATCCTATTAAGTCTACAAAACCCCATTCAATCTCAAAATAATTATAATTAATTTATTCAATCAATTAGAGACCCTTTCAAACTTTAAATGAAATCATGAAAAATGTAACTTTCTTCCATTCAATCTATCAATCAGGGAAATGAATACAGTACAGGGTAAACATAACTTTACACCAGCAAGTTTCATATTAAAATACCTGGGTATAACCTTGACAAAAAATCTAGACCAGCTATTACTGGAAAATATTATCCCGCTCTCCTTGGTGGAAATCTCCTCTGAACATCATGGGCCGCATTGTGGCGATCAAAACATTCTTCCTCCCACAATTTATATTCCGCATTATAAATTTGCCAAATCTAATCCCAACCTCATTTATAAAAAACCCTGAATAACATCACCTCATCACGGCAGAAGTTAAGATCTTCTCCACCTTATATTCAAAAGGGTAAAGTTGATCTAAAGAGAGCTTTCCCCAGTAGAAAGAACCCAACTACTCCACCAATCTAGAGAGCTATCAGCACCCGCTGACTACGATAATTCCTTTCCTGTGCTGGTGGTGCAAGGCCCACCTAGCTAATATCCTGCACTTATGATGGGATTGTAGGTTCACCAAAAAGTATGGCAGTGGCCCCCTTTTGGGCTAAAAATGCCCCTCTCCCCCGAAGCTGCCCTCCTGAATCTAGCAGATATAGCAGCCCCAAACCTTCACAAACAAATAACGTCCTGCATATTCTGGGCTACAAAAAAAAATTACTTTAAGGTGGGCACAAACAATACCACCTGGCCACAAATCATGGAGAACCCAACTTGCCTTTCAGATAGAAGACAAAACCTTTATAACCACAAGATTGGCCCACTTTTACGTACTAATGAAATGTAGAGACCAATTACAACTCAAATTAGTAAACTAGAAACATCCTAAGGAGTACTTGTCCCAACCCATAGGTTTAGGAATTTGGGCCCCCATCTGGTTCAAGTATAGACACTAGACTACGACCCTGGACCAATCTAGAATCGGTGTGAGGAGGAGGATAAAGGGAAAAAAGAAAAAAAAAGGAGGGGGGGAATACAAAGCAGGGAATACCATAATGACGGCTTAAGCATCCAGCCTACCAGTTATAAATGTTCTGTAGAAGAACATGCTCTTGAGCTTTGATGCTATTAAGGGGCACTGGTGCTCAAATTACCCCCCCCCCCCTTTCATAGGGGAGACGGTGATGGCGGCAGAAATCTTGATCACAAAGTCCTAGATTAGGACGGCAAGCTTTGAATGCTTTCTTTCTTCATATGCCCACCACATTAATGCACATTTCAGCTTGAAGAATCACCATGTAGGTAGATCTAAAATACAACATATTACATCACTTTCACATACTATTACATCACTTACACATAGTCTCCATAAAACAAAAATTGACAATAGCTTTTTCAACTACATAATCAGCGTAGACAGCAAGCAACCCGGAGGAGATATACCACCAATGCCATGTCTCCCAATGCTCGCAAGATCCTAAATAAAAATGAGATGGACAATTTATCTCTGCTGTGTAATAAAGCCCCGGGTTAAGTGCTAGAGCTGAGTCATTGTATTTACCATGTTAGCGATGTCCATTCCCCCCCTGGGCGCCCAGTTCCCCTCCAAAAATAGAGGGCTCTGAGCGCCGACTGCATATTATATGCCCTTTTTTTGAACAGCTAAATTGGGCTTACCTTGTATGAGATTATAATGTGGGGGAAAAGCACACCCATTCTCCACCTTCTCCCACCCAACTCAGCATAGGAGCAAGAGAAACACAGATGAAGGGTAGGGTTAGCAATGCTCTAAAGCGTCGATCCAGTGCCAGCATGAGGGGGAGGGAGAGGGAGGTGAAAAAGGGGAGGTTACTGCAGCTAAGACAACCCCATCACAAGAATAGGCCACCATGCATAGGAAAAGCAATCCCGGCTCCTTGAGTAGTGCCCCCAGGCAAGGGAAGCAAGTATCAAAAAAATAACATCCCCACCAAACATTAATGAATTAACCAAAGGATAACAGATCCCATTCTAAATACTCGCATGACCGACCAAATATACACAGTATAAACGCATTAAAGAAAATGCCAATAAACATAATATATATAGTAAATACATATAGGATACATGCAAATATCATTATATACAGTAGGTATCCATAACCTTCCATCCCATAAACCATTTTTAATTAATCAATTAATCATTTTATACCACTACCCTATTATAACTATATCTATTGGCACTAGAAGTAAAGAAAGAGGGAAAGAAAAGAAAGGCATGGAAAGATTGGGGAAGAGGATGCACGGTTCTAAAATGTTTGTAAACATTAGAAACATTTGGCACATTCTCTGCCCTGATGCTTTACATCTACCAGAGAGACAGTCCCCATAGGATTGGCGGGAATCTCAAGGTATTTAAAATTGGGTTTTATATTATGTCATTGTCAAGATTAAGAGCCTGTTTAAGGCTTGAAACACATTGATGGGTTTTTCATTCCATCTCTGGAAGAAGTGTGTACTGGATCTTATGGATTGCCAGTAAAGTTTATATATATATATATATATATATATATATATATATATATCGGTATCACTGGCCTTGTTCAAATTTGGATTTTATTGTGGGCTTGAAGGGCCCAGACCATGCTGGAGACTGGGAGGCTGGATGAGTTAGCTGATTCAACTGATAACTTCCAAATGATAAATTAGGCCCCTAAAACCAACAGAATTCACAAACTAACAGCCCTTTACATAGTCAAAAGACTAAAATATATAGTATGTGTATAGCAAGACAAATTTGGTTGACTGCAGCCTAACTGCCATGGTCGCCGGATCGATTCTGAAAGCCACAGATAAATGTAAAAAAAAAAAAAAATGTATACTTTTTAGCACTGCTGATACCTTATATGTAAAAGAACTTTCATCAATAACAACTCTAAGCTTTTACATACTGAAGAATAGCATCCCCACCAACATCAATGATAAAGTGATCAAAGGCTTGAAAAATTGTGGGTCAAGGCTTCAAAAAACATAATTGGAAAAGTTGATGATGGATAATGTAGGCCTGTGACAAAAGCAAGATCTGATGTAAATAGCTTCCTTAATGCCTAGTGCTGCCAAGTTTATTGCATTCAATATTTCTAGTATTATGAGACTATACAGAAATGGTAGCTTCCCAGACATACTCATTGTAATGCCAAAAATGGCTAGAGCCAAATGGAGCCACTGGGCTTTCAACATTGCAGTATCTCGAAAGTCTATTAATATTTCAACCTATCAGGGCATGTCAAGCCCAAGGGGTTTATTCATGTAGGTCTAGTGCCAGGTAGTGCTTCGTAGCGGCAGGCAGCATCTGGTGAACGCTGGGCGTTGTACGCCAAACCACATTTATGAAGGCGATTCTGGTGAGCGACTCTAACAGCGCCATGTATCGTAAGATTCATCATTACAGGTGGCTCAGCATATGTCGCCGGCGCTCTAGCTTCCAGAGCACCAGGTCTTACCAGTCGCTACCTGACGCTCTCCCATACATTTTAATGGACGTTCCCTCTAATCTCTTTACTGATCCTAATTTTTTTTTCCTCTCAAATAATTGTTTCACCTCTCCTGGCCTGGAAAAAATAATTTTTGAAAAATGTTTTGATCAAAGTATTGTCATTACAGGTCTGGCACTAAAGTGTTAATGTCACAGTGTTCCAACAATGTAATTCCGTGTTTTTTTTCTTTGTTACTGGTGGATATGTGTCCAAAAACACACTTTAATCACACAGCGTATGGCGCTCTATGCTACAGCGAACAAATTTAGAGCGCCAACGCTCTGTGAGTTATTTTGTTGAATTTGTTGTGGAGTGCCGCGTGCCAGACGCTCTGAGCAGTCGCTACCTCTCACTACCTCTAGCACTGTACTGTTGTAAGATGTGGTGTAGTCCTGGCCGCTATAGTTCGGAACACTGCCTTGCATATGCTGTGGCAAATAGGGAAACAGTATTAATGCGTTAGAGTTAGGAGCCTATTATTACAGTAACTGAAGTACATTCAGTGAAAGCTAACTTACAAAGATTATATTGAAATGAATGTAAAACATTGTTGTTAGTTATGATAAAAATTACTGTAGGGGTCAGGGCACTGTATAGCGTTTGTATTTGTTCAATGAATCTGACCTATCCCATTCTCGCGACATTGTGGAGGTTGTAAAGGCAACGGTGGACTGGCGCTTCAAGACCAAGCTCTGGTACAAGGCTAACTTTCATAGGTGATTGGACTTTTTGGACTGGAAGGGCTGAGACTGCCAATGTGTATAGTTTTTAGGGATATAATGTTTCTGTAAACTACACATACATACACATATCTATAGTTATGCACATGTATACACATGTATGTAGGTTTACTTCTTAATGTAGATAAAGCACACGTTATTGTTTGAGATGATTTTTTTTTAATAAAGTAACATAAAAATTGCCAAAATGTGCCTCAAATTAAATACATCTAATATGTTTCCAACACAACAAAAACCATCATAAAAACATATTAATCTTACTGTTCCTCTGTAGGTTGTGAAGAGGGGTCAGCCATAGGGACCTGGTTGAGGGCCAACAGCGCTGGAAAAATAAAACATTCTGCTGTTGGATATGCTGATTTAACAACAACATATGATCCAGCCTGTCAATTGCTCTGTCGATGGAATTTAAGATGGTGTTCCTGGCGTTCTTCCTGTTGTTGCAAGACCAGCACATGTGATTCCACCGCTGCAATGCGCTCCTCCAGTCTTGCATGTGGCTGATGACGACTGTAGGCCTCCAACATGCGGGTCCCTAGTTGAAATAATTGTGCACTCGTTGGCTGCGTAGGTGGTTGATCTTTAGCCATTGTGCTCTATAAATGTTATTGAAAAAAAATGCAAAAATATTAGTTTCAATATAATACATGTCCTCTTTAAAGCCTAATGCACTACATCAACAACTACTGTTTGTTGTGTTGTAGGTTGTTGGCCACATGGCACTTGAGATCTACTGGATAATCAGCAAACAGTGATGATTGTTATAAAAAAACAGGGGGGTATGTTAAAGGCTATTCTGCAGCATAAACCATCTCAAAAAATCACACAATATATCCAATACATTAAAATACATTTACAACATACCTGTCTATTCTCCTCCCCAGAAATGTCATAGGTCTGGCTGCCAGGAGTGGGAAAATCATCATCCGGTAGTGGCGGCAAACTAACATAAGCTAATTAAAAGAAAATAAAAAGAAATGTTGACATTGCCCTAGGTATGGTAAGTTAGCATGTGATTTCAAAAGAAGTATAAAATTCAATGACCATTTGTTTCTAAACACATACACAATGCAGGATGAGGAAAAAAAGACAAAAAGGGGTTAATTAGGTAAGTTAATTGTTAGATTACATCCAATTACAACATTATTATCCACCCATACCCGCCATATCGGAGATGTCCTGTTTCATTCCAATATCGGAAAGTAGCCCTACAAATGCAATGATAAAACATTAGCCATTTAATTAATACAAAACAGGCCTCAGGCATCAAGAATAGTCCAAATAATGTTTATTTAAAACATAACAAAATATTTACCAACATCCATAGCAGCCTCTGTTGGAAGAGCCCTTTCAGGACCAACAATATGCAGAAAGCAAAAGATTTACCAAAAAATACAACATAGTATTTGCATTAAATATCACAAAAAATGTAATGCATAAAAAATTCATGTTAGATTTTGACAAAAATAGATTAAATGTGGCCATGGTAGCCATTTAAGTAATCACTGATTTGTACAACCCTGCTGCTAACAATATATGCCATATGCAAACTACAAGAGGCAAGAAAGTTATCGAATATACATTTTTGGTTAGTCAGATATCTTAAAAAAAATGATAAACTTATCCTATTTATACACACCAACAGACTCCTGGAGGCATGGTACACAGGAAGTGGTGTCCAAAGATGGAGGTGGGCATTGGCCTACAAAAAACAACATTAGAAGGAAAATTAATGAACAAAGTTTTAAACCACAAAGAATATCCAAACTAATAAAGGCACTTAAAGTGGACCAACACCCACGGGTGATCGGCCCGGGAATCTATAAGATTCCCGGGCCGATCACCCCCCACCCCGCGGGACATCCGAGATCGGGATGTCCCGCGGGGTGTAACCCCCCCAAAACCCCCGTAAAACCCTACCTTATCTTCGGCGGCCGCCTCCCTCGCGCCCCTGCAGGCGTGCGCGCGCCCGCGCCGGCCGTCTGCGAATGGCCGGCGCGGGCGCGCGCGCGTCAAAAGGGACGCGCGGGAGGCGGCGGCGGCGGCAGCCGCTTAGACGTCCTGGAATAGAGCTTGTACGTTGGCGCTGGGAGCGCGGAGAGGTGAGTTTTTCGGGGGGTTGGGGGGGGTTTCACACAGCGAGGCACCCCGATCGGGGGTGCCCCATCGAAGTGGACCAAGACCCAGGATAGTCAAAATCCTGGGTGTTGGTCCACTTTAAAGACTTCCAAAGAACATGGCGAATGTTGAGGAGATGCGGAGGGTATGCTGAGGGTCTTAAAATAAAGACAAATAAATGTTAGTTTAGTAATGAAGAACCCTAGTCCAAAGCATATTTAAATGTAATACACAATGCATTAGTAAATGCATAATTATCATGCACATCTGGCTGCCTTGAAGTGGTGGCTGGGGGAAGGGCAGTGCTGACCGTTGTCTCTGGATCTGAAGCATCAGATGCATCTGGTGCCTCTGAAATTACATAAATATATATGCTAGGTTATGCTTTACATGTGAGCAAAATACATCTTACACACAATCCAGGGGTGTAGTTAAATCCAAACACTTACCTTCACCCCAGGCTGTGGTCTCATCCCCAACATCCACACCCTGCAGCCGACATAGAGGAATCTTGCACCTCAACATCTCCTCATATGTTTTTTGGAGCCTGCTTTTTCCCACTATCGACCAAAAGGTCAGACTCCATATTTTTCATAAGGGCCCTTCTCAATGTGTAAAAGCATTTTTTGCAGGCTAGCCCAGTGCGTGGATATTGAACTGAGCTGTTAAGCTCCTCCACAATGGCATCCCTCAACTTGCTCCTTTCTTGTTTGCCAAAGCCCCAGCTTGGTGGCCCATATAACATAGGCCAGGGTCAGCTTCACAAGAGTATTATTATCTGCCAAGCTTAAATTCTGGCTCCCTCTTTGCAAAGGGACACTTAGCCTGTGGTTGAGCACCACCAACAGGCTGCATTGCTGGAAGGAGGTCTGTGGCCACCAAACACAGCCCACTGGTACTGGGGTCCCCAGGGGACCCACCAGCCCTAAACGGATTTCCAGAATTTGGCTCCATTCCATAGCTGCAAACACCCACACCAACCGCATACACAATGACGCATGTAAACTGCAGAAAGGCAACAATTGATTTAGGTGTGGAGGAGTTTTATGTGCTAGTTGAACCAATCACAAGCAGAGCATGTTAATTTAAGCTAACATTCAATACAGGTGTGTGTAGTTATTTACCCTTTCAATACAAAAACATTTATCTAAAACACATGCTTCATCTAATTTGCTTAAATAACTATCATTAGAAAAAATGCTAAAACACATGAGTACTTACATCTGCCATCATATGGGAACACACTCACAAACGCTGAAAAGTAACGGCTATTTGAATGTAATAGTTTCATACAAACTTGATATAGTGGTGCTCTAGCATTAGGTATGTGATGGTAAATGCACATTTACACTGCAACTGTTACGCTAGGCGTTTCCGGCACACCTGTGTATCGTTAGACAATTACATACCGGAATCCACGCTGAAACATGTGTAATCTGTATAGCGTAGGATACATTGTAATAAGTTAAGTATAAATAATGCTTTATGTGTGTAATTTCTCATCTCGGTACACTGTGGCAAAGGCTGTAATGTAATTCTGATGTGCATATTTGAATTGAGGCAAGCAGAGCCAGTCTGTGTGTCAGTACTACTGCCTGTGGGTGTGTTTGGTCTCTCTTACTTCAGTGCTGTTTATTTATGAGCTTAAATTTTGTGGCATTTGCAAATATTGTGAAGAACACAGAAAGTGAGGATTGTTTTTGAGAACTTTTGTGGACTGTGAAGCATCCCCCCTCTTGGCTGTTGCAAACTTTGGAAGCACCTTTGGAAGCACACTTTCAGCAGGCTGATGGTTGTTTCAACAATACACCTGGTTTTGTGGTGAGCTGCATTTGTGTTTGTGTAAGAGTGAATTGTGTGACAAAATGATTTGTTGATTGTATGAGCTATGGCCAGTTGTGGTGATGAAGAGTATGGTGTTATGTTTGGTGTGCGGATATGTTGTAGTGCCAGCACAGAGGAAGCAAGTGCTATGAGAGTATGGGCACCCAGATGTTTTGGCATCTACCTCTCTGTATGGGATCTAAGTGACAAGCAGATCAGAAACAGATTTCATCTGAATTGTGCAGCACTTAGGTCCCTATATGACCTGATAAAGGGAAAAATCAAGCCCACCACTAGACGCACCCACTCGATCCATGCCATTGTGTGCCTGTGTGCCTCCCTTAACATACTGGCATAGGGCAATTTCCAGGCCACTGCAGCACTCCTCAGTGGCATCAGCCAGGCTACCATGAGCCGCATACTCCATCAGGTACTCCTGGCAATAGGTGATTTAATACCCCTACATATCATCTTTCCTGAGGAGGAGGAGGAGGTTGCTAAGATCAAGCAGCAATTCTACCGCATGGCAGGGATACCTATTGTCCCAGGGTGCCTGGGTGGGACACATATCCCTTTCCGCCCACCCCGAGCACAGGAACCGCATTATAGAAATAGAAAGCAGTTTCATTCTATCAATGTGATGGTGGTGTGCGATCCAGAGATGAAGCTGCAGGCTGTGAGGTCGGGATTCCCTGGATCTTGCCTTGACTCCTATGTCCTCCATCAGTCTGCCCTTTTCTGCAAATTTGAAAACAATGAAATGCCAGCAGGATGGCTACTAGGTAAGTACTGGCAAACATTGTTCGACAAAGCTCAAGCAGACCTTAACAGCACTAGACAGGAATAATATGTGCAGATGACAACTTTCAGCCTACAGGTGGAGTAGTGTGACTAACAAGTGTTCTTTTTCTTTGTTTTTTTAAAGGGATATGGGCAAAAAAACTGGTGGATGACACCCGTGCGCAATTCTCAAAGGCCTGCACAAGTCAGATACAATGCAGCTCATCGCAAAACCAGGTATATTGTTGAAAGATGCATCAGCCTGCTGAAAGCACACTTTCTGTTTGGCACGACCAGGAGGGGAAATGTAAATACAGTCCTCAAAAGGTCTCAAAAATAATCTTAGTCTGCTGTGTCCTACAAAACATTTGTACTCGCCACCGAATACCCAGAAGAAACAGCACTGGTGCCAGAAGTACCCAACATGCCCGCAGACAGTAGTGAAAATACACAGACTGGCTTCACCCGGCAGGAACAAATTATTACTTCATTCTTTGAGGTAAGTGACCCAAGCAGACATCTAAAACAAGTACATTGAAAAACAGGGACAATTTACTTTCATTCAAACATACCTTAAGAGCTGATTGAAAAAATGACTCTAATCATATATACAAACTAGATTAAGGTCATAATCAACTGTAGTTAACTGGGAATTAATTAATAATTAACCAATTAAATATGACACAGGCACATATGGGGAAACGTTTTTAATACGTACAAAAATAACATATAACACTTTTGTCTCCCTTACAGGCACCGTGAAGATATTTTGGATTTTGTCAAGGTTTAAAAAAAAAAAAAAAAAAAAAAATATATATATATATATATATATATATTCTAATATACAAAACAAAAAAAATAAATACAAATTATTATATATACAACTCTGGTGACATTTAGGTTGTTTGTGTGATGTGGTTTTAAAAAACAAAATGCTGCAGAGTTTAAAACACCACTACAGCATTGTAACGCACAGGCGCTGCATTGACTGAGGGTGAGCGCCTCTACAGTGCCTTTACAGCGACTCACATACATCACATTTATCATTGGTAAACTGATTACTACAGCATGCCATCAGCGAATGCGACGCTCAGTTACAGCGCCTGATAGCCGATCACAGCATATACTAGCGGTTGCTCTAAGCGCCGCTATACAGACTCTAATCTGCCGATAGCTGCCGCTAGTAATGAATCAGCCTTCACGTGTAAAGAGTCAAATTAGTAATTTCTTCCCATGCAGCTGATTCATACTTCTGTGCTGCTGAATAGAGTTAAAGCTGAGACCTAGCCTCTTTTCTATAGGCAAAAGCTCCGATTTTTTACAGGCATTAATGGGTTTTTAATTTACGATAGCATAATCAAATTTTTATCGAACTAAACCAAATCAGCAAAAGAATAAAACATTTCATGGGTCTCTTTCCATTGCAGTGAATTGAGAGGGGCGTGGCAGCTTACAGTGACTGAGGGTGGGGGCGTCTCCCCATTGGAAGACACAGGAGAGACTAGCGATCATGTCGGGCAGCACAGTGTTTGGGTCTGCATGGGATATAAGGGGAGCATAGAATTTTCTTTTGTTAGCCTGAAAATTGTCTTTAGGCTCTTTTCACACCTATCCATTGCATTAAGAGCAGGCTTTCTGTAAGTATGCCAGAGTTGCATTGTTTCAAAACATACAATGCGCTTTTTATGCATTTGTATTGCATTTTTTTTTTTAAGAAAAAGATATTTTTTGCAAACTCAGTAAATGATCAATTCTATGGCAATTCAAACACAATACAAAAGTAATACATGTACACTGCGTTATACATGCATTGCACTTGCATTGCCATAGACTTCTATTGATCTGCACTGTTAATGTTGTCCTGAAAAAGGTGTCTGCAACGCAGTTCAGATGTGTGAACTATCCCATATAGACTAATGTACATTGTTTCCTTTGTGCTGTAACTGCATTGCAATGCAATGCACAAAAGGCGCAGAGGTGTAAACAGAGCCTTAATTTTCTAATCAGCTGCATGTTCAATCAGACTTGTGTGGCCCTCTGAGCCATCTGATGTGGTCCTTGACCAACTGTGGGGAAAGTGGATGTGGTAAATTGAACTGGTAGGGTACAGTAAGGATAGACAATTGCACAGACAGTTATATAGGAGGAGTACACTGGCAAATAGAGGAGACAGTGATGGCTTGGAGGAGCGCAGTGACATTGATTGTACTGCATCACCCCTTGGTGAAATTTTTGGCACAAAAATTTGGTAAAATAGTTTTTGTATAATAAATGTATGCTTAGCATTGGTGGGCGCTTAAATGGGTTGAGTATTGGAAACATGGTTAAGATGTAGGAGGCCTATAAATAAGCGACCCACACATTCAGAAAAGTAAGCCAATCGGCATGCACATTGCTAGCATTGGGGGATTGTTACATATGAATGTAAAGGTATGGTAAAAGGATAGGAGTTGGTGGAGTTGGTGGAGACAGTGGGTATCCTGGGACATCTGTATCCTCTGTATCCTTACAATTCTGATTGACTGTATTTACTCATTTGTGTTAGTGTTAAATGTTGATAAAATTGTTATGTTTTCTAGTATTCAATAGACGACTGACCAAGATGACTGACCAAACTGACCAAAAATTATTAAGCCAGACTGAGCATCATCTTTACCCTTTGTGCATCACTTTGCTTTCTCTCCGAGTAATAGAGAAAGACAGCACTTTCTAATATCAGCAAGGCTGATAATCTAGCTCAAGCCAGCCCTGGGTGAAAAAATTGGAAGAAGAAGGTATGAGAAGGGTATGTATATTGAATTCTCTGCCTATAAATATCTGTAAATACCTGTAGAATCTACTCTGGACATTGTTTACAGCACAAAGCAAAGACAAAAATATATGGTAAGTTACTCACAAACAAATATGTTTGTCCACACACTGACCATTTTTGCCTAACGTTAGACAACAACATCCACAGTGGAACAAATACATAAAAAATGTAAGCTTCTGCTAAGATAACAACATTAGAAGACTATACAATTCACTTCCTCTTGTGAGTTAAATTTCATTGATTTACATTTTATGGTGGTGTTTTATGAACGCAATAGATAGCACATCAAACCGGGTAATAACCTCTTTCATTTGTATAGATGCTTATGACTGTATAACTGTATTATGAAGTTACAGGATTTATGTTTTCCTACAAAGTGAATTCATATTTTTAACAGGAAAACTATTTCAATTACAAAATGAGAGATCATAGCATTGCTATGCAAGTTTATGTACAGCTCTATTGTAAATGTTTTTAATACCCATTAATACAGACAAACATATTCACACACTGTTTATGTAGTCATTATATCCTTAAGATAGATGACCAATCTCCCTGCCACCCCTGGTGCTGAGGCCGGATGGAGTGGGGGGGGGGGGGGGGGTTACAAACAAAAGAAAATAGCTTACTGTACCTTTTCCAGGACCCAGTGGGTTATTTTTATAATATAATATATAATATTTTAATGTTATTAGAGACTGGGCTTCCACTTTAAAGTAATTTCCTTTTATTGAAGATTTTTTGACTGGTCTTGTGTTTGGGGTCTGCATTCCTGATGGGCACCCAATGTGTTATCCAACTGGTTTTCGAAATTGCTGGAGAGGCAGAGCATTTGAAAGAGCATCTCAAATATAACATTACTGTTTTGTGCTGATATTGTTATTTTTCAAATAATAAATACATTTGGATTATCATAAGCATGTGCCAGGTTCACAATTTTTCTGAATAGTAATAAATATGGCTAAGCAATATTGGCATACCCTGGTGCAGCCCAGCATAGCTTAGGTACAACAACTGATTGCTGTCAGTTAGCTTCACTAGACTGGGGAATTTATATAGAGACGGAAGGGTGTGGGTCCAGTTTATGATCACAATGCTGTCCCTATCACTAGTTAATCCAAAAAAGAATACATTTTTTAATGATTACATTGTTTTTAAATATAAAGCGGCTGTTGTAAAATTTTTTCTTTACTTAATCACTAAGTAAAATGACTGCAGAGGACTAAAACACATGTTTTTATAGACAACAAGGCCGGCCGATTCTCTGTCCCCACAGCATCCTGATTTAGGATGTCCCGTATTGTGAAATCCCTAGTGTCCCTATATACTCACCTTGATGCTCCTGTGGCGCATGTGCGGCTTGGCCCCGACACCCTAGATTTTGCACTATTGTCATGGCCAAAATACTTAAATGTCTGCTGAAACAATTGTGCTTGGTGGAAGCATCAGGGGATGCTGGGGGGGAGGGGTCTCTCTGCGAAGAGAACCAGACAATATTAAAAATACTATATTCAAATTTATATAATGTAGTTCAACCTACAATTAGTGGTTGGGCAAACCAGTAGAAGTTCGGGTACGGCAAGTTCGGCCGACCTTCAAAATATATTTTGGTCACCTGAACTTGACCCAAACCCGAATACTACTGAAGTTAATGGGGACCCGAACTTGGGGGCCCAAAAATGTCTCTAAAATTGGGGTAGTAAGGGGTAGAGGGCTGCAAATTGGGGGTAACACCAGAGCGATTGCCTTGCACAAAATGGGGTAAGGACAATACTAATATTATGTATTCTTTATAAAATAATAAGAACTCCCCTATAACAGGCTGTGTGGCATCTTCCCCATCAACCCATAGCAGACTGTGTGACAGAACCCTCCATTACCCCATAGCAGACTGTGTGACAGAACCCTCCATTACCCCATAGCAGACTGTGTGACAGAGCACCTTTACCCCCCATAGCAAACTGTATGAGAGAGCACTCCCATCACCCCATAGCAGACTGTGTGACAAAATCCCTCCATCACCTCACAGCAGACTGTGTGACAGATCCCCCATTACCTCATAGCAGACTGTGTGACACAATCCCCCATCATCTCATAGCAGACTGTGTGACAGAGCCCTCCATCACCCCATAGTAGACTGTGCGACAGAATCCCTTCATCACCCCATAGCAAGTTGTGTGTCAAAGCCCCCCATCACCCCATAGCAGGCTGTGTGACAGAGCCATACATCACCCCATAGCAGATTGTGTGACACAATCCCCCATCATCTCATAGCAGACTGTGTGACAAAACCCTCCATCACTCCATAGCAGACTGTGTGACAAAATCCCCCATCATCTCATAGCAGACTGTGTGACAGAGCCCTCCATCACCCCATAGCAGATTGTGTGACAGAGCCTCCATCACCCCATAGCAGATTGTGTGACAGAGCCCTCCCATCACCCCATGGCAGACTGTGTGACAGAGCCTCCATCACCCCATAGCAGACTGTGTGACACAATCCCCCATCATCTCATAGCAGACTGTGGGCCAAAACCCTCCATCACCCTATAGCAGACTGTATGACACAATCCCCCATCATCCCATAGCAGACTGTGTGACAGAGCCCTCCATCACCCCATAGCAGACTGTGTGACAGAGCCTTTATCACCCCATAGCAGATTGTGTGACAGAGCCCTCCATCACCCCATAGCAGACTGTGTGACAGAGCCTCCATCATCCCATAGCTGACTGTGTGACAGAGCCTCCATCACCCCATAGCAGACTGTGTGACACAATCCCCCATCATCTCATAGCAGACTGTGTGACAGAGCCCTCCGTTACCCCATAGCAGACTATGTGACAGAGCCCTACATCACCCCATAACAGATTGTGTGACAGAGCCCTCCATCACCCCATAGCAGACGGTATGACATAATACCCCCATCACCCCATAGCAGACTGTGTGACAGAGCCCTCCATCACCCCATAGCAGACTGTGTGACATAATCCCTCCATCACCCCATAGCAAGCTGTGTGCCAGAGCCCCCCCATCACCCCATAGCAGGCTGTGTGACAGAGCCTCCATCACCCCATAGCAGACTGTGTGACAGAGCCTCCATCACCCCATAGCAGACTGTGTGACAGAGCCTCCATCAACCCATAGCAGACTGTGTGACAGAGCCTCCATCACCCCATAGCAGACTGTGTGACATAATCCCTCCATCACCCCATAGCAAGCTGTGTGCCAGAGCCCCCCATCACCCCATAGCAGACTGTGTGACAGAGCCTCCATCACCCCATAGCAGATTGTGTGACAGAGCCCTCCCATCACCCCATAGCAGACTGTGTGACAGAGCCCTCCATCACCCCATAGCAGACTGTGTGACAGAGCCTCCATCACCCCATAGCTGACTGTGTGACAGAGCCTCCATCCCCCCTATAGCAGACTGTGTGAAAAAATCCCCATCATCCCATAGCAGACTGCATGACAGAACACCCTCCACCCATCACCCCATAGCAGACTGTGTAACAGAATCCCTCCATCGCTCCATAGCAGACTATGTGACAGAGCCCTCCATCACCCCATAGCAGATTGTGTGACAGAGCCTCCATCACTCCATAACAGATTGTGTGACAGAGCCCTCCATCACCCCATAGCAGATTGTGTGACAGAGCCTCCATCACTCCATAGCAGATTGTGTGACAGAGCCCTCCCATCACCCCATAGCTGACTGTGTGACAGAGCCTCCATCACCCCATAGCAGACTGTGTGACAAAATCCCCCATCACCCCATAGCAGACTGCATGACAGAACACCCTCCCCCAATCACCCCAATAGCAGACTGTGACAGAATCCCACCCATGGTCCCCATAGCAGACTGTGTGACAGATCCTCCCCCTTTGCTCCATAGCAGATTGTGTGGCAGAACACCTACTGTCTGTCCACGCCAGCTTAGGGGCACCCACTATCATGGCCCCAAGCCTGCTCCCTTTCTTGATTAGTTGGGGGGACCGGGGAGGGGCCCATGAACCCAGCAGTACATCAGCCAGCTTTAATGTTGGGCCAACGGACTTCTGGCCGTATTTGCGTTCGGGAAAAACACCTCACTCACCTTCTCTCCAGCGCAACACGGCCTGGCCGGTTCAGTGTTCAGAAACCTTCTAGTTTCCGAGAATGGCACTTATGGTGCGCTGTCCTGCCCCTCACATCAGGCACAAACCAACAGCGAGCAGCCAGCGCCTCCCACTGCTGCCCGCACCCCTTGTTCTCTCAATGGGGAGGTTTCCGAGCGGCGGCCAGGACTAGAGCTGCTGCCCTGCAGAGAAGGTGAGTGACTGTTTGTTTTTTGGGGGATTTAAGATAACTAATATATTCCTGAAATCTAACAGCAGAGGGGGTGGCTGGTTTATTTTTGGCTGGTGAAGGTCCACTTTAATTCCTGATACTTTAAAATATAGTGTTTCATTGCAATGTATTATTAAAATCTATCTTGTTATTAGTGGGAATAAAGGATGCACTATTTCAAAAGCATCTTATTAAATATTACAACAGATTTTCTTGTATGCTGGAAATATGAACTTTGATCATTTTCTTTTAAAGTATATTCCTTTTTCAAGAAACACTTCAATGCACAAAAGGCACCTTTCCTCTGATATCTTTCTTAATGCTTTTGATTTAATGAACAGTTTTACAGCTATGAGTAATGTATTTAGATATCAAAACTAGGGTCAAGGACCAAGTAAGTAATCAGCCAGATTTTCCTGGACATCTAATAAACACCCAATACCTGTAGCATGCACATCCTCATGTAGCAGATGTATAAGTCATATTACATCGATGTTAACAGATGCTTTGAAAAAGTCTTTACTTGTACATTATGTAATGATAAGCTGTAATGATATAACTTTACACTCTGAACCTCCCTATTTTTATAACGTATTCTGTTATATATTATTAGAGAGCCTACTTAGATAAAATGCCCATGTAATGGGAAGTGTGCAAACTCATTTAAATATATTTAGATTAACTAGAAGGTAAAGGGGGAAGTATCTGGGCTATCAACGCAATGTGTGGAATCCTAAACTATTTTGACTAATTCTCACAAGGTGGAAAACAAAAGGAATGAAGTCCGCCATGTGTAAAACTGCTATTCATTTCAAATCTATTTTAAAATTGCACTCACAAACTAGAAACTACATTCTGTAGCATCCCCTTTGACTGAAAAACATCTGGTCCAATATTCTAGACATCTCCCCACTTACAGACAATAAATATGTCACCTTTTCCAATCTGTTCCTCTGGGTAGCTGAGCGGGCAAAAAATCTCCCACACATGCGAAGACCAGGGGCACTCACTGGCAGTGGTGGACTGGGGCCAAAAATCAGCCCTGGATTTTACCAGCCCCTGTCCTGCCTGTGACAACCCTGCTGAGGCCTTCCACCAACCATGAAGCCAGGGCTATAGCATTTGGGGCTGGGGTTCCTTGGCTTGTTGGGTACAAAGGGCTGAGAGGGAGACTAAGGTGGCAGGGATTGAATGTGGGTGGGAAAAGCAGGCCCCAAAGCAGTATGGCCAGTCTGCCCCTGCTCGCCGGTATGCTCGCCAGTATGCTCGCCGCTCCTGATATCACTGATTGCTCAGCCCGATGCCTTTCATCATAGAATAATTTAATATGGGGTTTATGCTGCATCATCCTTGGTCCCTTTATATTGTTATATAGTGTTATGTTGTGTGTTATATGGATGTAAATCCAAGGTTTAGCTCTTCCGCTATTCACTTTGCTTCCCTTTAATCACCTTTCAGCTATTGTTGCTGCTCCCATTAGAGCTAGGTTCAAGCATATTTTAGTCATTTAGAATTTTGGCGGTCAAGTCTATAGCTGTGCTTACCGTTTAAAGCGAAACAAAACACACCAGCAGAAGTCAAAACAGGTGGCTGACTATTGTTGCTTAGCTGCCCTTAGCGGATTATACAAGTTTAGTAATTTCTGGGCAATGTTACTGGCATTGGAGTTACATGCAGATTTAGGGCCTTATTCATGAAGGGATAGCGTCAGGTAGTGCCTTGTAAATGAGAGGTAGTGGCAGGTGAACGCCGGACACGGCACGCAATTACACATTTATCAAGCGGATTCTGTTGAGCGACTGGAATAACGTCATGTAGCTTCCGATTCTTCATTATCCCAGCCTCAGCGTACAGTGCCGGCGTTCAGCCTTGCAGAGCGCCATGTATTACCTCTCGCTACCTTTCACTCTCCCATACATTTCAATGGATGTTCTTTTATTTCTCTTTAAACAGGGGGTTTTTATAAATATTTTTTTTTAAATTCTCAAATAATGTTGTGACCTCTTCTGGCCTAGAAAAAGCCATTTTTGAATTTTTTTTCCATTTTTTATATATTTATGCAGAATTGACATTACAGGTCTGGCATTAATGTGTTCATGTCACAATGTTATAACAATGTAATTCCATATGTTTTCGCTTTGTTACTGGTGGATACATGCTCAAAAACATCATATCAATCATACAGCCTCCAACGCTCTGGGCTACAGCAAAGCATTTTTGAGCGCCGGCTGTGTGTGAGGCTGTTTTTTTGATGAATATGCTGTGAGTCGGTCGCACTGACCAGTCACTAACATTTGCTCCCATACAGCGCTGTACTGGTCATATAGCGGCTCCCCACAATGTATTCATCAATGTTGCACAGCGACTGAGGCGCTCTGAACTAGGAACCACGGCCGAGCACAGTAACTACTAGCGGACGCTCTGAAATGCCTGCTACAGACGCTGATCTTTCGTTACCTGCCGCTAGTAATGAATCAGCCTGCCCGTTTCCTGGCCACTGAAAAGCAGTGAAAGCGCCTGCCTCCTCTTTCAACTGCCTAGAAATGAAAGACATCAGCTTAGCCATAACAGGCCATCCGCAAAGTTGTGAGTAGCCACTAATCTGGGACTGTCAGTCAGTGAGAGAGACAGAAAACTGTATAGCTTGACAGTGCCTTTAAGGGTCTGTAAAGACAAATTAAAAAAACAAAAAGGTACTCACCTTTTTATGGCCACTACAGCCTCTGAGTCAGTCGCTCCAGAGGTCCTTTGCATGATCCCCCCTTTACTACAGTCAGTCACAGTAACTGTGCACACCCCCCTTATTCACTGCAATGAAGTGGAAATGCCGGCGTCACTGTGACTGATGACTTTCCGCCAATTATGAATTATTGTGCGCACCTTATTGGTCTATTTATACTATACAGACTTACAGGTACTCAGATGTAGGCTGTGAGACATGCAGGCTTCTTTTCCAAAAGTGAGATTTGTTCCTCCTCCATAAATCACAATATAGACTGAGCTGTCAGACTGGCTGCTAAAGCAATATCTACCATTTTGAATCCAACAACTTCTGCAACTGTCACCAAGCCAGCACATCACATTCTAACAGCCCTAATGCAGCTTAGCATCAACGTATCCACATTACCCAACTCACTATATAGATACATTTCAATATTAAAGAAAAACATTGAACATATCTTAATATAACTACACACGTGTGCTATAATAGAGGGAGCCATAAAGTAACAGGTCCCTGGACCTTCTGAGGAAGCTGGAGGGTATACATCTGCCACAGGACATTATTCTGACGCTCTAAACCAAGGGTTCACATCCTTTCTTGGTCTGTGTGAAACCCCCCAGGTCGCCCAGTAAGTTCACCTTTCCCTGGCCCTTCAGCACATGCGCATGGCCCTCATTGCACTTGGCTGAGCTTGTCAATATTTACTTAGGCTCGGCTAAGGGCCTGGTACAGGCATGTGCTCTTCTTAAGGTATATCTGCTGGCAGCCGCACATGCGTTGCTGGATCAAAGAGAAGGTAGGTTATTTTAGGGGACTAGGGGAGTTTGCTGAAATGGGTGGAGGGAATCAGACTTCCAGGTCCTGTCGAGCATGGGATTTGGTCTACATTAAGCAAGCTAGGCAAGGGGAGGAGAAAAGAGGTGAGACAGGAAGAGAGTTAGGTAGCAGTTACTGAAACATCAACGACATTCTAATCTTTTGCATCACTGTTTGATCAACTTTTGCAGAAACTCATTGCAATAGTAATACTTCCCATGTGATCTGATTCCTAATCTTGTCTGCATTTGTTTTCGGTTTCAGTAGTTTTGTAGTTCAATACACCACTAACAGAGGCCAAGGCCTTGATTCAAAAAGAGTTGAAAAATATTCTCATGGTAGTAAAAAATTCAATTCATGAGAAAAAAGCCTGGGAATTTCACTGTTGCTGAATCACCAGCTAGAAAAACAATCAAGTCAATGGCATTTTTTTACTCCTAAGAAAAGTAGAGAACTGTTTACTACTGCTTTCTACACTGTAGTAAAAGCTGCCTTTGGCTTTCATTGTCTTTTTATCTGGTGATTTATCTAGTGATTCAGTAACAGTGACAGGCTTTTTTCTCATTAAATTAATTTTTTACTACCGTGAGAGTTTTTCAACTCTTATTGAATCTAGGCCCTTGTGTGAAGATTCTTGGAGGCATACTGTCTGTCAGCCTAAATTAAAGAGGCAACACATGAAGCTGAATTGCATGGTATGTAAAAGTTGTACACATTTTATGCTTGGCATATATCATTTTAAAATGACAGGATGCCAAAAGTTACTCGCAAGTAGCAGAATATAAAGCAAATATAGTTTTGATCTTGTGTTTTATTTTCCAGCTGCCAGATTTCAATTAACCTGAAAAAATGTGCATTGGAAGTGAACTATTGCAATTTTATATCTTTGCTAATATCTTAAAAACATATGCAAACGTATTTCATTGCAGTATTTCTACAAAGTCAAGTTACTACATTGGGTTCTCAGTTTTTATATCACTGGAATAACTTCTCCTTAAGAGAAATACACTTTGAACTTATATTTTATACAGAACTTGCCAAAACAGATGGATGTCTTGCAAGGCATGGTTGTTTATATGACCTTAAAGCTTGTCTGCAACACATCCAAGAGATACTGTAACATCTGCTCACAGAATTTAGAGAGGCGCGTTATCTTAGCAGACAGGAGGGAACCCTTATTAAAATACCAGTGGAAAACCTGACATCCTTTGCCTTCAGCTAATTATTGCACAATAATATGGTAGAATTGCAGCAAAGTGAAAAAATAAGGCAATAACTTTTGTAGGCTTATATATTTCAGGTGAGCTTTTGAGGATTTTTAGTACTCTTCATCAGATATAATGTTACATACAGTGAATAAAAAAAGCACAGAGGTTATAAACAGAGCCAGTGAAAATTAAAAATGTTAAAAACATGCTAAAAAAAGTCTCTATCCAGACACTAAAACAAAAATCTATATCTATACTCATCTTTTGTCATCCGCAGCTCCTCTAGGCAGCATGATTCCATCATCCAGCACCAGGCAGACATAGCGGCGTCCAACAAATCAGCTTTACGCCCTGCTAACTTACCTCTTCCTCATTTATTGCAATAGAGGGGGGGTGTGTCAAGAGGGGTTTGGCACACTCCCATTGCAATTACTGCAATGAACAGGCATGTGGAGGAATAAACAAGGCTGCCATGCAAAGCCTCCAGCAATAAGAAACAGAATCACTAGATCTCCACCCACAGTAAGAATAAAGATGTCTGCAAAGGATGGATTAAACTCCCCCAAGTACAAAAGTCAAAAACTTTCCTGACCGCTCAATTGATCCGGCCTGGTCTTCTCCTTATCGCCTTATCGGGGGGGGGGCATCTGATCCCTCCCCCTGGTTCTTTTCTGGCTTCAGAAGAGGGCCCTGAAGACCCCCCCCCCCCCCCCCCCGGATTGTGCTGAAGTCTCTGGAAAAAAAAATTTCACTTACTCACCTATGCCTATGATCCCTCCTGCCGTGTCTCCTACTCACTCAAGGGGCCTCTGATCTGCCCCTGGACTCTGCTGGCATGAGGAGAGGACAGGCCCCATCAACCAGCTTCCAATGTCTCCGCCTCTATATCCGCCTTTAGTGGGCAGGATGGATGATGTCCCGGCACAACAATCCACATCGGATCTACCGATACATATGTGGTATAGTTGTAAATGAGAGAAATTGGGCTTTCACATGCAATATTCTTTTCTTCAATAAAAAATAAACTCTGTGAAAAATATAAATATACATTTCCAGAAAATTCCTGCAAGAATCACAGTTAAGCATAATGCAAATTGGTAAAAAAAATGACAACAGAGGATGACAAAATCTCAAGTAAGCTGGCAGTTAAAAGTACCTATGGATGTTGGATATTGTTCTGTTTGGGGGACCTTGCATTTTCAGATTTAGTTTGTTTTTTCTTGTTTGCATATTGATATTTTAGGAAAATGTGTTTATTATGCTGTGTTTTATATACTTTTAAGGGAAACCCTGTGCAACCAAAGAATTATTTGAGAGATTACTTCCAGAAAGATGAACCCACTACAACAAGCTGTGTATGCCTAGAAAGCTAGAAATGAGTACTTTCAATTAATATATTTGTGAGGGGTATTCCAAATGTAAAAGGTTGTTTTGGTTGAAAAAGCTTAAGGCGCGCACTTTGTCTGCAGAGCTGAAATTTTCAAGTAAAATTATCCTTACGCGTATGCTTTACTTTGGGGTGTTTGGCAACTCTTTCCTTGCCAGTACCTATGCATGTTGGGTATTGTTCTGTTCGGAGGACCTTGCTCTTTCAGATTTAACTTGTTTCTCCTTGTTTGCATATTGTTTATTTTTAGGAAAATGTGACTTTGATTCTGCTTTTTTATTCTTTTTTTTAGGAAACCCTGTGAAATCCAAAAAATCATCAAGGGATTACTTCCAGAAAACTGTGCCCATGTCAAAAATTCTGGTATGCCTAGAAAGGTTGGGGTGTGTACTTCCAGAGAATATATAGTTTGTGTGGAGGATTTCAAATGTAAATGATTTGTTTTTCTTAAAATCTGCATGGTGCGCATATCAATTGTATTTTATCTGACAATCTCCTAAAGCCCTGTTTCAGTTTGGGGGAGTCTTCACAAAGAGGACCACCGCACCACCTGCTAATCTGACTATACAAATCCTTTATTTAAAGTATATGATGGGCGTACACACACAATTAAAAACCATTAAAAACATAAAGTACAAATGTACCATGATTCTATAAGACACTGTATCAAGGTATATATCTGTATTCTGACAATAAAATACAAAAATACAAATGATATAAGTATGGTCTACCCCCAACACAGACAATATATGGACCTGATCCCTCCTACTAAAGTGCAAAGAGCTGTGCAAAACAAGCTAGCAGAGGATCAGGGATGTTTTTGCACAGTATTCATTTGCATAGAATTAGTAGCTTGTTTTGCACAGCTCTTTGCACTTTAGTAGAAGGGGTTAAGGCCCATATATTGTCTGTGTTGGGGGTAGACCATTCTTATATCATTTCTATTTTATTGTCAGAATCCAGATATATACCTTAATACAGTGTCTTATAGAATCAAGGTGTCACATTTGTACTTGATGTTTTTTAATGGTTTTTAATTGTGTGTGTACGCCCATCATATACTTTAAATAAAGGATTTGTATAGTCAGATTAGCAGGTGGTGCGGTGGTCCTCTTTGTGTGGCTGTGGGAGGTTGAGGCCCTCCCCACTTTGTTGTTCATAGGATATACTTGTTTTATGGGATGACCACACAAGGAGTTATTTATCGCATTTAATCCGGGTTGGTGCAGCGGAACAAACGTAAATCCCATTGTAAAAAATAGATTGTTTTTAATTTTTTGCACATTTTTCACCCAAAAATATTAAAAATACACCAACAAAATGACAAGACATTTTCATGCTAAAGCTGAAAAAACAATATATAATTTCCCCAGGAGTTCCCTTCAAAAATCATAGGTGAATATGTGTAGCGCAAAATAGTGAAAAATGGTCTGGCAACAGAGGGTGACAAAATCTGTAGGTAGGCTGACACTTAAAGGCCACCTTGTAATCTATGAATTTTTAGCATTAACATGTATTCCCATTATCATAGCAACAGAGCGGACATGCAACAAAGCACACCTATCTCTAAGAAAGGAGCACCACAAGCCGTATGTAGAAATTAATGTATATACAATCTTTATCAGTACAAAAGCGCACACATAAAGCTAAAAACAATCAGAGACAAACAAGTTAAAAACAACCATGCTTGATCAGTCTCCAATAATACCAGACACCCATACAGGTATATCCATATAGTCAATACCCCATGTATAATAGGCCCACTGAATCTACCCCATATATAATCTAATGTGCCGGCACAAAACTAAACCTAAAAATCCTGAAACTATCAAAACTCAGCCCACCAATGTGCTAACAATAAAGTGCTGTAGTGCAAAATTAATATTAACAATAATTATTAAGTAAAAAAACCAAGTGCATAAAAATATATACAATAATCAATATAAATAAATAAATAAACACACAGTGAGAAATATATCAAAATTTGTAATACTGAAAAAACATATGTTGCACAAAATCTAAATCCAACAAGTATATAAAAAATTACCACCCAATGTGATCCCCAACAATAGCAATTACCATAATGCATAAATAAACCAATTCCTAATAACCAAATCCCAAAATAGCTACCACATAAGGGGCACCATGAGGTATATGATGAAATGATCAAAAGCAGGTAAAAACCACCGCGCCCGCGGCTCCCATGCCTCTTCAAGGTGAGGGTGACAAAAATGATTACAAGCCAGCTTAAATACCTGTAAGACAAAAGGGAATAGAAACCACGTGTGTGCGAGGCGATGTGGGAAATGGAAACAGCGCGACAGCAGAAGCAGCGCGACTGCATCAGTGACGCGACGCCGGTCACGTGCCCCTTGCCATGGCAGCCACCCGACAACAGAGGCCGCGTCAGGCATGCGCAGTGTCACCACAGCAGCCCTCCGGGCGCAGAAGACAGCCGCCATCTGCGCACGCGCAGAAGGTACCAGGAAGACACCGCCGCAGAGCACAACGTGGCAGACAGAAGGAAGGTGCAGCCACGGGGCCAGGGCTCAGCCGCACCAACACAGGGCCCACTCACAAATGTATATACAGAAAGCTGGCTGTAATGATACAATGTGCCAATAAGCTCGGAATAAACAATTACAAAACATATAATATTCAAATAAAACACCGCGCTCCTATACTTATATAAAACAATTAAAATGCTGCAACGTACCAGACTTAATATCCCTAATGAGCCTAAACTGAAATGTTATATTATAGTACAGAGCAATTAAATGAAATACCACCTTAAGTGAAACATAGATAACCTGAAGAGAAAAATTAATTCAACATTCAAGTGATTTAACACAAATAACTTGAAATAATAATATAATAGTGAAATCCAAATGATTAATCCAAGTTAGAGATTAATAAATTACTTAGTGTCCCAAAGTCCATGCACCAACACTTAAGTGCTAAAAATGGTGAATATAATAAACAAAAACAAAGTCCAAAAAGTGCACTCCACTGGGCTTCCCACGTATGTGTGCCCCTCGATAGTGATCAATCTTCACACCGTGATCGCACCTCACACTTATATGCACTTACCAGAAGTATAGATCAACATATCCTTAAAGCCAAATCTTAAACCACTGGCTTCATAATAATTCCAAAATTCCTGAGATCAGTTGTTTTCATAAATTCAATCCGTGATACTCGGTGATTATATATAAAAAAGAACAAAGAAAATAGTGCAACCCTGTTTGGTGTATTTACATATTTAATAATAAAATTGCACTTACAAAAATTCAGAAGCATGTACACATTGAATAAGTTCAAGAGATGGTTCTCGTTCCCTGTTCCACTATGGCCAGTAGTAGAGGTGGGTATGAACTCAGATTCAATTAGATACACTTCCCCTTTGAAAGAAGAAAAAACTTTGCCGCTGCCCTGCCTAACGCGTTTCACTGCTCATACAGCTTTATCAAAGGCTGGGAGCGGTAAGGCGGCTTTCAAAATCTCATCTTATAAAAAATAGTAATAAAAACAAACTCGTACCAAGGAAAAGTGAAGAATCCTACCTTTATCAATGGCGCGCTTGTCCGCCACGTGTGTGTAAGGCGCCTGCAGTACGCCACAATAGCCGGCTCTCAGCAGACGCCATGAAGTAAATGCGGAAGTCGGGTGTAATAGACACGCACTCTCGCATGTCACAGTCATATCTGGAAACCGGCCTAACAGCCAGCCACTCCAGGCCCGCCCTCACTCTAGGATGGAACACCACACCCCTCTCGCACGTCACAGACATGTCTGGAAATCGGCCTGACAGCCAGCTACTCCAGGCCCCCCCCGCTACAGGACAGGACATCACTCCCTAAATGACGCCATCGTGGCTGTCAGCTGAAGACACCAGCCCGCGCCAGCCCCCTCCAGACGGGGGAAACCCTCCCACTGACAGCCCGGACGACATCAGCATTCTCTCCCCGCACCTTAAAACAGGCCCAGAGACACGCTACTTCTAGCCAGCATCTACTCCCTCCAGGCGAGGGAGTCACCCCGAAACCAACAGCAGAGCTCTCACTAGTGCCTGCTGTAAGTCCCGGGGGCATACTGGCCCCGGCCTGCCAGCGCTGATAGTTCAGCTGGTCCATAAAGCGGACTCAAATGAAGGGGACCTAGCAGAAGTGGTTTTAAATACCTACACTAGTACTTTATTAAAAATATAAAATATATAATATATATTAAAATGTGACTAAAACACTATGGGTCCAGGGAAAGAGAACCTCCTTTCACAAACTGTCACACTGGATACCCAAATACGCATCACAGTTAGGTAGGTAGAGCTCAATAACTACTATCTGATATGTAACTATAAAATCTAAATCAAATTACTATACAATGAAGATGAGGAAAGGTAAGTTTGTGATTAGGTACAATGTGGTAAACCAAATACATTCTCTAAGAGTTGTCTAGGAAGCAATTTAGGTCGAACTCCACATTAAGACCCCTAGGGGATAGGGTGTCTAATTCAAAGATCCACCTACTCTCCCGCTGGGATATTTCCCTAGTAAGATTAGAACCTCTCCAATTTTTCTCCACATGATCAATGCCCATGAAGGACATAAGGCGGGGGTCACTTTGATGTACACTTTGGAAGTGGGCAGAGAGGTTATGGGCCAGAAAACCACGTTTGATATTATATACATGTTCTCTAATGCGTGTTTTTAGATCCCTGGTAGTCCGGCCCACATAATAAAGTTGGCAGGGGCACCAAATCAAATATACCACATATTTCGTGTGGCACGTGATAAGAGTAGAGACCTCATATGTCTTTCCCAAGTTACCCAATCCGAAGGTCCTTTTTGGCTTCTCAACTGATTTGCATATCCTGCAGCCCATACAGGAGCCGCATTTATAGAAACCTTTCATAGAGTTACCGGTTAAAGTAACCCTCTTTGGTGGATCCACATAACTCCGAGTTATGAGGTCCTTCAGATTGGGTGCCCTCCTAAAGACAACTCGAGGGTTATCCGGTAAAATGGGACTTAATACCGGATCATCCTTCAAAAGATGCCAGTGTTTAGATAACAACCGCTTTACATCCCTATGTTGAACATTGAAGTCGGTGATAAAGAGTGGGGACGCCCTAATTTCTTTATTATCTTTCTCATTCCTACTCCCACAGGGAAACCTCTCTTTAGACCTCACCTCTTCCAATTGATACTCTATGGTTCGTGGGTGGTAACCTTTCTCAATAAACCGTTCAGTCAACACACTAGCCTGCCTGTCAAAATCACTTAAATTAGTGCAATTCCTTCTAAGTCTTGAATACTGCCCCTTAGGAATCGCCTCTAGCCACTTAGGGTGGTGACAGCTAGTAGCAGGGACGTAGCCATTGCGATCAGTTGGCTTAAAGTACGTTAAAGTAGAGGCACCCGACCCTGTTTTTTGGATGGTTAGATCAAGGAAATTTACAGACTCTACACTACACTCCAATGTAAATTCCAGATTGACGGAATTATCATTCACCTTCTCAAAGAAAGACTTCAGATCTGTTTGTGTACCCTTCCATAGTACCAGTACATCGTCGATATATCGCCCCCATAGGGCTAACTGGGGCCACCTGAGATGATCGATAAACTGAGCCTCCCATAGTCCCACATACAGGTTAGCCATACTGGGGGCAAATTTGGCCCCCATGGCAACCCCCTTAATCTGCAGATAAAACTTATCCGAGAACCAAAAATAGTTGTGTTTCAGGGCAAATGTTAAACACTCCAGTAAAAACTCTATTTGAGCTTCAGGTAGACCCGACCCTGTTCCCAAGAAATGCTTGACTGCCGAAATACCCTTGTCATGGGGAATAACGGTATATAACGAGGTCACATCGGCTGTACCCAACACAATCACCTCTTCCCAATCCTGGTTCTCTACTATATTGATGACTTGGGTGGAGTCCTTTAGATACGAAGGCAGACTAACCACCAATTTTTGTAGATATGAGTCAATAAACTCCCCTAAACGGCAAGTTAAGGACCCCACGCCACTCACTATAGGGCGGGACCAACAAAAATTGGTGGTGAGTCTGCCTTCGTATCTAAAGGACTCCACCCAAGTCATCAATATAGTAGAGAACCAATATGAAATAATAATGAAACTGTAAAGTGAAAATGTATATATATGAAAAAATAAATAAAAAACGAAAAAATAAAAGAGGAGTATAATGGACACAACAGAAGCCCATATTATACTCCATATTAACACACCACAAGAATAAAGTGAATGATATGCAAAAAAAGCATACAATTCAATGCTCCACAGGCAACCCCGTGGAAACAACAACAACCAATTACCAGTGAATACGAGGGAAACAGGGAGGAGGAGCAAAACCAAAGTAAATCTCCTACCCCCATAACCCAATAACTAGTGATAAGATAAGAGTGGAGCGGGTTTAGACTTGCCGCCAGACATGGAATCCACCATCCATACTCGCTTGTGGCTACACAAAACTAAGAAGGTACCACTGAATGTAGATTTAATATTAAAATTTACTCCAATATGAGTCTTATTTTAAATAAGGTACAAAGGACCAATCCTTGTTGAGGCCACCGGGGGATCTAGTACTAAGTTGAAAAATCCAACGTAGTTCACGTTGTTGGAGTCGCTTCTTAAGATCCTCACCCCTCGGCCCTAACCGTACTCTCTCAATTCCTATTACCCGCAAAGAAGTGCAATCACCCCCATGAGCCTCCAAGAAATGGCGAGCTACAGGAGAAACAGTCTTACCTAGGGCTGTATCCCTTGCCGCAAGTCTGATATTGGACAAGTGTCCCTGGATACGAGTCCTAAGGGCATTCTGTGTCTGGCCAATGTATACTTTGGGGCATCCACACTTGGGTTGGTAAATCACTCCCCTGGTCCTGCAATTAATAAAAGAAGAAATCTCATATTGTCGATTCGTGATGCCTCCTTTAATCATTGTAGTTTTTTCCATAAATTGACAAATGGAACAATTTCCACAAGGAAAACTACCCTTAGTACCAGTATCGGTCAACCACGTATTCCGTGCAGTTAGATGACTCCTAGCGTTGTGTTGGTGCGGCTGAGCCCTGGCCCCGTGGCTGCACCCTCCTTCTGTCTGCCGCGTTGTGCTCTGCGGCGGTGTCTTCCCGGTACTTTCAGATGGTGGCTGTCTTCTGCGCCCGGAGGGCTGCTGTGGTGACACTGCGCATGCCTGATGCGGCCTCTGTTGTCGGGTGGTTGCCATGGCAAGGGGCACGTGACCGGCGTCGCGTCACTGATGCAGTCATGCTGCTTCTGCTGTTGCGCTGTTTCCGTTTCCCGCATCGCCTCTCACACACGTGGTTTCTATTCCCTTTTGTCTTACAGGTATTTAAGCTGGCTTGTAATCATTTTTGTCATCCTCACCTTGAAGCGGCATGGGAGCCGTGGGCGCGGTGGTTTTTACCTGCTTTTGATCATTTCATCATATACCTCATGGTGCCCCTTATGTGGTAGCTATTTTGGGATTTGGTTATTAGGAATTGGTTTATTTATGCATTATGGTAATTGCTATTGTTGGGGATCACATTGGGTGGTAATTTTTTATATACTTGTTGGATTTAGATTTTGTGCAACATATGTTTTTTCAGTATTACAAATTTTGATATATTTCTCACTGTGTGTTTATTTATTTATTTATATTGATTATTGTATATATTTTTATGCACTTGGCTTTTTTACTTAATAATTATTGTTAATATTAATTTTGCACTACAGCACTTTATTGTTGGCACATTGGTGGGCTGAGTTTTGATAGTTTCAGGATTTTTAGGTTTAGTTTTGTGCCGGCACATTAGATTATATATGGGGTAGATTCAGTGGGCCTATTATACATGGGTTATTGACTATATGGATATACCTGTATGGGTGTCTGGTATTATTGGAGACTGATCAAGCATGGTTGTTTTTAACTTGTTTGTCTCTGACTGTTTTTAGCTTTGTGTGTGCGCTTTTGTACTAATAAAGATTGTATATACATTAATTTCTACATACGGCTTGTGGTGCTCCTTTCTTAGAGATAGGTGTGCTTTGTTGCATGTCTGCTCTCTTGCTATGGTTTGAATTCTCTAGTGAGCACACCATATATATATATATATATATATATATATATATATATATATATATATATTGTAATTAGGGATGAGCGAATCGATCCGGACGAACCCGGATTCGATCCGAATTTCAGGAAAAATTCGATTCGGATCGAATCCGAATTTCCCCGCGATTCGATCACTCGAAGTTTTCCTTTAACATCCATTCATTTACATTACAGGCATTCTAAGATGGCGGACGGGACATGTCTGGACATGTATCCCGCGCCAGTGCAAGCTGGGGCAGTCACATGCAGCCTATCAGCAGCCAGCAAGCCCGGTGACGTCACACAGCGGTATTTAACGGCGGCCATCTTGCTTTTCCTCATTTCTCTATTGCATTCGTGACAGACAGAACGCTGTGTAGCTGAGGCAGTTAGACAGGCAGGGACAGACAGGGACAGGCTGGAGACAGGCAGGAGACAGGCAGGAGACAGACAGGAGACAGACAGAAAGCCAGGGAAAGGTAGGAAAAACGGAGCTGGCTGACAGGGAGATTTTTTTTTTTTCATCCAGCCTTTGTTAGCGTTTTCAGGCTGCTTATAGTAACTAACTGTGCATATATACTGAACTGATCTTAAGTCTGCTGTGAGGCATCCCATTCTGTGACTAAAGCAGCCTCTATTTAATAGCATAATAAACATTTGCACTTATTCTCATAGAAATCAGGCCTGATAAAGACACTTTTGCTGTGCATGCTCTCTGGTTTTTGTGGCACTGGCATCCCATTCTGTGACTAAAGCAGCCTCTATTTAATAGCATAATAAACATTTGCACTTATTCTCATAGAAATCAGGCCTGATAAAGACACTTTTGCTGTGCATGCTCTCTGGTTTTTGTGGCACTGGCATCCCATTCTGTGACTAAAGCAGCCTCTATTTAATAGCATAATAAACATTTGCACTTATTCTCATAGAAATCAGGCCTGATAAAGACACTTTTGCTGTGCATGCTCTCTGGTTTTTGTGGCACTGGCATCCCATTCTGTGACTAAAGCAGCCTCTATTTAATAGCATAATAAACATTTGCACTTATTCTCATAGAAATCAGGCCTGATAAAGACACTTTTGCTGTGCATGCTCTCTGGTTTTTGTGGCACTGGCATCCCATTCTGTGACTAAAGCAGCCTCTATTTAATAGCATAATAAACATTTGCACTTATTCTCATAGAAATCAGGCCTGATAAAGACACTTTTGCTGTGCATGCTCTCTGGTTTTTGTGGCACTGGCATCCCATTCTGTGACTAAAGCAGCCTCTATTTAATAGCATAATAAACATTTGCACTTATTCTCATAGAAATCAGGCCTGATAAAGACACTTTTGCTGTGCATGCTCTCTGGTTTTTGTGGCACTGGCATCCCATTCTGTGACTAAAGCAGCCTCTATTTAATAGCATAATAAACATTTGCACTTATTCTCATAGAAATCAGGCCTGATAAAGACACTTTTGCTGTGCATGCTCTCTGGTTTTTGTGGCACTGGCATCCCATTCTGTGACTAAAGCAGCCTCTATTTAATAGCATAATAAACATTTGCACTTATTCTCATAGAAATCAGGCCTGATAAAGACACTTTTGCTGTGCATGCTCTCTGGTTTTTGTGGCACTGGCATCCCATTCTGTGACTAAAGCAGCCTCTATTTAATAGCATAATAAACATTTGCACTTATTCTCATAGAAATCAGGCCTGATAAAGACACTTTTGCTGTGCATGCTCTCTGGTTTTTGTGGCACTGGCATCCCATTCTGTGACTAAAGCAGCCTCTATTTAATAGCATAATAAACATTTGCACTTATTCTCATAGAAATCAGGCCTGATAAAGACACTTTTGCTGTGCATGCTCTCTGGTTTTTGTGGCACTGGCATCCCATTCTGTGACTAAAGCAGCCTCTATTTAATAGCATAATAAACATTTGCACTTATTCTCATAGAAATCAGGCCTGATAAAGACACTTTTGCTGTGCATGCTCTCTGGTTTTTGTGGCACTGGCATCCCATTCTGTGACTAAAGCAGCCTCTATTTAATAGCATAATAAACATTTGCACTTATTCTCATAGAAATCAGGCCTGATAAAGACACTTTTGCTGTGCATGCTCTCTGGTTTTTGTGGCACTGGCATCCCATTCTGTGACTAAAGCAGCCTCTATTTAATAGCATAATAAACATTTGCACTTATTCTCATAGAAATCAGGCCTGATAAAGACACTTTTGCTGTGCATGCTCTCTGGTTTTTGTGGCACTGGCATCCCATTCTGTGACTAAAGCAGCCTCTATTTAATAGCATAATAAACATTTGCACTTATTCTCATAGAAATCAGGCCTGATAAAGACACTTTTGCTGTGCATGCTCTCTGGTTTTTGTGGCACTGGCATCCCATTCTGTGACTAAAGCAGCCTCTATTTAATAGCATAATAAACATTTGCACTTATTCTCATAGAAATCAGGCCTGATAAAGACACTTTTGCTGTGCATGCTCTCTGGTTTTTGTGGCACTGGCATCCCATTCTGTGACTAAAGCAGCCTCTATTTAATAGCATAATAAACATTTGCACTTATTCTCATAGAAATCAGGCCTGATAAAGACACTTTTGCTGTGCATGCTCTCTGGTTTTTGTGGCACTGGCATCCCATTCTGTGACTAAAGCAGCCTCTATTTAATAGCATAATAAACATTTGCACTTATTCTCATAGAAATCAGGCCTGATAAAGACACTTTTGCTGTGCATGCTCTCTGGTTTTTGTGGCACTGGCATCCCATTCTGTGACTAAAGCAGCCTCTATTTAATAGCATAATAAACATTTGCACTTATTCTCATAGAAATCAGGCCTGATAAAGACACTTTTGCTGTGCATGCTCTCTGGTTTTTGTGGCACTGGCATCCCATTCTGTGACTAAAGCAGCCTCTATTTAATAGCATAATAAACATTTGCACTTATTCTCATAGAAATCAGGCCTGATAAAGACACTTTTGCTGTGCATGCTCTCTGGTTTTTGTGGCACTGGCATCCCATTCTGTGACTAAAGCAGCCTCTATTTAATAGCATAATAAACATTTGCACTTATTCTCATAGAAATCAGGCCTGATAAAGACACTTTTGCTGTGCATGCTCTCTGGTTTTTGTGGCACTGGCATCCCATTCTGTGACTAAAGCAGCCTCTATTTAATAGCATAATAAACATTTGCACTTATTCTCATAGAAATCAGGCCTGATAAAGACACTTTTGCTGTGCATGCTCTCTGGTTTTTGTGGCACTGGCATCCCATTCTGTGACTAAAGCAGCCTCTATTTAATAGCATAATAAACATTTGCACTTATTCTCATAGAAATCAGGCCTGATAAAGACACTTTTGCTGTGCATGCTCTCTGGTTTTTGTGGCACTGGCATCCCATTCTGTGACTAAAGCAGCCTCTATTTAATAGCATAATAAACATTTGCACTTATTCTCATAGAAATCAGGCCTGATAAAGACACTTTTGCTGTGCATGCTCTCTGGTTTTTGTGGCACTGGCATCCCATTCTGTGACTAAAGCAGCCTCTATTTAATAGCATAATAAACATTTGCACTTATTCTCATAGAAATCAGGCCTGATAAAGACACTTTTGCTGTGCATGCTCTCTGGTTTTTGTGGCACTGGCATCCCATTCTGTGACTAAAGCAGCCTCTATTTAATAGCATAATAAACATTTGCACTTATTCTCATAGAAATCAGGCCTGATAAAGACACTTTTGCTGTGCATGCTCTCTGGTTTTTGTGGCACTGGCATCCCATTCTGTGACTAAAGCAGCCTCTATTTAATAGCATAATAAACATTTGCACTTATTCTCATAGAAATCAGGCCTGATAAAGACACTTTTGCTGTGCATGCTCTCTGGTTTTTGTGGCACTGGCATCCCATTCTGTGACTAAAGCAGCCTCTATTTAATAGCATAATAAACATTTGCACTTATTCTCATAGAAATCAGGCCTGATAAAGACACTTTTGCTGTGCATGCTCTCTGGTTTTTGTGGCACTGGCATCCCATTCTGTGACTAAAGCAGCCTCTATTTAATAGCATAATAAACATTTGCACTTATTCTCATAGAAATCAGGCCTGATAAAGACACTTTTGCTGTGCATGCTCTCTGGTTTTTGTGGCACTGGCATCCCATTCTGTGACTAAAGCAGCCTCTATTTAATAGCATAATAAACATTTGCACTTATTCTCATAGAAATCAGGCCTGATAAAGACACTTTTGCTGTGCATGCTCTCTGGTTTTTGTGGCACTGGCATCCCATTCTGTGACTAAAGCAGCCTCTATTTAATAGCATAATAAACATTTGCACTTATTCTCATAGAAATCAGGCCTGATAAAGACACTTTTGCTGTGCATGCTCTCTGGTTTTTGTGGCACTGGCATCCCATTCTGTGACTAAAGCAGCCTCTATTTAATAGCATAATAAACATTTGCACTTATTCTCATAGAAATCAGGCCTGATAAAGACACTTTTGCTGTGCATGCTCTCTGGTTTTTGTGGCACTGGCATCCCATTCTGTGACTAAAGCAGCCTCTATTTAATAGCATAATAAACATTTGCACTTATTCTCATAGAAATCAGGCCTGATAAAGACACTTTTGCTGTGCATGCTCTCTGGTTTTTGTGGCACTGGCATCCCATTCTGTGACTAAAGCAGCCTCTATTTAATAGCATAATAAACATTTGCACTTATTCTCATAGAAATCAGGCCTGATAAAGACACTTTTGCTGTGCATGCTCTCTGGTTTTTGTGGCACTGGCATCCCATTCTGTGACTAAAGCAGCCTCTATTTAATAGCATAATAACCATTTGCACTTATTCTCATAGAAATCAGGCCTGATAAAGACACTTTTGCTGTGCATGCTCTCTGGTTTTTGTGGCACTGGCATCCCATTCTGTGACTAAAGCAGCCTCTATTTAATAGCATAATAAACATTTGCACTTATTCTCATAGAAATCAGGCCTGATAAAGACACTTTTGCTGTGCATGCTCTCTGGTTTTTGTGGCACTGGCATCCCATTCTGTGACTAAAGCAGCCTCTATTTAATAGCATAATAAACATTTGCACTTATTCTCATAGAAATCAGGCCTGATAAAGACACTTTTGCTGTGCATGCTCTCTGGTTTTTGTGGCACTGGCATCCCATTCTGTGACTAAAGCAGCCTCTATTTAATAGCATAATAACCATTTGCACTTATTCTCATAGAAATCAGGCCTGATAAAGACACTTTTGCTGTGCATGCTCTCTGGTTTTTGTGGCACTGGCATCCCATTCTGTGACTAAAGCAGCCTCTATTTAATAGCATAATAAACATTTGCACTTATTCTCATAGAAATCAGGCCTGATAAAGACACTTTTGCTGTGCATGCTCTCTGGTTTTTGTGGCACTGGCATCCCATTCTGTGACTAAAGCAGCCTCTATTTAATAGCATAATACACATTTGCACTTATTCTCATAGAAATCAGGCCTGATAAAGACACTTTTGCTGTGCATGCTCTCTGGTTTTTGTGGCACTGGCATCCCATTCTGTGACTAAAGCAGCCTCTATTTAATAGCATAATAAACATTTGCACTTATTCTCATAGAAATCAGGCCTGATAAAGACACTTTTGCTGTGCATGCTCTCTGGTTTTTGTGGCACTGGCATCCCATTCTGTGACTAAAGCAGCCTCTATTTAATAGCATAATAACCATTTGCACTTATTCTCATAGAAATCAGGCCTGATAAAGACACTTTTGCTGTGCATGCTCTCTGGTTTTTGTGGCACTGGCATCCCATTCTGTGACTAAAGCAGCCTCTATTTAATAGCATAATACACATTTGCACTTATTCTCATAGAAATCAGGCCTGATAAAGACACTTTTGCTGTGCATGCTCTCTGGTTTTTGTGGCACTGGCATCCCATTCTGTGACTAAAGCAGCCTCTATTTAATAGCATAATAAACATTTGCACTTATTCTCATAGAAATCAGGCCTGATAAAGACACTTTTGCTGTGCATGCTCTCTGGTTTTTGTGGCACTGGCATCCCATTCTGTGACTAAAGCAGCCTCTATTTAATAGCATAATAAACATTTGCACTTATTCTCATAGAAATCAGGCCTGATAAAGACACTTTTGCTGTGCATGCTCTCTGGTTTTTGTGGCACTGGCATCCCATTCTGTGACTAAAGCAGCCTCTATTTAATAGCATAATAAACATTTGCACTTATTCTCATAGAAATCAGGCCTGATAAAGACACTTTTGCTGTGCATGCTCTCTGGTTTTTGTGGCACTGGCATCCCATTCTGTGACTAAAGCAGCCTCTATTTAATAGCATAATAAACATTTGCACTTATTCTCATAGAAATCAGGCCTGATAAAGACACTTTTGCTGTGCATGCTCTCTGGTTTTTGTGGCACTGGCATCCCATTCTGTGACTAAAGCAGCCTCTATTTAATAGCATAATAACCATTTGCACTTATTCTCATAGAAATCAGGCCTGATAAAGACACTTTTGCTGTGCATGCTCTCTGGTTTTTGTGGCACTGGCATCCCATTCTGTGACTAAAGCAGCCTCTATTTAATAGCATAATAACCATTTGCACTTATTCTCATAGAAATCAGGCCTGATAAAGACACTTTTGCTGTGCATGCTCTCTGATTTTTGTGGCACTGGCATCCCATTCTGTGACTAAAGCAGCCTCTATTTAATAGCATAATAAACATTTGCACTTATTCTCATAGAAATCAGGCCTGATAAAGACACTTTTGCTGTGCATGCTCTCTGGTTTTTGTGGCACTGGCATCCCATTCTGTGACTAAAGCAGCCTCTATTTAATAGCATAATACACATTTGCACTTATTCTCATAGAAATCAGGCCTGATAAAGACACTTTTGCTGTGCATGCTCTCTGGTTTTTGTGGCACTGGCATCCCATTCTGTGACTAAAGCAGCCTCTATTTAATAGCATAATAAACATTTGCACTTATTCTCATAGAAATCAGGCCTGATAAAGACACTTTTGCTGTGCATGCTCTCTGGTTTTTGTGGCACTGGCATCCCATTCTGTGACTAAAGCAGCCTCTATTTAATAGCATAATAACCATTTGCACTTATTCTCATAGAAATCAGGCCTGATAAAGACACTTTTGCTGTGCATGCTCTCTGGTTTTTGTGGCACTGGCATCCCATTCTGTGACTAAAGCAGCCTCTATTTAATAGCATAATACACATTTGCACTTATTCTCATAGAAATCAGGCCTGATAAAGACACTTTTGCTGTGCATGCTCTCTGGTTTTTGTGGCACTGGCATCCCATTCTGTGACTAAAGCAGCCTCTATTTAATAGCATAATAAACATTTGCACTTATTCTCATAGAAATCAGGCCTGATAAAGACACTTTTGCTGTGCATGCTCTCTGGTTTTTGTGGCACTGGCATCCCATTCTGTGACTAAAGCAGCCTCTATTTAATAGCATAATAAACATTTGCACTTATTCTCATAGAAATCAGGCCTGATAAAGACACTTTTGCTGTGCATGCTCTCTGGTTTTTGTGGCACTGGCATCCCATTCTGTGACTAAAGCAGCCTCTATTTAATAGCATAATAAACATTTGCACTTATTCTCATAGAAATCAGGCCTGATAAAGACACTTTTGCTGTGCATGCTCTCTGGTTTTTGTGGCACTGGCATCCCATTCTGTGACTAAAGCAGCCTCTATTTAATAGCATAATAAACATTTGCACTTATTCTCATAGAAATCAGGCCTGATAAAGACACTTTTGCTGTGCATGCTCTCTGGTTTTTGTGGCACTGGCATCCCATTCTGTGACTAAAGCAGCCTCTATTTAATAGCATAATAAACATTTGCACTTATTCTCATAGAAATCAGGCCTGATAAAGACACTTTTGCTGTGCATGCTCTCTGGTTTTTGTGGCACTGGCATCCCATTCTGTGACTAAAGCAGCCTCTATTTAATAGCATAATAAACATTTGCACTTATTCTCATAGAAATCAGGCCTGATAAAGACACTTTTGCTGGCCAAAGCACTACTGGACCCTGCCAGCTCGATTCCTGCCCGGGGCATCCCATTCTGTGACTACAGCAGCCTCTGTTTAAGACCATATAAGCATTTGCTCTTATCATATTTGAAATTAGCCTGATAAAGACACTTTTGCTGGCCAAAGCACTACTGGACCCTGCCAGCTCGATTCCTGCCCGGGGCATCCCATTCTGTGACTAAAGCAGCCTCTGTTTAAGACCATATAAGCATTTGCTCTTATCATATTTGAAATTAGGCCTGATAAAGACACTTTTGCTGGCCAAAGCACTACTGGACCCTGCCAGCTCGATTCCTGCCCGGGGCATCCCATTCTGTGACTACAGCAGCCTCTGTTTAAGACCATATAAGCATTTGCTCTTATCATATTTGAAATTAGGCCTGATAAAGACACTTTTGCTGGCCAAAGCCCTACTGGACCCTGCCAGGTCGATTCCTGCCCGGGGCATCCCATTCTGTGACTACAGCAGCCTCTGTTTAAGACCATTTAAGCATTTGCTCTTATCATATTTGAAATTAGCCTGATAAAGACACTTTTGCTGGCCAAAGCCCTACTGGACCCTGCCAGGTCCATTCCTGCCCAGGGCATCCCATTCTGTGACTAAAGCAGCCTCTGTTTAAGACCATATAAGCATTTGCTCTTATTATATTTATATTATAAGACACTTTTGCTGGGCATAGGCTTACTGCTGCCTGCCAGGTGCACTTCTGTTGAGGCATCCCATTCTGTAACATAGCATACCCCTCTTTATTTACACTAAGCAGCTCTCTTATTTGCACTAAGCAGGCCTGTTGGAGGCTGAGTGTTACTGCTCACTTTTGGTGTGCATTATATTCTGTTTTATATAGACCCACTGCTGCCTGGGGGTTCTTAAAATATCACCTACTACCACGCCAGTTAGACTATGTCGGGCAGACAAGTGCCTGGAAGTGAAAAGAGGAGTGGCAGAGGCCAAGATTCCGCAGGCAGAGCTCGCATCAGACTGGGGGCCAGTAGCAGCAGGAGTCACGCTGAGAGACCTAATCTGCCAGTATCTGCTAGCGGTCGGGTCTCCACCAGTAACGCATCTGCCGTGGTAGATTGGCTGACGCGCTCATCAACAACATCATCACAACTTACATCTGAGACCCCCAGTCTAGGGTCGGTAGGTTCCTCTGACACAACCCTGAGTTGGCATGCCCCGAGAGCAGTCCCTGTCCTCCCATTGCCTCTGTCCTACGCCGTTCCCTCCCCCAGCGACGTATCCTATGCTTTGGGTTCAGCTCCACTCTTTAGTGAGGAGGACGATCAGATACAGGAGGACAGTCAGCAGCTACTGCCCAGCCAAGAAATGGAGGTGGCTTCTTTAGCTAGGCAGACAAATAGTGATGTGGACAGTGTCGTGGGTGCTGCGAGCGTTCCAGCTCCTGCGCCAGACACTGTTGACGAATCCACGAACATCAGTGACGTACAGCCACAACCCGGTGATGATGATGATGATGACGATGAAGCCGATCGCACTTGGGAGCCGGGTGATGAAGGGGCTTCATCGTCATCATCAGGAGAAGAGGGGCGCAGGTTGCCCCGGAGTCAGCAGCTGAGGCAGCAAGGTGGTAGCAGTCAGCATGGGGGCACAATTCCAAAGGCTGGAGCCGGCCGGGGCCGGGGCCGGGGTAGAGCACCTGCTGTGCGGCAGTCTACCTTATCGGGAGGTAGTGGAGCAGGGGTTCCTGGAGTTGGCAACAGCAGCAGTGAATCAGTGAGGCCAGGGGGTGGGAAAAGTAGCTACTCGGCAGTGTGGCAGTTTTTCCTGAGGCATCCGCAGGAGGGTAACATGGCCACATGCAAGATATGTAGGCAAAAGGTGAAGCGTGGCCAGGGTCCAAATGTTGGCACCACGGCCCTGCGTCAACATATGATGCGTCACCATAAAACGACCTGGGAGAACCGAGGCTCCCAAGGGGTGGTCCAGTCTGCTTCCTCACCAAGTGAGCTCCCAATTTCTGCCAGCCAAGGCTCCAGCACCTCAGCCGAAGGCAGCTGTGCGTCACACCCATCCTCTGTCGCTCCTGCTCCTCCTCCTCCTCCTCCAAGTCATGCATCCCGCCAGCAATCCATCAGCGAAGCCATGTCCAAGAGACAGCAGTATGCGCCCACTCATCCTACGGCGCAGAAGCTGAATGTGCTCCTGTCCAAGTTGCTGGTGCTGCAGTCGCTCCCTTTTCAGGTGGTGGAATCTGCACCTTTCAGAGAACTGATGGCTTGTGCCGAGCCGAGGTGGAGAGTCCCAAGCCGTCATTTCTTTGCCAAGAAGGCAGTACCAGCGCTGCACACTTTTGTTGAACAGAAGGTGGGCCAGTCCTTGAGCCTGTCGGTGTGTAGCAAAATACAAGGCAGCGCCGACATCTGGAGCTGTAACTACGGTCAGGGGCAGTACATGTCGTTTACGGCCCACTGGGTGAATGTGGTCCCTTTGCAGCAGCAACTTGGACAGGTCACGCCGCTTCGGCCTCCGCGCTCTCTGCCCATTGGGCCTGTGACACCGTGCGACTCGGCCTCCTCATCCTCCGCCATCTCCTCACCCTCCACTGTAGGCTCAAGTCTCAGTGCCCCTCCAGTCTACCATGTGTGCAGGGCACGGAGGTGTCACGCAGTGCTTCACATGGTTTGTCTTGGCGAACGGAGTCACACAGGGGAGGAACTGCTTAAATGTATTCATCAGGAAATCCAAACATGGCTTACTCCGAGAAAACTTAAAATGGGAATCATGGTTACCGACAATGGGAAGAACATTTTGTCTGCGCTGCGCCAAGGAAGCCTGACCCATGCCCCCTGCATGGCTCACGTCTTCAATCTGGTTGTCAAGCGGTTTCTGAAGTGTTCCCCCCATCTGCAGGACATCCTAACAACTTCACGGAAACTTTGCATGCACTTCAGCCACTCCTACACCGCCAAACACACCCTTCTTGAGCTACAGCGTCAGAATGGTATCCCCCAACATAGTCTGATTTGCGATGTTTCCACCCGTTGGAATTCCACCCTTCACATGTTGGACTGATTATATGAACAGAGAAAAGCCATCACGGATTTCCTGATGATCCAAGCAGATAGGGGGACTCCCCTGTGTAACTTCAATGTCAACCAGTGGCAGCTCATACGTGACACCTGCCGTTTGCTCAGGCCCTTTGAGGAAGCCACTTTATTTGTCAGTCGGCAGGATTACGGGATGAACGACGTGATTCCACTGCTTCATGTACTACAGCACATGTTGGAAACCATGGCTGGTCAGGGCACTGGAGACATGGCGTTTACATCTTACGGCCACATGAACCCCGTTGGAGCTGAACTGGAGGAGGAGGAGGAGGAAGAGGAGGAGGAGGAGTTGCCCAGCGAAACACAGTTTAGGCTTGGCGAAATGGCTGGTTTATCTAGTCAGCGGACAGGAGAGGAGGAGCAGGAGCAGCCAGAGGAGCTAGAGGTTTTTGAGGAAGGAGAGACAGAGGACCCGGGCACACCGTGGCAGTATGCAGTGGAGATGGAGACAGGTAGTCCATCCGAGTCACTTGCGCAAATGGCACGAAGCATGCTCACATGCTTGCGTAGTGACCCCAGAATTGTTTCCATCTGTCGGCGGGATGACTTCTGGCTGTCCACCTTATTGGACCCTCGCTTCCGGCACAAAATGGGGGCATTTTTTAAACCCACCGAGAGGGAGGACAAACTCAACTACTACAAAGACATTCTACGTAGGCAGTTGGCCGATGCCTATCTGCGCCATGGTCCATACTCTCGCAGGTCTGACTCGAGGGGACCTCTGCGCTCACCTTCCACTGCCATGGCCGCTGGGGGGGTTGGCAGCAGCAGCAGCAGAAGCTCCATCAGCAGCAGCAGCCTCAGTCTTCAGTCGCTAATGAGTAGCTTTCTACACCCGCATAGTGAGGCTACTCATGAGCAGCAGGAAGACCTGGAGCAGGACCTGAACCAGCAGGTCATGTCATACTTTGACATGACCATGCCAACACACCTTGAGGATCCGCTGGACTTCTGGGCAGCCAAACTTGATTTGTGGCCGCAACTAGCAGAGTTTGCCCTGGAAAAGCTGTCCTGCCCGGCAAGTAGCGTGCCATCTGAGCGGGTGTTTAGTGCGGCGGGGGCCATAGTTACGGCGAGGAGAACTCGTCTGTCAACTAAAAATGTGGAGAGACTCACCTTTGTCAAAATGAATCAGGGATGGATCAGCCAGGATTTCCACCCACCAATGCCTGATGCATGCGACTAGATTCAGCATGGTGCCACGTTTTACACTTTACAAATGGTGCAAAACATATTTATGTCTTTAGGCCATTTTTTGGGCTCCTGCTGCTGCTACTGCCAACTTCTGCCAACTCCAGGGTGTGATTCATCCAATTTTTGGGCTCCTGAAGCCAACTCCAGTGTATATTTGGGCTCCTGCTGCTACTACTGTCAACTCCTGCCAACTCCAGGGTGTGATTCATCCAATTTTTGGGCTCCTGAGGCCAACTCCAGTGTATATTTGGGCTCCTGCTGCTGCTACTGTCAACTTCTGCCAACTCCAGGGTGTGATTCATCCAATTTTTGGGCTCCTGAAGCCAACTCCAGTGTATATTTGGGCTCCTGCTGCTGCTACTGTCAACTCCTGCCAACTCCAGGGTGTGATTCATCCAATTTTTGGGCTCCTGAGGCCAACTCCAGTGTATATTTGGGCTCCTGCTGCTGCTGCTGCCAACTTCTGCCAACTCCAGGGTGTGATTCATCCAATTTTTGGGCTCCTGAAGCCAACTCCAGTGTATATTTGGGCTCCTGCTGCTGCTACTGTCAACTCCTGCCAACTCCAGGGTGTGATTCATCCAATTTTTGGGCTCCTGAAGCCAACTCCAGTGTATATTTGGGCTCCTGCTGCTGCTGCTGCTGCCAACTTCTGCCAACTCCAGTGTGTGATTCATCCAATTTTTGGGCTCCTGAAGCCAACTCCAGTGTATATTTGGGCTCCTGCTGCTGCTACTGTCAACTCCTGCCAACTCCAGGGTGTGATTCATCCAATTTTTGGGCTCCTGAGGCCAACTCCAGTGTATATTTGGGCTCCTGCTGCTGCTACTGTCAACTCCTGCCAACTCCAGGGTGTGATTCATCCAATTTTTGGGCTCCTGAAGCCAACTCCAGTGTATATTTGGGCTCCTGCTGCTACTACTGCCAACTTCTGCCAACTCCAGGGTGTGATTCATCCAATTTTTGGGCTCCTGAGGCCAACTCCAGTGTATATTTGGGCTCCTGCTGCTGCTGCTGCCAACTTCTGCCAACTCCAGGGTGTGATTCATCCAATTTTTGGGCTCCTGAAGCCAACTCCAGTGTATATTTGGGCTCCTGCTGCTACTACTGTCAACTCCTGCCAACTCCAGGGTGTGATTCATCCAATTTTTGGGCTCCTGAGGCCAACTCCAGTGTATATTTGGGCTCCTGCTGCTGCTGCTGCCAACTTCTGCCAACTCCAGGGTGTGATTCATCCAATTTTTGGGCTCCTGAAGCCAACTCCAGTGTATATTTGGGCTCCTGCTGCTACTACTGTCAACTCCTGCCAACTCCAGGGTGTGATTCATCCAATTTTTGGGCTCCTGAGGCCAACTCCAGTGTATATTTGGGCTCCTGCTGCTGCTGCTGCCAACTTCTGCCAACTCCAGGGTGTGATTCATCCAATTTTTGGGCTCCTGAGGCCAACTCCAGTGTATATTTGGGCTCCTGCTGCTGCTACTGTCAACTCCTGCCAACTCCAGGGTGTGATTCATCCAATTTTTGGGCTCCTGAAGCCAACTCCAGTGTATATTTGGGCTCCTGCTGCTGCTACTGTCAACTCCTGCCAACTCCAGGGTGTGATTCATCCAATTTTTGGGCTCCTGAAGCCAACTCCAGTGTATATTTGGGCTCCTGCTGCTACTACTGTCAACTCCTGCCAACTCCAGGGTGTGATTCATCCAATTTTTGGGCTCCTGAGGCCAACTCCAGTGTATATTTGGGCTCCTGCTGCTGCTGCTGCCAACTTCTGCCAACTCCAGGGTGTGATTCATCCAATTTTTGGGCTCCTGAGGCCAACTCCAGTGTATATTTGGGCTCCTGCTGCTGCTACTGTCAACTCCTGCCAACTCCAGGGTGTGATTCATCCAATTTTTGGGCTCCTGAAGCCAACTCCAGTGTATATTTGGGCTCCTGCTGCTGCTACTGTCAACTCCTGCCAACTCCAGGGTGTGATTCATCCAATTTTTGGGCTCCTGAAGCCAACTCCAGTGTATATTTGGGCTCCTGCTGCTACTACTGTCAACTCCTGCCAACTCCAGGGTGTGATTCATCCAATTTTTGGGCTCCTGAGGCCAACTCCAGTGTATATTTGGGCTCCTGCTGCTGCTGCTGCCAACTTCTGCCAACTCCAGGGTGTGATTCATCCAATTTTTGGGCTCCTGAGGCCAACTCCAGTGTATATTTGGGCTCCTGCTCCTGCTGCTGCCAACTTCTGCCAACTCCAGGGTGTGATTCATCCAATTTTTGGGCTCCTGAAGCCAACTCCAGTGTATATTTGGGCTCCTGCTGCTGCTGCTGCTGCCAACTTCTGCCAACTCCAGGGTGTGATTCATCCAATTTTTGGGCTCCTGAAGCCAACTCCAGTGTATATTTGGGCTCCTGCTGCTACTACTGCCAACTTCTGCCAACTCCAGGGTGTGATTCATCCAATTTTTGGGCTCCTGAGGCCAACTCCAGTGTATATTTGGGCTCCTGCTGCTGCTGCTGCCAACTTCTGCCAACTCCAGGGTGTGATTCATCCAATTTTTGGGCTCCTGAAGCCAACTCCAGTGTATATTTGGGCTCCTGCTGCTACTACTGTCAACTCCTGCCAACTCCAGGGTGTGATTCATCCAATTTTTGGGCTCCTGAAGCCAACTCCAGTGTATATTTGGGCTCCTGCTGCTACTACTGTCAACTCCTGCCAACTCCAGGGTGTGATTCATCCAATTTTTGGGCTCCTGAGGCCAACTCCAGTGTATATTTGGGCTCCTGCTGCTGCTGCTGCCAACTTCTGCCAACTCCAGGGTGTGATTCATCCAATTTTTGGGCTCCTGAGGCCAACTCCAGTGTATATTTGGGCTCCTGCTCCTGCTGCTGCCAACTTCTGCCAACTCCAGGGTGTGATTCATCCAATTTTTGGGCTCCTGAAGCCAACTCCAGTGTATATTTGGGCTCCTGCTGCTGCTGCCAACTTCTGCCAACTCCAGGGTGTGATTCATCCAATTTTTGGGCTCCTGAAGCCAACTCCAGTGTATATTTGGGCTCCTGCTGCTACTACTGCCAACTTCTGCCAACTCCAGGGTGTGATTCATCCAATTTTTGGGCTCCTGAGGCCAACTCCAGTGTATATTTGGGCTCCTGCTGCTGCTGCTGCCAACTTCTGCCAACTCCAGGGTGTGATTCATCCAATTTTTGGGCTCCTGAAGCCAACTCCAGTGTATATTTGGGCTCCTGCTGCTGCTGCTGCTGCCAACTTCTGCCAACTCCAGGGTGTGATTCATCCAATTTTTGGGCTCCTGAAGCCAACTCCAGTGTATATTTGGGCTCCTGCTGCTGCTGCTGCCAACTTCTGCCAACTCCAGGGTGTGATTCATCCAATTTTTGGGCTCCTGAGGCCAACTCCAGTGTATATTTGGGCTCCTGCTCCTGCTGCTGCCAACTTCTGCCAACTCCAGGGTGTGATTCATCCAATTTTTGGGCTCCTGAAGCCAACTCCAGTGTATATTTGGGCTCCTGCTGCTGCTGCCAACTTCTGCCAACTCCAGGGTGTGATTCATCCAATTTTTGGGCTCCTGAGGCCAACTCCAGTGTATATTTGGGCTCCTTCTGCCCCTCATAGTGATGCCACTTCAACTCTCTGCAATTGTGCCGCTCTGCGATTCTATTAGCGATGCCTCTGATCTGCATGTGATATTTCTTCAAAGTATTATTTAACAAACCCAGCACGCATCCTGTGCGTGTTACAGCAAGGCTGAATGGTTTACAACCCTATTGAGGCTGTAGGAGGCTCAGAAATAGCCGTTTTTAATAGCGATTCGTCGCGAATTTATTCGGGTCGAAACGATTTTTGTCGGAAAATTCGGCGAATCAGTCGAATCGAATTTTTCAAAAGTTCGCTCATCTCTAATTGTAATTAGTGGTGCACCCTCATTTTTTATGTATTCCCATTATCTTTACTCTTTAGTGAAATTACAGGTAAAGTACTATCTTAGTAGTAAAATGTAGTTCACTTTATGTGTAAAATCATGAGGGTTTTACTGCTGCTGAACCACCAGCTAGGAAAACAATAATAGTCAATGGCACTTTTTACTACAGCATAATATGGTGTAAAAAGTTAACTACTAGGGAGCAAAAAGTTCCACTGGCTTTCATTGTCTTCTGTTGTGATTCAACTGAATCAAGCCCTTTGTGTTTTAAAATGCCCCATAAGGACATCCACCTTCAGGTCTTCCACAAGTGCTTTGCTCTGGAGCATAGCAGAATTGTATTATTAGGTAGCAGTGGATGTATAGAATTCTATATAAGACAAACAAATGATCCACTGCAGCATCAAAGTATCCTGTTTTCTGTAATACTACCCCCCTCCAGCTTAGTTGAGAACCATAAATTACTGCAGAAGACAAATACATAGATGGACGATTTCCTACTAGAACAGTCTGTCCAGTTTTATCTTCTTCAGACATGTATCCTTCGTACTAGTGTTACCCTGATTTATGTGAGAAAGTTGTACAATGATCCCCATCACTACCCACCCGGTCTACCCGCCCTAGTACCTAAATCGATGCAGCCAGCTTGACGGAGGCCAAGTTTAAAAAAAACACGGAGGAGGCCACGTCCACCAGGCATTTTTGAGATTGCAGATTGGCTGATCTCAAGAATGATGTGACCAGTCTGCTGGCCGCATCCATGGTTTCCACGTAGCATGGGAATCACTCCCGTCCCCAATCTAATTGAATGCCTATGGTGTGGCCACGCACCACAATAATGCCATGACAGCCACCGGGAAAGATGAGTTTACTGGTGACCGTGGAAGTTTCCCACAGAAGGGCAATCTGATTTCTGATGCCCGGGGGCAGGCTAGTGGCCAGTTTTACATGGTACATTTTAACCATGATAGCTGAGGTTGGAACTCCAGTTAGACTTTAAGAGCTTCACCTACATTGGTTGAATACATGTGATTGGAGTCATTGGGTGAGGTTAAGAAGTTCCCTTAATATTTTTTCTTTAACATTTACTACATTTAGCAGCCCCCTATGGGGTTATCTAGTAAACAGGGCAGTATTTAGTGTGCATGCTGCCCTAGGAACTTATAGTGCTTGCTTCCCCTTTTGCCTGGCCATGGTCCGTGAGTATAAATAAAATCCCTGTTAGTCTTACCCGTGGCGGTATTTCTACGAGTCCTTCAGGGCGGCCACTTGAGAGAAGGCTCCTCCCCTATACAGGAAACACAAACTGTGACAAGTTTTAAAGCCCAAGCCCTTCCTCCCAGCCCTCAGTATATTAAAAAGTAACCAAGAGAAACTGAAGGACTATATGGGGAGGGTAGCTAGTGCCATCCTGAAGGACTCGTAGAAATACTGTTACCAGTTAAGACTAACAGGGATTTTCTCCCTTTGTCCCTCAGTACGGCCGCTTGAGAGGAAAAACAAGTAATCTAGTTTAAGGCGGGACACTGAATGACCAACTCTTCTACCAAAGGACTGTTCAGACAAAAGATCAAGCTGATAATGCCTAAGAAAGGAATGAGGGGAAGTGGCTGCCTTACAGATTTTCTTTGCCCATAAGGTGGATATTGCCCTGTTTGAGAATGCTCTAATATAAGGAGTTGGACTGTCCAGACATGTGTAAACTAAGGAGATTATACAAAAGATTATACACAGAGTGTCCTTGGACATGTTCTTTAGAGCTGCGAACCAACTTTTCTTTAGCCAGGCAGGAGCAATTAGGATCACCTTTGTTTTTTCCTCAATTTTTTGTATCACCTGAGGTAACAGCTGAAGGGGGGGAAAGGTGTAGACTAGAGGAAAGCTCCAGTCGCAAAGACATCTATCTAGGGAATTCCCCACCTCTGTGCTATTTGACAAAATGCCACCTGATCTAGCACCCATTCTGACTGTAAATTTTTTGTTTGGCTCAGGTAGTCTGCCACCAAATTTAGAGAACTAAAAATAGAGATGTACTGCTGCTAGGGATCGCAATTGGGGTTGGTGGGGAAGAAGAAAAGCCCCTGTCAATTTACATATGCCACTGTCGTGGTATTGTCTGATCGCATCTGTACATCCCTTCCAGCCAGTAGATGACGTAAATGGAAGAGAATGTTCTACTGCTTTTAGTTCTCTGAAATTCGAGGATCTTGTCTGAACATCTTTTGACCAGTGCCCTGTAAGGTGTCTAGCTGGGCGCCCCAACCCCAGACAATGGCGTCTGTTATAATAATGACTGAGCGGGTCTGTCTCCAAGGCCTGCCTTTTTGCAAGATACATGGATTCAACCACCAGAGTATACTGTTTTTTGATAGGCTTGGGAACGGTAGTCTAAAGACTCTGGATTGTGATCCCAGGGCCACAATTTGAAGGACTGGAGGGGTCTGGAGTGCAGCTGTGCCCATGTCACAGCTGGGATTGCCGGAGTAATGAGGGCCAGTATCCTCATGATCTCCCGCAACAAAGCAGAATGCGGCTGGTTTAGCCAACCAAACTGGACAATTAACCTTTGTTGCTTGTCTGATGGTAAAATTGTTTTCTGTTCTACATTGTTTAGATTGGATTTTTCTAGGTTTACCATCCAACCTAACTGGTGCAGTAGCTCTAGAGTCAAGGACTCTGAAGCAGAGAGGCCTCAGTGGTCCCTGTAAACAGGAGATCTTCTAGATAAGGAAAGATTGAAATCCCATGGCTCCTTAGGACACCCCACCCAAGAAACAGCTAGGGGTAAAAAATAAAAAAATTAAAAATAAACTACTAGTCTGTAGTTCCAGCTGTTTCCTTGAAGAGAAAACACAAAATAATTATGGCTGAGAGGAAGGGGTGGGGCTTTTAAACTTGTCCCAGTTTGTGTTTCCAGTCTAGGGGGAGGAGCCTTCTCTCAAGTGGCCATCCTGAAGAACAAAGGGAGAAAACACACCCCTGATTCCCCCTCAGCATATGTACAGACTGATGCAACATCCCTTAACATAAATGAGCAGAGTATGTGCACTATCCCTCAGTCTGCACAGATGCCCCTTCAGCGACTCAAAAGGTAGCTGTCCCCACAAGGCAATCCCCCTCAGCCCCCCCCCCCCCCCAGAATGTAATATGTAGCATATATGTGGATCCCCACCCCAACCTCAGTAAAGAATGTGTATGTACAGTAGTTAAAGTAAAGGAAGCTATAGGTCAGAGCTATAGGCCAGAGCTATCAATAACTAGGTTGGGCATGGTCTTAATAATCAAATGCCAATGAATCAAACATATGAAATATATATTTCAAGTAGATGGTGATGTGCTATAGAACTTCTTGGAGCTCAATGCAATTTAATGAGAGCACAGGAAAAAACAACAGATAACTTTGCAGCAGGTGAACATCATTCCATGACACCCACAAATAATGAGACCACCAGCCCTAGAATTGTAGTTTTTAGGCTGGTGGTTGCCTCCTTTAAATTACATTTTTAATTGAAGGATATGAGATTGCTGTTCATGAGCACACATTTTTAGCCATTTAGTGTATATAATCTTAGCAACATAACAAATGTGTTTGCAATACTGTGCAAATTAATCATATGCATAAATAATCAAGTAAAGCAAACATCTAATCCAGAATATTAAGAAGCCCGAAAGCCCCTGACGATAATTGTTGCCAGGTTTGGCATGACTGTGAAAATTTCACTGGCACATACAGGTAGATATTAAGTTATTCATTAACATTTATTTTGACATCTTTTGCAAACATACTTATGGTAGTATGAAATAAAATAAAATGTGATATATTATATATTATATTAATTAAATTTCCCTATTTTGTTGTGTTGTCAGTGCTTTCCCTACACACTCCACCGCTTCCACTATAACAGGAATGCTCAACCTTTTGAAACGAGTGGGCCACTTATTTGATTTGGGACCTGGCTGTGGGCCACAAAGAAAGGTTCAGAATATTTTCATTTAGAGTAGCATAATGAAGATATTCAACAACAGCTGGGGATATTGGGATACTCAATAGGGTTGATTCAGAGACACATTCGCATGCAGTTTCGCATGTGTCTGTGTATTTATTTTGAATGTTTGCCTTGTTTTTTGTTTTTTACGTTACTTTTTCCATTCGTATGCTCGTTCACGTTAACGCGTAAATACGCTTTCGATGGACGGAACGAAATCTGATAATTTTTGTTAGTTCGGATAACTTACGGATCTAAATCTGATAATTTTTGTTAGTTCAGATAAGTTACGGAATTAGGATGGGCTTGCGTCTGATTCTGAGACCTGATTGCAGATGGACCACCGCCCTATAAACCGTTTTCCTTTCCGCTCCACTTACGGGACCATTTTTGACTCGGAAGACTATTGTTGAACATGTTTTACCGCTATGTGGAGGAGTATGAGCGCCTTCAGCTCAATGGCATAACATGTATCAGCATGGCCGAGGTCAGATTGCACCGGAGACGCATGAACATCGATCGCATTCATGACGTTGAGCTATTCGAGCTGACCTGACTCAATCGCGTTTCCCTCCATAAATTGTATAGTGAGCTGCGGCCATGGTTAGCCCGCACCACAAGGAAGGGGCAAGCGATTTCAGGTATGACCAAGATGCTTGGCTGCCTGCAATTTTTGGCGAACGGCTCGTTCCAGAGGCTGGGTGCCCTCTCCGTGGGGACGTCCCAGCCTACGCTGAGCCACGCGCTATCCAAGTTTCTGGATGGCATGGCTACCCTTAGTCCCAAATATATTTCCTTTCCGGATGACATGGTAGCCTGGAACGCGCTTAAGTTGGGATTTTATAATATTGCCGACATGCCCAACGTCATGGGTGCGATCGATTGCACACACGTTGCATTGGTCCCTCCCGCAGCCGATGAGTACATCTATAGATAAGTTAATTATGTCATTTTTTTATTTTTTTTTCCAAAGTTAATTGAAACTATCTATTAATCCCTCCTTCTCCAGTGTCCCTTTGAAACAGTTTACAATGCATACCTTAATCCCTCCTTCTCAAGTGTCCCTTTGAACCACTTTCCAATGCATACCTTAATCCCTCCTTCTCAAGTGTCTCTTTGAAACAGTTTAAAATGCATACCTTCATTAATTATTTTCATGTAGGCCTTAGAAAACCATTTTAATGCTGACCTTAATGAGTCATTAGCATGTTAAACTTTCTTTTCTAACACATCCATATAATATTTGTTTTTAAAACTACTTATGTACTTTGTTAATTTATTTGGGATTGTAGAACATGTTTTTTTTGGGTGTTATGAGTTGGTGTTTTAGCTGTTTACCTTGGCTTGCTGTAATTTTTTTTTTTTGGTTTCAGGAACCGCAAGATGGGCCACATGCGATTCCTTAGTGCACTTGCAGGGTATCTAGGCTCATCCCATGATGCTTATATATTGTGGACCTCCGGAAAATGTCATCGGTTTGAGTCTGGAGAATTATCTGGTGGATGGCTCCTGGGTAAGTATGGCTATGAATATAGTTGATGACCCATGTCTTAACCTTATGGCTGTTTTTCTCCCTTGATGACATGTTAAACAATAATGTTGCTTAGAATGTGTAATTTATGTAAGTATTTTGTTATTCTTTCGGGGGATTCTGGATATCCGCTTATTCCCTGGCTCCTGACGCCCGCTCTTCGCCCGCAGAATGCGGCCCAGGAGTCATATAATCGGGCCCACCGGAAGACCTGTGCCGTAGTGGAGAGGGCCTTTGGACTGCTGAAGTCCAGATTCAGATGTTTGGACCATACATGGGGGGCACTGCAGTATGACCCCAACAAGGTCATCCATATCATCATAGCATGCTGCATTATTTTGTCCTGATGCAGCGTGTCCCCCGTTATGTGGATCTGCCCCCCTCTCCACCCAGTCAGGAGGCAGATGACATCTATGATGGCACCCCTAGTGCTTCTGGCCAATCTGTGCGTGCACATGTTATTTCTTCTTATATTTCTTAACATTTGGTTTGTTTGTTTATGTTTTCGTGTGTTTGTAATATTTGGTGCCTATGTGAAGGCCTTTTTTGTTTTTGGCTTAACAATTTACTAATGCTTTAATGACTAAACATTTTACACCTGATTTGAGCGTCATGCTGTTTATTTTCTCATGTTTGTGATTACAAACCTTCATTAATATCAAAACAACACAAACATTAATCCATCAACTTAGGCAAGAACAGCAAAAGTCAAATTCCATATATTTTCTGGAAATATGTCTATTTTTGTTGAAGGGCACTCGCAGACTCCATGTACATACATTTTAAAACATAACTATAAATTAGGGCAGACTCCTGGCCCCTAGCAATTGGCCACACCCAGGAGATCTAAGGTAACTGACTCCAGCCCGAAGTTTCCCCGCCCATCAACATCAAGATCCATAGGGAGCACGAAGGAGAATTGTCGGCCAGGAATACATAGGGCCACATACACACCCTCTCTTGCTTCTAATTTTCCCAGCCTATGACAGCCAGACCCCATGCAAGTCCAATCCAATCTTTGCCATGGGCAAATGTTTCTCTTTTCCAGCCAAGAATGTCCCCCAATATTGCCAACAAACAGGATGAGGCAGCCAGCATTTCCTTAGGCCCAAGCCTGCTGCATGGGAGCTTGAGCGGCCGCTTCAGTGAGGCTTAAGCTCAGCCATTGGCTAGTGGGGTATGTGAGCACTCTAATGAGCTACATGGGCGAATTCCAAAACAAACCAGCAAAGCCATAAACCACACAATCTTGGTTGCGCTCACCACACAGGTAAATAGAGTTGGGATGTAGAGGAAAGATGTTTAGCAGATCCAGGTCAAATTGAGATTAATATTGATGTTGCCCATAATAAGGTTGTGGTGGGCCTTGGAGGTGGCCCAACACCTGGGCATGTGTGGCATTCGTAATCTGCCACTGCTCCAGCATCTGTCTGTTGCTAGTTCGAAATTCATCTAGCATGGCAGTGAAGTTTGCGTTTAAGGTGGCCGTTTGTTCTGCCATCTTTCTGTTTAAGGTGGCCATTTGTTCAGCCATCTGGCTGTTGCTCATCCTAAAAGCAGTCAGCATGGTGGTGAATGTAGTATTGAAGTTCTCTAATTGTGCAGTAATCTGCTCTGTTGTTCATTGAGTCACCTGCCTAAAGTAACGGCTGTCATGGCGCCATGCTAACTCCAGGATTGGCACGCGCCTCCCCTGGGAAACTGGTCGACGTTGTTGACTGTGTCTTCCACTTCCCCGGGTTTGAGCGCCTGCAGATGCTGGAGTTCTAGGGCGAGCAACAGTACCAGATGTGCTTGGCAAAACCTCTGCAGCAGAGCTAGCACTGGGGACTGTAGGCTCAGTCTCAGCCTGCTGGCCATGATGGGCTGGCAGCATGCATCCAGCTTCACTCTGCTGCAGAGGATTTGGTGCAGTAGGTTGCTGGGGCAGTGGCAGATTAGGTTCCAGGGGGGTAATTTGCGAAGGTCCAATATGGCTGGCATTCTCCTCCTCCATATCCTGGAAGACATTCAGTAGTGTGGGAGTCTGTTGAGACATGTGAAAAAGTGTGTCAGATTGGGGCCTAAATATCTTTTTGAACCAAAATAGTCATGTGCATTCACATGCATCACCAGTTTCAGCAAAGTCCACTTACCCTATATATCTGGTCCTGTGTCCTAGGCAGCAGGGAAGTAGACGGCGTGCTCAAACTGGAGGAGGCTTCCACACTTCCAGAGGCTGGATGCTGTGCTGTGTTAAAAAATAAAAGGCACGTAAACACAAAAACATCCCTTGATTAGCCCGATGAGTACATATGCTTTAGAAAACATGTGGGCAATCAGGAATGACAACTCCCCCCATGGTCAAAGTTGACCATCACAATGAATCTGAGTCTATCTTATATATATGCCTCACCCTGTACATACAGATTGGTCACCTTAAATAATACAAACATGCATGTACTGCATGTTAGGAGCCTTTACAGATCCAAAATGGCGCCTTAGGGGCCAACAGTCAGCTTGCAAATAGCATTTGGCTTCTGAGTATGCTACTGTGCATTCTTGCAATGTTGACCTTTCCCTGACCCCAGCTCAAGTTTGTCTGACCAAAGCACAGCTACAACCCCAGTGGTAGAAAGACAAAGTAGTAAGTGTTGTCAATTATTGACTATATTCACATCACATGCAGGGCTTTGGTAATACATCTTTTAATATTGTCCAGAAATAATGTCAAAGGTCATGTATGGCCTGCAAACCTTTCTAAGGACCATACAACTACTGCACCCTGGAAGAGTGTCCATCATAAAGGCCATTCCTCAGACATTAAACACCCACCTAAAACAGTAAGCTCCCCTCAAAGCCACTCCCTAGGGGCCTGTGTTCATATCTGCCTGTGAGCCTCATTTCCCAAGTTTACAATATTTCACATTAAAACAATCATTACTAACCTGCAGAAATGTCCTGGGTGTCCGTGTTGTGTCTGCCAGAGAGGCCCTCTAATGCTACGGGGTGGATTAAAGCCAGGACCATTTCTTCAGCTCTGGTGTATTGTAATTTTGTGGGGAAGCCTCTGCCAGTTTGGAAGCTGAAAATAAGAGGATAAAAATTATTTGGCATTGTGGTCACTACAACAAGCAGCAAAATGCAAACCTCAACTATGTACCTGTGATTGCGCCGTTTATTCTGCTTCTTCTGTACTGCATATTTCAGGTCAGATATTTTTCTCTGGATCTGCTCCACATCTTTCCTCTCGTCCCCGGCTGCATTCACCTGTCTAGTGAGCTCTTCCCAGATTTGTTTTTTTCTCATTTTGCTGGTTGCTTTGGAATTGCGCCCATATAGCTCATCAAAATGAAGTGTGAGGCCACTTGCCAAGGCTAGGGTTTGTGCCTCACCAAACCGGACGCTCAACTGGCCTCGCCGCAATGTTCGGCCTAATGGTTGTTCTTCTGGCTCATCTCTGTTTGGTGGCAGTTCAGGGGACATTATTGGCTGGCTGTGTGGTGATGAATCGGCCGTCACGTGGCTGGAAAAAAGACTGGACCGGACTGGCATTAGGACTGGGGGTCATTGGCTGGTTGGCCACCGAACTTCCAGGCGTGGATGTTGCATAGGTCTCGCTGGTTTCCAGTGCAGTTGGCAAATGTGGCCAAGCAGGAGAGGGTGTGGTTGGGGGGCTCGGGCTTCTGGCCCTCTGCCTCTTTTGGCCCTTGGAACTTGTGCTCCCTTTTCCTTTGGATGTGGTAGGGCAGGGAGCAGGAGAGGGTGTGGTTGGGGGGGCTCGGGCTTCTGGCCCTCTGCTTACTTTTCCCCTTGGACGTTGTTGTACCTTGCTGTTTGGATGTGGGTGCGCGGGGAGCCTTCTTCTTGGAGGATCCTTGCTTGATGTTTTGGATGGGCCTGGAGTTGTGGCCAATGTAGCCTTGTGGTGGCCACTTTTGCGCCGCGTTTCAGGCACCTTTGTAGTAGATTTGTGCGACCGAGTGCTCGGTCTGTAGGATGAAGTGCCCTCATGCCGCTCTGGCCTTTTGGGCTTGGCCTCGTTTGCTGCTGTTTGCTTTCTGCTCACTGCTCACTTTTTTGGGTGCCATGATGACAAGCTCAAAGAGAATGAGCTGTGTGTCCATTACCCTTTAAATACTAATGACTGGGTATGACGCTTAAGTGTTCGCGTACTCGTGCACCCGGCCGTGCAGAACCCGGAAACCGCTGGGGCATTATCTATCTGCTGCGGACAAGAAGAAAGATGGCGCCCACGATCTTCACCCACCAACAACAAGAGCTCATTATGCTCGTAAGTGTATTGTAGGGATGTTGATTTGACATCTAAATGCATGCATAGGCCTTAAGGAAGCACAGGAAGAAACAGTTGTTTTAAAAAGCGATTTAAACTCCATGCCAAACAGAAGTTAGTGCGCACATGTGCGAACCAACTCACTTGCATCTAGAAGGATAGGTTAAGGCTAGAAATGTGTTGTGGAATGTCATTTAGGCAACTGATCTAATTGTGAATGATATTTGTATGCTGATTTTTGTGTTTTTTAGACTATGATGGAGCGCAGGTACGACTACCTGCCCTTTGAGAAGAGGAATCTGGCCTTGGAGATCGTGGCCAGGATCCACCAGGAAACGGACACCACCTTCACTTATATGCAGATCATGCAGCACTGGTCGGACCTGAAGTGACTACACATGCCCCGGGTGCGGCGATTTTTGGCGAACCATTTCCCAAGTAAGTACATACCGATTGCATTAAGGGCGCAACATGAAGAAGAATGAAACCGCGAAGGAATTGAGGTAAGCATTAAGGGCGCAACATGAAGAATATACAGACCGCGATGGAATTGAGGTAAGCATTAAGGGCGCAACATGAAGAAGAATGAAACCGCGATGGAATTGAGGTAAGCATTAACCCTTTAAACGCCAGCCACGTAAAATTTACGTGGCTGCCTCTCCTGCAGTTAACTGCCAGCCACGTAAATTTTACCTGCCTGATTTTTCCCCACTAATAGTAAAAAAAGTTTTAAAAAAAGTCACTTACCTGACCCCTCGTTTGATTCAGCCGGGTCTCCTCTTCAAGACGGTGGTCTCCGATCGTTCATCGGACGTCCTCCGGTTGCAGGGGAGGGCCTGGAATAGGGTGCCCCCCCCCCCCCCATTTTAGCTGCCTCCGGCTTTTCCTGTAAAAAAAAAAAAAAATGACATTTACTTACCTGCATGTGCGCTGGCTCCCGCCGACCCTCATCTTCACCTGGGGGGCTCTTCAGCCTGGAAGGCTCTCTCCCCTCTGCTGTTCCGATGGCGGCCGCCATCTTGCCGCCTTTTGGGGGCAGGGCTAATGACGTCAGCCCGACCCGTCGTCCCCGCTAAGACGTCATCCCGGTCCCGATCATCGGCTTCAGCTCTCTTAGCTGTCAGATGCCAGTGATCGGTGCCCGGGGGAAGGAGCTGGCAGGAGATCCTCTGATCTCCTGCCTCCCCCTTCTCTGGATGCCGATCACCGGCATCTGTCATCAGAGGGGCGAGGGACAAGAGCTTACAATCAAAGGTAAGTACAGTAAAAAAAAAAATTTTTTTTTTTTTTAATAAAATCATTTTGTCTTTTGTGTCTTTTTTCAGTTAACCCTTTGTGAGCTGGTAAGCGGCCGCTCGTCCAATCAGCGCGCTCAGAGGGGCTGAGTTATGGACGTCTAAGAGACGTCTAAGCTCAGCCGCTCTGAGCGCGCTAGCGGGTGCATCCCCCACTTCCCTCTAACAGGGAGCGTAAATGGCCAGCGCGGGCACGCGCCCTACTAGAGGGATAGCGGGGATGCGGCCCGCGCATGCGCCGTAGGACCGGGATTCAAGTAAGTGTTAGCGGGTGTTCCGTTGGGTGTCACACAGAGGGGCATCCTGATTTTGGATGCCCCAGGGGGAGGAAATAGAACGGTCTGGGAATCTTATAGATTCCCGGGCCGATCAGCCCTGGGTGTTGGTCCACTTTAACCCATTGTGAATTAGTAAGGAGTCCATGAAACCCCTATACCAGTTCACAAGGCTGGGGGGCTGTCAAGTCACCTGCGGCGAGCGGGTGATTTGCCATTAACCCCGGCCCCCCTATTACCTGCCTCACCGAAGCCCAGGGGGGGCAGAAGGGCCCGAGCTGATTTAGGAGGTGCGGGCTTATACCTGGCAGGGTGGGGGGCCACCAAAGCTGGCCCCTGCGCCCCCCGTTTCTACAAGCCCTGCATAGCTGATCCCCGGGCTGGTTATGCTGGGTAGGGGGGACCCCATGTCATTTTTTATGGGAATTTTAAGGGGTTTCTAACCCTTAAAATAAAAAAAATGGGGATTACCCCCCCTCTTGGAAGGGGAACCCCACACCAATTTTTTTTCTTGATTTAACCCTTTATAGTGTGGATTGTAGTTGTATTTTATTTTTACATGTTATAAAGTGTTTTTTCAGTTTGGGGGGTCTTCTGAACAGTAACGGGGGGCTACCGATACATATGTGGTACCGTTGTAATCGGGAGAAATGGGGCTTTCACATGCAATATGGTTTTCTTTAAAAAAAAAAAAAAGTTTTATTTGAAATAAAGGAGACAATTTTCTAAAAAATTTTTTTTTTATTTTGTTTTGTTTAATTTACTAAAAAATATTTTAAAAAACTGTAAAAAAATTACAAACAAGACATTTCATGTTAAAGCCTAAACTCTGCAGCAAAAATAAAATATATCATTTTCCTTGAAATTCCTGCAAAAATCACAGTTAAGCATAGCGCAAAATGGTGAAAAATGACCCGTCAAGAGAGGGTGACAAAACCTCAAGTAGGCTGGCAGTTAAAAGGGTTAACCCTTTAAGTGCCAGCCTACCTGGAGTTTTTGTCACACTCTGTTGCCAGACCATTTTGCACTATTTTGCGCTCCCCATGTTCAAATGTGATTTTTGAAGGGATTTCCAGGGATTTCCCAGGAAAATGATATATTGTTTTTTTCAGCAGAGTCTGGGCTTTAACATGAAATGTCTTGTTTGTCATGTTTTAGGTGTATTCTCAATATTTTTGGGTGAAATATGTGCAAAAAAAAAAAAAAAAAAAAAAAATTTTACATATTGTAGTTTTTTTTGTAATAAAAAACGTAAGTTTGTCAATGAAATCTTATTGCGTGTGAAATCCCAATTTCTCCCAGTTACAGCGGTACCACATATGTATTGGTAGACACCCTTTCCTGCCCAGGAGACTCCCCCAAACTGAAACAGCGCTTTAGGGGATTTTCAGATAAAATACAACTGTGCTACGCAATATGCGCACCTTGCAGTTTTTCCAGAAAAACAACCCTTTACATTTGAAATACCCCCAACAAACTATATATTCTCTGGAAGTACACACCTCAGGCTTTCTAGGCGTACCAGGCTTGTTGATGTGGCCATAGTTTTCTGGAAGTAATCCCTCAATGGATTCTTTGGTTGCAAAGAGTTTCCCTAAAAAAAGGATAAAAAAGCAGAATCAAAGCCACATTTTCCTAAAAAAACTATATACAAACAAGAAAAAACAAGTTTAATCTGAAAACGCAACATCCCCCGAACAGAACAATACCCAACATGCATAGCTACTGTCAAGGGAAGAGTTGCCAAACACCCCAAAGTAAAGCATGTGTGTAACAGTAATTTTACTTGAATATTTCAGCTCTGCAGACAAAGTGCGCACCTTGCGATTTTTCAACCAAAACAACCCTTGACATTTGGAATATCCCCCATAAACCATATATTCCCTGAAAGTACACACGTTAAGCTTTCGAAGGGTACCCAGCTTGTTGTAGTGGGCTCATCTTTCTGGAAGTAATCCCTCAAAGAATTCTTTGTTTGCGCAGGGTTTCCCTAAAAAATTTATAAAAAAGCTGAATAAAAAACACCTTTTCCTAAAATATAAATATGCAAACCAGAAAAAACAAGCTAAGTCTGAAAGCGCAAGGTCCCCCGAACAGAACAATACCCAACATGCATAGGTACTATTAACCCTTTTAATTGCCAGCCTACTTGAGATTTTGTCACCCTCTGTTGACAGGCCATTTTTCCCCATTTTGCGTCATGTTTGGCGCCATGTTTTGCGCCATTTTTGCTGGAACTTTCAGGAAAATTATATATATATTTTTTTGCAGCAGAGTTTAGGCTTTAACATGAAATGTCTTGTTTGTAAATTTTTTTTTTTTTTTACAATATTATTAAGTAAAAATAATAAATAAATAAATAAAAAATTTTTTAAAAAAATTGACTCCTTTATTTTAAATAAAAAATGTATTTTATTAAGGAAAATCATATTGCATGTGAAATCCCCATTTCTACCGATTATAACGGTACCACATATTTATCGGTAGCCCCCTGTTCCTGCCCAGGAGACCCCCCTAACTGAAACAAGTATTTTATAACATTCACAAAAAAAATACAACTACCATCCACACTACAAAGGGTTAAATCGAGAAAAAAAATGACATAGGGTCCCCCCTCCCAGGGGAGGGAGACCCCATTTTTTTTTTGATTTTTAAGGGCTAAAAACCCTTAAAAATCAAAAAAAAATTGACGTGGGGTCCCCCTTACCCAAAGTAACCAGCCCGGGACCAGCTATGGGGGCTTGTAGGCACAGAGTGGGGGGGCCAGCTTTTGTGGCCCCCCCACCCTGCAGCCTACGAGCCCACATAGCCTATGTGGGCCCAGGCTCTTCTGCCCCCCCCCTGGCCTTTGGGGAGGCAGGTAATGGGGGTGCCGGGGGTTAATGGCAAGCCACCCGCTAGCGCAGGTGGCTTGCCATCCCCCCAGCCTTGTGAACTGGTATAGGGGTCATGGACCCCTTACCAGTTCCCAAGGGGTTAAAAGTAAATAATCACACAGACACAAGCAGAGAAAAAAATATTTTATTAATTTTTATTTTTTTTTACACTGTACTCACCTCCCATCCTTCCTGGAGCACTCTGTCCCTCGGCGATCACTGGCTTCTGCTCACTTGCTAAAAGCCTTTTATAGCTGCTGGATGACAGAACACAAAGGGTTAATCAAAAAAAAAAATGACATAGGGTCCCCCCTCCCAGGGGAGGGGGACCCCATTTTTTTTTGATTTTTAAGGGTTAAAAACCCTTAAAAATCAAAAAAAAAATTGACGTGGGGTCCCCCTTACCCAAAGTAACCAGCCCGGGACCAGCTATGGGGGCTTGTAGGCACAGAGTGGGGGGGCCAGCTTTTGTGGCCCCCCCACCCTGCAGCCTACGAGCCCACATAGCCCATGTGGGCCCGGGCTCTTCTGCCCCCCCCTGGCCTTTGGGGAGGCAGGTAATGGGGGTGCCGGGGGTTAATGGCAAGCCACCCGCTAGCGCAGGTGGCTTGCCATCCCCCCAGCCTTGTGAACTGGTATAGGGGTCATGGACACCTTACCAGTTCACAAGGGGTTAAAAGTAAAAAATCACACATACACAGAGAAAAAAAATCTTTATTTTTCTTTTTTTACACTGTACTCACCTCCGATCCGACGTCCCGATCGGAGCCTCCTCAGCTGACATCCGCCCTGCTCCGATCACCACCGGCATCTGACAGCTCGGAGGGGGTATAGGAGGAGCGGAATGACGTCATCCCGCTCCTCCCACAATGGGCGGAGCTAAGCGGCGGCGGCCATCGCCGCCATTACAAGAGGTGAGGACCCGGAAGAGGGTCCTCACCTGAAGACTGCGCAGCCCAGGGGGGGGATCGGACCCCCCCCTGGTGAAGAGGAGACCCGGACAGAAGGCTCTGGCGCGGAGGTGAGTAAATGACAGTTTGTTTTTTTTGTTTTTTTACAGCGCCGATGTCAGCGCTGGAAACGGGGGGGGGGGCGGCTGGTTTCGGACCCCCCCCTGAAGACGGAGGACGACGGGGGGGCGATCGGATGCCCCCCGCAGGAAGAGGGGACCCCAAGCTTCACGGGGATACCGGAGGTAAGTGTTTTTTTTTTTCTATTCTTTAACTGTTTGGGGGAAATGCCAGGCACGTAGTTTCTACGTGCTTGGCACTTAACGGTAGGAGAAGCAACCACGTAGAAACTACGTGCTTGGCATTTAAAGGGTTAATAGAACCTATGCATGTTGGGTATCGTTCTACTCGGGGGACCTTGCGCTTTCAGATTTAGCTTGTTTTTTTTTGTTTGCATATTGATATTTTAGGAAAACTCATTTTTTATTCTGCTTTATTATACATTTTTTAAGGAAACCCTGTACGACCAAAGAATTCTTTGAGGGATTACTTTCAGAAAGATGGGCCCACTGCAACATGCTGGGTACGCTTAGAAAGCTTATCATGTGTACTTTCAGGAATGTATGGTTTGTGGGGGGTATTCCAAATGTAAAGGGTTTTTTTGGCAGAAAAAGCGCAAGGTGCGCACTTTGTCTGCAGAGTTGAAATTTTCAAGCAAAATTACCATTGTGCATATGCTTTTCTTTTTGGTGTTTGGCAACTCTTCTTTTGACAGTACCTATGCATGTTGGGTATCGTTCTGTTCGGGGGATGTTGCTTGTTTGCATATATTTTTTTTTAGGAAAATGTGGCTTTGATCCTGTTTTTTTTAATCCTTTTTAGGGAAGCTCTGTGTAACCAAAGAATACATTGAGGGAGAACTTCCAGAAAACTGTGGCAACATCAACAAGCCTGGTACGCATAGAAAGTTTGAAGTGTGTATTTCCAGAGAACATATCGTTTGTGGGGGGTATTTCAAATGTAAAGGGTTGTTTTTATTAAAAAACTGCAAGGTGCACATAGCGCTTAGCATAGCTGTATTTGATCTAAAAATCTCTTAAAGTGCTGTTTCAGTTTGAGGGAGTCTCCTGGGCAGGAAAGGGTGTCTACCAATACATATGTGGTACCGTTGTAACTGGGAGCAATTGGGATTTCACACGCAATAAGATATTATTGAAAAACTTACATTTTTTATTAAAAAAAAAAATACAAATTGTAAAAAATAGATTTTTTAAATTTTCACTCACAATTGAACAAGGGGAGCGCAAAATAGTGCAAAATGGTCTGGCAATAAAGGGTGACAAAAACTCCAGGTAGGGTGGCGGTTAAAGGGTTAAGGGCGCAACTTGAAGAAGAATGAAACCGCAAAAGGAATTGAGGTAAGCCTTAGGTGCGCAACATGAATAATATACAGACCGCAATGGAATTGAGGTAAGCATTAAGGGAGCAACATGAAGAATGAAACCGCGATGGAATTGAGGTAAGCATTAAGGGCTCCACTTGAAGAAGAATGAAACCGCGAAGGAATTGAGGTAAGCCTTAGGTGCGCAACATAAAGAATATACAGACCGCGATGGAATGGAGGTAAGCATTAAGGGCGCAACATGAAGAAGAATGAAACCGCGAAGGAATTGAGGTAAGCATTAGGTGCGCAACATGAAGAATATACAGACCGTGATGGAATTGAGATAAGCATTAGGTGCGCAACAAAAAGAATATACAGACCGCGATGTAATTGAGGTAAGCATTAGGTGCGCAACATGAAGAATATACAGACCGCGATGGAATTGAGGTAAGCATTAAGGGCGCAACATGAAGAAGAATGAAACCGCAAAGGAATTGAGGTAAACATTAGGTGCGCAACATGAAGAATCTAGAAACTGCGATGGAATTGAGGTAAGCATTAAAGGTGCAACATGAAGAATCTATGAACTGCGATGGAATTGAGGTAAGCATTGTAGAAGAAGTGAGTAATCAAAATATTGAGACGAGCACATGAATGAGTTAATTTTGTTGTGCGCAGGCCTAAGGTCGGAAAGATTTTCGTCTGGATGTTTATTTATAGAAAAAGGAATTCAGAATCAAACAGGAAACGTAAAAAATTTGTTAGAGGCGACGTTGAAAAAAGGCAAAAAAAGAAGCCTACGTTGTTTCATAAGTAACCTAAATGAAAAACGAAAGCTGAAAAATTAAAAATCTTGTTGGCGTACGAATGGACGAACACTTTACTGAAGGCTTGTGATGCATTCTTAGAATCACTCGTACACTCAAAAACAGATCGACACAAAAACGAAATTAATTTTATGTCTCTCTGAATCAACCCTAATGTCTCTAAGTCCTTCCACCACACTTATGACATTCATATGTAACAATCCCCATATGCTAGCAATACACAGGCTGATTGGCTTATCTCCCTGAATATATGAGTCTCTTATTTATAGCCCTCCACATTAGTCCCACATCTTAACCATGTTCCCAATATTTAACCCATCTAAGCTCCCACTAATGCTAAGCATTATTAGAATGAATCAAGGAAAGCTATTTTACCAAATAATTATTTCCTTTACTCTTCTATTTACCCTCCCACTTTCCCCACAGTAGGTCAGGGGCCACATCAAAAGGCTCAGAGGGCCACAGGTTGAGCATGTGGGCACTATAACCTTACACATGCCCATTATCCTATTTTACTTTATGTCACTGATACGGCCATGTGGTAGGGGTCACATGAATATGAATAGGTCAGTGGTTTTATTTCTCTGTTTCTTTTAAATTCTTTTAAAACTTACCTCAAAGAAATCTCTAAGCAATCCAGCATGAACATTTTCTGACTTTTCTGTCAGCAAAGAAACTGTCACAAATCACCAGCAAGTCTGCATCTCATTGAGAAATTTAGACTCACCTTCATTAGTTATCCGGCTGTCAATGAATTCTTCCTTTCTACTCCTCTCCTTGAGGACCATTTATTCTCTCTTTCTCGCTGAAAAACACTGTTTCAGCCTTAGAAGACACAAGGGAAGCTTGTCATCAACCATACAATTTAAAAGAATTCTGGTGTACCACATGGCCAATAAAAGTTAACTTCCACTAAAAAATCTTTTTTAACATTCACTCCTGGGGATCTAGATATAAAGTGCCCCTATACCTCTCATTCCAAAACAAAATTTCTTATGAAGCTTCAATTAATAGCAAACCAGATGAACTAAACAATGTCCAGTTTCATTTCAGTTCAGTTTTAGTTTAAGGGACTGTCCAGGCAAAAATGAAAAATTATACATACTCACTTATAGTCCCATGCAGCTGATCAGCCCTATCCTGGGCCCTTACTCTCCATGCCGTCCCTACTCACGACTACAACCTGCTCCAATCACGACGACCAAGGTATGGTATGTCAACCTAATTAGTCAGAGAGAACCTGAGAATATCAACAGCCAAAGTATCAAAAAATATCTTTATTAAACAATCACATTACATGTACATTAAAAAGGAATGTCCTAAATATATACGAATAAGTACTGACTGAACTATCAAACTACTGAGCCTGTCTGCACACTGGTATAAATCAGTCTAAATGCAAATGCTATAACTGATGAACCATATCCCAAATGTAAATATATAACGCATATAGCCAAACATATACATAAGAAGTATTGGAAATATGCAAAGTATACACACAAACCAAAAGTGCAAAAACATGAGGATATAGATAAAAAGAATCTTACACAATATCAACAGGAAGCAAGGCAACAAAGGTTACCCTAACGCATGTCGCAACCTGACAATATACTGCTTCATCAGAGTGAATAAAGTTCTATGCATGCCTTGTTCGTGCCTAATAAAAAGGGTCCAATTTGTTTCGCCCCACGCTAATTCCCCCATAAATGTTATGCAAATAAAAGAATCCCACCTGCGCAATAAACAAAAGTACAATACATGTGCAGGATGTAAACACAAAACAAACATGTGCTGTGGTGATGCTGATGTGACTATGAAGAACATATGCTGGAGCGCAGCACTGAGACGCTGCAAACCACACTAATCACATTGAGGTGATCTATAGGGATGAGGGAATCGATCCGGACGAACCCGGATTCGATCCGAATTTCATGAAAAATTCGATTCGGATCATATCCGAATTTCCCCGCGATTCGATCGCTCGAAGTTTTCCTTTAACATCCATTCATTTACATTACAGGCATTCTAAGATGGCGGACGGGACATGTCCAGACATCAACCCCGCGCCAGTGCAAGCTGGGACAGTCACATGCAGCCTATCAGCAGCCAGCAAGCCCGGTGACGTCACAGCGCTATTTAAGTCGGCGGACATCTTGCTTTTCCTCATTTCTCTATTGCATTCGTGAGAGACAGGACGCTGCTGTAGGCAGGGAGAGACAGTTAGACAGACAGGGACAGATAGGGACAGGCTGGAGACAGGCAGGAGACAGGCAGGAGACAGACAGAAAGTCAGCGAAAAGCAGGGAAAGTTAGGAAAAATCGGAGTGTTACTGGCTGGCTGACTGGCTTTGTTAGCGTTTTCAGGCTGCTTATACACTAACTGTGCATATATACTGAACTGATCTCAAGTCTGCTGTGAGGTGTCCCATTCTGTGACTACACTATTTAATACCATAATAACCATTTGCACTTATTCTAATAGAAATTAGGCCTGATAAAGACACTTTTGCTGTGCAGTCTTACTGCTGCCAGGTGCTCTCTGGTTTTTGGGGCATCCCATTCTGTGACTACACCAGCCTCTATTTAATACCATAATAACCATTTGCACTTATTCTAATAGAAATTAGGCCTGATAAAGACACTTTTGCTGTGCATAGTCTTACTGCTGCCAGGTGCTCTCTGGTTTTTGGGGCATCCCATTCTGTGACTACACCAGCCTCTATTTAATACCATAATAACCATTTGCACTTATTCTAATAGAAATTAGGCCTGATAATGACACTTTTGCTGTGCATAGTCTTACTGCTGCCAGGTGCTCTCTGGTTTTTGGGGCATCCCATTCTGTGACTACACCAGCCTCTATTTAATACCATAATAACCATTTGCACTTATTCTAATAGAAATTAGGCCTGATAAAGACACTTTTGCTGTGCATAGTCTTACTGCTGCCAGGTGCTCTCTGGTTTTTGGGGCATCCCATTCTGTGACTACACCAGCCTCTATTTAATACCATAATAACCATTTGCACTTATTCTAATAGAAATTAGGCCTGATAAAGACACTTTTGCTGTGCATAGTCTTACTGGTGCCAGGTGCTCTCTGGTTTTTGGGGCATCCCATTCTGTGACTACACCAGCCTCTATTTAATACCATAATAACCATTTGCACTTATTCTAATAGAAATTAGGCCTGATAAAGACACTTTTGCTGTGCATAGTCTTACTGCTGCCAGGTGCTCTCTGGTTTTTGGGGCATCCCATTCTGTGACTACACCAGCCTCTATTTAATACCATAATAACCATTTGCACTTATTCTAATAGAAATTAGGCCTGATAATGACACTTTTGCTGTGCATAGTCTTACTGCTGCCAGGTGCTCTCTGGTTTTTGGGGCATCCCATTCTGTGACTACACCAGCCTCTATTTAATACCATAATAACCATTTGCACTTATTCTAATAGAAATTAGGCCTGATAAAGACACTTTTGCTGTGCATAGTCTTACTGCTGCCAGGTGCTCTCTGGTTTTTGGGGCATCCCATTCTGTGACTACACCAGCCTCTATTTAATACCATAATAACCATTTGCACTTATTCTAATAGAAATTAGGCCTGATAAAGACACTTTTGCTGTGCATAGTCTTACTGCTGCCAGGTGCTCTCTGGATTTTGGGGCATCCCATTCTGTGACTACACCAGCCTCTATTTAATACCATATAACCATTTGCACTTATTCTAATAGAAATTAGGCCTGATAAAGACACTTTTGCTGTGCATAGTCTTACTGCTGCCAGGTGCTTTCTGGTTTTTGGGGCATCCCATTCTGTGACTACACCAGCCTCTATTTAATACCATAATAACCATTTGCACTTATTCTAATAGAAATTAGGCCTGATAAAGACACTTTTGCTGTGCATAGTCTTACTGCTGCCAGGTGCTCTCTGGTTTTTGGGGCATCCCATTCTGTGACTACACCAGCCTCTATTTAATACCATAATAACCATTTGCACTTATTCTAATAGAAATTAGGCCTGATAAAGACACTTTTGCTGTGCATAGTCTTACTGCTGCCAGGTGCTCTCTGGATTTTGGGGCATCCCATTCTGTGACTATACCAGCCTCTATTTAATACCATAATAACCATTTGCACTTATTCTAATAGAAATTAGGCCTGATAAAGACACTTTTGCTGTGCATAGTCTTACTGCTGCCAGGTGCTCTCTGGTTTTTGGGGCATCCCATTCTGTGACTACACCAGCCTCTATTTAATACCATAATAACCATTTGCACTTATTCTAATAGAAATTAGGCCTGATAAAGACACTTTTGCTGTGCATAGTCTTACTGCTGCCAGGTGCTCTCTGGTTTTTGGGGCATCCCATTCTGTGACTACACCAGACTCTATTTAATACCATATAACCATTTGCACTTATTCTAATAGAAATTAGGCCTGATAAAGACACTTTTGCTGTGCATAGTCTTACTGCTGCCAGGTGCTCTCTGGTTTTTGGGGCATCCCATTCTGTGACTACACCAGTCTCTATTTAATACCATAATAACCATTTGCACTTATTCTAATAGAAATTAGGCCTGATAAAGACACTTTTGCTGTGCATAGTCTTACTGCTGCCAGGTGCTCTCTGGTTTTTGGGGCATCCCATTCTGTGACTACACCAGCCTCTATTTAATACCATATAACCATTTGCACTTATTCTAATAGAAATTAGGCCTGATAAAGACACTTTTGCTGTGCATAGTCTTACTGCTGCCAGGTGCTCTCTGGTTTTTGAGGCATCCCATTCTGTGACTACACCAGCCTCTATTTAATACCATATAACCATTTGCACTTATTCTAATAGAAATTAGGCCTGATAAAGACACTTTTGCTGTGCATAGTCTTACTGCTGCCAGGTGCTCTCTGGTTTTTCTGGCATCCCATTCTGTGACTACACCAGCCTCTATTTAATACCATATAACCATTTGCACTTATTCTAATAGAAATTAGGCCTGATAAAGACACTTTTGCTGTGCATAGTATTACTGCTGCCAGGTGCTCTCTGGTTTTTGGGGCATCCCATTCTGTGACTACACCAGCCTCTATTTAATACCATAACCATTTGCACTTATTCTAATAGAAATTAGGCCTGATAAAGACACTTTTGCTGTGCATAGTATTACTGCTGCCAGGTGCTCTCTGGTTTTTGGGGCATCCCATTCTGTGACTACACCAGCCTCTATTTAATACCATAACCATTTGCACTTATTCTAATAGAAATTAGGCCTGATAAAGACACTTTTGCTGTGCATAGTCTTACTGCTGCCAGGTGCTCTCTGGTTTTTGGGGCATCCCATTCTGTGACTACACCAGCCTCTATTTAATACCATAACCATTTGCACTTATTCTAATAGAAATTAGGCCTGATAAAGACACTTTTGCTGTGCATAGTATTACTGCTGCCAGGTGCTCTCTGGTTTTTGGGGCATCCCATTCTGTGACTACACCAGCCTCTATTTAATACGATAACCATTTGCACTTATTCTAATAGAAATTAGGCCTGATAAAGACACTTTTGCTGTGCATAGTAGTACTGCTGCCAGGTGCACTGCTGGCTGTTGGGGCATACCATTCTGTAACATAGCATACCCCTCTTTATTTACACTAAGCAGCTCTCTAATTTACACTAGGCAGGCCTGTTGGAGGCTGAGTGTTACTGCTCACTTTTGGTGTGCATTATATTCTGTTTCATATAGACCCACCGCTGCCTGGGGGTTCTTAAAATATCACCTACTACCACGCCAGTTAGACTATGTCGGGCAGACAAGTGCCTGGAAGTGAAAAGAGGAGTGGCAGAGGCCAAGATTCCGCAGGCAGAGCTCGCAGCAGACTGGGGGCCAGTAGCAGCAGGAGTCATGCTGAGAGACCTAATCTGCCAGTATCTGCTAGCGGTCGTGTCTCCACCAGTAACGCATCTGCCGTGGTAGATTGGTTGACGCGCTCATCAACAACATCATCACAACTTACATCTGAGACCCCCAGTCTAGGGTCGGTAGGTTCCTCTGACACAACCCTGAGTTGGCATGCCCCGAGAGCAGTCCCTGTCCTCCCATTGCCTCTGTCCTATGCCGTTCCCTCCCCCAGCGACGTATCCTATGCTTTGGGTTCAGCTCCACTCTTTAGTGAGGAGGACGATCAGATAGAGGACAGTCAGCAGCTACTGCCCAGCCAAGAAATGGAGGTGGCTTCTTTAGCTAGGCAGACAAATAGTGATGTGGACAGTGTCGTGGGTGCTGCGAGCGTTCCAGCTCCTGCACCAGACACTGTTGACGAATCCACGAACATCAGTGACGTACAGCCACAACTCGGTGATAATGATGATGACGATGAAGCCGATCGCACTTGGGAGCCGGGTGATGAAGGGGCTTCATCGTCATCATCAGGAGAAGAGGGGCGCAGGTTGCCCCGGAGTCAGCAGCTGAGGCAGCAAGGTGGTAGCAGTCAGCATGGGGGCACAATTCCAAAGGCTGGAGCCGGCCGGGGCCGGGGTAGAGCACCTGCTGTGCGGCAGTCTACCTTATCGGGAGGTAGTGGAGCAGGGGTTCCTGGAGTTGGCAACAGCAGCAGTGAATCAGTGAGGCCAGGGGGTGGGAAAAGTAGCTACTCGGCAGTGTGGCAGTTTTTCCTGAGGCATCCGCAGGAGGGTAACATGGCCACATGCAAGATATGTAGGCAAAAGGTGAAGCGTGGCCAGGGTCCAAATGTTGGCACCACGGCCCTGCGTCAACATATGATGCGTCACCATAAAGCGACCTGGGAGAACCGAGGCTCCCAAGGGGTGGTCCAGTCTGCTTCCTCACCAAGTGGCACGTCGCTCCCAATTTCTGCCAGCCAAGGCTCCAGCACCTCAGCCGAAGGCAGCTGTGCGTCATACCCATCTTCTGTCACTCCTGCTCCTCCTCCTCCTCCTCCAAGTCATGCATCCCGCCAGCAATCCATCAGCGAAGCCATGTCCAAGAGACAGCAGTATGCGCCCACTCATCCTACGGCGCAGAAGCTGAATGTGCTCCTGTCCAAGTTGCTGGTGCTGCAGTCGCTCCCTTTTCAGGTGGTGGAATCTGCACCTTTCAGAAAACTGATGGCTTGTGCCGAGCCGAGGTGGAGAGTCCCAAGCCGTCATTTCTTTGCCAAGAAGGCAGTACCAGTGCTGCACACTTTTGTTGAACAGAAGGTGGGCCAGTCCTTGAGCCTGTCGGTGTGTAGCAAAGTGCATGGCAGCGCCGACATCTGGAGCTGTAACTACGGTCAGGGACAGTACATGTCGTTTACGGCCCACTGGGTGAATGTGGTCCCTTTGCAGCAGCAGCAGCAACTTGGACAGGTGACGCCGCTTCGGCCTCCGCGCTCCCTGCCCGTTGGGCCTGTGACACCGTGCGACTCGGCCTCCTCATCCTCCGCCATCTTCTCACCCTCCACTGTAGGCTCAAGTCTCAGTGCCCCTCCAGTCTATCATGTGTGCAGGGCACGGAGGTGTCACGCAGTGCTTCACATGGTTTGTCTTGGCGAACGGAGTCACACAGGGGAGGAACTGCTTAAATGTATTCATCAGGAAATCCAAACATGGCTTACTCCAAGAAAACGTAAAATGGGAATCATGGTTACCGACAATGGGAAGAACATTTTGTCTGCGCTGCGCCAAGGAAGCCTGACCCATGCCCCCTGCATGGCTCACGTCTTCAATCTGGTTGTCAAGCGGTTTCTGAAGTGTTCCCCCCCATCTGCAAGACATCCTAACAACTTCAAGGAAACTTTGCATGCACTTCAGCCACTCATACACCGCCAAACACACCCTTCTTGAGCTACAGCGTCAGAATGGTATCCCCCAACATAGTCTGATTTGCGATGTTTCCACCCATTGGAATTCCACCCTTCACATGTTGGACCGATTATATGAACAGAGAAAAGCCATCACGGATTTCCTGATGATCCAAGCAGATAGGGGGACTCCCCTGTGTAACTTCAATGTCAACCAGTGGCAGCTCATACGTGACACCTGCCGTTTGCTCAGGCCCTTTGAGGAAGCCACTTTATTTGTCAGTCGGCAGGATTACGGGATGAACGATGTGATTCCACTGCTTCATGTACTAAAGCACATGTTGGAAACCATGGCTGGTCAGGGCACTGGAGACATGGCGTTTACATCTTACGGCCACATGAACCCCGTTGGAGCTGAACTGGAGGAGGAGGAGGAAGAGGAGGAGGAGGAGTTGCCCAGCGAAACACAGTTTAGGCTTGGCGAAATGGCTGGTTTATCTAGTCAGCGGACAGGAGAGGAGGAGCAGGAGCAGCCAGAGGAGCTAGAGGTTTTTGAGGAAGGCGAGACAGAGGACCCGGGCACACCGTGGCAGTATGCAGTGGAGATGGAGACAGGTAGTCCATCCGAGTCACTTGCGCAAATGGCAGGAAGCATGCTCACGTGCTTGCGTAGTGACCCCAGAATTGTTTCCATCTGTCGGCGGGATGACTTCTGGCTGTCCACCTTATTGGACCCTCGCATCCGGCACAAAATGGGGGCATTTTTTAAACCCACCGAGAGGGAGGACAAACTGAACTACTACAAAGACATTCTACGTAGGCAGTTGGCCGATGCCTATCTGCGCCATGGTCCATACTCTCACAGGTCTGACTCGAGGGGACCTCTGTGCTCACCTTCCACTGCCATGGCCGCTGGGGGGGTTGGCAGGAGCAGCAGCAGCAGCTCCATCAGCAGCAGCCTCAGTCTTCAGTCGCTAATGAGTAGCTTTCTACACCCGCATAGTGAGGCTACTCATGAGCAGCAGGAAGACCTGGAGCAGGACCTCAACCAGCAGGTCATGTCATACTTTGACATGACCATGCCAACACACCTTGAGGATCCGTTGGACTTCTGGGCAGCCAAACTTGATTTGTGGCCGCAACTAGCAGAGTTTGCCCTGGAAAAGCTGTCCTGCCCAGCAAGTAGCGTGCCATCTGAGCGGGTGTTTAGTGCGGCGGGGGCCATAGTTACGGCGAGGAGAACTCGTCTGTCAACTAAAAATGTGGAGAGACTCACCTTTGTCAAAATGAATCAGGGATGGATCAGCCAGGATTTCCACCCACCAATGCCTGATGCATGCGACTAGATTCAGCATGGGGCCACGTTTTACACTTTCCAAATGGTGCAAAACATATTTATGTCTTTAGGCCAATTTTTGGGCTCCTGCTGATGCCAACTCCAGGGTGTGAATCATCCAATTTTGGGGCTCCTGAAGCCAACTCCAGTGTCTCTTTAAAGTAATATTTGGGCTCCTGCTGCTGCTGCTGCCAACTCCAGGGTGTGATTCATCCAATTTTTGGGCTCCTGAAGCCAACCCCAGTGTCTCTTTAAAGTAATATTTGGGCTCCTGCTGCTGCTGCTGCCAACTCCAGGGTGTGATTCATCCAATTTTTGGGCTACTGAAGCCAACCCCAGTGTCTCTGTACAGTAATGTTTGGGCTGCTGCTGCTGCCAACTCCAGGGTGGGATTCATCCAATTTTTGGGCTCCTGAAGCCAACCCCAGGGTCTCTTTAAAGTAATATTTGGGCTCCTGCTGCTGCTGCTGCCAACTCCAGGGTGTGATTCATCCAATTTTTGGGCTACTGAAGCCAACCCCAGTGTCTCTTTAAAGTAATGTTTGGGCTCCTGCTGCTGCTGCCAACTCCAGGGTGTGATTCATCCAATTTTTGGGCTCCTGAAGCCAACCCCAGGGTCTCTTTAAAGTAATATTTGGGCTCCTGCTGCTGCTGCTGCCAACTCCAGGGTGTGATTCATCCAATTTTTGGGCTCCTGAAGCCAACCCCAGTGTCTCTTTAAAGTAATATTTGGGCTCCTGCTGCTGCTGCTGCCAACTCCAGGGTTTGATTCATCCAATTTTTGGGCTCCTGAAGCCAACCCCAGGGTCTCTTTAAAGTAATGTTTGGGCTGCTGCTGCTGCCAACTCCAGGGTGTGATTCATTCAATTTTTGGGCTACTGAAGCCAACCCCAGTGTCTCTTTAAAGTAATGTTTGGGCTCCTGCTGCTGCTGCCAACTCCAGGGTGTGATTCATCCAATTTTTTGGGCTCCTGAAGCCAACCCCAGGGTCTCTTTAAAGTAATATTTGGGCTCCTGCTGCTGCTGATGCCAACTTCAGGGTGTGATTCATCCAATTTTTGGGCTCCTGAAGCCAACTCCAGTGTCTCTTTAAAGTAATATTTGGGCTCCTGCTGCTGCTGCTGCCAACTCCAGGGTGTGATTCATCCAATTTTTGGGCTCCTGAAGCCAACTCCAGTGTCTCTTTAAAGTAATGTTTTGGCTCCTGCTGCTGCCAACTCCAGGGTGTGATTCATCCAATTTTTGGGCTCCTGAAGCCAACCCCAGGGTCTCTTTAAAGTAATATTTGGGCTCCTGCTGCTGCTGCTGCCAACTCCTGCCAACTCCAGGGTGTGATTCATCCAATTTTTGGGCTCCTGAAGCCAACCCCAGGGTCTCTTTAAAGTAATATTTGGGCTCCTGCTGCTGCTGCTGCCAACTCCAGGGTGTGATTCATCCAATTTTTGGGCTACTGAAGCCAACCCCAGTGTCTCTTTAAAGTAATGTTCGGGCTCCTGCTGCTGCTGCCAACTCCAGGGTGTGATTCATCCAATTTTTGGGCTCCTGAAGCCAACCCCAGGGTCTCTTTAAAGTAATATTTGGGCTCCTGCTGCTGCTGCTGCCAACTCCAGGGTGTGAATCATCCAATTTTTGGGCTCCTGAAGCCAACCCCAGGGTCTCTTTAAAGTAATGTTTGGGCTCCTGCTGTGCTGTCAACTCCAGGGTGTGATTCATCCAATTTTTGGGCTCCTGAAGCCAACCCCAGGGTCTCTTTAAAGTAATATTTGGGCTCCTGCTGCTGCCAACTCCAGGGTGTGATTCATCCAATTTTTGGGCTCCTGAAGCCAACTCCAGTGTCTCTTTAAAGTAATATTTGGGCTCCTGCTGCTGCTGCTGCCAACTCCAGGGTGTGATTCATCCAATTTTTGGGCTCCTGAAGCCAACTCCAGTGTCTCTTTAAAGTTATGTTTTGGCTCCTGCTGCTGCTGCTGCCAACTCCAGGGTGTGATTCATCCAATTTTTGGGCTCCTGAAGCCAACCCCAGGGTCTCTTTAAAGTAATGTTTTGGCTCCTGCTGCTGCTGCTGCTGCCAACTCCTGCCAACTCCAGGGTGTGATTCATCCAATTTTTGGGCTCCTGAAGCCAACCCCATGGTCTCTTTAAAGTAATATTTGGGCTCCTGCTGCTGCTGCTGCCAACTCCAGGGTGTGAATCATCCAATTTTTGGGCTCCTGAAGCCAACCCCAGTGTCTCTTTAAAGTAATGTTTGGGCTGCTGCTGCTGCTGCCAACTCCAGGGTGTGATTCATCCAATTTTTGGGCTCCTGCTGCTGCCAACTCCAGTGTCTTTTTAAAGCAATGTTTGGGCTCCTGCCCCTCATAGTGATGCCACTTCAACTCTCTGCAATTGTGCCGCTCTGCGATTCTATTAGCGATGCCTCTGATCTGCATGTGATATTTATTCAAAGTATTATTTAACTAACCCAGCACGCATCCTATGCGTGTTACAGCAAGGCAGAATGGTTTACAACCCTATTGAGGCTCTAGGAGGCTCAGAAATAGCCGTTTTTAATAGCGATTCGTCGCGAATAAATTCGGGTCGAACCGATTTTTGTCGGAAAATTCGGCGAATCAGTCGAATCGAATTTTTCAAAAGTTCGCTCATCTCTAGTGATCTACTCTATGCAAGAATTCCAGGACAGTAAGAAAGGCAGTCTAGTTGAGTGCCTCGACAATCTTTAATAAATACAGGTTCTCTGTTTTTTATAGCTTCTCCAATCATTTCTACTTTTGCAGCAAAATGGGTATTGGTTGCGAAAATACAAAGCGCAAGGGTGGAGTATCTGGACTACTTCGGCCCTCTTGCATATATACCCCTTCTGCAACCCACCTGGATTTGCTTACCTGCATCCCATTCCTCTAGTAGAATCAGGCCACTGCAATTGGCGGCCGGCAAACATGTGGTCTAGTTACTTTTCCACATTTCTAGATGCCAAAAGAGCCCCAAACCATAGGGCCACTGGCAGCTAATCACAGGGTTAGATTTTGCTGGTGAAGAGCAGTGCATGTAAGCAAAGTGTGTTTCTTGGGAGGCGGCACAGCAATCTTTCTTAATTGTTCTTTAAAGAGTGGTGTTGGTATGCTTAAAGTGCAAAGGATTGCTTTAATTTATTTGATAGGTTGAATTATGTAACTATGGTTTAACTATGTAACCTAATGGGGCATTTATATAAGTGTTTAGGGCATCTTCAGGTCTTTCCATCATAAGATCAAAAGTATATACGGGCCTCTACATACTAAGATGGAGCATTTATACATGTCTCTACATACGAAGATGGAGCACATATACAGGTCTCTACATACTAAGATGGAGTGCATATATAGGGCTCTACATATTAAGATGGAGCGCATATACAGGTCTCTTCATACTAAGATGAAGCATATACAGGTCCCTACATACAAAGATGGAGTGCATATACAGGCCTCTACATACTAAGATAGAGCACATATACAGGTCTCTACATACTTAGATGGAGCACATATACAGGTATCTACATACTAAGATAGAGCACATATACAGGTCTCTACATACTAAGATGAAGCATATATACAGGTCTCTACATACTAAGATGGAACGCATATACAGATCTCTTCATACTAAGATGGAGCGCATATACAGGTCTCTACATACAAAATGGAGTGCATATACAGGTCTCTACATACTAAGATGGAGCGCATATGCAGGTCTCTACATACTAAGATGGAGCACATATACAGGTCTCTACATACTAAGATGGAGCGCATTTACAGGTCTCTACACACTAAGATGGAGCGCATTTACAGGTCTCTACATACTAAGATGGAGCACATATACAGGTCTCTACATACTAAGATGGAGCGCATTTACAGGTCTCTACATACTAAGATGGAGCATATATACAGGTCTCTTCATATTAAGATGGAGCGCATATACAGGTCTCTACATAGTAAGATGGAGCGCATATACAGGTCTCTACATACTAAGATGGAGCGCATATACATGTCTCTACATACTAAGATGGAGTGTATATATAGGTCTCGTCATACTAAGATGGCGTGCATATACAGGTCTCTTCATACTAGGATGGAGCGTATATACAGGTCTCTACATACTAAGATGGAGTGCATATACAGGTCTCTACATACTAAGATGGAGCGCATATTCAGGTCTCTACATACTAAGACGGAGCATATATACAGGTCTCTTCATACTAAGATGAAGCTCATATACAGGTCTCTACATACTAAGATGGAGTGCATATACAGGTCTCGTCATACTAAGACGGCGTGCATATACAGGTCTCTACATACTAAGATGGAGCGTATATACAGGTCTCTACATACTAAGATGGAGCGTATATACAGGTCTCTACATACTAAGATGGAGTGCATGTACAGGTCTCTACATACTAAGATGAAAATCTTTTCCAAATTTGAATAAATCAAATCAAGTGAAATCAAAGGTATTTGTCACATACATAAGTCATACAGTGGTATGGCATGTAGTGAAAAGCAATAGAAGTGCTGGGTATCTAAAATCTAAAATATGTTATTGATATATATATATATATATATATATATATATATATATAGACTGACCAAAGTACACACTGTTATCTGTGCGCAAAATTTACATTAGCAGATAGAAGTTGCAACTGAGCAGATTTCCTGGTAGTATTGTAGTTACTATTAGGGTTAGACATTGTTACTGTCATTGAGGACTCGAACTGCCTGTGAGAAGAAATGCCTCAAAATACAATTTCATTTATTTCTGTTATTTAAATAATCTCTACTCATACTTCTTTGTAACATTTCTGCACCCCCCCCCCCTGTGGAACTGTTGCCGCCCCTAGTTAGAAGCAAGATATATATTAAGCATTTTTTGTGTTGAGTTTGAGAGTCTCTTATAACACACAGCACAGGAATTGATAAGGCACTTCAAATAACAGAGTGTTTCTCCAGAATTAACCCTTAGGCCTTTGTTATATGGCTATCTACATTTCAGCTTATATCATTATTATTACTGTAGTAATCGTTACATATGTATAGCAATAAATGGTCATCCAGTATGCATGCTCATAACAATACAATATGCGCCTCATTATGTGTAACATTATGTTTTGTTAATGAAACTGCACATCCTTGGAATATATATTTCCAACCCTTGCAGCCACTGACTTTTCATTGCAAGCGGTGTTGCAGTTGAAATTAAACTGAGTCGGTTAGCTTAATTTGATATTGAACTACTTCAAGATTGTCTCTCTTGACAGTAATTCTAGCAGCTACAGCTCAATCATGTTTCTTTTACTGAATTAACATTGATACCAAAATGTTTTCTTCATCCTTTATTAGCAATGTTATTTGGGAAAATAACATTTCAAGGTCACCATTTCAAACCCATGTTATTTTACACGTTACTTTAGTAATTGTTGTGCTTATAGTTTATGCCCTACATCTCCTAGGTCTCCTATGGCAAAAGTGACATACTATAAGCTATTTGAGAGAGCTAAGCTCCATTGAGATGTTGCTGAATAGCATGCAGATGCTGCACCCCTGAACTGCATGGGTGCACCCATCTTGCTGCACACCGGATAGGCAGTAGCGTCCTTACCCGCTATGCAACCCATGCCCTGGCAGGGCCATAGCAGGGGGATTCAGAAAGCAGAGGGGATCTGTTTTGTGGTGATGATGGCGTCTCCCTTCCGCTGCCACCTGTTGATTTTTCTCAACCTTTGCTGCCTCAGACATGGCAACGGCTCTTGCAGCTGTCTTTCATGTAATTTGCGCAAGCTACAATAAAGGCAGCTGTCTGAGCCGCTGCAAGTCTTAAACTAGAAACAAGCGGCAGGATAGGGGAGTCATCGATACAAGCAGGGTCGGCACATGGGTGGGCCACAAACGAGAGGGCCCCAGAACTCAGACAACAACGGGGCAAAGAAAAATCAGCATGTTCCAGTGCCTTTCTCTCCTGCAGGAGTCCTGGTTCCCTCCCCGGTCTCTGACGAGTCACTGCTGGGGATGGCCGAGCTATAGATAAGGGACTTGCTTCCTGCCACCTTCTCCTTGTGCAGAAAGACACGTGCAGCAGGATGCCTCTTCATCTCCGGCAGAGCCAGCAGCAAAAGTCATTGGGTTTTCACCCATAGAAGTAAGGGGTTATTCATAAAGGGATAGCGCCAGGTAGCGTCTCGTAGCGGCAGGTAGCGCCTGGTGAACGCCGGGCGCTCTAGGTAAAACCACATTTATCGAAGCGAATCTGGTGAGCGACTCTAACAGCGCCATGTAATGTCCGATGTATTATTACAGGCGGCTCAGTGTATAGCGCCGGTGCTCCAGAGCGCCAGGTATTACCTTTTGCTCAGTGTCACTCTCCTATACATTTCAATGGGCGTTCATTTGCTTGTGTTTAAACAACGGGTTTGACATTTTTAATTTTCTTTTTTTTTTTTTTTTTTTGCTCAAATCATTGTGTGACCTCTCCTGGCTGCAAACACTTTTGGAAACTTTTTTGACTTTTTATATTTTCATGCAATTTTTATGTAATTGTCATTACAGGTCTGGCAATAAAGTATTAATGTCACAATGTTACAACTATGTCATTCCATGTGTTTTCGCTTTGTTACTGGTGTATGTGTGTTCAAAGACTTTAATCACACAGCGTCTAGCGCTCTATGCTATAGCGACCAGCTTTAGAGCGCCGACACTGTGTGTGTCCTTTTTTGAAGTATGGTGTGGAGCGCTGAGAGTCGGTCGCACTGAGCTGGCGCTACCTTTCGCTCCCTGCAGCGATGTTCTGGTGTTAGAGCGCCCAACATACATCACATTCATCAATGCCGGCCAGGTTACTAGAGCGACTGAAACCCTCTTACAGCGTCTACTAGCGATCGCTCTAAGCGCCGCTATACAGATGCTCATCTGCCGATACCTGGCGTTAGTAATGAATCAGCCTCCACGCGTCTGGCAGCAGCGCAGTGCAGCATGTACCTGTGAGCCTGGCTTAACCCCTCATATCCTGCAGCTGTTAACATACATTTGCAGTCAGTGTTCACCAGTTTTTTACCAAGTTCAAAACAGCCTGGGGACATGTGTTTAACACTGACTGAAAATCAAGTCCATCCACTCTTATGAGGTAATTCCTGGGTGGTGGCCCCAGTAAGGCTGCATGGCCATGGCATCCCAAATACTAATCAGGACCATTATGAAATGGTCTTTAAGGCATAACAAAATCCGGGATTTTGACTATTCCAGATTTTGTTCCATGCTAGGGGCATCCTGAATTAGGATGTGTGAAACCTCCTAGATTGCCCATTACAACTCACCTCTTTCTGGTCCAAAGGCATATGCTTGTCCAGTCAGATTCTAATAGGCTTCAATGTGGAGTAATAGCATCCCCAGCCGCATTCCCCCATTCAGATAACCTGTGGCAGGCGCACACACGCAGCCCGAAGATGCAGGGTATATGCCACTCTTGCTCCCCATTGTAAACACTCAGATGAGAGCGGGCACTTGCGCCGTTGGACTGGGGAAGGGTAAGGAAATACCAGCGACCTGTGGGGTTTACACAGTGGAGCATCCCAATTCTGGCCTGGAATCTTATAGATTCCTGAAGGCTGTGGATTTTGGACCACTTTAATGACATAGGCACACTTCATCCCAGGTAGAAACTATATTTTCATCAATACATTTTATCTCCTAACATTCTATGTGAAAACAGATAACATCTCTCTAGCTCGATGTGCTGATCATAAAAAATTGCCAACTCAGCTGTACTGTGTCTGTGAGCTAGCAGAGATGCGCACCCCCCCCCCACTCATGCTCATGTGTAAGCAGGGATCTCAGGTATGTAGCACACTGGACACTCCCCTGCCTATTCCACAACATCTATATGGTATAAAACATACACTGATTGTCAGAGAAGTTAGGTTAGGAGAGCAATTTACTAAACTTTTTTTTAACTGGTGGCCCACTTTAAAAATTAGTACTGTTGATGTTCACAGCTCGGTTAAAGTTACATTTGCCTTGCACATTACTTATTCATCTTGGTTCATTCACAAAATATCAGCAAAATCAGTAATCTTGGAGGGCCTTCCCTTAATGCATAAAGTTCACTTTTGGTTTAAAGTTAAACCGGACCTTAACCCTGAATAAGAGCTTATATTGTATGTTTCCCCCACCCTGTACATACACATTGCCCACATCAAAAATCATCCTACCTGCATCTATTACATTTTTCTAGTCTTTTAGCATCCAAGACGGCGTCTCATGAAGTCTCAGGCTGCCTGCAGACAGGAAGTGTCTTCTGATTGTGCTGCTCTGCATTCTAGGATTGCTGCCCTTTTGCTGACCCCGGCTCTGCTCTGTCAGTGCAAAGCATAGTTATAACCCGCCCCCTTCACTTTTCCGCCGTATATGATGCTTCTGAGACAAGATGGCGGTGCCCGTATCCTTGTGTCCTGAACAGAGTTGAAGCCCAGCAGAGAAAAGAATAATAAAAGACTAAAAACTTAAAATATATGGAGTTTAGGTGCTGGGGAATAGTTTAGTCTTATCATTAAATGATGCTGAAGGTCCGGTTTAAATTTGCCTTGCACATTAATTATGAAGCTTGGTTCGATTAGGACCAAATATCAGCAAAATAAGGAATCTTGAAGGACTTTCTCCTGATGCAATGGGGACATCCATGTAGCGGCCACAGACAAGCAGGAATAAATTCACTGTTGGAGATGGCAGGAATCCTATTGGAGTGAGAAAAAAATTCCTAGTGAGAAAAAAATGATAATTTTTTTTTTCTTTAGTGTAATTTAGCACCATTTTTAGCCGTGCAAATGTTTGAATAATTTGCACAACAACAAATGGTTCTCGATTTCACTAATATAATACATAAAAATGTTTTCACTCACGAGAATTCTCACAGTACCTTTTTACTCCCTCTTTAGTCACCTCTTGCCTGTTGTCTTTTTATAGTAAGAGTCAGGGCCGGGTTATGAGGAGGGTTCAAGGGGCGCGCCCTGGGGCCTCCACCACTTGACCTCCAAAGGGGGCCTTCACCAACCTTTGAGGTATGGTCTGGTCCAGGAGGCTTTTCAGTCTTTGGTCTGATGGGCCACAGGGCCAGCATCTAAGCAATCATCAGCACCTGGCACAAGGGGCTTGATCTGACGCTCCAGTAAGTAGGCAACCACCAATCAGTTGCTTGGCTGGACTATTTTTTCATAGGAAAAAAAATACTGTATCTGGGGCTTCCACCAGAATTTGTGCCCAGGGTCCTCCACCACCTTTGATCCGGCCCTGGGAAGAGTAGCGTTTGAGCTTAGCCTGTTTGTATAAAAAAAAAACAAGCTTTAATGTAAATGTTCTGACCATTTATAAAGAATATCTGTGGAAAGACAGGAAGGGATTTTTAATGTTTGTTAGCATATGGTAGAGGTCAGTTTTGTTCTGCTTATCCACAAAAATTAATATAACCGGAAACAATAGAAAATGAAGTCATAAAATGACTTGACTCCATAATTCACATCTGGCATCTTGATCACATTGATAGCGTAGCTGCTTACTGGAAATTTCTGGCCTGTACAAGCAGTTATAATTACTGTTCAGAGTACAGCTAATAGCTGTTAATGAGTTAATGTACCAAATGTCTCTTGTACCTGTTCCAAGGTCAAGATTGACAGCTGTCTGTTGTCAGTTGGTCATGAATCTAAGATGATAGAAAGACGTAACCCTGCTCTATCTTGTACAGCTTTTTACAGCATTCAAATGGGACTAAAACTTAATAGTTTTCCTTTTCTAAATTCAAGTATACTATAAAGACATCTGTAAGGCAACTGGAGTGCTGATACTGTATATAATAATGAATAAAACAGACCAAAAAGGCATAGGGTGTATACTAATTATCTTAGCTCTGCAAAAAGGAAGCGCTGCTACATTTTCTGCCGCTGTACATTGTGCGTTGTATCAGTGCCAGGCAGCATCACAGCTGGGATGCTGAGAAAGGAAGCCTCCTGGGGTGCTCCAAGATGGCTATGGCAAGGAGTGGATGCAGGAGCAAATGTAAGTGCTGGCAACAAATTGTTATCATGCATGCAGATAGGGGCAAGTGAGTTCGTAATGTCCAAAAGTGCACATGTTTTTTTAGCGTTAAAAGAAGAGCAATATATAGTCTGTAAGACTCTTGGGGGGTTGTCTACCTTATTATGGGGCATTTATAGGATGCCCCATTGTGTGAAACACCTGGATGGCCCAATCCACTCACCTCTTCCACAAGACCACCCTGCGTCTCTCTGTCTTATCCCCAGCAAACCACCAGCTAGATGCACACCTGCACCAGGCATATGGCCAGCACTGGCACCCAGGGCCGGCGTTAGCACCCGGCAAACTCAGTCAGCTGCCGAGGGGCCACTGGCAGCTGTCACAAATCTGTGAAAAAAAACAAAACTTTTACTTACCTGCAGCTGCGATGCCTTGTATTTCGCCCTCTTCTCGCCACACCTGGCGGGGCATCCGATGGCCCCCCCCCCCCCGGGCTCTTCCGTGGTGAGGAGAGGGCAAAATACCTCCTCTCCAGCGCTTCCGCAATCGCCTGGCCGCTAGCCCCGCCTTTTGTGGCCGGGGGGATGACATATTCTATTACATCATCTCGCACCCGCCCCAGGAGGCACAGTAGCACCGGGGCGAGCGGAGGTGAGAGGATCGGTGACGGCTGCCAGGTGATCACCATGCAGCTGTCATTGGAGCGCCGCGGGACCGGTTCGCCGAGGGACAGCGGTGGTGAGTAAAAAAAAATTAATAAATGTCATTTTTTTTCTCTGTGTCAGTGTGTTTTCTTTTTTACTGTTAACCCTTTGTGAACTGGTAAGGGATCAATTAGATCCCTATACCAGTTCACAAGGCTTAGGGGCTGGCAAGTCACCTGCATCTAGTGGGTGACTTGCCATTAACCCCGAGCCCCCCCATTACCTGCCTCCCTAGAGCCCAGGGGGGGGCAGAAGAGCTCGGACCCATGGAAGCCATGTGGGCCTGTAACCGGCAGGGCAGGGGGCCACCAAAGCTGGACCCTGCGCCCTGTTCCTACAAGCCCCCATAGCTGGTTCTGGGCTGGTTATGCTGGGTAGGGAGGGGTCCCATGTCATTTTCTTTTGGAGTTTTAACCCTTAAAACTCCCGAAAAATGGGGTCCCCCCCCCCAAAGAAAAAAATTTAACCCCTTATGTTCTGTAAGCCAGAAGGTGTAAAAGGATTCCAGCAGCAGCAGGAGTACAGAAGCCAAAGTGATTGGTGAGGTACAGAGTGCGAGATAGATGGGAGGTAAGTATTAAAAAAATAAAATAAATTTTTCTGTGTGTTTTTTTTTTTTTTTTTTTTTTTACATTCAACCCTTTATGAACTGGTAAGGGGTCCAGGAGACCCCTATACCAGTTCACAAGGCTTAGGGTCTGGCAAGTGCAGGTTTGTAGTCTGCAGGGCTACAAACCCGCCTATGGGGTGCAAGGGCCAGCACAGAGGCTGTTCCTTGCACCCTGTTCTATGCCATGGAATTTATAGACCCCCTGACCCACAACTCGCCCTCGCAAAGGGGCCTACTGAGACAATGCCACCCGAGGGCCCACATAAACCTGGGGCCGGCCCTGCTGGCACCCCACAGCTAGAGGTAGGGTTGCAGTCAGCCTGCACTTGTTCCATTCAGATTCTTTGGCCACCCTGATGTCAGTGCGGCAAAGTTGATTTAAATGTAATAAGCACTGAGCAGCTCGTGCATGCGCTGTGGGAATGAGGAACAGGTCAGTTTTGTCTGATCCCAGGTGATACACCCAGCAGAGGATCCCCATTTGGGAGCATTTTACATCACTATACGGTTCATAAACATTGTCGTTCTACATCCTGTATTTTGGATGCCCCGGGGGGGGGGGGGGGGGAATCGATCGGATAGATTCCCTGGCTCATGCGTTTTGGTCTATTTTAAGGGCTGTGGCTTCTTTGTATGCTTTGGAGGAATAAATATCCACATAATTTTATAATACTTTTGGCTGCTGCTGCTCAGCCCGACCGTCAGTCACATCTGCCTGCATGAGAGGTCGCCACCCCCTTCCATCTGTCACAGTGATGCTGGCATGCCCCCTCTATACACTGCAATGCAACACTAATAAACAGCATAAAATCATAATACAATAGATCTTTTCAATATTACAAAAATGTTTATTTGAAATAATTACCGTGGAAATGACATCTTCAGTGTGGGTACCTTCAGGAAATATTCTGGGAATTTTAAATTCTATTTGAAGTGGATGACTGATAATGTGGATAGAACAGAAGTACACTGATTGCTAATTAGGCTTTTCTTTTTTGGCTGCTGGAAATTATACATAATATTGATATGAATGAGAATATGCATGACAAGACTTGTAGAACAATACAGATAAGTGATTTATAGAAAACGCACACTGCTCTTAGTCTTCCCATGATAATAGGAACATCTAGATGAATACAAGTGTCACATAATGAAAGCAGGAAGATAAAGGCATGCATTGTTCTTTACTAGTCACAATATTGGCACAATCTATTTTATAACTCTAGGCTCGCTGTACAAATAGAAAGCTTGTGTAATAATATAGGTACTGACAACAGTATGACACCAGCAAGAGAAATAATATATAAAAAAGTCAGATATTAGACCAGTGCAGTTTATAGGCTAAATAGCTGTCAGGGCACATACAGCTGGTGGCCGGTGTCGTTTTAACTTCCTGGGGTTCCTGAATTTCTTATTTACAGAATGATAACATGTATATTGGATGAATGATGTCACTTTATAGATATATTGATTTGCAAATGCTAAACTGTTAGGGCCATGTCAGTTAATATTCATGCAGGCTGGTTAGTCACTCCTTTGTGGGTGGAGTTACCTACATTAAATACATAAAAAGTTAGAATGTTACAGTCAGACTCAGCACACAAGGGTGGCCCCTGTCCTCTCACACACACACCAGCACATCTGTGCCCCCAACACACTTACAACCAATCACACCCTCCCATACCTGAACATGCCCAACACACCCAGAGATGCTCACCCCAACACACCCACCCAAATGTGCATGCGTGTATCACCAGATGCACATACACACACCCACAGATGCTCACCCCAACACACCCACCCAAATGTGCATGCGTGTATCACCAGATGCATATACACACACCCACAGATGCTCACCCCAACACACCCACCCAAATGTGCATGCGTGTATCACCAGATGCACATACACACACCCACAGATGCTCACCCCAACACACCCACCCAAATGTGCATGCGTGTATCACCCAGATGTACACGCACACCGCTCCAAATGTGCAAGCACATACCCCCAGATGTGAATGTGCACAATAAACCCAGATGTGCATGCACACAACTCTCGTTGCACATATGCACATAGTTATCTGTGAACATTTGGGAATTTACTGTTAATTTCATATAAATCACTGTGCTAGCAATTAAACCTGTTATCATTTCACATACATCTCACTGTGTGTGTTGGTTGAATTTCTCACCTTGTATAGTATGGGCAAGGCATTTTAGGTAAAAAAAAACATATGGCTCAAATCAATTCCCAATCACACAAGTATACAGATAGATAAACAAGGTGGTGATTGTAGCTTTGAATGTGAGATTTCAAATACAGTATAGCCCGGTAGATATTTATATTGATTCTCTGGCATCATAACATAGGTGTCATATTGTGGATCAGCCTTTTTCCACACACAGTATCATAGTATTTTGTATAATCTGTTTTTATTGAAACATACCAGCAGAAACAATACATAGGGAACAGTCCCTGGTTCGGTACAGTGTAAGATCCTTGACCCGATAATCCAGAGAGCATTTTAACAGAAAAGGGTTCAAAACAAAAACCATAGGAGTCATATCATCTATCATAGTATTTTGGGCTTTATTGCACATTAAATAGTTTGGCGCAGTGTTATTTAGTAACATTGCACAAGCAGGAACATTATAATATTTGGGATTTTTTGGTATTGTCAGTGCCTACAAGTTAGGGATGCTCCTATACCAAACATAAATACACTAATAAAAAAAACATGGGGTAAGTATACTAATGTATTGGGTTACCAACCGAGAATGGCACTTAGAAACATGTGCTCCCATATTTTTAAACAATCAATACAGAGCCATATTCATCATTAAAACATTTTACATATTTATTTTATTACAGATAGAGATACCATACAAAGATGTAATTTGAGGAGCACACTACTCTCTCAATTCACATCTTTGTATGGTAACGTTGGAACTACACTGTATAAACTTTTTAACTATCCCTGTCTTGTCTCAGGAGGACCAAGGAATGCTGTCTGAGGTCAAGAGGGCGATCGCTGTGATGTCCAACAGGAAGGCCTCGGCCCCTGATGGACTAGCTGCCGAGTGGTACAAACAGTACAGTGACTGTGCCACCCAGCGACTGCTAGAGGTCTTCCTGGGGCCATTGATCGTGGTTTCCTTCTTGACTCTTTCTCACAAGCCACTTTTGTTCTAATCTATAAGGTGGGGAAACCCCCAGATTCCTGTGCCTCCTATAGGCCGATATCCCTTATAAACCAGGATACTAAGATCTGAGCAAAAATTCTGGCTATCCATCTTAATGCAGTTATTCTTCCCCTAATAGGCCCAGACCAATTTGAAGTAAGGATATATATATATATATATATATATATATATATAGTTAGTTAAAGGGAGTTAAAAGAAACCTCTTACCTTAGCCAGGATATAAGGGAACTCACCTCTTCTTCCGCTCTGTGTGCACAGCCCCATCCACCCATTCATGGGTAAGCGGTCCGTGGCTCTGTGCACCAATGTCATTGATGAATCACCACTCGAATCGTCTGCTTCCTGTAATTGAGGGTGATTCTGGACGCCTGTTATAGGGAACTGGAGTTCTTATCACTCATGTTACAGGGTGATTTGCTTAATTCTGCCATGTCCAGTTATTAAGTTCTTGGGGGGTATTTTAGCACATCATTTGGGTCACAATATTTTGTTGGGGATTTTTCTTCTTCAAACCTTAAGTTCTTTTTATGGTCAGGTGTGCCTTATAGAGCAAAAAATACTGCAGGTCATGGATTATCCCGATTAGATATACATTGATGCTAGGAAGGGTAAGGTCTTAATTGTTACAATGCTCCTACTAAAACTATTACTAATAATAATAATAATAATAATAATAATAATAATAAAAAGTATGATATAAAACATGTTTTCATATGATTATATACTAATTGTTTGGATAACACAATAATCTAGTTTCTAGTAGAACATCTGATAAGTTTGAAAAATGTTATTAAATTCATTTGGTGAGACGCAGTAAAAAGATAGGCTCACTGCAAACTCACCTGAGGCTATGTTTCATACTAGCTGCTTGCATTAAACAAATGGATAATCTACTCTTTGTAAGCCCAGGGCAATGTTCTTTGTTCTACCAAAGCCGAGAAATACCAGTATATTGTGCAGAAATTCAGGTCATGAATGAAGTGATCCAGCATAAATGCAATCATATTATTGACAGCAGGATGGTTTTACTCTGCACAGGAACAACAGACATTGCCTTCCCATAAAGGAAAATATATACCCACGTGGCTTGTCTGTGAAAGAAACGCCTGCTGCTGAATTCTAGATTAAGTCAAGATATTTTATTTACAGTGAGTTGTGATTAAAATTCATGGACAAATATTGCATTGTATGACTTGAATATATGAAATATAAATTATATTCCAGAGATAAATGTGTTTTACCAACATCTTCACCTAAGTTACTGATAATCAGACCCTTTAAATACTGTATGCCTACGGTATGTCTAAGCCCAACAAAACCATTTTAAAGTGGACCAACACCCAGGATTTTGACTATCCTGGGTCTTGGTCCACTTCGGTGGGGCACCCCCGATCGGGGTGCCCCGCTGTGTGAAACCCCCCCGATCACCCTAAAAACTCACCTCTCCCCGCTCCCAGCGGCGACGGACAAGCGATTTGACAGCCGCTTGTTCGTGGCTCCTCCGCCGCCGCCTCCCGCGCGTCCCTCTTGACGCGAGGGAGGCGGCGGCGGCCGGCCGCCGCTGAAACTAAGGTAGGGGGTTTGGGGGTTTTGGGGGGGTTTCACCCCGCGGGACATCCCGATCTCGGATGTCCTGCGGGGAGGGAGGTGATCGGCCCGGGAATCTTATAGATTCCCGGGCCGATCACCCGAGGGTGATGGTCCACTTTAAGCTCTAAATTAGCTCTATGTGGAGGCTGATTCACTACTAGTGCCACGTTTTGCCAGATGAGCGTCTGTATAGCGATGCTTAGAGCGACTGCTAGTAGATGCTGTAAGCGGGAATTGGGCGCTGTAACTTAGGCCCTTATTTATGAAGGAATAGCGACAGGTAGCGACTGGTGAGCGGCCGGTAATGACGGGCCCCGCCACGAGAACGCCGGCTCCCCACCACAATCACACATTTATCAAGCCAATCCTGCTTAGCGACTGAGATAGCGCCAGATAGCCACTCATTCATCATTATTCCAGCCTCAGCCCACAGAGCCAGCGTCCGACTTTGAACAGCGACAGGTATGACCTCTCGCTACCTGGCGCTCTCCATTGCATTTCAATGGAACAATCTTTAAATATTAATAATTAATTGTTATGTTTTTTTTTTATGTGAAAAATTCTGTGACCACTTCTGCCATTTTAGATAATTTAAAAAAAAAAAAAGGGAAAAAAAAAAAAAAAAAAAATTGATATTACAGGTCTGATATTAATGTATTCATATTACTAAATTATTTAAAAAACTTGTTTGTTTGGGGGTTAAAAAACTACTTTGAACTCATCGCCGCCAGCGCTCTGGGGTTTAAACATGCATTTCACAGCGCGAGAATTTTTTGAGCGTGATTTTTTGATGAATATGGTGGGAGCCGGTCGCTAGGGCCAGTCGCTATCATGCGCTCCCATACAGCGCGGAACCTGTCAAATAGCGACTCCTCACCCAATATTCAACATTACGGCAAACCGACTGAGTCGCTATCAACTACCGAACAACGGCCAAGCACAGCGACTACTAGCGGGTGCTCTGAAAATGCTGCTACAGTCGCTCAACTGTCGCTATCTGCCGCTATTAATGAATCGGCCTCTTAGCGTTGCGGTCGCTGTAGTAACCTGGCCGTAATTGATGAATATGATGTGTATGTAACAACAGTATAACGCTGCAGCGAGCGAGATGTGTCTTGCATTCAGCGCTCCACACCATACTATAAAACGACACACACACAGCGCCAGCGCTCTAAATCTGGTCGCTGTTGCTTAGAGCGCCAGATGCTGTGTGATTAAAGTCTGTTTTTGAACACACCTGTAACAAAGCGAAAACACATGAAATGACATTGTCAGTGGACCTGACATTCACCTGACAATCATCTGGCACTACATGGCACTATTGTTTCTTAAATAAAGTCCATGTAGTCTTCCTTTATATTTTTTTTAAGAATGGGTATTCTAAAAAGATAAATATTATTATACATATAACAGATATATATAATAGAATGGCATTGTTGAAATAAGTCAGTTGTGCAGTTTTGTCCCCCCTCAGTATTCCCCAATTAATTGTGCGCAGTAATTTTGAAAAAATGAACGCACTTAGGAACCACCACAACTTGGTCATAAAGCACACAGTGCATGAAAATCACCAAAGCTCTGATGACTCCTGAGCTCCAAACCAGCTATTACAGTAGACCAAAACCCACCCAGGGCAGGCATACTCACCCCCCCCAGGGAATCCAGATTTGGGATGCCCCGCTGTGTAAAACCCTTGAGGTCCCACGGAAGTTCACCTTTTTTCCCAGTCCAATGGCACATGCACGAACAGCGGTCGCATTCCCGCTATTGCTTTAGCAGGGTGTGTGCCCATGCCAGGCATTCGTGAATGGATAGCGCAGGCACGCTCCCTGTTAGAGGGTAGCAAGGGATGCAGCCGCCAGCATGCTTGGATCCACTTGCCTTTTACAAGCACTTGAATGAAGGAGTGGGAGCGGATCCGAGTGTGCTGACTGGATGAGAGGCTGCACATGCGCCATAGGACCGGGGAAGAGTCAGTGAAATTCGGTCATCTGGGGATTCACACAGCGGGGCATCCGCGATCAGGGTGCCCCGGGGGCAAGGACCAAAACCCAGCATAGTCAAAATCCTGGATTTTAGTCAGCACAAAACTTCACCAGGAGCTGCATTGCCTACCACACCATAATTCGTAATGTACCCTATGAAGGGGGTTATTTACTAACTTGGAAGCTAGGCTTACAAGCATTTGTCTGTCTCATATATTTGGAAATCTAGCCACTAGTATTGTACATACTTTTTCCAATTTTCAGTTACTGTACTGTACTACTGTGAAAGTTCCAAATAAACCTGTGAATATTTGTCTGCATCTTGCTGCCTCTCACAGAGCGGTGTTCTCAATGACACATTTTGCATGTTTTTTTTTTTTTTTAATCAGTAAAATATGTTTTGAGTCGTGTAGTTATGCTGCTTTGTAGCATCAGGTTAACCTTAGTTCACTTAGAACTTCTTTCCAGCAGGCATGCTCTTATCCTGACTGAGGTCAGCACAATCTGCAACTCACTTGTGTCAAATTTACTGAGAATAAAAGCACAAGATTTTGCCCTGTGACAAAAAAACAGCGTGTAGCACAAAACCATGAAAATGATTTCAGTTGAAATGAAAAGTTGTTACAACTTGCTAAACTTTCCTCAGTTATATGATTAGATTCTTAAAGTCAAAAGAAAGGTCAACAAGAAAATGTTATCCGTAGTAACATTTATTCATGCTCTGTTTGCCAGTGTTTCTACCTGCATGAGATGACTGTGAGCAAATGACTCGGGGAGGCCGATTTATTAATAGCGACATGTAGCGACAGTTGAGCCCGCTAGTAGTCGCTGTGCTTGGCCGTTGTTCGGTTGTTGACAGCGACTCAGTCGGTGTGCAGTAATGTTGAATACAAGGTAGGTTACGAGTCGCTATTTGACAGGTTCCGCGATGTATGGGTGCGCATGATAGCGACTGGTCAGAGCGACCGGCTCCCACCATATTCATCAAAAAATCACGCTCAAAAAATTCAAGCGCTGTGAAATGCATGTTTAAACCCCAGAGCGCTGGCGGCGATGTGTTAAAAGTAGTTTTTTAACCCCCAAACCACCATATTTTTGGAAACCAAAAAAAAAAAATATTTTAAATAATTTAGTAATAATTTAGTAATATGAATACATTAATATCAGACCTGTAATATCAATTCTGTACAATTTTTTTTTTTATTTTTATTCCCTTAAAAAAATCTAAAATGGCAGAAGTGGTCACAGAAATGTTCACATTTAAAAAAAAAAAAAACATTAATAACAATTAATTATTAATATTTAAAGATTGTTCCATTGAAATGCATTGGAGCGCACCAGGTAGCGAGAGGTCATACCTGTCGCTTTTCAAGGTCGCTCGCTGGCGCTGTGGGCTGAGGCTGGAATAATGATGAATGATTCGCTATCTGGCGCTCTGTCAGTCGCTAAGCAGGATCGGCTTGATAAATGTGTGATTGTGGTGGGGAGCCGGCGTTCTCGTGGCGGGGCCCGTCATTACCGGCCGCTCACCAGTCGCTACCTGACGCTATTCCTTCATAAATAAGGGCCTGTGTTGCATGAGCTGCCTATTATCAACTGTCATAAAACTAACACTGAATGAATAAAGAAGGTGTGTGGTAGTTTAGTTACCTCTAAGAAATAAAATCGTAACACAAATTAGTGATAAGAATAAAATACAGTTTAGCTAAATGTACTACTAAGTTAAAGTAGACCAAAAGTCAAAAAAGCAAGTTCAGTAAATTGCACCCCTAAAGTCAGGTATTGCCAGATGAGTGTCTGTACAGCAGAACTTATAGCGACCGCTAGTAGATGCTAGTAGATGGTGCTCCACACCATATTTAACAAAATAATAGACATACACAGCATAGGCGCTCTGGATCTGGTCGCTATAGCATAGAGCGCCAGTTGCTGTGGGATTAAAGACTGTTTTGAACACATATACACCAGTAACAAAACGAAAACACATGGAATCACATTGTTTTATCACTGGGACAATAACACTTTAGTGCCAGACTTGTAATGACAATACTGCATAAAAATATAAAATGTTCAAAAAAATGTATAAAAGTGTTTGTTTGCAGCCAGGAGAGGTCACACAATGATTTGAGCAAAAAAAAAATGTAAATTGCCAAACACACTATTTATACACTAATGAAGCCCCACTGAAATGTATGGGAGAGCGACACTGAGCGAAAGGTAATAATACATGGTGCTCTTGAACTATACACTGAGCCGCCTAGATTAATACATGTGACGCTACATGGCGCTGTTAGAGGCGCTCACCATATTTGCTTTCTTAAATGTGGTTTTGCGTACAGCGCCCGACGTTCACCAGGCGCTACCTGTCGCTATGAGGCACTACTTGGTGCTATCCTTTGTTAGATAACCCCCATAAACTATTTTAGAGGGCTTAACTCCATGCAGATATTATGGATTAGCAGGCAGATTCTATGCTGCATAACTGCATGAGAGCGACCATCTTGCCAAATACATGAGGTCCAGCATATATAAAAACCCAATCCCAGAGACAAAATTGCCTCACATAGTGCAATCCTCCTTTATTTCTAGTAGAAATCCATCAACTGTGATGACTCATTGCTCTGTTGCACAGCTGAAAGAATTGTATCACTTTAGAAGATACATATTGTTTACAGTGACTGAATTGGAGTGCGGTAAATCCAGAACAGTGATAAAGATACATTGTTTCAGATTTCCCTTCACACAAACAATGTCTCTAGCAGCTGCTTTGTCAGTGTGGGTGTTTATATAACATAATACACAGGCAGCCCGTGTTTCTGAGTCATTTATAACTGTTATGTGTGAGCAGCTGCTGGCACAGCTTTCCCCTCATGCTTATGTGTGTGACAAGATGGCTGCTCCCATGCACTTCTGCAGCAAAGAATCGGCCTGTTATTCCAGAACATCTCCATGGTGTTAAGCCCTATCAAATAGTTTTTACCAAAGGGAGCTTTAGGGGAGCAATTTACTAAACTTTCTTTTTTTTTACTTTAGGTCCACTTTAAAACATTCTTCTTAGTTTACAGCAATCTGATAAGATATCTAAATGTACTTTAAATGGAAATATCATGCTTTCCATATTTCAAAAAGTAATGTACTTTTTTTTTCTAATGTACTTGTTTTTTTTTTTTTTTTTAATGGAAGGAAGAGGAATAAGGAAGTGACAGGCTCTGTCTACCAAACCTGATACAACAAAACCGTATTATTTGCTTTATTTTAGTAGAAGAAACACACATTAACCACTATGGGGCTGATTCAGCAGTGTAAGAATTTTTTTTTTCTCTCACTTTTTTTTAAGAAACTTTTTTTTAGAGAAAAAAATAAATTCTCTTGGTGGTGAATCAGCCCTTATAATTTAAAATAGTATCTCAAACTATAAAAACTTGGCTTAAAGTGGACCAAAACCCAGCTCAATCTGCCCTGGAATCTATAAGATTCCCGGGCCGATCGATTCCCCCCCTGGGGCATCCAAAATCGAGATGCCCCGATGTGTGAAAACCCCCAGGTTGCCCCATTCACTTACCTTGTTTTCCCAGTCCCGAGGCACGTCTATGACCCGCGGCCGCATCCGACTATACCTCTAGCAGGGTGCGTGCCCACATCAGGCATTTGTGTATGGCCGACGCGGGCACGCTCCCTGTTAGAGGGAAGTGGAGGATGAGCTGCTGCTCTTAGACGCGCCATGGGACCTGGAAGAGGTAAGCTGGTCTCAGCGCCCTGGGCGGCTTTCACACAGTGAGGCACCCCCTATCGGGGAAAGGACCAAAACCGAGGGTAGTCAAAATCCTGGGTTTTGGTCCACTTTAAGGCCACTTTAAAATACATCAAAAAGGTTCAACGTTACAAGTTCCAAAAGACAAAAAAAGATGGCATCCCTCTTTAGAGGTAATATATGGTCGGGCAAGGAGACTTGCTGGCACCATACCTGTAACAGAAATAAACTCCCTCATATTCCCTCTACATATTGCAAGCATAGGCATGGGTCGGCTTGGAGACATTGAGCTTCTCCCATAAGGCCTCCTCTTTCCACTCCTGCCTTTTTTAGCTTAGCTACTTAGTAAAGATCACGTTTTAGGAAAATTTCCACTCATATTCATGCACCCCTAAAAGCAACTTCAGGATGCGGGAAACACACAAAAAAGACTCTCTTTCAGGGTGAAGGTCCGCTTTGAATAGAGACCCAGTGTTAACTCTTTCCTGCCAGACCCTATTGTACTAATTTTAATTAAATTAGTTACAATTAACCTTCTAAACCATGAAAAGCCAATACAAATGGCTTTTAACTTGATGCCAAATAATCACTAATTGGAAGTTGAAGGTGCAACAATGGAGGGACCCCCTAGGCCCTGATGTTGTCGCTACTTCTGCAACCCATGCAGTTTCACGAGAGAAGTAGCTAGGCTTTCTGGCACCTGGGGCAAAGATTCAAACTGGTGCCTCCACCTCAGGCCCCCCTTTGGTGCCCCCCTGACCTGCTGTGCCTGGGACAAATGTCCCCCCCACTCCCCCCTAGCTACGCCCCTGAGTTACACCCATGGGTCTACCTTACGTCTTCTGGCTAAAGTATTCTGAGCCTTTCCTTCTTTTTTTCTGTTATGCCAATAACATTTACTATCTGTCTGGTGATTTTACTATTTCAACTTTCAACAACAGAAAGATTCCCTTAAATTGTATTTTATTAAGCCTGCGCAGAAAAACGATGCAGCACTTAATGAGTGTACATTAAAGGTCCATCAACCAGATCATGTTAAATCTAAATCTGTCCAAGGTCGCCCTCGTTCTTGTCAGGCAGATGGGCATAGATCAGATCAGCTCACCTCTAGCTCCACTCGCATGGCAGCACATATCAACACTTGCTGTGCCGGCAATAATTAGCAAAACTTACCTTATGCACCTCAATTGCTTCTAACAAGAATTGGAAGCTAAAATGTCCTGCATTTAAACCTTCAGAAAAAAAGGATGGGAGAATAAAATATTAGTAAAATAATAAGCATGTCCAGCAATTGCTGTGGAACAAGACACTGACGCAATTTAGTTGTCAAATATTTTGCCATGACTTTTGAATCTGTCTTTTTTATTTAATCACTTTAAATAGGTAGGTAGTACTTTGTAAGTATGTAAAATGTAGACTCTAAAAGATGATAGTCAGGGTGCAATTCCACTTATTACAGAACAAATCAGAGAACCATGGTAAAAATGAATTGAAAGTGGACCAAAACCTACACTGGAGAGGGTAGACTCAAGGGCAGGCATACTCCCTACCCTGGGGGCATCCAGATTCGGGATGCCCCAGTGTGTAAAACACCCCAGGTGGCCCACAAAACTCACTTTCTCCCCGATTCAGTGGTGCATGTGTGAGTGGTTCCGCTCCCTGCTATACTAGCACCAGGATACATGCCCGCGCCAGGCATTTTTGAATGGCCTGCGCAGGCACACTGCCTGTTAGCATCAGCGCAGTCAAGCAAACTGATTGGAATGGGGGCGTGCATGTGCTGTATGACCGAGGAAAGGTGAGTTGGAGTGGGCAACTTGAGGGTTTTCACACAATGGGGCATGCTGGATTAGGGTGCTCCGGAGGCAAGAACCAAAACCCAGGATAGACAAAATTATGGGTTTTAGTCCACTTTAATTCATACATTCATTTAACGTGGACCAAAACCCACATTTTTAGCTAACATCCCCTGAATTGGTCCCCCCCCATGAAGAGCACCTTTTGCCATTTTTTTTATATATTTTAAATATATTGAAGTTGCATACTGTACCTTTTCTACTTACTGTAGAAGGGTGAAGTATCTTTGAACTACACTCAAAGTAGACTAAAGCCAAACCGGCCCAGGGGGCTTTTTATCCCCTGCCTCCCGGGATTCTGATTGATCTGTGGTATGTCCCCTAAAATGGCATAAAATTGGTATTAAAGTGGACCAACACCCAGGGGTGATCGGCCCGGAAATCTATAAGATTCCCGGGCCGATCACCTCCCACCCCGCGGGACATCCGAGATCGGGATGTCCCGCGGGGTGAAACCCCCCAGAAACCCCAAAAACATCTTACCTGATCCACCGCCGCTTCCGCCGCCGCCGCCTCCCGTGCGCCCCTCCAGACGTGCGCGCGCCCGCGCCGGCCCTCTGTGAAGGGCTGTCGGGGGCGCGCGCGCTGAGAGTGACGCGCGGGAGGCGGCGGCGGCGGAAGCGGCTTGGACGTTCCTGATCCCCGCCTGGACGTTGGCGGGGATTGGCTGCGGCGTTCACGTGGGAGCGTTGAGAGGTGAGTTTTTTGGGGTTTCTGGGGGGTTTCACACAGATCGGGGTGCCCCGCCGAAGTGGACCAAAACCCAGGATAGTCAAAATCCTGGGTGTTGGTCCACTTTAAACTCTCCCCCATGTTGCATACATTGGAATTGTGTTTACATGGGAGTTGTGATACATTTTACAAGCATTTGCCACAGTGCTTACCAATGATACTTCGATGTAATAATGCAATGCAACAAGCTAATGCTGTCATGAAAGATATTCTGCCAATGGGAACTTGCCTTAAAGCGGATCAAAACCCACAGAACTTCTGAAATACATTTGGCTAAAGCCCCTGATGATACTTCCTCCTCAGGGTGTAGAACTAGAAATAGATATTTTAGCTCTTCGAAAAGTCCTGAAACACCCTCTCTGTATGATGGCAGGGGATCAGCCACACACAACAGCTGCAATGAATGGAGGAGGCGGAGCTTTACAGCTAAAACTGGCGGCATTATCTCAGATTAGAGCGAAACAGGAGCAGTGACTATTGCCAAAACATACTTTTCGTGAAGGGAGCTATTTAGGGGATGCTAGTTAAAAATGTAGGGTTTGGTTCGCTTTAAATAAAGAGAAAACATTTAAAAAATAACTAAAAATCTGTTGATATGAAGAAATGATTTTTTTTCTTTTCTTTTTTTATCTTTGAAGGTGAATGTTAAAAAGTATTTTCCTCCTGTTAGGCTGTCACAGTGAGTGTGAACATAAAGAAATAATTAGCTCTGCGGCCTTTCATTTAAGGTGTCAGTCATTACACATCTCATTATATTATAGCTGTTACTTAGTAGGAGAACTGAGGTACAATGATGTCATTAGAGAGCCTTGCATTTTCTTTTTATCAGTATCAATGGTTATGCTCAAAGTTACTGACGTGCTTTTCAAAGACATCAGCTTCACTGTTTCCCTTTTGGAGGAGCAGCATGTTTTCTTCAAAAAGATAAAGCATGCTCGGGAAGAATAATTTACAGTTACAATAAAAAGTAAATGACCCCTTTGAAATAGGTTGCTTTGTGATTAATAAAAAGTAGTTTGATCTACACCCCAGTTACAAACACAATGTAATAAAACTAATGCACATAAAAGTGGACCAAAACCCACTGCCCGCTTGATTTGTGCGCTTACTTGTTCCTTAGACAAAGGGACATGAGCGGGAACCAAGTGCGCTGATTGGACAAGAGGCCACATATGCACAGCAGGACCAGGGTAAGGTGAGTTAGATTGGATGACCTGCGGGGTTTCACACAGCAGGCAAGATTCAAAACCCAGGATAGTCAAAATCCTGGGTTTAGGTCCACTTTAAGCACATAATTGAGCCGGGATTTATTCCTGCAAATGTGTTCATTTTATAGTTTTAATATCCCTGGAGTTCTTTAAACCAACATCCCCTGAATCGCTTCCCCCATAAAAAGTTCCTTTCGGCAGTTTTCGCTGCCCCTGCTTCACTGTGCTCCAAGCTAATGCTGCCTGATTTACCAGACACCCCATCTCCTTCCGTCATTGCCGCTGTTGTGTCAGGTGATGTAGAAGTGCATCGCGCCATCATCTGTCATCTAACATTGCTGCAGCAGAGATCTAAGAAGGGTTTCCCTCTCCCCTAAGGCATTTCCTCCCGGCACCTCAAGGAAAAGCCACAGAGCATGCACAAGATGTGGCCAGGGACTGGATTTTCACAAACTCCCATGATACAAGACAATTCACTAGATACAGGGTGGCATGCAATGACATATAGACCACAGAGAGGGACTGCACAAAATAAATCTTCAAGAACAATTCAATAGGTGAAAATATCCAGGGGCATTGGTTAAATTTACTTCACAAGTTCAGTGGATTTAAAGTGGACCAAAACCCAGGATTTTGACTATCCTGGGTTTTGGTCCTTGTCCCCGGGAGTGCCCCGCTGCATGAAACCCCGCAGATTGCCAAAGTTAGCTCAACTCTTTCCGGTTCTACAGCACATGTGCAGCCGCTCGTCCAATCAGCACACTTGGAGCTGCTGATGTCACGTCGTCTAAGCCTTCGTCTAAGGGTAGCGACTACAAACGTGCTGGCGGCTGCATCCTCCGCTTCCCTCTAACAGGGAGCGTGCATGTCCCGGCCATTCACAAATGCCTAGCGGGGGCACACCCCCTGCTAGAGGGATAGTGGGGATGCGACAGTGGCTTGCACATGCACAAGGTAAGTGTATGGGAAGACCTGGGGGTTTTCACACAGCGGGGCATCCCGATTTTGGACGCTCTGGGGGAGAGATTCGATTGGCCTGGGAATCTTTTGGATTCCCGGGCCGACCGCGGTGGGTTTTGACCCACTTTAAAGAGGATCAAAACCCAGCAGTGGCCTGTCTGGAATCTAAAAGATTCCAGGGATGGCTACTGGCGTTTTCACTGGTGTGCACCACTGTGTAAACCCTCCTCCCAGTTCGCCTTTAAAATCTCACCTGTCTAACAGCACCTGCGCAGGCTCTCATTAAATGAAAGCCGTCTGCTGTGACTACCTCATTCGGTGGGTGGCTCTTAATGTTTACAATAGGCAGTGCATCCCCAGCGTTGTGCGCATGCTTCTGTCATTCAAATAAGCTGGGGCAGGAGTGCACACAGGATCGGGGATGCGGCATATTTAATTAATTGCGAGCCGCCTGCCGAGCAATGTAGTCAGTAGGCTGCTCTCATCGGATGAGTGCCATTGGAGACTGGACAGGTGAGTTTCTATGGGCGAACAGAGGGGTTTCACACATCGGGGCATCCCGGGGCCATGGAACAAAACCAGAGAAAGTAAATGTCCCGGGATTTGTTCTACTTTAAGACCTTAGGTCGACAGGTAAATAAAGGGTTAACGCTTTTATTGCTGTTGTGATGGCTAGGGAGCAGATGGGTAAAAAATCCCTGGTTACTCTCGAAATAAGACCCTTAAGAGCTGAAGCGGCTGTGCCTGTTTTATTTTAATTTAAAGCGTGCTACTTCAACAAATACCTAGTTTACACAGGACAGAAAACAGGCCGGATAAATACATACTCATTTAAATTCCGTCAGGTACACGTCTGCCTATTGTTTGCCAATCTCTTAGTAATTAATCTGACAAATCTAGATTTTAATCAATACTGTGTGATCAGGTTGATCCAGCATTTGCTGCTGTCAGATAAGCAAGCCAGATTTGGCAAGTGGCCCAATACTAATGAAAGGGAACCTGTAGTAAGAGGAATACACGGCTGCCGTTGTTTGATGTCCCTTCAAACCTAGCGGCTGGCTGGCTGAGCTATATAACGAGTCACTGACCTGAAACAGGTGAGCAGATTAGGAACAATGATCTTGCTCATACGCTTTGCAGCTGGAAGCTTATTCCTTGCGAGTCATCCTGAAAGCACCGAATCCACGAAACCTGCATTTAAAGGTGTGCTTTTGTTTTAAAAGTTTTATGTATATCATTCTGGCAGTTATGTCCATAACATGTATAAATAAATAAGTCAATAAAACATTTTTTTTTAATAAACAACACAACAGCTGAGGCTTGCTTATTATTTTTTGGAGGGGGGTTACCTAAAAATGTGTTATCTCAAAAGAGTGGGGTAACCCACTTTTACGTCACTAGTCAGATTAATGACCCCCGCAACCACCAGACATCACATTAGAAAGGTTTCAGATCAATTCATCAATTATACTTTGAAAAACTTTATTACATATAAAGCATAAAAATTGCACTTTTCTCCACATAATACATTATACAAGTGTTCAATTATACATTTTGGCTGGTTTGGTTAGGCTTTAAAATGTTCTTACCGTGTCAGATTCCTCCAAGGCATTTCACCCAACTGGCTTCCTTAGTGAGGAATATAATCCAGCTTTAATGTAATTCCATATCATGTTATGCCTTTTGGGATTATGTGTCTTTCAAATTTCATGCCTCTCTATTATATGGAGGCTCTCTGCGGAATCAGGAAGACCAACAACCCTTGTGTATTCATCTGTTGTTCTTGCCGTATCTCTTTGTTGCCTTTTGTGACCAGTGTTCCCTCCACCATATGGCAGGTCCGCTCTCAACTCCTGAAAATTTGTTAGATTACCATTTTCATATAGGTGGTTACCGAAAGCAGACCTACATACTTATTAAAAGATATGTCCACTTTGGTGGACCTCCCATATAGACCCCATACTAGGAAGGGCCTTTCCTATAGACCCCATATTAGGAAGGACCTCCCCTACAGACCGCATACTAGGAAGGACCTCCCCTACAGACCGCATACTAGGAAGGACCTCCCCTACAGACCGCATACTAGGTAGGACCTCCCCTATAGACCCCAAACTAGGAAGGATCTCCCCTATAGATCCCATACTAGGAAGGACCTCCCCTACAGACCGCATACTAGGAAGGACCTCCCCTACAGACCGCATACTAGGAAGGATCTCCCCTACAGACCGCATACTAGGAAGGACCTCCCCTATAGACCCCATACTAGGAAGGATCTCCCATTCAGACCCCATACTAGGAAGGACCCCCCTACAGACCCCATGCAAGGAATTACCTCCCCTATAGACCCCATACTAGGAAGGATTTCCCCTATATACCCCATACTAGGAAGAACCTCCCCTATAGACCCTATACTAGGAAGGACCTCCCCAATAGACCCCATACTAGGAAAGACCTCCCCTTCAGGTCTATACTAGGAAGGACCTCCCCTACAGACCCCATACTAGGAAGGACCTCCCTTATAGACCCCAGAGTAGGAAGAACCTCCCCTATAGACCCCATACTAGGAATGACATCACTTATAGACACCATACTAGGTAGGACCTCCCCTTCAGACCCCATACTAGGAAGGATCTCCCCTATAGATCCCATACTAGGAAGGACCTCCCCTACAGACCCCATACTAGGAAGGACCTCCCCTACAGACCCCATACTAGGAAGGACCCCCCTACAGACCCCATACAAGGAATGACCTCCCCTATAGACCCCATAGTAGGAAGGATTTCCCCTATAAACTCTATACTAGGAAGAACCTCCCTACAGACCCTATACTAGGAAGGACCTCCACTTCAGGTCCATACTAGGAAGGACCTCGCCTACAGGCCCCATACTAGGAAGGATCTCCCCTATAGACCACTTACTAGGAACTTTGTTGCAGTACAAGGCTTCACATATATGGTGTCTATTGTGCTCCCCATATTTTTGCTGAAGGTCACACCAGGCCCCTGGATGTGTACAGTGGAATACGTGACCAGTCTGAAGCTCCGCTAAAGGACAATGGATGCTTTTGCCTGGGCTTGTGCTCCACACACACTCACCTCGAGGCTGAAGGTCAGGCCTGCCAAGGAGATCAGGGCCAACCTTAGGTGAAATGTTGCCCTGTGCAGGATTTCAGGATGGTGCCCCCCCCCCCCCCAACACATACTGTAAATTCACAATTAGGTAATCCAGAGAAGGGACAGAGAGAGATGGATGGTGCATGGGAAAAGAGAGAAGAATTTAAGGAAGGATAGAGAGAGTGAGAGATGAGTAAATATGTTACGGATGGAGGGAATAAAAGCTGGGAAAAAGAGATACAGGGATGGTTTCAAAAGTAGAAAGAGCGAATTTGGAAAAGAGAGAGATAGGGAATGAGGAAAAATGAAGAAAGAGAAGGTGAAAGAGGAAACTGAAATGGAAGGTGACTATAAATAGAGATGGGGGGAACATGTACACAATGGAGAAAAGGAAATATGAAAAGAGAGAGAGAATGAAGCAATGTGGAAAAAGAGGATATAGGCAAGGTGAAAAAAGAAGGAATGGAAGGAAGGTGACAAGAGAAAGAGATGAATGAAATGTGGAAAAGAGATAGAAATGTAAAAAGAGATGGGATGGAGGGGCTTGGAAAACAAAGAACACATATAGATAGAGAATGAGGATATATAGAAATGAGATGATAAAAGAGTGGGAAGGGACAGTGTGAAAGATAATCACAGATAAGAAAGACAGACAAGTAAGAGAAAGGAAAACAGAACAGAAAGAAGTGTCTCAATAGTGTCTTCTGGTGACCAACAACAGCGGCCCTGTCTGGGGTCTGTTGGGAAAGCCTACCAAAGTTGGATGAATCCTTTTATAGTAACCCATAGGAAGCATGAAAATTGTCTTTAAAGGGACTTTCCAGGCAAAATGTAAAAAAAAAAAAATGATTCAGCAACTTACCACGTCAAATCTACCCTCTCCCTTCCTGTGACAGAACCTAGAAGCAGAGACTTGGCCCATGCTTCTACCCCACTCCCCCCCCCCCGCAATTGCCCTAGCAGTAGACCACCAAACATAAGGCTCGACTGGTGGTCTATAACTCTGCCCTCTGTTTCAAAGTATGCTGATATAAACATGCTGTCTGCTATTGTACTAGAGAGCTGCCACGCCCACTGGCTGGGAATTTGAAAAATGAATGAAGACTTAAAATTCAGTTTTCCTCGCTTCGGGGGGCTCAGTGTGGGAAGCTTTAGGGCTATGTGATTATAAAGGCTAGGACAATCTTATTAATAACTACCCTTCCAGGAAGTGACAACAGCAGCCTCCTACTGACCAATTGGGTTCATAGGGCAGGCATGAATGTGGGCTGCGGCACCTGGCTGGCTTCTGATGTCAGCTTGGGAAAGCAGATGTTGACTTTAGGTCCTCTTTAAAGTGCAATGTTGACACTGCTCTACTGGTCTTGCTACTCCCACCCCCTTGGCCATCCATAATAAGGATTTCCATTCATTGTAAGATGCCACTAAAACTGGAAATCACGCTGCTTTACTCACCTCGCCCACAACCGACTGACCCCGGCATGCTCGGATCTGCTGGCCTTAACCTTCCTGGCGTTGCGATATAGTCAAATGCAATGGCAACGAAAGCGTTTCCATTGCATTTGTCTCTCACGCACGGCTCCGCCCCCATGAGCCTCTGCGGCTCACAGAGACGGAACCCGGAAGCAGAGAGGGACGCCGCAGCCCCGGCTCTCACCTGCGATCGCGGCGGAGACATCGCTGGATCGCAGGGAGAAGGTAAGGAGGCTGCGCCGCCCGCTCTTGCTCCCAGGTCGATCCCGAGCGTGACTCGGGGTCACCGCCACTTACAGCGCAAATTGACCCCGAGTCACGCTCGGGATCGCCGCCAAGGGGGTTAAATGAGGGATTAGACGATGTGATGTCAGCGGATCTGAGCGTGCTGATTGGACGAGCGGCCGCACATGCGCCATAGGACCAGGAAGAGGTGAGTTGCGCCTGGCGATCTGGGAGGTTTCAGACAGCGGGGCAAGAACCAAAACCCAGGATAGTCAAAATCCTGGGTTTTGGTCCACTTTAAGCACAGATATTCATAGACTTATTTAAGCACAGGTTACTTTATGGGGTTTGCATATATATATATATATATATATATATATATATATATTTTTTTTTTTTTATTATTATTTTTTATTTTGAGGTAGGCACAAAATAGGGCCCAGAGATTTATTTTTAATATTTTTCTGGAGGCCCCCATTTATATATTGATTCATTGAGGGGAACAAACAGTCTGGTTTTTAATGTGTGCTTTGGTTTTAAAGGTGTACTGACGCATGTTCTATTAAAGCTTATATTATCATTATTATTATTATTATTATTGTTTATTTATATAGCGCCATCATCTTCCGTAGCACTTTACAAAGTAGTAGTTACAGACAGGGGAGAAACATACGGTACATATACTATTTCAAATGCAGTTTTACAGAGTTGACAGTGGATATTCTGAGTACAGGATACAATAGGGGAGAGAGCCCTGCCCTTGCGAGCTTACAGTCTAAAGGAAGAGGGGTGAAGACGAGGGGGAAGGATCACAAACAGTCAGTATTGAGCTTTGTGCCCTTTAGAAATTAGTTAAGCCAGATTCAATGCTTGTCTGAATAAGTGAGTTATAAGGGCACCTTTGAAGGTTTTGAGAGTTGTGGAGTGGCGGATTGGCTGGGGGAGGGCATTCCAGAAGATTGGAGTTGCACGTGAGAAGTCCTGGAGGCGGGCATGAGAGTAGGTGACCAGGGTGGAGGATAGGAGAAGGTCGGCAGCAGAGCGGAGGCTGCGTCTAGGTTGATATTGTTGGATTAGAGATGAGATGTAGGGAGGGGCCTGGTTGGAGAGAGCTTTGTATGCAAGAGTTAGAGTTTTGAACAGGATTCGCTGTGGGACTGGCAGCCAGTGTAGGGATTGGCAGAGAGGCGCAGAACTGGAGGAGCGAGAGGAGAGATGGATGAGGCGAGCAGCAGAGTTCAGGATAGATTGGAGGGGTGCCAGTCTGTTAGTTGGTAAGCCACAAAGAAGGATGTTGCAGTAATCCAGTCGGGATATGACCAGGGCATGCACTAGCATTTTAGTGGTGTCAGGTGAGAGGAAGGGACGGATGCCTGAGATGTTTTTAAGTTGGAGGCGACAGGAGGTGGCCAGGGAGTGAATATGTGGTTTGAATGAGAGTGCAGAGTCCAGAATGACTCCCAGGCACCGAGCTTGGGGAGTTGCTGTTATTGTGTAATTGTTGACCGAAATAGACGTGTTAGAGAGGGGAGGGGAGTTAGAGGGTGGGAAAATGACCAGTTCTGTCTTGTCCATGTTTACCTTGAGGTAGTGAGATGACATGAATGAAGAAATAGCTGAGAGGCAGTTGGGTAGGCGAGATAGGAGAGAGGAGAGATTGGGGCCTGAGAGATATATCTGAGTGTCATCCGCATAGAAGTGGTATTGGAAGCCTAGTGAAGTTATAAGTTTGCCAAGGCCATGGGTGTAGACTGAGAAAAGTAGGGGGCCTAGGACAGAACCTTGTGGCACACCAACAGAAAGGGAACGTGAGGATGAGACAGTGTTAGAATAAGATACACTGAATAATCTGTCAGAGAGGTAAGAGGTGAGCCAAGATAGTGCAAGACCTTGAATCCCAAGAGAGGAGAGAATATCAAGAAGCAGAGAGTGGTCGACAGTGTCAAAGGCTAAGGAGAGGTCAAGAAGGATGAGGATGGAGTAGTGACTAGAGATGAGCGAACCGGTTCGGACGAACCGGAATTCACTCTGAATTTCAGGAAATATTCGATTCGGCACGAACCCGAATATTTTGTGGTTCGTGCCGATCGAATTTTTCCTGAAATTAAAAAAAAAATGCTGGCATGGTGGGAGCGGGCCGGCCGGTTCTGCTGTCAGCGGGCCGGCCGGCCCGCTCCCACCATGCCGGCATTTAAAAAAAAAAAAAAAAGCATTTTTGCCGGCATGGTGGGAGCGGGCCGGCCGGCTCCGCTGTCAGCGGAACCGGCCGGCCCGCTCCCACCATGCCGGCATTTTAAAAAAAGCAAACACTTACCTGCAGGTCCGGAGCGTGGAGGCCCTCAGATGACGCCCTCAGATGACAGCTGAGAGCGGCGCCGGCCTCCACGCTCCGGACCTGCAGGTAAGTGTTTGCTTTTTTTTTAAATGCCGGCATGGTGGGAGCCGGCCGGCCCGCTCCCACCATGCCGGCATTTTTGATGGGGAACTTCGTAAAAGTTCGATTCGGCCGAACCCGAATTTCTTTGTGAAATTCGGCGAATCGGCCGAATCGAACTTTTCAAAAGTTCGCTCATCTCTAGTAGTGACCTTTGTTTTTGGCAGTGAGCAGATCATTGGTGACTTTGGTGAGGGCAGTTTCAGTGGAGTGGTTATGGCAGAATCCTGATTGTAAGGGGTCAAGTAAGTTGTTACTAACCCCTAAGTAAGTTGTAAGTTATAGAGTAGTGAGATAGGGCGGTAAGATTATATTTATTTTAAACATTTAATATGTGGTGCTCCTATTTTAGAGGTAGGTGAAAAGTTATTTTTCCTGGGTGTAGTTGCAAGAAAGGTATGATTTTGGGCAAATACAGGGGTTCCACCCAGCGGGGCATCCTTAATTGCGATGCCCCACAGAGAGGGAGACCACCAGCCTTAGAATCTTATAGACTCTCCACTTTTTCTGGTTGCTCTGCTTTAAAGCGGACCAAAAGTAAAAAATGTTATTGTTTTTCCTAACTACTGAAAGGCATCCCAAGGGCTGAGGGTGAACTGTAGGGTTATGAGTTATTGTGGCTGATGCAGGGGGCAGAGCCCTCACACCAGAGATTTGGTCAGACCCCCAAGGATCCCCATGCACGGCACAGAACTTAAAGCGGAATAAAACCTGGGATGTCGATTTTTGACCCTAGGATACCCCAGACACAGAGCTCGGCAATAAATAGGGAGTGGTCACATCCCCAGTTCCCTTTAGAATGGGGAGCAATCCTGCCTCCAGCCTATAATGGCTTGGCACATGAACACACCTCAGCCCAGTGATCCTGGGGAGGCGGGACACCCGCCAAGTGATGCTGGGGATGCAGATGGTGTTTTTTTACCTCACCATGGTGGTGGGGGGTTTCACAAAGCAGGACATCAGGATTGTGACGCCCCAGGCGAGGACCAGCGACTCCAGGGCCAGCTGCATAGGCTTTTGCTTTTGTTCTGCTTTAACCTCGAACATGGTGTAGATTTTAGATAATCTGCTGCAGGGAAGAAGAGGTGTTTTTCTTTTTGTGCGTGTGCATTGACAGCCCCTAAATCACTTCTACTTTAAGCCTCTTGAAAAACGAAATAAAAAAGTAAAAACACCGTAGCAAGCCTTAAACACCTGTCCTTTATTATTTCCACACACAGCGCACCACCATGTAATGTATGCAAATAAGTCATTTGGTAAGACAGCCACGTTCCTCTGTTTGAAAACTCGACTCACAACTGCAGCAGGCTGTGAGGCGAAGACAGATGCATTGTGGGAGTTGTAGTCCACACCGCTCGGCGCGCTATAGCCTGACTCCTCACAAGGACTACACGTCCCGTGGATCTGCGCACGCTCCCTATAGCTCAGAGCTCGGCCGGCACTTTTCAGTGGTGTTTTAGCGCAGCCAAGCGACCGTTCAGACTGAGAGCGAGGGATGTTCAGACTTCGTGCAAGTAGTCTCCCGCACAGGATGCTCTCCCGGCGCCGCACCTGCTAGTAAGGAAAGACAGACTTGAGCCGGTGAAGAATGATGTGAGCGCTGTGTAGGTAGTGGCGGGTGTGTGGGTGGCGGGGCTGCCCCGCGTCTGGTGACAAGTAGCAGCAGTAGCAGCTTTGGAGGTGCAGGGAGAAGTTTGCCGGCGGAGCGGTGCAAGTGGCCGCATAGAAGGATCAGAAGAGAAGAAGTTTGGGAGGATGAGGCTGGGCTGCTGATCCCCCTACGGCCGCACAGGAGGCTGTGCCCGTGTGCCCGTGTCTCGCAGCCTTCCCCACCCCCCGCTGCCAGGGATGTGCAGGCTGAGCTGGTGGTACGTGGCGCTGCTGCTCCCCTGCGCCCTGGTGCTGGCCAGGGTGCCCGGCTCTTCCTCGCACCCTCAGCCCTGCCAGATCCTCAAGAGAATCGGCCACACGGTGCGCATCGGGGCCGTGCAGCTCCAGCCCTGGAGGACCCGGGGCACCGCCAGCCACTATGCCAGAGCCAGCCCCAAGACTGCCGAGGCGGGGGACACTGCGGAGCCAGCCGGCAGCCACCCTCCCGCACCCACTTTGGAAAAAAAGTCCAGTGAGCCGAGGAGCCTGAGCGCCCATCGCGCTGCCGATGACTTGCTCTTCCCCAGAGAGGCGCTGCTCCAGGCGGTGGCCAACCTCAATCGGATGCCGGGGCTGCTGCCTTACAACCTGTCCCTGGAAGTGGTGATGGCCATAGAAGCGGGCCTGGGGGACCTGCCCGTCTTCCCTTCCTCCTCGGCCAGCTCGGCTTGGAGCAGCGACCCCGTCTCCTTCCTGCAGAGTGTGTGCCACACGGTGGTGGTGCAGGGGGTCAGCGCCATCATTGCCTTCCCCCAGAGCAAGGGCGAGATCCTGGAGCTGGAGTTTCTCTCCTCGGCCTTACACCTACCTGTTGTCAGCATCGTCAGGAGCGAGTTCACCCGCAAATCTCAGGTAACCAACTTTTCCTGCTGCTTTACTTCATTTTCCCTCACTTTACCCGGGCTTTGCTCCTCATTACAGGGGCTTCCATCCTGGGATCTGCTGTTCACTCATCTGGATCTATGCTCTCACGGCTTTTGTCCAATCAGAGCTGGCCACTATACATAAACGTACCTGGCGATGGGTTCTTAAAACAAAGCAGATCGACTTTCCCCGATTTCTTTCTGTGCCCCCCTAGGGCATCCCAAATTGGGATGCTTCATTGTGTGAAAACCCCCACATCGCTCACTAAAAATCACCTTTTCCCATTCCAAGGGCGCATGTGCATGCTCTCACCCAATCAGAGCTCTTTCGAATTCACTGGTGACCAGCCACTGCCTCATCACCTGTATCCCCAAAGAGCCCTTTGTCAAATTCACTGGGCAGTGTCTGCTGCCACATCACCCATATCCCCGGTGGTGCGTGTACTCCCGCCCCAGCATATCAGAATGGCTTAGGCAGAAGCACACGCACGCCGCCCTGGATGTAGGCGATGTAACAACGCATGCTCCCCTATTGTAAACAATCAGAGCCGTTTGCCAAAATTGGACCAGAGCCCACACATGCGCCATTGCAGAGGTGAAAGGTGAGTTTTTACTTGGATTATTACAGAGGGGAAAAGTGAGTTTTTACAGGCACCCTGGGGGGTTTTACACAGTGAATTCTGGAAAAGCCAACGACCTTTTTGAATCTTTTAGATTCCAGGCTGGCTGCTGGTGGGTTTTTTTTCATATTAAACTGGAAAAACACCCTCTTCTCACAAAATGGTTATTCCAAGAGCAGGGAGGCATCCCAATGGCGGGTGCCCCCTTGCACATTAACGGCGACAAACAGGAGAAGTCCCCTGGAGTAATCCAGTGCTGTGACTGGCCGCCACAGTCACATGGTTTTTGGCACAGTTGGTTGCATAGGGGAGTGCCAGGGACGCCACTGGAGGCCATCGCATGTGCCATGGGATCAATTCCCAAGATGATTAGATGGGCGACCAGTGGGGGTTTTACACAGCAGTGCAACCTGTAACTTAGTATTTTAGTATTTTAGACTCTAGAGCTGGACTACCAGGCTTTACACAGCAAGGCATCCCAGATCGGGATGCACCAAGTCTACATACCCAAACCCGGGATAGTGAAAATCAAAGAACAAATACCAATTGCCCATTCCTCCAGGAGAGGGGCTGGATGCATTTTCCTCACACAGACACTGACATCACTGCCTCCCAGCTGATAAATCTGATAAATCACTGCTGCTGAGAGTGGAGGCTACAATAGGGTTGATTCGGCACCATATATTTTTTTTTCATTACTTCTCACCTTTTTTTTTAAGAAAATGCTTTTTCCCGAGATTTTTTTCCTCTGGACAATTCATCGTCACATTTAGTTGTGCAATTTAAAAATGCATAGCTAAATATGGTGCAGAATTGCACCAAGGGAAAACAAACATGAGAAAGTAAAAAAATATGGTGTCAAAACAACCCAATTGTGATGTATTATATTCTAGGCTAGCTGATTAAAACAATGTATACAATGTATTATGATACAATGTATCATAATGTAACAGCCACTCTCAGCAGCAGGAGAATGTAGCAAATGTATCAGCTGAGTGACAGAACTGTGTGTGATGTAAATACTGTATATCCAGTCCATGGCCATAAAGAGAAGACCGATGATACTTGACGTGATTATCAATTTATCCCAGGTTTTGGTTTTCAACCTTGGGGCATCCCGATTTGGGATGTCCCGCTGTGTGAAACCCCACTAGTCACTTATTATAGATACCTCACTAGTGTCCCACGACGCAGCCATGGCTTTGCCACAATCAGCTTCTTTGGCCACACATATAAATGAGCTGCTAAAGAAGCTAAATGGGAGCTTAGCTGAATATGTAGCGGAACCCCCTGCATTCCTCTATGGGTGCAAGAGGCAGTCCTAGCCATTCAGTAATGGTGGGTGTTGCCCTGCACACACAGAGAGATACAGCTGATGCCTCCGTCAGATGCGCCTGCACCATGGGACAGCTGGCGAGGTGTGTATAACAGAAGACATGGTTTCACACATGGGGGCACCCCAGGAATTTGTATTTGACCAGACAAATCGTCTTCACAGTGGCACTGGCTCAGTTCACTGCAATGGAGTGGGCATACCAGGCCTTGCTCTGGATTCTGTGACTGGTGATGAGGTGGGGCACTGCTAGGGAAGGGGGGCTCAAGGGGTTAAATGCAGACATTGTTTGTGGGTAAGAGAGAGGGTGAAAGTGGTTGAATGCAGAGTCATATATTTCTTATAGGCTTCCTAGCTCCTAGCTGGCAATGACACACAGGGATGCTGCATGCTCAGTGCAATCCACATTCCTCATTGCCAGATCCCAGGGCTATGTACGTGTAGGCCAAAAACAGGTTTCTAGTTTGTCTTCAGCTGCAGGGCATCCCAAACTAGGTTTTATTGCGAGCCATTAATAGAATTGTTTTTTCTTTGGGATACTTTAAGTGTAATTAAAGGCTACAGTTAGTTTTCCTTTTCCCCATATTTCTTTTGCATAATTCACCATCGTTCAGGTTTCTGCAGCTTGATGCTAGTGCATCCTGTTCTGTTACTTTAAATAGAAAAATGACTTGTCTGTTGTACTTGTCTAAATGGGAAACTATAAGCTCTTGGAATGGAATCTTGTGAGCTGGGTGATTCGTCTGACCTATTATTCTGCTTGTCCGTTCATAAGGCCTTCACAGATGGAACAATGCTATTTGTGCAGTAGGCTTTTAAATAAGTATGAACAAAGGGGGAGTGGCAGCTGCTCAGACCATTTTATAACTAACCTGGGAGGTGCAAGTCAGCAGGGCAATTAGGTTACTAAAGACTTAAAGGAGCCGCAGCACTCAACCCTGTTAGCTTGCAGACCAACCTATAATCTGTCTCTAAATCTGGTAAAAACAGAGGCTCGGTCACACACATCTGCAGAAGTAAGCTAAGCTGCACCACCACGCCAAGGTGCCTCTATGGATGCAGTCCTAACTCTAATCTATGAGAGCCCAATTTGGGACATACAATGCAAGAGATAAATTGGGAGCAGGCTTACCTGAGGTTGCCCTAAACCTCATGTGCAAGCCATGGGGTGGAAGGGTCAAAGACCTTGCAATACAGCCTAGACCCCACACCCCATTCAAAATGAACAAAGGGGGAGTGGCAGCTGCTCAGACCATTTTATAACTAACCTGGGAGGTGCAAGTCAGCAGGGCAATTAGGTTACTAAAGACTTAAAGGAGACGCAGCACTAAATCTGTTTTTACCAGATTTAGAGACAGATTATAGGTTGGTCTGCAAGCTAACAGAGTGCTGCGGCTCCTTTAAGTCTTTTAAATAAGTATATTATTTGTTAAATGATTAAGCACCCCACCACTAATTTTTAAAAAGCCTAGGAGAGTAGAGCATGCCTTACCTTTTGTTATACCAATCAATAAAAGAAAGGGGGTAAAAGGAGCTGCAATTAAAAAATCAGCTTTACATCTCCCAAAACTAGTTCCGGTAATGTTACAGTTAACTTAGGGTGAGGGGTAGTAAAGAGCGGGTGCTAACCTTCTACTGTGCCCCACTTGGTCTTGAGCTGCTTCTACTGATGAGGGATTAAAGCTGATAAATGTCCGTTCAGCCACCAGTACTGGCTAACAATGTCATTATGCTGCAGTTTAATAGAAAGATGTCTCCTTCCTGACACTTTGTATTAGCCCAAGGAGACAGAAGCATCAATGAAAGCCATAAAGAGAAGGTGGATATAAGTCTAACGTTATCATTTCTTCCATAAATACAACGTCCGCTTACTAACTGACAATAAATGTCTGATTTAGCTAGTGGGGCGCTGATGCTGCTGATAGGTGAGTTCCTATAAATGGCTCTGCTCTATGCATTCAGCACCATGGACAGCACACTTCCTAGTTCCAAGGGCTTCTCCCTGATGGGGCATTGGAGCTGCTGAGTGTCAGCTGCATCACCTTTAGCCTATAAGAAATGCTTCAAATAAGAGTCAGTGATATTATGCTGCAATTCGGTAAAGAACGTGTCTCCTTCCTCCAGAGTGCTTGTCAGGCTGTCAGTGTCGTTATTGCTTTCCCCTGGAAAAAGGGAAGGGACCCTAGAGATGGAGTTACAATTCTTCCTCTTACAGATACATGTTGTTCGCCTATGGATATTAAGCCATGTATTTCATAGTACTGAAGTCCATAATAAACACTTAAAATGACATTAAAGCAAAGGCTTAGTTAACAAGCATGATTCTAATAAACATACAATATAAAGCAGGTATTGAAATGCTGCAGTTAAATAGAAATGTGATCTTACTCTGCTCTTACGCTTATGTCTTTTTTTCACACAATATGTTTTTCTTCCGGTACCTATCTATTAATCCTTAATAGGTCCTTCCACTTTAGTAAGTGTATAATAAGACAAATAACCCACTGTTTTTTTAAACCCTCTGGGGCACCACTAGTTAGCAACTGAGCTTACACGTTTCCTGCTTGTGGTTAGACATGTATCTTTATCTCCTTGTTGGATTCTTTGAGGGCTGTGCTATGGGGACAATTCCTATCTCATACTAGTAGGTCATTTGTTCTTGTTGGCATTTTGCTGCAAATAAAGTGACTGGGACTGGAGGGTTAATCATTCATGGTGGCTAGGGAAAAAATAAACACCCTGGGAGGAAATGTCAGGTTTGTATGATGTGTTGGAACAATGGGTATATTTAACAGTTGCATAGTTTAGCAATTTCACACCATTGTGGAACTGTGACATCCCTCGAGACTTATCTAGTCATTTAACAGGGGCCTGATGAGCAAATTAGCAGCACCGAGGGTTTACCTTTATAGCTCAGCCTCTTTATGGATTTTTTTTTTCATTTGCAGTACAAATAAAAGTTGAATTTCAACAGAAAGCAGAACAAACATTCCTACCCCCACCCTGATGAAAGGTTTTATTAATAATGCTGTGTTTATAGATGATATGGACTGACAGGTCACGTGAATGTTAGTGCCTCATTTTTGGAGATGGGCTCAGGTGAGGCAGTCTAAAAAGTCCTTATTACAGAGTTAAATAAACAATGCTATTTCCAATGACTTATTAAATGACTTTCAATGACTCTATCTCAGGACTTTTAAGTCTGGTTCATTTTTACATTGCTTTCTAGGATTACATAAAAAGCCTGGCGTCTCTCTGAGTTTATTCACATATAGGGGAGGGGGTGGGGTCCGCTTAGTCTCCTTCGAGTCTTAACAAGTCCCAGAAGGAGAGTGGCTGGATCCATATTCATATATACCTACAGTATATACTTATCTTATACTTATCTGGTGTTCATTTAAACAGTGACTCTACACTGTACATTTACTATATAGCACATTCAGCACCATGGCCGGCATTTGGAATATCCTGCCTGCGAGATTGGTAATACGCTGAATTTCTTTTTGGCATGGTCCTAACTTCTAACACCTAATGAAGCAATCCATCAAAAGCCATTTTGATATTGGAAAGATTTTTGTTTAGAATGACTATCTACAAATTAGTTCAAATGTTCCATCACGGTGGGTGGAAACATATGTCTTTGTTCTTGGTTGCCAGTTTTTAGGCTATACCATAGGAAAAATTAGTACATGGTCTCATGCTTCTCAATATTTTAGTTTTACATGCTGCAAATGAGAGGCTGAAGCTATAGATTGAATCATCTAGTGCTTCAGGTAGAATACATGCACAGAATGGCAATGGAAAGTGCACTATATTTACCAGGTTATCAGTCAGATTGTAGATCAATCCTATATTTTCAGGGTAATTGTGTTTGTAATGTATATAGCAGCTCCATGAAGAGAATACAATCTTCACAGTGGTCTCTTCATCACAGCAGCATGATGCACACATCACAGAAAGCTGTGAGCCATCTGTGAGCTATTTACTTTTCAATAACAGACTCATTACTGCTTCCCAGCTTATTACAATAGAAAGAATTATGATGCATTAGCTGCAGCCTATAGCAATGTAACTCATCAGGAAGCTGCCAGGCTTTTCAGAACGACTTATCTTGTTTGTTATAGTAATAGCAGGAGGGATATTTGCAATGTTACTGTTAAATCTGTTGTCTCTGTATTGAGTATTATACAAGGTACAGGCACCATTTCCAATATTAATTCAATGCCTGTTAATTGGCTTATTAGTCAACTATGAATTAACCTACTGGTATTTAGGGGGAGATTAAGGGAGTAAAGCCAACTTACTAACTTTTCAGAAGACCTGATTACTTAGTAACATAGTAACATAGTATGTAATTTTTTAACGCTTCCGCTGTCCCTTCCTGCTTTAAACGTTTAAATGCCTTTTTTTTGTTGTTTATTGCCCCCTTAACCTTTTTGTTTAGCCACATCGGTTTACATGTGTGTCTAATAGTTTTATTCCTGTAAGGTATATATATGTCACAATGAAAATTAAGGATTCCTTTGAAAGTATCCCATTAAGTGTCCATGCTTTTGTTTTTAAGGACATTTTCCCAGTTAATGCAGTTTAGGGCATCTCTAAGTTGGTCAAACTTTGCCTTTTTGAAGTTCCGCGTTTTTGTGGCTCCTTGATAAGGCACCCTAGTAACTGCCAATTGGAAATTAATGATATTATGATCACTGCTTCCAAGGTGTCCCCCAACCTGTACCTTTATTACTTTGTCTGGTACATTGGTTAGTATTAGGTCCAATATGGCTTTCCCCCTTGTTGGAGCTTGTACTTGTTGGGAAAGGTAGCCATCTTTTGTTTTAGATAAAAAAAACTATTACTTTTATGTGAAACACATGTTTCAGCGTCCCAGTTTATATCTGGGTAGTTAAAGTCCCCCATAATAACTACCTCATTTAGTTTAGTGGCTATATCTATTTGCCTTAGCATCATATTTTCTATGGATTCGGATATATCTGGAGGTTTGTAGCAAACCCCATCAGTATTTTATTTTTGTTTCTCCCTCCATGTATTTCTACCCATACAGACTCCACATGGTCATTCCCCTCACATATATCCTCCCGTTTGTTACGGTCCCTCCTAAACACACAGTATCCCTGTAAATTTACTGCCCAGTCATAGCTTTCATCCAGCCAGGTCTCTGTTACTCCCACTATGTCATATTGCTCTTCTGTTATTATCAATTCTAGTTCATCCATTTTATTAGTCAAGCTTCTAGCATTTGTAAGCATGCATTTCAAATGCTTATGACAATTTTGATAATTTTGTATATTGCACTTATTCCTGCTAGATGTGCTAACCCCTCCCCCATCTCCACCCCCAGTTTCATGTCTACCCACTGTCACTTTCTTTCCTAACTTCCCCTTTGTAATAGCTTTTACCCTCCCCCCCAATGCTCAGTTTAAACACTCCTCTAACCTTTTAGCCATCCTCTCCCCCAGAACAGATGCACCCTCCCCATTGAGGTGCAACCCATCCCTGCCAAAGAACCTGTAGCCCACTGTGAAGTCGGCCCAGTTCTCTAAGAACCCAAACCCCTCCTTTTTACTCCAATTTTTGAGCCACCTGTTTACATCTCTAATCTCCCGCTGCCTCTCTGGTGTGGCTCTTGGTACTGGTAGTATTTCTGAGAATACTACAGCTTACAGCCTAAGTCCCTTAAATCATTTTTAATGACCTTCCACCTACTTCTTCCTATGTCATTTGTGCCAATATGCACCATGACCGCTGGGTTCACGCCAGCCCCTCCCAATAATCTGTCAGCCCGCTCCGCTACATGCCGTACTCTTGCCCCAGGAAGGCAACACACTGTTCGGCAATCCCAGTCTTTGTGACAGATTGCCCTGTCTGTTCCCCTAATAATAGAGTCACCCACTACCAGCACCTGTCTTGCCTGCCCTGTTCTCCCATCTCCCATCCCTTTCTTACTGGAGTCGACAGATGTGTCTTGCTGCAGCTGTGCCATCCCTGAGCTAACATCCTCCTCATCTGCCAACCGGGCAAGCTTGTTTGGAGGTGCCTGTTCAGGGCTAGCCTCCCTGTAACTTTTACCCCTACCCCGCCTTCTAACTGTTATCCAGCTAGCTGCCATATTTTCCTGCTTTTCCTCTCCCCCCATACTACCACCCTCCCCTGACCCTGAGCCATGTAGTGCCAGATCAGTGAGATCCAGACTCTTTTGCATGACAACAATGTCTCTCAGTGTTGCCAATCGCTTATTTAGATCGTGAATGACGGCTTCCAAATCAGCAATTCGCAGACATCCGGGGCATAAATATCCACCATCGACCAATTGATCAAAAAGTGCATACATAGCACAAGATGTACACTTAACAGCATTTTTAGGCATGGAACCCATTGTATCAATTTGTTGGAACACTGAGTGAAGAATTTACACCACTTAAAATAACAATCTGAAATCAAAGGGAGATACTTACAGCTTCAGCACTTCTGCTTGTAGCTGCTGCTTTTAACTCCTGCTTTAACTCACCACTTACCAAGCAGCCACTTACAGAGTCAGCCTCCAGGAGCAAGCTCCAAGAGCTGTACAATAGCTTATAACACACCTGCTTCAATTAGGCCTCAATTAGGCCTCAGCAGGAATCCAGGAGAGAAAAAGTGAAAAAAAAAACTTTCTTTTGTTTAAATTTGTGCCAGCATTAACACACTGATTCACAAAAATAAAACAACTACAGTTTGTTATATGTTACTTACCAAATGAGCCCAGTTTCCCAAAGCTTACCACAGGAGATCCACCACTTACCAAGCAGCCACTTACAGAGTCAACCTCCAGGATTCAAACTTTGGACAGTGTTGTTTTGTAGGTAGGAGTTGTATGCTGAAGAGGTATTGGGGGGGTTGGCAATTTTTTACCAAAACTATATATTTTTGGTCTTATCTATTGCATGTTCAACTGCGATAAGCACAGCAAACCACAGTGGTCCCGCAGTTGGCTTTGACTACAGAAGCACATGCTCAAGATTTGCAGACTTCGCTTACAACACATATAATCTGAGATTTCAAGATGCTTTGAAATGGTTCATTTTCCATTGCTCCCACAGAGGATAGGGTGGGAGGATGTTAGAGTGTGCCTGGACAAGGACCTTAATGAGGATGGCTTGTCTTCTGACTGTAAAGTGTACGGCTAGGCAGCCTATCTGTCTTTCTGCACTGACACACATTAAAGGTGTGAGTAGGTCTTACAATCTAAATGGCCGCTGTCACTAAACTGTTAAATAAACCAGACCTTCTGATGCCATTAACTTGTCTAGTGATGTTTTTTTTAGAAGAAAGTTTCTCTGATAAATCAGCTTGTTTCCAGCTCTTGTCCAGAAGGATTTCCTGCAATACTGGAGGAATTGATTTCATCTGGCTGGTAATGGCTAATTAAGTTTTATCTACAGCATGTGCTTTCAGTCTTCTCAACGAAGCAGATGTAAAATGCTTAAGGAAAGTGGCTAGAAAACAGGTGCCACCAGCACAACATGGGAAATGTATTCTGTTTTGTCTGCTATGTGCGGTCATAAAAGCCACCATTGTAAACAGCCCCTTGTCATTATTGTTCATCATTTTTCTAGTTATGGCTTGGTCCCATCCCACACTAATAAATGAGCACCACAGTCAATTAATCATGCTTCCTAGTAGAAAATCTGCAATTGTAATTTAAGTGCACATGGGGTGGTGCCGTTATTATAATGTTCCACTCTAGCTGAAAGAGATTTGATTAGCTGCTTAACTGCATTGATGGTTACTACAATCAGGTCAGAAACTCAGACTTGGATATTGATATCTTGAAGTAGCTTCTGTTAATAAATAAAGATTATTATGAATGTATTCTATGACTTATGCTGTGAAAGGGAAAGGTGGATAGAATATGTAGGTTGACCCTTTTTTAGGAACAATCCTAGTACATGCTTAGGACCATATTAGCTTGTTGTTGGTCCATGTTTTTACACAAAAATTATTCTTTTAAAGAAAGGACCAGTAATGAAGCCCACCCCTGTTTTCTAATGAACGGGTGCAGGGCGCTGGTGTGACAGATTGCTGGTGCGATGACCCCTGCAACACTCTGAAATCCTTACCCTCACCTCAATGCTGCTCTCCGATTGGCCACCAGTGGGCAGTCTTTCCTGGCCGCCAGTCAAGGCAGGCTCATGTGACCACCAACGGTTAATCAGAGGACAGAACTGCAAACAAGGATCCAGATAAAGGAAAGGATTTCAGGGTCATTGCACTGAGGGACTCCAAATATCTGGATGCCCCCTAAGCCTGTCACAGCAGAGCCCCACACCTGTTTGTTAGAAAACGGGTGTGGGACCTTTTCAAGGGATTAAGACAGCAATACTTTGTTGTCCTTGTATCTTTGACATACAGAAGGACAGAAGTGGTACTGGGAATTGTCTGTGTACAAATTCAGGTACTGGAATTTACACCAACCCTTTTATACAAGGCCCATCAACAGCTTATGTATTATGGATCTCCACATAGCTGCCTTATTAATTATTATTATTAATTACTTCAGCTGTGCATCTTTGTGGAGATCTGTTGGTGTGCTAATTTACACATTAGATGCAGAGACAAATAAAACTGTACAGTACCAAAATGAGTGCAAAGAAAGAAAGAAGCCAAACATACAGTATTCATAACCCCAGCACCCATCACTAACGACTTGCACAGGCCTACATGGACAGGGGCATAACTCCAAGGGATTTATTGGGCCCATGAGGTCAGGAGGCCCCACCATTGTGTCCTACACCTTATTTAGCCGAGTTGTGCTCAATGGCTTCATCATTGTTTCCATCTTAGTTCAAAATGGTCATCCAAAAAGCCGAATGCGACAGGAAAAGGGTCACTGTAGGAGCAACTTCTGGGCCTCGCTCAATTACACCTTTATACCCGGACATATAACACCCCAGATCTTTTCTTCAACCTAATAGCATTTTCACACTCCCCTCATTCAGCGTGTCTTCCTAAGACTAATGGTATTTTTCCTACCTATTACTCATGCTCTATGCCTTACAACAAGAATGTTTATGGTCTGCAAAGCAAGACTCAGATGCCATGACCATCAGCCAGTAGGAAGTGGATCCTCCCTTCAGATTTCATTGATTAAAGTGGACCAAAACCCAGAATTTTGACTATCCTGGGTTTTGTCCTTGCTCCCATTTCCTTGTGTGAAACCGCCAGGTCTCCAGATCTGACACACCCTTTCCCGGTCCTATGGCCTCTCGTCCAATCAGTGCGCTCCTATCCGCTCCCGTCCCTTAATCTAAGAGCTCTTCCAAGGTGAGCAGATCTGAGCGTGCTGGTGGCTGCATCCCCCACTACCCTGTAACAGGGTGCGTGCCCACACCGGCCATTCACTAATTCCTGGTGCGAGCATGCGCACTGCTAAGGGGATAGTGGGGGTGCGGCCACTGCTCGCGCATTCACCATTGGACCAGGAAAGAAAGTCAATTTCCGGGTGACCTTGGGGGTTTCATACAGTGGTGCATCCTGATTCTGGATTCCTCCGTTGGGACGTGGGTTTGGGTTCACTTTAACTTTAAAAGTAAATTCCTGCCTTTTAAATGTAGTCACCCAAGGCTTGAATATTTTTTTTTTTATGTTCTGGAAAGAGTTTCTTGGAAAGGAAAACAGTTTTGTATAGAACCTTGTGCTTATTTCTCTCAACCTGTAGTGTAAGTCTCAGTTTCCGTTCTTCCCCAAAATATATGGGCAATGCCCAGTACTTTTCCTCTTCTGTATGTCAAATGTAGTTCTTGCTCTCTGTTCTGTTTATGTATGGACACAGGAACGGTAGCTTTTATTCTGCATGCTGGGTGTATTGCTCCATATTGTCAAAGGGGATGATCTGGCCAAAGTAATAGGGTGATAGGGCTGCTGAATACAGAGGTACTGCTGTGTGCTAATCACTTCAGTAATTTAGAGAAAGCTCACTGCGAATATTTTAAGCTGTAGGGCTAATGCATAGTGATAATTTAATATTTGCTTTGAATTATTTAATTAATTAAGCTGTGATAAGGATCTAGAACTGTAATTGAGTTGTAATTTGAACATAATCATAAAGAAAGGAATAGACTAAAGTTGCTGCTTGAGCTGGAGTCCACATTATTTTTGTTTTTGAATGCACATATACTATTCAGTTGCGTTTCAAGTGCCGTTTTTCAGTTAATGGGATCAGATCTCAAAATGATTTTAAATAGGTTTTTAGAGATCCATGTGCCTGTATCAGACACCTTGACCCAAGCATCATTGTAGCAGACAAGAACTCATTTTATTTTACTGGATATTGCAGGATATACCTGTATGAAACATATACGGTTTATACAGGCAACATGAACAAAAAAACGGCATCTGGGGCACATTATGACTTAATTAGGATGAGGTAGTATATAAAAACTGGATGTCTTCTGAACTGTGACAAGAGGTGAACGGTATACAGGCAGGTTTCTGTCTGTTCTAGAGTGGTGTGTGTGAATATATATATATATATATATATATATATATATATGTAGTCCAATGTCCAGTATATTTGATAAAACTGACGTTTATTTAATCAGGGTAAAAACATCCATATAATATAAATTTCAGATATAATATATAATATCAGTAATATTAAATGCAAAGGCAATTGTTACACCATTGCGTCGGTCCTAAAGTGTTTTCCATTTTTATATTGAAGAAGAACTGTCCTAGATGTCGAGGTTTACAGTTTCACAATATGATTTCTCTTCTGAAGATAGTGAGATGTGATGCTGCATAAGAATCAACATAATGGGAAGCATAATTCTGCTTCAGACACTCTGGCTGTGCTCCTTCCCTCTCTCCCTTTCGCTTGGCGCCACTGGACATCTAGACCCCCACTTCCAAACACATGCACCCTTGCACCCCTGAACACATACATGCACCCTCATGCTCCCAAGCACATGCAACACATGCACGCACACCTGCATTCCCAAACACATGTCTACACTCCAAACACATGTCCGCACTCCCTTATAGACTAAGGGGTCATACACATGTATTGGGTTCGTCCTAATCTAATTTTCTAAAAAATAATACATTTCTTTTTACCTGAAACTGCTAAAATGCATGTCTAGGTCCAAATTACATGCCAAATGACATTTCAAGAGCATGTTGGAATTGTGCTAAGGAATAGTCACCAGTTTGCCTACAAAGTAGCTTAGCAAGGAGAATAAAAATCTCTACAGCTGGGATATTTATTCAGGTAATGTGAACACATTTTCCCAAATGAGGACAATAATAGGGCAGTCTGTATGAGTTTCTTCTAATGGACCACACCATTGTAAGGTAGAGTACATGGCTACTACAATGTGTGCTCTTTTCTTTTTAATATGTGACTTTTTCCCGCTTGTGTTGTGTTGGAGTATTTCTACTCTAACACAACTCCAAACAGCTTCTAAGGGCCCTAAAGACCAGACAAATGTTTGATGTTGAATGAAAGGGCATTTAAAAGGAATGATCAAACATATACATCAATTGCCACAGTCACCGTGTCATACTCCCATGATGTTCTTAATTCATTAAACATTCACTCACAAAAGGATTCATACTATACACATGACAATGCTGACTGATTGAGTCACCCATTATCCCATGCTCGTCAGCTGCCAAATAGACTGAAGATACTGTGCCTTGCCTCCACTACAGGCCTTTTTTCTATTACCCAAATTGAACTTGGCTTAGGTGAGTTAATTTAGGCCAGGGCAGTTTCTAGGCAAAATAGCGCTTATTGCGGGTAGGAAAATTTCTGCCGTGTCTTCACCCATCATCCTATGGTACTGCGGCTGTCCCATACAGGTGTGTTCCATGCTATGCCTCTTCTTATGACTGAGCCTAATATGGGGGGATGAGGGGCCTATCTAATGGCCTGCACCATTAACAGTGTCCCTGACTTATCTGCAGAAAACAGGATGGATGGGATAAGGGATAAAGGTGCCTCCAATGGCTTTTGTGCTCAGGGCAATCTCGCCCTATATTAGAAACAGCCCTGATTTAGGCTTAAGGTGCACTTTAAAGTATATGTTCATTTAGCATGTATTCTTAAGAACACCTGTACTGCAATGCTTTTCTGTGCAGCTCTTACTATATTTTTCTTTAGTCACACAGTTCAATAATTGGTATCCTTGTGCATAGCAATACTATACCTTTACTTGGATTTGAAACTTGTGAGTTTAATGACATTACAATACGATGCAATTGCATTACAATATCAAATACCAACAGTTTAGTAGTCCTGTTATAGTATGTCAGTCATTAAGGCACCCTGTCTACTTTGGTACTTTGAATGTAGGTAAGTGTTGGAGTAAGACAAATTTAGAAAATTATGTCTGTGTTGTGCAGCTGGAGACTAATAGTTCATGTTTATGTCTGCTGAGTGTCAGGCCCGACACTCTGGCCTGTTCCACAATGAGGAGAGGGGGAAACAATGTAACAAAGTAATCAGCTGTTCAGTACTGGCAGCCGTCCAGCATAAGATAATATTGGAACATTGCCTGGCCAGAACTCATATATCTAAAACAGAAAGAAAAGCTCTAGAAGTCATTTAGCTCATTGGTAAATTCAATGTCAGTTTTAACCAGAGAGTCATTGGTTCGAATCTTTTTTGGGGGGGTTATTTTATTTCAGAATTGGATTTTTATGTTTACATCCTGTTTTTTTGCTCTAAACATTTTTTATTTTGACAGTTTAGCATTTACCATTTTCTCTTTCATATTCTTATTTTTCATTTTTCCATATGATCTTTCTTTCAGCTTTGTGTGTTTTGAGCAAAGCCCAACCCAGGATTTTCACTATCTGGAGTTTTGTTTTGTGCCCCTAGGGGCATCTCGACTTGGGATGCCTTGATATGTGAAATCCCCAAGTTCGCCTGTGAAAGCGTACCTTTCCCTGTCCCACAGCGCATGCGCGGGCTCTCATCCAATCAGCGCTGTTTGCACGCAGATGGGGAGCCTGAGCAGTAACCTTCCTGGCCGCCCGGCCTGTCTAAATGACTATCTGCGTGAGCGCGCCAGAAAAATGGGGGGATCTGTGGTTATCCAGGGGTCGTTTCACACAGTGGGGCATCCTGATTTAGAATGCCCAAGGGGGAAGGTCAATGGCTGGGTCTTATAGACTTCAGGGTCGGCCACTCAGTGTTTTGTTCCACTTTAATACCTTTAGATTTTCCTGCACAGTTATTCAAAGAAGAATTTCAGTTATTTTCAGTCAGTTTAGTTTATTTTATATAGATTTTACACATTTGAGTCACCTGGTCTCATAACAAAAGCAGCACCTCACACACACACAGCCGTTACCACTGATTACAGTGTCAGCCTCTGAGGTAAAGTGTTGCTAGGAGACCAGTGGGCTAAATGAAGCAGCTCACTAAATACAACTCAGCAGATCCCCCTATTCAGCAAATGGACTGAGCCATTGTCATTATACAATTTAAAAGAAAGGCAGATATTTTTTCCTTTTTCTATCGCCACATTATTTATACACATGTTAGAAGCTATTGTGTGGCTATTTAATTATTTACCTTTTTTAATGCAAATTTCGCAATACTGCTCCTTTAAGATCTTGTTGAATAGGCCTTGACAAATGCAGTGCAGTTAAATTCCCCTTAGTGATAGTCATCACTGTCAGCTGCCATCAGAAATCAACATTCCAGATGTGTACAGTTTTCTTAGGTCACACTTCCTTGACAGATGCAAAATCCCTATATCTTAGGCACCTTGCCACGGAAGTCTTTTCCTGCCAGCTCCCCAGCAGACTGCCCACACACTAACTGAAACTCAAGTCCCTGGTGCAATAACTTCAGTCATGGCCTTAGGTTATAGCCATCTTCCGGTAGATCAAAATAATTTTTCCATTATTGATTTTAGAGGCACATCTCTACTCCCGTATTCTTTAAATTAAACTTTTTAAACCTCTTTAGTTTTTGCAGCAGCAAAAACATTTTAAGCCCCTTTCGTACATTAAATCTAATCATCATGATATAAACATAAGCCTTTACAAATAAATGCACAACTTATGAATTTATAATGCAGGTCTTACAAAACGGTTCATTACAATCCTTATAGTTTTCCCTAATATTCTTAGACATAGGCCTTGATTCACTAATGGTAGAAAAAAAAATTAACGCTTGGAATATAAATTCGCATGCGAGAATTTTTCAAACCTAGGAGCGATTCACAAAGGCAGTTGAATTAAATTTGTGTGTGTGCGAATTTGCGGGCAAATTTTTTTCGTGTGCAGTTGAAAATCACTTTACAACTGGAAAACTCAAATGCTGTGTGTGAGAATTTTTTCTACTGCTTCCTAATTTGTAGCAGAGCAGTATGATCCCTTGTTGCTCTTTGTTCTGTTTTGTTTTTTTTTTTGCTTTGTGTTTCTGGACTTTCTAATTGATGTGGACTAGTACATGTCATTGTTAATGTTTAATTATGTTTAATTTTGCACTTTGCATTGGTTCGGTGCATCATTTTTTGGTGATGGTGGTTTAGGTGCCCTTTTGGCAGTGTTGCTTTGCATTGCTTTACATCTATTGTTATTGTACCGATTTATTTGGGTGGTTTGTAGATTAACAGTTCTTAGTTTTGACTTTGATCTGTGGATCCATTAATATATGAATGTGAGTGCTGCCATGAGTGTCATCATTAGCATAGATATTGATTTGGTCGCCCCATATAGTCCTGATGTACTTACATTTCCAAACCACATTAAACGTTTATGTTGCATCCAGGGCCAGCTCCAGAGTCCCAGCGCGCCCCTTGTGTCACGTCACTTGTGCGGCTCTGTGAATCCCCCTGGGATGACCGGTATACTCACCACACATATTAAAGTGCACCAAAACCCAGGATTTTGACTATCTTGGGTTCTGGTCCTTGCCCCCAGGTCGCTGAAACCAACTCACTTATTCCCGGTCCTACAGCGCATGCGCAGCCACTCATCCAATCAGCGAGCTCGGATCCGCTGACGTCACATCGTCTAAGGCTCCAAGTGTACTGACACACGCATCTCCTGCTACCCTCTAACAGGGAGCGTGCCCGCGTCGACCATTCACAGATGCCTGGCGCGGGCACCCCCCCTCTGCTAGAGGGATAGCGGAAATGCAGCTCAGACATGCGTCGTTGGACCGAGAAAGAAGGTAAGTGTATGGGCGACCTAGAGGGTTTCACACAGTGGGGCATCCCGATTTTGGATGCCTCGTGGGGAGGGAATCGATCGACTTTAAAGTGCACCAAAACCCAGGATTTTAAATATCCTGGGTTTTGGTACTCAAATTGGGATGACCCACTATGTGAACCCCCCCCCCCCCTCCGGTTTTCCTGTAAAACATACTTGACTGCCAACCCAACGGCACATGCGCAAGTGTGCAGGCAGTCAGTACATTTGGCTCCATTCTGCTTTGCTCAGTTGTCGAGAGGTCTCATCGTCTAAGGCCCCGATGAAGGTGAGTGCACCGATAACTGCATCCCTGTTAGCCTCCAGCTGGGTGCATGCCTGTGCCAGCTATTCACAAATCATTCATTGGAGGCCCCAAGGAGAGGGAATCAGGTGGCCCTGGAGTCTTATAGACTTCATGGCCGCTTCTGGTCCACTTTAATGCAGGGCATAGAATTCTGTTTGTCCACAGAGCACGGCATAGAGAGCAGGGAATGAACAGCATCCCCGGTTTCCCTCCGACTGATGTGTGTGCTCCAGCACCCAGGTTGTCTGTCTGAGCTCCCGCCCGAACATAAACTATGGTAAACCGGGGATGAGCTGTGGGACCACAGGCAAGATGAGTATACAGGTGATCCCTAAGGGTTTTACACAGCGGGATGGCCCATGGATAGGGATTTGGCCGCATTAGGAGTTTGTTAGTCCACTTTAACAACAATCTCAAAGATTCCACTGTACACTGGCTTTCTCCCATAGCATCCTTAGTTAGGATATCATGCTGTGTGATTTGATAAATACATCTTTTGCACTGGGACCTGACATTCACCTGACACCTGGCACTAAGTGGCCTTAGCGTTTCTTAAAGTGATTCCCTCCCCCAGGGGCATCCAAAATCGGGATTCCCCGCTGTGTGAAACCCCCCAGGTCGCCCCATACACTTACCTTGTTTCCCGGTCCAACGGCGCATGCACGAGCCGCTACCACATCCCCGCTATTCCTCTAGCATGGGCGCGTGCCGCCAAAGGCATTTGTGAATGGCCAGCGCGGGCACGCTCCCTGTTAGAGGGAAACGGGGGATGCGGGCGCCAGCGCACACGGAGCCTCTGGCATTAGACGAAGACTTAGACAAGGTGGCGTCAGCGGCTCCAAGCATGCTGATTGGACGAGCGGCTGTGCATGTGCCGTAGGATCGGCGATCTGGAGGGGGTTTTACACAGGACCAAAACCCAGTATAGTAAAAATCCTGGGTTTTGGGCCACTTTAACCCCTAAATGTTTTTTTAATATTTTGGGACGGTCATTTTTCTGTCTGCTATATTTATGTTGTCATGGCGTTAGGTATTGTTTACATCACTTACATTTATCAAGTTGTGCAGCGGCATGCAATGTGGTAAATAAAACATTGCACATGTTACTGCACATGATTTATTTTATATAAATGTTTTTGCTAATATGTGTATATTAAATATTTATTAATAATTATTATATAATAAATATAATAATATTGTTATATTAAATATAATATTACATTTTACACAATTTCATGTTTATAGGCCTCCTTATGGTGTACTATGGGCTTTTTTTGCAGGTATAGTGGATAGAAGGACTCCATGATGGAAGTCAGAAAACAGACTTTTCTCCTCCTGAAAGCTGTTGTAAAAAATGCGTGTGAAACACTTGAATTTAAATCATGTGTGGAGCCAATCCATGGCACCTGAATCACTAGAATTCTTTTTCGCTTGTAAATTATTTTCGCATGCTTTTTCTCTCACTCGAATTGAATTAGCAAAAACAAAAGTAAAACTTTGTTGAATCGCGCGTAGAATTTGCGCACGCAAAATCGCACCTTTTTCTCAAAAAAACATGCAAAAATTTGAATTCGACCTTTAATGAATTAAGCCCATAGAGTCTTATTTATCAAGTGTCAGCACCACACAGCGACACTTTTTTGGCCTCAGCGGCATTTATTTGTACAGAACTTGCATTGTGACTTGGCAATAATGCAAGCGCACGACTTAGATTTCGCTAAATGGCATTTTTTTTCATAGAAAAATCTTTTTTGTGGCTTCTTTTTGTTACAAATGTGTAATTTAAACATCACCAGCAATACCCAGAGCATGGAGAACCTTGGCAAGGTATAAATCCAAAAGACACAAATGTCCAGCTGCTAGATGCCGTAAACTCATCCACTTTTATTTCAATCCATAAAATCGAATTTTAAAACACAGTGTTGTAGTCACACATGACGCTGGGCTCTTAATCGGATAAGCAACAGTGCACACTTTAAATACACAAGGAATTTGACCCTAAAATGATTAGAACACCTCTGGGTGCAGAAGCAAAGAAGCCACCGCCATATTTTCCCCTCGCTCCCGCACTAAGGGTCCCGCCCCACACATCGCGACTGCCGGCCCAAGATTGAATCAGCCAATCATGTTGTATTGGTAGGGATGGTAACCTCCCAACCTGGATATGTCATCCACGGTCATCCTCACTGACAGGGGAAGTGTTTCCCACCATTGATGCATCAACCAGGTTGAGATGTTACCATCCCTGTCAATACTCCATTATTGGCTGGGGGCATGACAGTCACGATGTGTGGAGCGGGGCCCTTAGTGCGGGAGTGAGGGGGAGCTATGGCGGCGATTGCTTTGATTCTGCGCCCACAGATGCTCCAATCAGTTTAACGTAGGATTCCTTGTGTATTTAAAGTGTGCACTATGAACAGTGCATGATTTTTACCTCACCTATCAGCTGGACATTTGCATCTTTTAAATGCACTGTAAAGTTAGTCCCCAGCAGTGATTTCTGGTAATTGACCAGCACCAGAAAAATATAGCGCCAATCTTCAATTTTCAAGAAGGAAAAAATTAATGAATGTGCTGTGTAGCAATGAAAAGACGGTGGTACAAAGTGGCGCTCACTGTCGCTGGGATAATCGGCAGTGGGGTCCAACAGGCGCTGACATAGGCCAGCCAATACCTGCGTGCAACAATCAAAGCTAATTAGTAGCGTTCTGTGCAGCGACTGCTAGCACCAATGTATTACACAGCACAGCGCCAGATAATACAGTAATGCAGGTGCTCTGAAGCTGATGCAATGGCCACACAGGCCAGGAAATACCTAGTGCAACAATCAAAACAAATTAGTTAGATCTGGCGCTACAACTTTTAGCGCCATTGAAGTCCAAAAAGCAGCACCAGAAAATATGTTCCAAAACCGGCGCTATAGCAAGCAGAAATATGCCAACAGCGCACATTATAAATGAGACCCAAATTTCCAGTGCAGCTTTATTTGTGTCTAGCAAAATGATACTTTTATTAAAGAAATGGAAAAAGGCAAATGCGAACACAAAATGATAATAGGAATCCATCCTTTAAAAGATGATAAAAAGTGACAGGCTTACAAAAGTGAAATTAGACAATGAATAGCTTTCATTTATTCTCTTTTTCCTTCTTGGCAAAGGCTGATTTTCAGAAACAGTCTGAAAATAAAGGGGAAATGTCTTGTATAAAACCTAATACAGAGAGTATGAAAATAGAGTAGAATATATTTTAGTGTAAACTCACTAAAACAAAGAATATTTTGTTTTAAAGGACATATGTAAAAAGGGGATTATGTGTATGACTGCCAATGATAATCACCAACTGTAAAAGGCTATTTGTTGCCAAATTGCATTGTCTAGCCAGCAATATCAGAAACAACTATTTTAAATGAATAATTGTTTTATTAATTACATTTAGGAAGTAGCAATTAAGCAATACGGTTTAATACAGTAATGAAGATTCCTGTCCAGGCTGTTAAAAAGAAATAGCACTTACCTACCAGCTCAGAGACACTAGACCTGCAGACTGTAGCCTTCCCGTTTCTCGTCTGTGGGCTCTGGTGCTGACCACCACCGGTCTCACTTGGCATCCCTGCCACCACTCTTGCGGTTGTCAGCAGGTGGCACATGACGTGACCACTGCTGAGTGGTAAAACAGAAATCAGCGAGGGGCGCTTAGGGCCAAACAGGAAATTCACCTTCGGTACCGGTGCTAACAGCGCTGAAGTGGGAGGGCTGGGAAGTGCAATTTGTTTTACACTGCCAGCCTACCTAGAGATTTTGCCACCTCTTGTGGCCAAGCAATTGCTAAGCTTTTTGCACTATATATGTTTAACTGCAGTTCTTTTTGCAAGGGTTTCCAGGAAAAATATATATTGTTTTTTTTTCAGCAGCGTTTGAGCCGGGGAGGCCGATTCATCAATAGCGCCAGGTAGCGACAGATGAGCGACTGTAGCGTGATTTTTTCAGCGCCAGCCAGTATTCGCTGTGCTTGGCCGGCATTAGCTTGATGACAGCGACTCAGTCGGTGTGCGGTAATGTTGAATACGGGCTGGGGGGTCGCTGTTTCACAGGTCCAGCGTTGTATGTGAGCGCCTGACAACGAATGGCCAGAGCGAACGGCTAGCTTCATATTCATCAAAAAATCACGCTCCGAATGTGCTGTCGCTGTCCATTCCTTGTTTAAACCCCAGAGCGCTGGCGGCGATCTGTATTAACTAGTTTTTAACCCCTAAACAACCATATTTTTTGAATGTAACATTATACATGTTTTTAGAATCATTTTGTTATATGAATACATTAATCTCAGACCTGTTAGATCAATTCTGCACATTTTTTTTTTTTTTTTTTACTTAAAAATAAATCCTAACATTGCAGAAGTGTTCTCCGATTTTTTGACATTAAAAAAAAAAAAAAAAAAATTATTACCAATTAATCATGAATTATTATAGATTGCTCCATTGAAATGCATTGGACATCGCCAGGGAGCGACAGCTCATACCTGGCGCTGTGAGGGAATTTGCAGCGGCGCTGTTCGGTCCAGGCGGCTTCATGATGAATGCCGCGCTAGCCGTCGCTCTCGCCGGCGCTAGCCTCATTTTGCTTGATAAATGCGTCATTGTGACCGCCGCCGGGCGTACTTGAGTCGGTAGTCGCCGTTAGCTGCCGCTACCTGGCGCTCGTCAGACGCTACCTGGCGCTATCGCTTGATGAATAAGGGCATTAATATGAAATGTCTTGTTTTTTTTTTTCCTTAGTGCTTTCTCAATATTTCTGGGTGAAATATGTGAAAAAAAAAAGTCCTATTCCCTATAGGCACCCGTTCCTGCCCAGGTGAAATCCCACACTGAAAATAGCACCTTTATGACATTTTCAAATAAAATACAACTACTATGCGCACCACCAAGGGTTAAACCCTTAAAAATTAAAAAATAAAACGGCGTGGGGTCCCCCCTGTCCAACAAATCCATCCTGGACAACAGCTGTGTCTGCTTGGAGTGACCAGCCCTCAGCCCTAAAGGCCACCATCCCACATAGCCCACCTAGACACTGGGTTCCTCTGCACCCCCCTGGCTGTTGGGGATGCAGATCATTTGGCATGGCGAGCCACCCACTTGCTGACAGGAGAATTTGTGGGCCCCTACTGCCCTTTGAACTCAAAGACCACTCACCAGTTCACAAAGGGTTAAGTGAAAAACACGCACACACACACACACACACACACACGTGTGGAGGCTGATTTAACCCTTTAAGTGCCGGCCTACCCAGAGTTTTTGTCACCCTCTGTTGCCAGACCATGTTTCACTACTTTGCGCAACACATGTTCAACTGTAATTTTTGAAGGGATTTCTAGGGATTTCCCAGGAAAATTATATATTGTTTTTTTTCAGCAGAGTCTGTGCTTCAACATGAAATGTCTTGTTTGGCCTTTTATTTTAGTGTATTCTCAATACTTTTGGGTGAAATACGTGCAAAAAAACCTAAAACAGCACTACCACATGTGTATTGGTAGACACCCTTTTCTGCCCAGGAGACTCTCCCAAACTGAAACAGCGCTTTAGGAGATTTTCAGATAAAATACAACTATGCTATGCTCTATGTGCACCTTGCAGTTTATCAAGAAAAACAACCCTTCACATTTGAAATTCCCCCACAAACTAAATATTCTGGAAGTACGCTTCTCAAGCTTTCTAGGCGTACCAGGCTTGTTAACGTGGGCATAGTTTTCTGGAAGTAATACCTTAATAAATTCTTTGGTTGCACAGAGTTTCCCTGAAAAAAAATAAAAAAGAAGAATCAAAGCCACATTTTCCTAAAACATGTTTTCCTAAAATATCAATATACAAATAAGAAAAAACAAGCTAAATCTGAAAGCGCAAGGTCCCCTGAACAGAACATTACCCAACATGCATAGCTACTTTTAACCCTTTTAATTTCCTGCCTACTTGAAGTTTTGTCACCCTTTGTTGACAGGTCATTTTTCACCAATTTGCACCATGTTTAATCATGATTTTTGCAGAAATTTCCAGAAAAATTATATATATATATTTTGCAGCAGACTTTAGGCTTTAACATGAAATGTAATTTTTCTACTGTTTTTTAAAATATTTTTGCGTAAAAAGAACTATATATAGAAAATAAATTATTTTTTAGAAAATTGTCTCCTTTATTTTAAATAAAACATTTTTTTTTATTAAAGAAAACCATATTGCACGCAATTTCTCCCGATTTCAATGGTACCACGTATGTATCGGTAGCCCCCCCATTCTTGCTCAGAAGACCCCCCCAACCTGAAAAGAGCACTTTATAACATTTACAAATAAAATATAACTACTATCCACACTATAAAGGGTTAAAAAAATGGCAGTCCCTTTCTAGGGGGCCAGCTTTGGTGGCCCCCTGCCCTGACGGCTACAAGCCTGCACCGCCTAAATTGGCCCCGGGTCTCATGGACCCCTTACCAGTTTACAAGGGGTTAATAGTAAAAAAATAAACACACAACACACAGAAAAATGACATTTATTTTTTTTTCTCGTCTCTCCTCTGATCCACCTGCTATCCCCCGGCGATCATCAGATGATGACAGCTGCCGGGTGATCAGTGGAGGAGGGCTGGGTGGGTGAGATATCAGAGCCATCTCGCCCCCTTCAGCCTTCCTCCTGCCGGAAAGTGAGGGAGAGCCCGGTGAAGAGGAGACCCGGCTGGAGGGATCGCGGTCGCAGGTGAGTAAATGTCTTTCTTTTTTTTTTTACAGTTAGCAGCGCCCGCTGCCAAAGGGGCAGGAGGGGGCGATATTTCGGGTACTCTCCTGAAGCGAGAAGAGCCCCCAGTGGGGTCAGATGGCACCAAATTAAAGAGGAGACCTGGACAGATCGAAAGAGAGGTCAGGTGAGTGTTTTTTTTTATTTTTTGTGGCTGCTAGCAGGGGTAAATGCCAGGCCTGTGAATTTTACGTGGCTGGCACTTAAAGAACGGAGAGGCAACCACGGGCGCTATAACCTAGCTCAGCAGACGGACAGGAGGCACTGTACTATCCCGTCCAGCATTGATGAATGTGACGTCTGGTGGGTGATGTGGAAGCGTTCTTCCTGATTCCCTGCAGAGCTAATCGTGAACACTAGGTGGTGTTCCAAGTTCATAGCACCCAAGGCTAAGCTACAAGTAACAGCAGGATATCTCTGCGATAGGTAGCGCTCGCTAAGCGCGTCCAGCACTTGGTGCTGAACGCCCATATGTAAGAAAAAACTACACACAAGCAGCACCAGCGCTCTAAAACAGGGCGCTCTAGCATACAGCGCCAGATGTGATAAAAGTCTGTTTCTCAACACATATACACCAGCACAAGAGCGAAAACATATGGAATAACATTGTTTTAACACTGTGACAATGACACTGCAATGGCAGACCCGCACATAATTCTGCATAAAAAAAAAAAATATATAAAAGTGTTTGTTTGGCAGGAGAGACCACACAATGATTTGAGCCAAAAAAATTAAAGTTTACTATAGCAAAACGCCATTTAAGCACAACCAAATGAAACACCATTGAAATGTATGGCAGAGCATTATTGAGCGAAAGGTACTACATGGCGCTGCTGAACATAGAGCACCGGCGCTATACACTGAGCCACCACTAGTAATACATGTGATACTACATCGCGCTGTTAGAGGCGCTCACCAGATTCGCTTTTTTTAAATGTGGTTTTCACATACAGTGCCCAGCGTTCACACGACGCTACTTGGAACTACCTGGCACTAGCATTTCTTAAATAACCCCCTTAGTGAAAATTCTGGGTTTTGTTCTGCTTTAAAGAGGAAAAACACATTGCAATTTCACTCTCCCGGGTATTCCTCTCATATGGGGCACCACGATTCGAGATGCGACACTTTGTACCCCCCCCCCCCGGTCACTGTAAAAACTCACCTTCCTGTCATGCTCGATTCTGCTTGTCTCCCTTCGGCTCTGCTAGCAGCTAAGGCGCCTGAGTGGCTAAGCAACTAAAGGAAGCCGAGCAGGGCCTAGTGCGTTGCCGGCCGCATCCCTTGCTCAGTTTCTAGCTGTGGGCCCACATCATCCATTCAGAAAGACCTGGCCCAGGTACACTAAAGATGAGTGAGGATGCGGCCTCGGGTCCAAGACATGGTGAGAGCTTCTGGAGCAAGTAAGTGTAATAGGGGATCTAGGGGGTTATCACCTTGGGGCATACCAATTCATGATGTCCCCACGAATGGGACTTGGACTACCATGAAGTCTTTTAGACTCCATGGCCTCCATTGTTCCACTTTAAGCAATATAAGTAAACAACTAATAAAAGTAGTGTAATTAACCTTTTAACTGCCAGCCTACCTAGAGATTTTGTCACCCTCTGCTGCCAGGCAATTTTTCTGCATTCCGCGCTATATATGTTTAAAGCGGGAACAAAACCCTAGCGCCACCCGGCCCTGGGATTTTAAAGATTCCAGGGCTGGCCACTGGCCATCCCCTAAAGACATCACTCCCCTTCTCCCTGGCTCCCTCGCCAAGGTAAACAACGGTGGGCGCATCTTTGTGCTTTGTGTGCGCTCCCGTCCCCAGCCTGTCTGAATGGCTTGGGGTGGGATCGCACAAACAGCCCCCAGCTCGTGCGTTGAGGGGATGCAGCCACTCTGTGCATGGCAATCAGAAGAGCAGCCCATGATAGTCAAAATCATGGCTTTTGTTCGATTTTAACGGCAACTTTTAACTTGCAGGATTTTTAAAGAAAATAATATATTGTTTTTTTCAGCAGAGTCTGGTCTGTAATTTATTGAATTTTTTTTTTTATTTTGTCATAAGGACCCCTTAGCAGTTTACAAAGAGTTTACAAAAAGTTAAATGAGTTTACAAAGAGTTAAATGTTTAAAACACACACACACACACACACACACACACACACACACACACACACACACACATACACTGGTAATGAAGTCCTTTTAATATTTATTTTCTACTTACCTTACTTCCATCGCCGCTTGCTGCTGTCCCACGTGGTTAATCTTCAACCGGAACTGATCGAGGAAGCTGGTAATGGGGCAGAGGATTGGTCTCCTCTGGCACCCACTCGGCTTCTCTTATGGGGCCTTTTATACCAACTGAATGAGCTGACGTTTCTCACTCGCCTGTATAAAAGGCCCCTGTCTGTGCCGGGAGCCACCTGGGAGTTCTTTGCCCCGCTAATGACCCTGGGGGGAAAGGGGGGATTGGAGACTCCCTGGATTAAGAGAATCCCTGGATGGAGGAAGTTGCTGGATTTCTGCGGCTTTTCATACTCGCTTGCACTGAGAGCACCGAGGGACAGAGCCTCACGCGAAGAACAGAGTGGATGTTGGCCCATTTTTTTGCACGGTCCGGGAGGAAAAGTATTAAAGGGCTACTCCAGCCCTGCGCCCTCATGCGAATGTAATAAAAGAAAAAATACACTCACCTTCACCCTAAATACAGCCTCTGAAGCCAGCGGTGCTGCAGCTGGTGGCACCAAATGCCCTCCGTCATCTTCCTGAATTCCTGGCCGGCCACTGGGAGCAGACACTCTCTGCGTTGCAAGTGCTGCTGCCGGCTCATTCACGTGAATTGGTGGATGAGAGCATGTTTTTAAATTGAAGCAGAGATGGCAAAGATATTGGGGTTTACAGGTTCAGCCAATTACATTCTCTTTTTCATCCTGCCCCCCAATCAGCTCAGGAGAGCGGGAAAGGATTGCTGGTCCTTCCCTCCTCCTGCCTCCTCCCGCCCTCTCCTCCACCTCCAGATTCATTACATTGATGATTATGCAGCATCACAGATCCAAGGGCCGCGCCCACTTTTTTCAGAAGGGAAATCATGAGCTGAAACTGTAAAACCCAATATCTCAACCATTTCTTCTTCAATTTAAAAGCGGAAAACAGGACAGTGCCAAATAAAGTCCGGCATAATGGTGTAACAGTTGCTTTTGCCTGCTGTAGCACTTTAACACAAATAGGCACTCACCTTCTCTCCCTCCAGCAGCTTCTGGGTCAGTCCACCTCTCCTGTGGACTGTCTGGGAGCTGCTGCGGGGGGGGGGGGGGGGGAGAAGGTAAGTGCCTTTTTGTTTTTTTATTAACTTTACAGTCCCTTTAAAATGCATCTGTGGCTCAAAGATAAAGAAAACTTTAGTCCCCTAACCCCTGGACTCCAGAAACCCTCAGCTGAACAGCAGGGCATGTGTTGCAAGTTCAAGCACAATCTCCTGTCCACAATTATAGGGGAGGAGGCTTCAAAGCATTGCTGCTGAAAGAGCTTAGAACGCATGAGGGAGACCACCCTTTGCTATGGTTTTATCTATGGATCAGTTGCCTTACAGATACACTTTAAAAACATGATGCTATTCATGTAGAACCCTAGGCTTAGAGGCTTATATTGTAGAGTTTCCAGCACACTGCTGCTGAGGAGACATCAATGAGGGATTAACCAAGAATGCTGGTGTGGAGGGAAATAGGAATAGAAGGATGGCAGAGCCTACTCATTGCTGGCCCCATATTTACAGTGTTTTATGGATTTCCTCTTTAAAAGAAGCCCACCGTGTATCATTTTAAAGTGAGACAATCTTTCAGAAGGGCATACTGTACTTTTTCCGTTGACAGCTAACTTTAGAGCCATATAACTCAATTGCTGGGGTTATGCTGATTCTGCTGAGGTTGCACATTCCCACACTTTGCATAATAGGCTGCATAGATTTATGCTAATTGTTAATGTATGATTAGCTACAGAGTCATACGGACAGCTTAAGAAAACTGAAAATTAATTTGCCTATTTTTAGTCTCCGATAGTAGTAAAATGCTGTAGCGAGTGTTTTAAAGCCAGCAGAAAAAAAAAACTGCATTTCTTTCTAGTTACAGCATGATTTAAAATGCTGCACAGGCTTGGCAGCTGCCCATTGTTTTCTCCAGCTGCATGACGCGGTATCATTGATAGTTTGGATGGCAGTCACATTTAAAGCAGTTCATTGATAATTCACTAAAATATGGGGAACTCTTTAGCTCACGAGAAAGTATGTCCTTTCATGTGGCAAGCTCACCATCAAAGCTGGCTGGTATTCAAAAGGGTTTGGCAAGTTCTCTTCCACAATACACCAAAATTATTGTTTTAAATGCCCTGCAGTTGACAGGAGTTTCCAGGTTCACACAAAAAGAGATTTAGAGGCTAATTTAAGACTAGCACCACGTATTGCCATGTGAGTGTCTATGTAGCGGCGCTTAGTGTCTGCAAGTGGTCGTGCAAGTGGGTGTCAGGTGCTGTGACCTAGCTTAGCGGGCGCACAAGTGACGCTGTAGTATCCTGTCTAGCATTGATAAATGTGATGTCACTGCAGAGCCTTTCGAGAATGCTAGGTGGTGTCCCGAGGTTAAAGCTCCCAAGACTACGCTACATCTAACAGGACAACGCTGCAGTGAACAATAGGTAGCTCCAGTTAAGTGCGTTCAGCGTTGAAGCCCATATTTAAGAAAAAAACTACACTCAACCAGCGTCTGCGCTCTAAAATTGGGCGCTCTAGCATTGTGCGCCAGACACTATGTGATAAAAGTCTGTTTCTAAACACATAAACACCAGCACCAGAGCGTAAACATATGGAATGATATTGTTTTAACATTGTGTCAATGACACTGCAATAGCAGACCTGCACATACAATTCTGCATACATTTTTTTTTTTTTAAATCACAATAAAAGTGTTTGGTTGCTGGGCAGGAGAGGCCACACAAAAATTTGAACCAAAAATTGAGAACATTACTTTAGGAAAATGCTATTTAGACGCAACCAAATAAAACACCATTGAAATGTGGAGAGCAAGAGTGTGCTACTGAGCGACAGGTACTACATGACGCTGCTGAACACACAGCGCCAGTGCTTTACACCGAGCAACCGCTAGTGATACATGTGACGCTACATGACGCTATTAGCGGCGCTCACCAGATTGACTTTCATATATATGGTTTGTACATACTGTGCTCAGCGTTCACCCAAAGCTACTTGGCACTGCCTAGCGTTAAGAGTTTCTTAAATAACCCCCTTAGCATTTTTTCAGATGAGCAGTTTCCACAAAACCTCTTATGGAATTACCTAAAAGACCCTATCGCAAAAAAAGTAAAAAAATCCAAATAAATGTGCCTTTTCCCACAGGCAGTACCTTTTGGATGGTTTTGCCACCTTGTTTTCAGCAAAAGATCCAGCAATTTTTCAGAATTTCCAGTTGGGCAGGAGATTCAGTGGCAGTACCAGCGATAACTAGATTGCATCATGACCACATGCACTTTTTTTCTAATCTGGGCTGGGTCCTTTTTCAGTTTTCAATGTCTGCCCCTGGGGACACAATCTGGTGGCCAGAACAGGGTTTACAATATACCCGGGTGATCGAAAATTTTGATTTATTTTTCTAGAGAGAGGAATATTGGTGGGGAGATTGGCTAACTTGGTTTTGCATTACTGGGGAGTTTTAGTCCACCTTAAGTGGTTTGCTCTCTCACATGAGGTAGAAAGATGGCCAGATTTTAGTGAATTATTCTAGTAAGGTTCAAAAGACATGTGTATGATGTCTTTTAAAGACCAAGGTAAGATTTAAAATGAACTACCACATACTGAATACTTGTCAGCATTTGCTCCTGCATCCACTCAAAGATGAAACACCCCCTCAGCATTTCCCAGCATCCTAGCCATGCTGCTTCCTGAATTCAACTGGCATAACCCACATTACACAGCAGCAGGAAATCTCTTTGCAGACAGCCAGGTTGTTTGAAAACGGTAGGAGTTACAAAAAGGTACATTTTGTACGACTTTTTTATGTACAGCAACCTGAATTGCTTTGGGGACAGATGCATATAAGCACTGTTTCTTCTAAGGGTGCTGGTCCAGTTTATGTGCCTTCAAATAGAGTGAGAGACAGCCAAAGTTTTGTGGCTAAATAACCCATGAAATGATAACGTTGAGGTTGCAACACCGTTGATAAAATGGAATTTTCATACATACATACATAATTCATACATCCCTCTGAAGTATCAAAACATATACTGTAGTGCAATATTCACTGCCATTTAAATGGGACATTAACCAAGAAAAATATGTCCATGATGATGTCACACCTGTCACCTGTGGAAACATCCCCATGATAATAAATATCAAAACTAAGCTAAAACTATGCTCCTCACTTACCTGCCACTGGGTGCCCCACTTACACAAGGAGATTCTATGTATGAAGACGCACATTGATGTCAATGGATTTGCTCCATAGTAAGGCCACACCCATCTGCTACACCAGTTCCTCATACCAGCGCTGCAGGTAAGCAAGGACCAGGAGGAAGTTAACTGGGGCGCCCACAAAAATGGCCCCGATTAAAGTTCCCCCAACAAAGAACACATCTAGCACATTTGACTGCAGTTAATATTATCTCACCACCAGTGGCGTAACTAAATGTGACGGTGCCCAGGTGCAAACATGAAATTGGGCCCTTTTACGGCTCATACAGTAAACGTTTTTCTGTCTTTTAACTCAATTGGATGCAGCTAGACATCTCATGACCAAAACAAATGGAGTTTCATTTCTCTAAATGATGCCAAGTGACCGGGGAGCAGCAATGATGGGCCCCAGCGCAGGTCACGCCCCCTGCACACTCTCAAGTTACACTCCTGCTGACCACAAAGAAGCTCTGCTGATGGTCTGTGCCACTTCGTAAAGACAGTGGACATACAACATCAGTGGCTCAGATTACCACCCAGATTTTAAACTCAACTTTAAAACTGTACATTCGCCGGTCCCTCTCACTACTTGTGATGATTTTTTTTAGAGATGAGCAAAAATAAGGGGTCAAAGTGAAATGTATTCCCAGATTCTTAAAGTTTTAATGAAATCACCAAAACCCCTGGACCCTGCTTTGCTAGATACCAGCCTGTATGATCTTCTTAAAGTGGACCAACACCCAGGATTTTGACTATCCTGGGTCTTGGTCCACTTCGGTGGGGCACCCCCGATCGGGGTGCCCCGCTGTGTGAAACCCCCCCGAACCCCCCGAACAACTCACCTCTCCCCGCTCCCAGCGCCGACGGACAAGCTGCGGACAAGCGGCTCCTCCGCCGCCGCCTCCCGCGCGTCCCTCTTGACGTGCGCGTGCCGGCCATTCACAGACGGCCGGCGCGGGTGCGCGCACGTCTAGAGGGGCGCGAGGGAGGCGGCGGCGGCCGGCCGCCGCCGAAGATAAGGTAAGGAGTTTGGGGGGGTTTCACCCCGCAGGACATCCCGATCTCGGATGTCCCGTGGGGAGGGAGGTGATCGGCCCGGGAATCTTATAGATTCCCGGGCCGATCACCCGTGGGTGTTGGTCCACTTTAAAAGATTGGCATCTCTCACAGAGCACCAACAGGCAACTGGCTCGTCTGCATGCTGATGTAAGGAGGGGGGGCAAGGTAACTGGGAGGGGGCATCAGCAGGCCACCTACTTCACATAGCAGGTGGGACTCGCCAACCCATCTTACCCCATAACAGTGCAAAAACCTACCTCCTTCAGCAGGGTCCCTGCCTGTCACAGCTGTCTTATGGGTGTCCCAGCCAAGCAGGTATGTTCAGTGGGCTGGTTTATGGTATCTTCTCCCATCCTGGATATTTATATGTTCTCATCGTCAAAGGGGCGTGGTTTAGCTCTCCTAGTTTGGTGCAAGTAATAGTATCTCTCAGTACCTGACTCCCCATTATTATTATTATTATTATTTTTAAAATGTTTCAGTGCATTTTCCCAATGCTGAAAAGCAAATTCCTGGTTATTGTGACCAGCGGACCATGAGGATACTGCCATATGCATGGCGTGGCAGGCTGGTAACCTTGGGACACCAAGCCATTAATCTTAATAACTAAAACAAATCTAGGAAGATTTGATCAGCACTAATCTTTATGCAAACTTTCTGCTAGATGGGGGGGAGATTAGACTTTACCATAGAAAACTGTGACTAAAAAGGGTGCCACCTAGGGCATAATTCATATTAATACTACTGTAGTTAAATAAGTGACAGTCTGAATAGAGATAAAATAGCCACCAAAACTCATCAGTAGATCATAAATGGACTAGGGTAGAATGACTTTATGTTGTGGTGCTTATGGTTTTCTAGTGTAACATACTGTTCCTTATTTGCTTTTTGCACAGAAGATGGTTACCCTATAGTGATTGTGTATATTGTTTCAACTCAGAATCATTTTTCTACCTCAAATATACATACAGATGTTACTTTAAAAACTGTATTTATTGATTGCATAGTTATTGAAATGACATTTATAATGTGCAGTGAATTGCATAAACTATCATTTTTAGTATAATTAGTAGCCAGTTAAGAAATGCATTGTGTACAATGTAATAAAACACAGCAATATAATAATCTAGAGGTCAGCGTTGAAAAGCTTCAAGGTAATGTGACCAATATGAAAATAATGCATAAGGCTCAGAGATCATGGGTAATCAGATTTAAATGGAAAGTTTTGATTGATTGTAAAGGAGGCTATTTACATATTCATAATAAACTTGGCAGCTGACCAAACTGCAATGTTTGTCAGGGTCAACAACCTGACATCAAAACAACCTATAAAGCTTGAACATCTGGTAATAGGTTTGCAGAAAATTTCAAGCTAAGGTTAACAGTATGAGAGAAAACTGTTCTGAATCTGTTTAACCGCTTTTCTTTTCCCACTCAAGATAGTGGAAACAGGAGACTTGTGACAGCATGTTTCCAAGTCGCATATGAAAAATGCATAAATCACAGAGTTTTCAAATGAGGAATTCAAACAGCTGTCAACTAAATGATAAACTAGAATAATCATGTGTATGAACCCAAAAAAAGACCATGTTTGTTGGTTAATTGCCCCAACAAAGCTATGCCAAGGAGTCAGAGCCAAATTATATTTATACATCATTTGAAATGTCTGATATGTCTGTATGCTGTTCCACATCAACCAGTCCGATTCAGACTTTTATTTCTCAAATGTCATTTTCTGCTGCAGGCTCACACTGACTGGTGACAAGGAAGCATCTTATCTCCCACACGTGTATAGAGCATGCCAATTATCTCTGAATTCCTCTAAGTGTGTGTGTTTTTAAACAAAAGTATATAGGTAAGCGTTTGTCTTGTAAATATCTACCTTAGGGGAACTCTCAAGGGTAAGTGTAAAATCAAAGCGGGGAGGCTGATTTAAGACTAGCACCACGTATTGCCAGGTGAGCATCGGTGTAACAGCGTTTAGATCGACTGCTAGTAGATGCTGCAAGCGGGTGTCGGGCGCTGTGACCTAGCTTAGCGAGCGTCTAGCATTGATGAACATAATGTCTGGAGCGCCCTGTAGAAGAGCCCTCCCTGATTCACTGCAGAGCTAATCCCGAACGCTAGGTGGTGTCCCGAGGTCAAAGTGCCCAAGACTGTGCTACATCTAACAACAGGACAATGCTGCAGCGAGCGAAAGGTAGCGCCAGTTAAGTGCGTCCAGCACTTGGCGCTGAAGCCCGTATTCAAGAAAAAAACTACACACAACCAGCGCCAGCACTCGCGGTGTGATAAGTCTGTTTCTCAACACATATACACCAGCACCAGAGAACATATGGAACATATGGAAACCATATGGAATGGCATTGTTTCAACACTGCAATGGCAGACCTGCACATACAATTCTGGATAAAAATGTAAAAAAAACAAAAACCTATAAAAGTATTTGTTTGCAGGGCAGGAGAGGGCACACAATAATTTGAGAAAAAAAAGTTTACTTTGGCAACACACTATTTAAACACAACCAAATGAAACACCATTGAAAGTATGGGAGAGCGCTAGATACTACATGGCGCTGCTGAACCTAGAGCGCCGGCGCTATACACTGAGCCACCTCTAGTAATACATGTGACACTATATGACGCTTTTAGAGGAGCTCACCAGATTGACTTTCTTAAATGTGGTTTTCACATACAATGCTCAGCGTTCACCTGACGCTACGTGCTGCTACAAGGCACTACCTGCCGTTATCATTTCTTAAATAACCCCCATAATTCCATTACAACCCATGCTGCAGATTAAACCAGCTACCTTTTCTTAGATTGGATGTACTACACCCCTCCTGCCTCACACAGTATGACACACACTATTAACTGTGTATGTGCAGGCAGGAGCATACCTATCTGCTCGTCTTGTCTTGTTTAATTCACTACAAAGTTTACTGTAAGCAAACAAAAATTTTTGTTTCCTGAAAGTTTTGTTGGCTGTATTCTGAACAGTAGGCTGAAATAAAAAATAAGAGGGAATCATTCCCTCTTTCATTTGCAGATGTGGAGGCTGATTTAACCCTTTAAATGCCAGCCACGTAAAATTTACGTGGTTGCTTCTCCTCCACTTAAGTGCCAGCCACGTAAAATTCATGTGCCTGGCATTTAAAAAAAAAAAAAAAAATACTCACCTGACCCCTCGTTGGATCCGGCCGGGTCTCCTCTTTAATTCCAGGAGAGCCCCCGGAATAGCGCCCCCCCCCCCCCGCTTCGGCAGCAGCAGCTGCTAACTTTCAAAAAAAAAATTAAAAATGACATTTACTTACCTGCAGTCGCGCTGCCTCCCTCCGGGTCTCCTCTTCACTGGGGGGGGGGGGCTCCGATTGCCCCTCCCCGGCTCTTCAGCTTCAGGGGAGAGCCTGAAAGGGCTCTCCCCCTCCTCTCCCGACGGGCGCCGCCATCTTGCCGTTAAGCCCCTTTGGGGGCGGTGCTTATGACGTCACACACCGGGTGTCGTCCTGGCTCCCTGCTACTGTTCTTTCAGATGCGATCATGCTGGGCACAGGAGCAGAGGGGCAGGTGATCAGATCATCACCTGCCCCTCTGCTACTGCAGCCAGCATGATCGCATCTGTCATCACATCGAGGGACAAAGGAGCGGACGATCGGAGGTAAGTAAAGTAAAAAAAGTTTTTATTTTTTAATAAAAGTCATTTTTTCTTATGTGTCAGTGTGTTTTTTTTTTTACTGTTAACCCCTTGTGAACTGGTAAGGGGTCCATGAGACCCCTTATACCAGCTCACAAGGCTGGGGGCTGGCAAGTCACCTGCTAGCCGCAGGTGACTTGCCATTAACCCCCGGCACCCCCTATTACCTGCCTCCCCAAAGCCCGGGGGGGGGCAGAAGAGCCCGGGCCCACATAGGCTATGTGGGCTTGTAAGCTGCAGGGTGGGGGGCCACAAAAGCTGGCCCCCCCACTCTCTTCCTACCAGCCCCCATAGCTGGTCCCGGGCTGGTAATGCTGGGTAAGGGGGACCCCATTTCATTTTTTGGGGGGATTTTTAAGGGTTTTTAACTCTTAAAATTCCTTCGAGGGGGGACCCTATGTGTTGTTTTTTTTTAAATTAACCCCTTATGTTCTTTCGCCCAGCAGCTATAAAAGGCTTCCAGCAGGTGAGCAGAAGCCAATGATTGCCGAGGGACACAGTGCTCCAGGATGGATGGGAGGTAAGTATTAAAAAAAATAAAATAAAACATTTTTCTCTGTGTGTGGTGTGTTTTTTTTTACACTTAACCCCTTGTGAACTGGTAAGGGGTCCAAGAGATCCCTATACCAGTTCACAAGGCTGGGGGGATGGCAAGTCACCTGCGACTAGCGGGTGACTTGCCATTAACCCCCGACACCCCCATTACCTGCCTCCCCAAAGCCCAGGGGGGGCAGAAGAGCCCGTGGCCACGGGCTATGCGGGCTTGTAGCCTGCAGGGCCAGGGGCCACAAAAGCTGGCCCCTGCGCCCTGTTTCTACAAGCCCTGCATAGCTGGTCCCGGGCTGGTTACTTTGGGTAAGGGGGACCCCATGACATTTTTGGGGGATTTTTAAGAGTTTTTAACCCTTAAAAATCCCCCCCAAAAAATGGGGCCCCCCACCCTGGGAGGGGGGACTCTATGTCATTTTTTTTTCTAAATGTAACCCTTTGTAGTGTGGATGGTAGTTGTATTTTATTTGTAAATGTTATAAAGTACTTGTTTCAGTTTGAGGGGGTCTCCTGGGCAGGAACGGGGGGCTACCGATAAATAAGTGGTGCCGTTCTAATCAGTAGAAATGGGGCTTTCACATGCAATAAGATTTTCTTTAATAAAATAAATTTTTTATTTAAAATAAAGGAGACAATTTTCTAAAAAATGTGTATTTATTTATTTATTTTTACTTAATAATAATATTGTAAAAAACAGAATAAAATTTGCAAACAAGACATTTCAAGTTAAAGCCTAAACTCTGCTGCAAAAAAAATATATATAAATTTTCCTGAAACTTCCAGCAAAAATGTCTCAAAACATGGCGCAAAATGGGGAAAAATGACCTGTCAACACAGGGTGCCAAAATCTCAAGTAGGCTGTCAATTAAAAAGGTTAAAAGTAGCTATGCATGTTGGGTATTGTTCTGCTCGGGGGACCTTGCGCTTTCAGACTTAGCTTGTTTTTTCTGGTTTGCATATTTATATTTTAGGAAAAGGTGTTTTTTATTCAGCTTTTTTATAAATTTTTTAGGGAAGCCCTGCGCAAACAACGAATTCTTTGAGGGATTAATTCCAGAAAGATGAGCCCACTACAACAAGCTGGGTACTCTTAGAAAGCTTAACATGTGTACTTTCAGGGAATATATGGTTTATGGAGGATATTCCAAATGTAAAGGGTTGTTTTGGTTGAAAAATCGCAAGGTGCGCACTTTGTCTGCAGAGCTGAAATTTTCAAGTAAAATTACCGTTACGCACATGCTTTACTTTGGGGTGTTTGCCAACTCTTCCCTTGACAGTAGCAATGCATGTTGGGTATCGTTCTGTTCGGGGGATGTTGCTTTTTCAGATTAAACTTGTTTTTTCTTGTTTGTAAATAGTTTTTTTAGGAAAATGTGGCTTTGATTCTGCTTTTTTATCCTTTTTTTAGGGAAACTCTTTGCAACCAAAGAATACATTGAGGGATTACTTTCAGAAAACTATGGCCACATCAACAAGTCTGGTACACCTAGAAAGCTTGAGGTGTGTACTTCCAGAGAAGATATAGTTTGTTGGGGGTATTTCAATTCTAAGGGAAAAACTGCAAGGTGCGCATAGCGCATATCACAGTTGTATTTATTCTGAAAATCCCCTAAAGCGCTGTTTTAGTTTGGGGGAGTCTCCTGGGCAGGAAAGGGTGTCTATATATATATATATATATATATATATATATATATATATATATAGTACTTCTGTAACCGGGAGAAATTGGGATTTCACACGCAATAAGATTTTATTGAAAAACTTACATTTTTTATTACAAAAAAACACTACAAATTGTAAAAAATTTGCACATATTTCACCCAAAAATATTGAGAATACACCTAAAAAATGACAAACAAGACATTTCATGTTAAAGCCCAGACTATGCTGAAAAAAAACAATATATCATTTTCCTGGGAAATCCCTGGAAATCCCTGAGTGTCTGGCCCTATAACGTAGCTTTGGAGCTGGACAAGTGACACTGTAGTATCTTGTCCAGCATTGATAAATGTGATCTGTGGAGGGGGCTGTCGAGGTGCTTTCCCTGAATCATGTTTCCCCGAGGGAAAGCCGCCCAGAGCAACGCCACATAAAACAGGATAACGCTGCAGAAAACGTTAGGTAGCGGCAGTTAAGTGCATCCGACAGTTGGTGCTGAAGCCCATATTTAAGAAAAAAATCACAAAGCCAGCGTTGGTGCTATAAAACTGGGTGCTCTAGCGATGAGCACTGGACGCAATATAAAAAAATGTCTGTTTCTGAACACATATACACCAGCACCAGAGCAAAACACATGGAATGACATTGTTTCAATACTGTAACAATGACCAATATATAGAGGTCCACCAGATTGGCCCATAGGTCCCAAGAAACAGACTGCACAACCACCAATGTAAAATGTATATTAACCTTTAATTAATACATGACCAGATATTCACAAACCTAGGCAACCTGATGAAGTGAATTCTGTAATCTTCCACGCAACGCGAGTGGACGGGGCTACAGACCTGAGATGATACGGTGATATTACTTTAAATCTTTTGCCCGTGCTCCAACGATTGCTTCAGTTATCTTATAGCTTTACACTATAATCTTAGCACTGTTTGCACTTTATGGCTTATGAATTAAGTATTGTCATTATTCTTCTTGCTTTTTAAATAGTATCACATGTGTTTGGCTATTAAAGCCTCATTTTTTTCCTTTATTAATTTTTGCAGTCTGTATATTATACATTTTTTGTCATGCACTTTATATTTACATTTTAAGGTATTAAGATATCACATGGTTATTTGGGTCTATCAGCACCCACCATTTGCTTCTAGTTAGGAGGTAGGGCATTGTGCAATATATATATATATATATATGCTTATGAATTAGTCTGATTTACCCTGGTCTTGACAGTTGTCTTATATGTTTTTTAGATTGTTTGTAGTGTATGTGGTTATGTTATGTATAATTTATATTTGGTCATGTATTAATTAAAGGTTAATATACATTTTACATTGGTGGTTGTGCGGTCTGCTTCTTGGGACCTATGGGCCAATCTTGTGGCCCTCTATATTTTGGTTGTTGCTTTTGACACTATTGTGTCTATAGGTCCCTTTAAGACCAGCACACTTTCCCTTAATTGTGGCTGTGCTGAATCCCAGGTGTTTTTTCAAACTATAACAATGACACTGCAATGGCAGACCAACACATACAATTTTGACAAAAATTAAAAAATATATGACAATATAAGTTTTTGGTTGTTGGCCAGAAGAGCCAAAAACAATCATCATATGATAAAAAAAAAGTGGATCCAAACTCTGTTTATATACAAACAAATTAAAGACAATTGAATTGTACGGCATAACGAACCTGAGCATCAGACGCTACGTCAGGCTGCAGAACATACAGTGCTGGCACTTTACACTTAGCCACCGCTAGTAATACTTGGCGCTCACCAGTTTGACTTTCATATATATGGTTTTCACATACTGCTCCCGAGGTACATGGTACCATGTGGCGCTTCTTAAATAAGGTCCAACATGTAATATTCAATGCAGACACAGACTAGAGAGGAAACTAAATGGCATTGCTAAAAAAAGAGAGAAGAAATCAACAACACTCTTCTTAGAGAGCAGCTTAGCAGAAATCGAATGCCTTGAGAGGCTTCTTAAGTATAGGTTGTTTATAATGAGGTAGATAAGCAAGTATGCAGGGAAGCATCCTATTATAGTTACCCTCTATATCATTTGGGAATAATGATATATGCAAATGGCAAGTGCAATATGTGGGTTTCTAATGCTTCCTTACAGTTTCACACACCCCCTCCTGGGCACAGAGGGATCAGATTAGCCTGGTTACCGAAGCCCATAAGCTATGGGGATGCAAGCCTGTATGTATTTCAAGTCATGCATCAGAAGCTCAAACAGAGGAGAAACTTGCATTACTTAAATTAGTGACTGAGTAACCCTTTCCATTCACTTCCTTCCCCCAGTCAGCTAAAAGGGACAGCTGTGTATAGTTCTGTACTGGGTATTGAGGGTAGCATTTGTTTTTTCAGTGTGTTTTCATGCACCCTGAGGCATACATGGAAGAGGCTACTGTACTTACTCCCTATATCACCACTAGTGAAAGCAAAATAAGTAATTGGCACCCAGGACAGGTATTTGGCTATAGGGCTCAAGGTGCACAGTATTTTCATATTCTTCCTACCTGCAGCCACCAGGGTGAGGGGAGCTGCTGTGTATCTAACAATAACCAATGAGTTGTATATATAAGTTAACAGTAATACATAAATTAATTGTTCTTCTGTGTTCCTATGCTTAGAAAGCTATGACTGTACTAAAGCTTTGCATCTTAATATGCAGACTATTTCGTACCTAATGGGTTTGGATCGGGCCTGTAGCCCCCTGCACTGCTGCTTACATTCTTCCTCGATCCTTGGGTGAAATGCATAAGTTGATGTTTAGGGGGGCTTCAGCAAACTGGATGCCCCCCCCAGCCTCCTACAATGTGGGCCCTGGCTGGACCCATACCCCTTAGGTACAAATTGGGTGTGGACCCGCTTTAACTACTAAATGACCAGATACAAGATTGGACTAAATCCTATCAGCATGTGTCCTCCTGTAGCCAATCGACAAGGGAGCCTACTTCCACATAGACAGCAGGAATGCTGTCACCACTGGAGCTCATAGCACAGATACTGGACCGACTCATCCCCCAGGATTTCATTAAAAAGGCACCTACTGGTAGGAAAGAAGTTTTGTTACTTTACAAGGACTTTAAATTCTAACCAAAGAAGCAGAAATGAAGACAATGACAAGTCATTTGCCCTTTGATTAAGCAGAGTGATTTCAGAACAAAGTTTAATTTCAGGTGTTTAATTTAACCAAGCTGTGCTGCAGCAGGGCCTTATTCTAATTTAAAAAGCCAACAATACCTCTGAGCTAAATATCTGGTAAATTAGTCTGTGTTTTATTTATAGTTTCATTGACTTGGAAATGTAGAGACACTTAGGAATACTGAAAGACAATTATGAATCCTGACTAATTGACAAAATGTAATAAAAAAAGGATCTACTCTGTTTCATTTAGACAACTCAGAGACAAAACATAAATGCAGTGGCATACTGCCTAAATAATTACAGAGATGTTAAAATAAAATATGACAACATGGCATTTCAGTGATTCATGAATAGATTATATTTTGTATTAAAAAGTAAATATGAATTTCTAAGAACATCAGAGCACAACTCTTTTTAAGTTCCTGTCCAGGCACACACTAACCTTATCCCCCTTGGGAGCAGTGTAAAATAAGCCATTTCAAAGCATCTCAAAATCTATGCTTCTATGTAAATACCTTATTTATTGTCTGCAAAGCCACTTTCTTCATTTCCATTTCTAGGTTGTGGCTGAACTGGGCACAGCTTTATGAGTCAGAGACAGCTGTGGGACCACTGTGGGAGTGGCCCCCAACGCTTTCCTACTAATCCCACCAATAGGTTATGTTTTGTGGATCTCCACATAGCTGCCTCTGTAGCTCTGCTGCTGCACTCATTACTTCACCTCTGCATCTATGTGGAGATCAGCAAAACCTGGCCTTGTAGGAGAGGGTTGGGGACCCCTGCATCAAGGGACAAAGTGCCTCTTTATTGGCATTTGGTTTACAGTCACTTTAAGGGGCCCTCAACCTTACTTACCATGAGAGACACGTTTACAGGAGCCACACGTTCAACATAAATATATCATTGAAGCCTTATAGCAAGTCAGTTCCAGATAACAATGCAATAACGTATTTGAAAGAATGCAATTTGATCCCCCACAGTCCCCAATAAATGAATAAGAAGAGTGCACACAGATTACCACCACCCCATAAAATACTTGCTCCACACAAGTTGATGTCCCAACCCCCCCAAAAAAGGGTAAATAGATGCGTCAGGCAGGTGCCAGTCAACTTCTGTCCTCTGTCCCTGTAGGACTGTGATACTATTTAACCCATGTGTCACACTAGCACCATTTAAAGGATTGATCATGTAGTCATTCCCCTGTTCTAATGTCTTGTGACCTCCACTCTCGCCAGCTCCCACAAGTTCACTATTTGATATCACTCTGCTCCTGGTCAGCAAGCAAACGCATTGTGGGTTCAAATTCCATTGCATACAAAGAAAACTATTACACTTTACTGGGGCAGAATTTAAGTTAAAAAAAAGATTGACGTCATGGCGGATCTGTCTGCGGCGGTATTTGAACTGGGATTAGACTACAAAGAGCATTCTGGAGGCTGGTAAGAGACTGTGGGCACCCCCTGGTAGGGGTTTTATTGGACCCTGGGTAGAGGCCTGCAATAGGCATTACACAGATTCAGCAGCCCCACCCATGTGGTCTCCTTGGTATATCTGCCAATATTTCTTTACCCCCCTTCCCCAGTGTCAATTACGCCATGGAAGAACTGAGTAACTTGCCATGTCAACTGGGCCCTCTGATGCTCAACCCCCCGTCCCCAAAGAATTTTCTTATCCCTAGCTAATCCAACTGGTCCAGTTGATGCCCAACCCCTCATAAATCAGTGTACTAGATTGTTCTGAGTGTGCCTCCAGGTGTCCCCTGTCCAGTGGCTTGAGTGCCTTGAGGTACTGTAGCCTACCCCATTTTAGGAGTAAAATTGTAAAATGTTTTTGTAATCTAGAACTACTGACTGACTCCAGTGTCGGTATTGTGCAAATTCTTTTTCAAACCATGTACCTAAACTGGGCCCACTCTTTGCAAATGACAACAACCTACTGTATTCTTCAAATGACTGGCATGAGGGGTAGGGCGGCCTACCACGAAAAACATTCAAGCCCGGCTTAGGTTTTGCTGTCTACATCAAGTCTGCCGAAAGCATGAGGGAAAATGTTTTTTGGTCTGATGAGACCAAGGTTGCATTTTTTGACCACGATTAAAAAAAAGGAATGTTTGGGACAAACCCAACACTTCGAATCACCAAAATAATACCATACCAACAGTAAAGCATGGTAGAGGTAAAATTCTGCTTTGGGGATGTTTTTCTAATGCTAGAACAGGGGTTTTGGTCAAGGTAGAGGAAATTCTAAACCATTTGTATCAGTCAATACTGTAAAAAAAACTTTCACAACAAAAGCTGAAGGTGAAGAGAAATTACATATTTCCACACAACAAAGACCCAAAGCTTACCTCCACATCAGCAAAAAGGCAGCTTTACCAGATGAAGATCAAAGTTTCAGAATGGCCCAAAAAAATGTGCTGTACAAGGGAGATACCTTCGCAATCTGAAAATCAAAAACTCAAAGGGCCATTCAACAATAGGTTTAGGGTTGTTCTTATTAATGCAATTTTACTTCTTTATTTTCATTTTTCAACCCTAAACATTTTTTTTTAATTTAATTGTACCGATTATAGATGACATGAAAGGTGGAAGAAGTGGTCTTTCCTTGTCTGATTGTTTTACATGACAAAAACCTGCCATTTTAGTGTGTGGACTTTTTAAATCTGCTATATTTATTTGACAAACAATACAATTGAATCTGGAATCTGGTGTAAAGTACTACATTTGCTACTATTTAGATACCAGGATGTACTGATTTACCTATCTAGACTTTGCCGTTGCTAATTTGAACATAGAAATTCACACTGCGCTGAATCTCACACCCTTAGCAAAGGAAATGTATTCAAGATCATTTCAAGGGTTATACCTAGGATGTACAGTATGTCTGTCCCTTGAGCTGAGTGGGAGGGAAAGGTCAGCTTCAGTATTTGCTTTAATCATTTTATTACATAGTTTGAAGCAAGGAGAACATAATCATTTTAAGTTGAAACAGCTAGTGAAGTACAAGAACATCTGATAATTATTTAACTCACTAAAGCTTAAAATGGCTTGGAACTATACATTTACCTAAGTCAGGCTGGCTGAATGAATATTGATTCGGTATTGGTGTAGAACAATATATTACAGGGTTTTTTTCCAATGATCTAGCTATATGAAAAAAGCAAGGCTAATTTTTCATAAAAAGTTTTTACTAGAACTATAAACCCATTTTTCAGTGCGGAAATAATGAAAGCTGCTATATTTTAAAACAAATCTTCCATGACCTCAATTTCTTATCTTAATTAGAATTTCACATTTTCAGATATTTGGAAAAAAGATTGTCCTTTAATATGCTTTTAATGCAATTTCACGCATTATGCAGTGCTATAGAATATGTTTTTATGATAATAATAAAATTCTGTGTGTATGTTAAGAGTCTTTTATAAAGGCACGTTGACAAAATATTAAAAGATACCCCTCCCCTGGCCACTTAAAAATTGAAAAATTATAAAAGCATGAAAAGCAGGCTCTGCAAGGTTACATAGGCTAAAAAAATGAATCTTTTTCCAACAACACCAAATCCCCTCATTCTAGACCCACTGCCCCTTTTCACTGCCAACAGCTACTGTATGTAACAAGCCTATATATCATACATGAAAGGAATGGTTGGTATTCAAGACTGCCCCACCATTTAGATAACAAGATCAGTATCATTCTGTCCTAGTTTGTGACTCTATATGCTAAAATATGGGGCCTGATTCATCAAGCACTTTTGCTAGACAATTCCACAATGACGCAAATTAAAGTAGGGCAAAATATAATTTATATATTTTTCTTATAATCTTTATCAAGATGCCAAGAATTAATCTTGGGTCTAGTTTTTGCTAAAAGAAAGCCATCTTGTATGTTCAACTTTAAATTCCCTGTCTAGGCACGCACTACATCCCTCCCCCCCTTATCACACTTGGGAACAGTGTAAAATAAGCCACTTCAAAAATCTCATTATATATATAAATATACTTTATGTGATCTTAGCAAAGATGTTTTCTTCACTTCAGTTTCTGTGTCATGGCTGAGCTGGGAAGGGCAGATCATGGTGCAGCTTTATAAGTCATAAGCATGCTCTGCTGTGGTCAGTGGCAGCTTCAGGACCGCTTTGGTTTGCCATGTTCACTTGTGCTGAGATCTCTAAGGGACATAGCGGATATATTTTTTGCATGGCCCTGGAGGAATGAAATTAAAAGGAGTGGCAAACTTTTCAGCAGTGCTACGACTTCTGCAGGTGCTGCAAAAAATAGAGAAGCAACACAAGGGACAGGCATCAGGTAAGTTGCTTGATGCTTGATTTTTGCTGCTGGGTTTAGATTTTTAGCAATAAAATATAACAAACAGCCTAGCCTATATTCAGGACACTGTGATTTGGTGCTGGAACCTTTTCTCAAACGCTAAATAGGCAATAAGTGAAAGTTGATGTTAGCTTATCTTGCTGACTCACCTTAAATATTGGCACTTGACGCCCCCCATTTTATGCACACCCATGTTTGAGACCCTACCATTTGCATACTGGCAACTAGAAATAGAGCCCTGACTGCCCTCCACTTACTACCACCTAGGTCTTACCTAGATTCATCTAGGGTGTTAGCTGGATGCTGTCTCCGAGCACTTTGTGCCAACCAGTAATGTCCTCTGCTCATGGCCTGGAGTCCCATAACTTTGACTAACTCAGTCAAGCAGCAGTTCTTGAAATGGAGGTCACCAGAATATACTCATTGTACAACAGAACAGAAATGGGGTGATTGCTCCTTTGCCTGTAACATGTATATTTATATCAATATATGTGCTTTTGCTTATATATATATATATATATATATATATATATATATATATCTGCTCTATTGATTGATGCCTAGTTTATATACGACATACGGTAGTCCAGGCTTGTTCCCGTAACCATGTTAGTTCCTAAGCAATTTCTGTAAGTGTCTCTGGCAATTAGCTAAATGTTGATTACGGGAGTGCTAAATATTGACAGTGTAATTGTGACTAAAGCACAGTAAAAACCTTCTGCACAATAACATGGTTATCTCATGGACACCAAAGCCAGCTATGAATTATTAGTGAAAGTATTACTGTTAACATCAAGAAATTTCCTTTATTCTAAGCATACAGCGCGTCCTGCTCCAGATGTAGTAATAACATGTAGGTAATCCTCCGCCTCCGGCGCCGTGCACTGCAAACATGTAGAAAACAAGCTCCTTCCGGCCCTACATATACCGAAGAACCTCCCACAAATCCCCAGATTTCTCTGCAGTGCTGGAACTGCGAAGACATGAAGTATCACGCTCTCGCAGGCGAGCGGGGCTTACAGCCCGAGGCCCTGCGGGACTATTTCCACCCGTCCTTTTGTGAAGAATATGCCTCCCAGCCTGGGCTGCGTTGGTCGGGTGAAGGTAGGCAGCACCTAGTGTGCTTATGGAGCAAGACTCCACCGCAATCCCCCACCATAGGGTAGGCGGTCAAGGCTAATGGTGAGCCTTCAGTGGATGCCCCTCCCGCATCATTGCCCCACGCCCCGTGTAGCGGTGAACCCCGAGTGCTGGGTCACCTTCTTCCTCAGTTCCCCCCATTAGTGCCCTATTACACTGTTTGCTTATAGCCTTTAATGGTTACCGGGGGACAGATCCGCACTTCAAACATTATGTTAACGTTGGCCGCAGCGCCTTTAATGTACTTTGGCTTGGCGCGTACGGCGGCTCCGTTCAGCGACGCTATGGCATTTATTACTGTCTCCTTTTTCTGTCTTGTTCCGCGCTTAGAGCTTCGCGCTCTCCGGGGGGGCGTGGTCTGGTTTGGCGCATTCCGCGTCATCTGAGCTCTGGCCCGGCCTTCGAGGTTCGCTTGGCGCCATTTTGTCGGTCTTCCCGCGAGCGCGTGGCCACGATCCTCCTCTTCCTTGGTTACTGTAAGTGCCCTCACGGGCGTTTTCGGTTATTGGTCTTCCTGTAGCGCATGGCTCTGACACCCTCTCTTCTCCTTATGTCTTTCAGACGCCAAGATTCCAGTGGCTTCTCCCGGCCTGATATATATATATCTTAGCGGGTTTATTTCTAAATTCTCCCACATCCCTAGCGGGTCTTGGGGCATCCAGGGTTCCTTATAGCATAAATCCCTACTGGCATATTACTTAGATTAATCACCATATGGAGGCATCTCAGAACTATGTGTTCGGGGTCCCGAGGGGACAAGACCGGCTGTGTACCGTGTGTGGACAACCCCATGCTGATGCTGACAGAGCACGGGTCTGTGGACCGTGTGCTGAACAAGTGCTGGCCCTGCAATCAGGTTTACCAGTAGCTGCACCTCGCTTCAATACTCCTGTCTCCCAGTGCTTAGATCTCACTCCAGATGAGTCGCACTCGAGCGGGGATAACCAGCAGGGGGTGCCACGCAGGTTACCCACGGCGGAGCAGGTGATGTCTGGTTTGGCAGAGCGCTTGGGCGCTGGAAAGAAACGGTCCCTGACGACCCCTGGTTCTAGGTGTCCCACTGAAACTGAGGAGTCTGCTGCTATGCAGGACCTTGATCCTTCTGATGAAGGTGAACTGTTCTCAGGTTCCAGTTCGTCAGATGAGATGTCTTGGAGCCGTGACAGTTCTGGCCCTGGTTCTTGGGGCCTGTGTGACACTGATGAGTTTCTTATAAAGATCTTTGAAGCACTGTCCATCTCTCCTCCGGGAGAGTCTCCCAAGCCCAAGAGGGAGAGTTTCCACACGGCAACGGCGCGCCTGGAATTTCTGGAACAGGATCATTTCCAGACTCTTATATCTAAGGAATGGGAATCACCTTGTAAACTTACAGGGGTTCCGGGGATCTGGGACTGGAAGTACCCTTTTCCCCCTGATTTGGTTGATCAATGGTCAGTACCTCCCGAGGTGGATGCACTTATTATTGGGGTTGCTAACCCTCCCTTCATGGCAGCTTCCACTCATCGTACCCTTCGGGATGCTGAGGACCGGCGCATTGACAGATTGGCTTCCCACGCCTTTTCGTGTGCAGGGACGGCTCTGCGCCTGGTCTGTGCTGCGGCCGTCACCGCAGTGGCCGCCAGGAACCTTCTTAGGAAGATACTTGACCAACAGCCGGAGTATCTCCCTTGGGAGGTCTTTAATGCACTGTCTGATTGTGATGTTTTTGTGAGGTTTATTCTCTCAGCGATGGATGAACCTATTAAAATGTGTGCTAGAACCTCGGTTCTTGTGGTGGCTATTCGCCGCCTGCTTTGGCTGCGACAGTGGGGGGCTGACAATGATACTAAAAAGGCTCTTACTGGTCTTCCTTTTAGAGGACGACGCTTATTCGGGGCCCGGTTGGACCTTTTTGGAAGAAAGGGTAAGGCACCCTCACGCAGAAGGCCGTCCAGGCCGCCTAGGGGCAGGGATACCCCTCCCTACGTTAGTGTCAAGCGAGAGCCAGAAGTGTGCTTCCAACTTTGTGGAGTGGAGGCCCGCCCCGGGGGGGCAGGCAACGCCCTGGGACCTCCGGCAGGGCGGAGTCCAAATCTGCCAAAACCACGCTAGCATGAAGGGACGCCCTCGCCCTGTTGGGCGAGGGGGCTGCCGCAGCACTTGGCTCCTATGGCAGGGCGCCATGCTCCGTTAAAGCTGTTACGGGAGATAGTCTCCCTCGATGCAGAATGAAGTTTGCTGGTCGGTCCCTTTCTGAGGTTGTCAGGGTTCTTCTAGACCCTGCTTTCTCTTCGGGGGTTGAGGCAGGCCGAGCCCGGCGTGCAGGATCTGGGCTCTCTTACAGGTTGGCCCTTGACTTGTGATTGTATCCACATACCTTTTCCCTCTGGGATGAAGCAGTCTGACCCGGGCGGGCATTCTGGACCTAGCATTTACCTTTTCACAGGCAGCTCCTACATGGTATTTACCTGTTGGGCCACAGGAGCTCTTGTCCAAGTGGACCTCTTGATGCCTGTGAGGATCTATATTCCTTCTTAGTCCCCTGTGCCTTCAGGACACCTAGGCTATTTCCAGACAGTATTGCAGGACCAACTCTGCGGATTGGGGTCTTGTCTTGGGTCCCTCTCCTGTTCCCAGACGGCTCACCAAGGCGAGTATGGGAGTGTGGTCTTGGACGTGCCCCTGTGACGTCTGCGCTAGGTTCATTCCTTTCCAATTTTGCATCAGGCCGTGTTGGCTATTGACTTGGGGGCTCCTTGGGAGTCCTTTGGATTGGTGCTCAGGCACATCTCTTACTTAGTGTACCCCGGTTCGGTATCCCCCTAAGGGGTGGCTTTTAGATGGGTTCACGTTAAACCTTCCCTTCGGCTATGTGTGGCCTTAGTATGGTAGGGGCCTTGCCCTCCGGTTTGTCACGCTACCTTCACCTTGCAGCTGGTGGGCCTGTTGGTGGCGGTCCAGATGCTGTCCTTTATTCTCAGAGGCCTTTGGGGCCTGCGACACCTTAGGTTACTTATCCGGTCAGGGTTCCAACACCCCTGGAACTAGGTCAGTACGCTCCCCCTTGTTACTTTTTGGAGTTTGTAAATTCAAGGAAGGTGTCAGGGACCATCCCTTCCTTTTTGCCTTTCCCTGTAAATGGTCACCATGGGGGCCAAGTCTGGCAGGTTGTCTAGGGGTTTTTTATTTCTTCTGAAATCCCCCGTGGTTCCTAAGGGGGTCCCCTTTATGGGGTTCCGTTTTCATAATGTTTCGGTTATCACATTGAGCCTTGGCGGGCTCTAAATTGCTGGACTACTCCTCTTCAGGTCTTTTTGGGGACTCTCGGTCAGTCTGGCGACAGTGGCCTGTCCTTTTTTATCTGCGAAGGTCTCGGAACAGGTTGACCCTTCAGGAAGGGTCTGGTTCTGATCTAAGTGGGGGTTTACATTCCCTACACTTCATTGGTATTGGCTTGTTGGCTGTCCTACTGTGCTAGGAGGGTCTATTCTAGTGTCTCACTGAGCCCCTACTGGTGTGGCCCTGTGGGGCCCCGTTCCTATTCCAGGAACTATGTCCTGGGTTATTGTCCCAAACCTCGCTAGCCTGGTCATGGGGGCCTAGTATTGCTTGCTGTCAGGACATTATACTCTATAGGTCTTAACCTTTTTTCACCCTGCTAGGTGGGGTTTTGCACAAGGTTTGCTGTAGCAAGGGTGAACCGTTATGCTGGGGGCCCTAGGTGGCCCAGTGGGGCGTGGTTCGCTGATTCTGCTGAAGACAGTTGTACTGTATGCCCTCTCGCGAGGGCTGTTCTGCCTACTCAGGCTCCTTACTTCGTTGCCCCTATCTACAGGCCTTTTTAGGCGATCGGACGGTTTGCTCTTCACCCCATTGGAGATGGTTATCTCGGGGTGTCTTTTCTCTATTAGAGGACTAGGCCTAGCTCCCTCCTCTTCTTCTTCTCCCTTCTCTGCCGGCTATGTTGGGAGATGTCGTTCTAGTTGCCTTGCTGGGACTGGCTCTCTCTCCTGCGGGATGTTGCCTGATCCCTGGGTCCTAGAGTTATTACAGCACGGTTTGAGTTGGCTCCCCAACTGAGGGTTGTCAGGGCTCGCCCTGTTCACCTACTGTAGAAGTCTAGTTCAATCTTCTGTGTGGAGCATTCCTCATGGGTTGCTCAGGTGCATTCCCCAGGGACCTCCTAAGCTCCCTTTTGGGGGGGGTTACTTATCCTGATGCCCTGCTAAGGGTTCCTTGGGTCTTACTCAGGTTCTTGTCTGAACTGTTCCTTCTCTCACATCCCTCTTCTGGGGCGGTTGCTTCTGTCAGAAGAGTGCCATAGGGGATGGCTCTGTTAGCGGTCCTAGTCATTATCTATATACTTATATGTTTATATATCTGTACACCATTAGGTGAGGGTGTTCCCCTTACACCGAATTTGGATCCAGGCGGAGTTTTTATTCTCCTTTATCCCAGACCCTCCGGCCTCTGGGCTAGTGTCTGGCTTACTCAGAGCTTAAGAGATCTGTATCCCTCTACAGGCGTTGGAGATTCCTGGACTGTTCCCTTTCCCTGGCTGGGATTATGCCCCTTGGGGCTTATAGGCGTCTCCATCCTTATGTAACAGGATTGTATTGCTTCAATGGGTGTAGGAGCCCTTTGGATTGGTCTTGCTCGGTTGGTTTGTCCCTCTGGGCCTAAAATAGACGTTTTGGCTCTTTCTGAGCCTTGTTAGCGTTGTTTTTCAGTATTCCCTCCGGTCTCACCTGAGGCCAGGGTTCATATTCCCCGATGGGGAGGGTTCTAAGGTTGCCATGGCTACCCTTTCTTTGCAGTAGCATGGTTAGGCGTTATTCTGGCCTATTCGTTTAGGGGAGATTCATTCTTCTCTTCTGGTTTTTGTTCTCTTTCTTCTTGTGCTTGGCTCGGGCCTTTCAGCACTTGGTTCTGTTGAGCAAGCTGACTAGTTCGCTGCTTGTGCTTCACTCAGCCTTGTAAGGTTCATAAGTTTGAGTTAGAGCATTTGCTCACGTTGCTCCTGGTTGCACGGTTGCGGGTGACAGCGCTATTACTGTTGGCTTTGCCTTTCTCAGGGGGATCCCACCCTACTTTATGGACACTGCTATTGGATGTCCCACATGTTATTACTACATCTGGAGCAGGACGTGCTGTATGCTTAGAATAATACAATTCTGTGAAGTACTCACCTGTAGAATTGGTATTATACGCATACAGCACGTCCTGCTCCACCCCACCCTGGTTTCACTTTGTTCTGGATCACCTGTTTGGTGATTGTTATCTTTATGGTTATTGCCAGTTTTGGGTGGTTAGTTTCTCCTGGCTTCTCATTCTCACTGCTTTTCAATGCTGGGGATTTGTGGGAGGTCCTTCGGTATATGTAGGGCCGGGAGGAGCTTGTTTTCTACATGTCTGCAGTGCACGGCGCCGGAGGCGGAGGATTACCCACATGTTATTACTACATCTGGAGCAGGACGTGCTGTATGCGTATAATACCAATTCTACAGGTGAGTACTTCACAGAATTGTATTATTTTAGGTCTTATAAGCATAGCTAAACTTTACAAGTGTTTATTAATGATCACTTTAGTCACCGTAAGTTATAGTGATGAGCTATAATGGAATACGGCATTGATGTCTCCTGACAGATGAATTTATATCCACCCTAAAAGCAGAGTACAGGAATGCATTACAGACAGCAACAACAGTAACTTCTAAGCAATGTATGCCCGTCTTGAAACAAGTTATAAAGTCTTAATGCAAAGAATAAAATGTAGCTATAAAAGATAAAAGGGACATAAAAAAGGGAAAAGTTTACAGTCATATAGAAATTGCTGATGAAAACATGTCACTAACCACTAGAAAAATAAGCAAACATTACTTGACAAAATGAAATTGCATCAGTAGTAACAGTTTATAATAATTTGGTGACTGTTGCGCTGTCAACGTATCTAATACATTAGTAAATTATAAGAGTGATTATTTGTTCTCATTTCAGTTAATGAAAATATATATTTACAAATCTCCTTATTAGAAAAATACACCAGGGGTAGCGATTACGGGTGTGAATTGGCAAGAATCTGGCAATACAATACGTATCGCGATACACATATGACAATATAATATATCCTGATATATCCTGATTCTGTCTCAAAGACGATATATTGCATTTTTATAAAAAAAAAAATACACAGGGTCCCCCCCTCCCAAGGGGGTGGGACCCCATTTTTGGGGAAATTTTAAGGGTTAAAAACCCTTAACAATCCCCCCAAACAATGGAGTGAGGTCCCCCCTACCCAGCATAACCAGCCAGTACCAGCTATGGGGGCTTGTAGAACAGGGCGCAGGGACCAGCTTTGGTGGCCCCTGGCCCTGCAGGCCACAAGCTGATATAGCCTATGGCCACGGGCTATTCTCCCCTTCGGGCTTTGGGAAGGCAGGTAATGGGGGGGGGCTTGGGGGTTAATGGCAAGTCACCCGCTAGCCGCAGGTGACTTTCCAGACCCAGAGCCTTGTGGACTTGTATAGGGGTCACATAGATCCCTTACCAGTTCACAAAAGGTTAAAAAAAATAGTCTTCCTCTGCCCAGCAATCACCGGCATCTGACAGCTGAGCGGCAGCGAGCTGGGATGACGCCCATGGGGTGAAGTCATCCGTCTTGGATGCAACCTTCAATGCCCAAATGATTCCTGGGTGCACCTCGCATTTTAATGTTATTGAATATAAATACCTCAGCAACTGGCACAAATGGATTTCAATGCATTTATGCCTCTGCATGACTGCACTGATAGCACATAAATTATTGGTAGTTGCCAAGGCCAAGTGTTGGCATGCTTGAGGGAACATTGTAAGGAACCCCCTCTATATCCCCTCTAACCTTTTTGTGCTACATATTTTTGGGGGCATCCCATGTATTTAATTCACAGCACAATTGCACTTACTAAAACCCGAGACTAAAGTGGACCACTCACCTCACCAAAAAATTTCCTTGTTTTGCGGTTATCTAGAGCAAGTGTCTGGAGCATTTCATTATAATTTATGAGGCTCCTCTTGGATTTATACGATAGCATGACTGCCAAAAGACATTCAGTGCTGACTGGACCTCAGGACCCCCAATGCACATACATGCGGCTTAAATGCAGGAGAAGCCAAAAATATATATTACACAAGGTTAGAGGGGTCATGGGGGTCCCTAACAATGTGTGCTAACTAACCAAAATAGTTATTCATTACTACATGCCAGTGTCCCAGATGAAAATTGAGTTCCCTACATTTTTTTTTTATGTCGCCACAGGCTATACCTTTACAAATTCCTATTTAAAATACAGTAAATGTTGGATGCCTCTAGAATTAAACTAATAAAAATAATAAAAGATGTGCAGGGGGTGTGAGGTCCCTCAGTGGTTGTGTTATGCTGTGGCTTGAATGCATGAGAAACCCCCAAAAATATATTACAAGGTTAGAGGGGTCATGTAAAATAAAAGGCAGTGTGATGTAGTTTCAAACCTGTGCACTGAAAAAAACTTACAACACACAATTCGGTATTTTAACAATTGCTGCATCTGTAGCTAGGTGTCACAGTAAAAAGGTAGTGTAAGGCTCACTGGTCAGCAAGTCCATGTTAGAGAATTACGCCCAATCTCTGCTGCTAGCTTTGCCTATAGACAAGCCCCCGTTTGCAGGGACACAAGCAAGCCTAGCCAGACACACTTGCCCCCAGGTCTTAATAACACAAAGGATACTCTCTGAGGACCGGACTTGCAGGTGGGTGAACACTCATGGATGTTTACAGGAATTCAGATGTAGAAGGGGTCATACACGGAATGTCGTCCCAATCTGGCATTCAAAGCAGAGGTATAAGGCTGAGGCAGTGGGCAAGCTGGAGGTCATACATAGGCGCAAAGGTCATGGTACCAAAGGAGCAGGCAGAGGCAACATCAGGGAGTCCGAGGTCAGTGGTTCCTGACGACAATAGAGACAGTAGTACAAGACATGCCCTAAGCGAACAGCTATCAAAGGCATTGTGGTTATGGGTTGGGTCAGCTTTATTGGGGAATGTGGGCACAACTGCAAGCTGCGGGCTGATTAGCCCAATACTACCCCCTTATGGCTCATTGGCCCATTCAAACTTTCCTCTGACAGCAGCGCTGCCAATAACATGCAGATGGGACAAGTGAGTTTTGGGGAGTTTTTCTTTCAACTATGCAAGAATATTGGTCCAATTTAAAGGAAATGTAAAGGCCAGAATAAACTCCATCACAGTTGATTTATCCTAGTTCAGTGCTCAGAGACTTACCAGTTTAGGAAAATGGGTGTTTAGGCTACAGAGGCAGTGCATGGCATGCCCCCTCTGTTGCATTGAATAGTGGTGTGCTACATTTACTGACTGATGCAGAGGGCAAGGCCACATGCCGCTGATGTACGTTGGTAAGGTGGCTAAAGAATACCACGGTGTGAACTGAATATATACAAACATATATGAGGGATTCAGTTATATTTTGGGAATCTCTTAAATTCTTTACTGAATACCTGTGTTCTGACTTTGAAAGTCTTTCCAACTTAACACAGACTAAAGGGCAGAAAAAATAATTTAAATCCTCCACACCTGATGAGTTACTTGATTTTTTTGTAATAAAGCTACAATGAAAAGAAATGTGTCCAATCGCATTAAAATGTTATTCAAAGCCAAGATGAAGATGATCTTTAGATTATTTAATAAAACTGCTTTGTTTCACTGTTTGGGGTGCTTAGTTGCAAATTTTCAATGCACTTGTATTTAATTAAAGGTTGCTAAGGTTTTCAAAGTTCAACTGAACTACCCCCCCCCCGTATACATACATACACAGCTTACTCCTAAAAAAAAATCTCACATAGTAAATGTGTAAGCCAATAATTGAATTTAGAAAAACATAAGAAGGGGGTCATCAGACTGTCCAGTTGTGGTGCTGACAACACACTCCCCTTCTAATGTCCAATCACAAAGTTATTCTAATTGATTGGAACCCAGTATGGGTGGACTGGCCAAAAATCAGCCTGGGAAAGTAAAGGTCCTGGTCAGCCCACTACCAGCCCAATACATTCTTAGCCCCACCCCCAAAGAGCTAGAAATAGTGGACCCTCAAAGGTGCACCAGAGTTGCTTGGGAGTGGAAGAACTGGCTGTGGTGCTGCATGGGACTGATCTTACTCATTGTGATTGGCAGGGTATAGTCTTTTTTTCACTTTAACCAGACCTTAAATTAAATGTCTGAAAAGAGTAAAATGATTGCTCCTTTGGTAACCATCTCTGTTGTATTTTAATGCCTACCAATTATATTGTAAAGCAGGTATCATTAAAAGCAATGCTAATATATTCAAGGTTCCTGTTTTCGTCATGAGAAAGCAGATCCCAATTGTCCCTTCCACAAAGCATTGCTAAAGCAAAAATTACAACACTAAGTGGTTCCTATTGGAAGGTTTTCACATAATAATATACACATATTTGCCTTGATTCAAGGAGTTCTCATGGTAATGAAAAATTCACTTTATGAGAAAAAAGATTGAGAATTTCACCTGAATCAGTAAAAAGTTCTCTACTTTTCTTAGGAGTAAGAAACATTGTTGGTGGTAGCTGGTGATTCAGTAATATGACTTTCTCATGCTTTTTTCTCATAAATGTGTATTCAAAATACAAGAAGTACACTTCAAAAAACATTTTTTTACTCATTGCATATGGTTAGCTGTTAAATCAATTTCTGCTATCCATAATTTGATCCAGAATTTGTTGGCTTAATTTTCCTTAAAGCCATAAGGGAATCATAGGCATATGATGAAAAGTAACCCAAAACATCAGAGTTAGAAATCATGTGTAACCAACTCTCATGCTTTAATTAATCACATAAAGAGGCTCATTAATCCACTCAATGCCTGGTAATGAACCGTGCACTGCTGTAACATAGTTACTTGCTGCTGATGTACAGTTAAATGTATTTGAAATAGTCTACAACTATTCTGAAATTCATATAACGTAAGAAGGAAATTCTGATTAATACTGATATGTTTTTCACATGCTGCAGAAGGCTGGTAATGAAAATGAGTCTTTGCAAAACAGTACGCAATAATATCTGTTGGCGAGGATGTTGTATTGCGTAAATGTCAAAATTACACCATAATTGAAACCACACTGCAATAACAACATCTTTTGTATTCTGGCATTTGGAAAAATGCAAAGAAGTAAATGTAATTATATTAATGGATGAACAGCATAAACTGCAATCGTTTTGTACTGTCTGGACTGGGAAACTTTTGCAAATTGTGAGGGAGTTGGTTACATTGTTTTTCTATTTGAATTGGGTTGCTTGAAATTGCATGTCAGCCTCATTATTATGAAGAGCATGGGGTTTTAAAGTCAATGGTTAAGTACCAGTACTGACAAAAAAAATACCCCAAAAACACCAAACTCCACCAATCCTACAACCCGTCAATTTTTTGTTGTCTTTGTTGCACACATTTGAAGATGCATGTGAAGGACACACACTGTACCAAGGGCCTCTATCATGCAGCTCTGTTCTAAAGGACATGCAGTACTTAGCAATGGATACACTGAATATATATGCTTGCATGCTTCTCCCAAGTGTACCAGTGTAGCAATATATGCCACTCCCCTGAGGGGCACACACACAAAATATGAACTCTAGATTGGTAAAGAAATTGTGAGTCTGTATTCTATTTTGTGTGGCGAGGCTGAGAAAGGATTTTCAGGCTTTTGTGATCTCAACAGTCTGATTATGTGAACTAATTCTGGAACCCAATAGCTAAAACATTACTTCCAGTGTTTCTTTGATCCTATCTTGGGTGTCAATACAACAAATATCTGTTGTCATTAGTCAAGGCTGTTATACTAATCCTTAAACTGGCTTCATTCCAAATTGAGAAAGCCAGTTGAATGACTTTAGAAACATCTACAAGAATAACAGTAGTTACTGTATATATAGTTATTATAGATGTAGAATTACCTGGATGAATAAGAACCTTCCCAGCAAGGCTGGCAACAGAGTCTATACCTGTTTCGTTACTTGAAATATGTTCTTACCACGTCTGTGTGATAAGACATAACACTAAAATAAAAAGACTTGGCCATGACCTTAAAAAACTGTCTGCAGAAAATAGGTTAAGCAGTTAGTCTACATTTGTAAATATCATGTATCATTATCCAAACTCATAGACATTTAATTGTCAATTGATTTTAGGTAAATATATGTCTCACGTCAAGGGTCAATTCAGCACCAGCTGAGAAAACTCTGCTACTTTTTAGGAGAGAAATCTGTCATTCACTTTTATTGTCTACCTTAGGAGTGATTCAGCAACCAGATGTAAACTTTCACCTGGCGCTGAATCTGCCCCAAAGTAGACAATGAAAGTAAATGGAAATCTCTCTTAAAATGCAGTAGGGTTTCCTCACCTGGTTCTGAATCAACCCTGTGTGTACCTTATGTTTGAAATAACAGGCAGCATAACTGCAAATTCATCCTTTTGCATTTACAAAGAAAATCTCTTTGAATGCTTAAAGCTTTTTCTAAAAGAAGTCTAACCAGCCTAGACCAGGGTCCCATTGGTTACCTCAAGCACAGAATCCTCCAACTGCCATTCTGAGTTATTCTGGTGACTGATTCACTTTAACTGAAAGGTTTCGTGGCCATATAATGTTATATTTCGCTCATCTTTCCAAAGCCCATTGCTTCCATACCGGGGCACCATAGCAACACAAGACTTCCATGCTTACCTTCTGCAGCTCCCCAAGTCTTTATTGAACTTTTAAAGCCCTGTTATCTCACATTGGCTTTCAAAGTTCAGCTTATAATTTAAATGGGTTGTGTGCTTAGTACAAGACGAGATCAGGGTACCAGTTGTCTACTGTGTGCACCCTGGTCACTTCATATACTCTTCCAGCAAGACTGAATTGGTGTGAGAAGAGTGGAATCCAGAGTGAGACACTGGGGATTGAGAGCATGACAGACACTGCAAGAAGAGCTGGTACACAGAAAGGCCCATGTCACAATGGCGCCCCAGGGGGTCTGTGAAAATTTCCACCAAAGGGACCTTTTTTCACATATTGCATTGTGCTTTGTGGTCATAATTAGGGATGAGCGGAACTGACTCGAACACGGACTTCATAAGATTCCCGGGCCGATCACCTCCCTCACCGCGGGACATCCGAGATCGGGATGTCCCGCGGTGAGGGACCCCCCTCAAAAGCCCCCAAAAACTCACCTGATCGGTGAGTTTGTGAATGCCCGGCGCGGGCGCGCGCACTGTCAAAGGGGCCCGCGGGAGGCAGCGGCGGACGCGCTGTCTTGTCCTCAGCTGTCACCCGCTTGTCTGTGGCTACGTGGGAGCGTGGTGAGGTGAGTTTTGGGGGGTTTCTGGGGGGTTTTACACAGCGGGGCACCCCTAATCGGGGTGCCCCCCTGAAGTGGACCAAAACCCAGGATAGTCAAAATCCTGGGTGTTGGTCCACTTTAAGATAAACCAGGCGTGGAGCCCATGGGACTTGGCTGTGCCACAACCTGAGTGGTTAAAGTGTTTGCTACCACCTCTACCCCTTCCGCTTACATCGCCACATCCACCCCCCTTGACCAGCTGTAGAAAATGTAATATTTTAATTAATTTTATGTATGTTATTTATGTATGTATTTCTTTTTTTTTTAATTTTCTTTTATTATTTTGAGTACTTTCCATTGATCTTGGTGCGTTGATAGCATGTATATCCACAATAGAGAACACATTTAATTAAACTAATGATTTAGTGCAATATATATATATATATATATATATATATATATATATATATACTTATTTTTTTTTTACATGCTCAATTTGTACTTGTGTTTTTTAGTTGCATAGTGGAGTACAAATGTAAATCACAAATGATAAATGATATCAATTTGCTTTAATATCATCTTGTGTGATCTAGCATTTATTAATCTATAGAGAAACTCCTAGCCGGCACTTTTAATACTCAGGCTTATCCTTCCCCAGGAACGACAGCAGCGACAAGCTGTGTTAATCCTGATTAACGGTTTACGTCTGAACTTGGAAGGTCTAACTAAAATTGGCAGACCACCAGGAAACCATTGTTGTCCCCCCGAATACTATAGAAAGACTGTTTATATCTTTCCTGTTTGCAGCTTGTTAACCCTTTAAACACCAGCCACGTAAAATTTACGTGGCTGCCTCCCCTGCAGTTAACCGCCAGCCACGTAAATTTTACGTACCTGACTTTCCCCACCAATAGCAGAAAAAGTAAAAAAAAACCTTACCTGACCCCTCGTTCGATCCGGCCGGGTCTCCTCTTCAGCCAGTTTCAGCAGCCGCCGGGATTGCCTGTAAAAAAAAAAAAAAAAAAGAAAAATGACATTTACTTACCTTCGTGCCCTACAAGCTCCCGCCGGCTCTCCTCTTCACGGGGGGCTCCGATCAGCCCCCCCCCGCTCTTCCATCTTCTGGAGGGGGCATAACAGCCCTCCTCCCTCCGGAGCTCCGATGGCCGCCGCCATGTTGACTTCTAGCCCTGCACCCTTCGGGGGCCAATGACGTCACCGCCGGGTGTCGTCGGGGCACCCGGCAGTTCAGCTGTCAGATGCCGGTGACGGCTGGGCAGAGGAGGAGGGAGGTAGGCGATCCTCCGATCGTCGCGGGACACAGGAGATGCGGATCGGAGGTGAGTAAAGAAAAAAAATTTTTTTTTTTTAATAAAGTTATTTTCAAAGTGTCTCTATGTGTTTTTTTTTACTTTTAACCCTTTGTGAACTGGTAAGGGGTCCATGTGACCCCTATACCAGGTCACAAGGCTCGGGGGTCTGGCAAGTCACCTGCGGCTAGCGGGGGACTTGCCATTAACCCCTGGCCCCCCAAATTATCTGCCTCCCCAAAGCCCACCGTGGCCCTAGGCTATGCCGGCTTGCAGCCTGCAGGGCCAGGGGCCACTAAAGCTGGCCCCTGCGTCCTGTTCTACAAGCCCCCATAGCTGGTCACAGGCTGGTTATGCTGGGTAGGGGGGACCTCACGCCATTTTTTTTTTTTTTTTTTTTAAGGGTTTTAACCCTTAAAATGTAAAAAAAAAATGGGGTCCCCCTCCCCTACCCTATGTATTTTTTTTTTTAAATTAACCCTATGTTACCTGTAACCCAGTATGTATAAATGGCTTCCAGCAGCAGCAGGAGAGCAGAAGCCTAAGTAATTAGTGTGGGACACAGGGATGGATGGGAGGTAAGTATTAAAAAAAAATATATTTTTTTTTTAATAAAGTTATTTTTAAAGTGCGTCTCTGTGTGTTTTTTTTTACTTTTAACCCTTTGTGAACTGGTAAGGGATCTATGAGACCCCTATACCAGTTCACAAGGCTCTGGGTCTGGAAAGTCACCTGCAGCTAGTGGGTGACTTGCCATTAACCCCTGAGACCCCCCATTACCTGCCTCCCCAAAAACCCTTAAAATTCCCGAAAGAAATGGTGTCCCCCCCGTTAAGGGGGACCCTACACCAATTTCTTTTTATTTAACCCTTTATTATGTGGATAGTAGTTGTATTTTATTTGTAAATGTTATAAAGTGCTCTTTTGAGTTTAGGGGATCACCTGGACAGGAACGGGGGGCTACCGACACATATGTGGTATCATTGTAATTGGGAGAAATGGGGCTTTCACATGCAATATGGGTTTTTTTAATAAAATAAATGTTTTTGTTAAAATAAAGGAGACAATTTAAAAAATATATACATTTTTTTTTTTTTTTACTTATTTACTTAAAAATATATAAAAAAAAGTAGAAAAAATGCAAACAAGACATTTCATGTTAACCCTTTAAGTGCCAAGCACGTAACACCTACGTGCTGGCTTGGCTGGGCCTTAAGTGCCAAGCCTGTAGGTGTTATGTGCTTGAGTTTCCCCGCTGCTAGTTTAAAAAATAAAAAAATACTCACCTGACCCCTCGTTGGATCCGGCCGGGTCTCCTCTTTAATTTGGTGCTCCAGGAGAGCCCCCGGAATAGCCCCCCCCCCCCCCCCGCTTCGGCAGCAGCAGCTGCTAACTGAAAAAAAATAAAAAAATAAAAATGACATTCACTTACCCGCGTTTGCGCTGGCTCCCGCTGTCCCTCCTCTTCACCTGGGGGGCCTCCGATCCCCCCCCCAGGACTTACCGATCTTCAGGAGAGAGCCCGAGAGGCTCTCTCCCATTTACTCCTCGATGGCGGCCGCCTTCTTGCCGCTAAGCCCCGCCCCTGATCACCGGGTTCAGAGCTCTCAGTTCTCAGATGCCGGTGATCGGTGCCCGGGGAAGGAGGTGGCAGGAGATCCTCTGATCTCCTGCCTCCCCCTTCTCTGGATGCCGATCACCGGCATCTGTCAGCACAGCGGCGAGGGACAAGAGCTTACAATCAGAGGTAAGTACAGTAAAAAAAAATTTTTTTTTTTAAATAAAATACTTTTGTGTGGTGTGTTTTTTTTAAATTTAACCCTTTGTGAGCTGGTAAGGGGTCCATGAGACCCCTTATACCATTTCACAAGGCTCTGGGTCTGGCAAGTCACCTGCGGCTAGTGGGTGACTTGCCATTAACCCCCAGCCCCCCCATTACCTGCCTCCCCAACGGCCAGGGGGGGGGCAGAAGGGCACGGGCCACTTAGTGGCTATGTGGGCTAGTAGCCTGCAGGCCAGGGGCCACCAACGCTGGCCCCTGCACCCTGTTCTACAAGCCCCCATAGCTGGCCCGGGTCGGTAATGCTGGGCAGGGGGGACCCTACGTCTTTTTTTTGGGGATTTTTAAGGGTTTTTAACCCTTAAAATTCCCCAATAAAATGGGAGGGGGACCCTATGTCAATTTTTTTTTTTAATTAACCGCTTATGTCCTGTTACACAGCAGGTATAAAATGCTTCCAGCATTTTGTGGCGTGTTTGTGTTTTTTTTTACATTTAAAGTGGACCAAAACCCAGAATTTTGACTATCCTGGGTATTGGTCCTTTCCCCTGGGGCATCCCGATCGGGGATGCCCCGCTCTGTGAAACCCCCCCGATCGCCCACAATAACTCATCTCACCCCGATCCTATGGTGCATGCGGGGCCGCTCGTCCAATCAGCGCGCTCAGAGCGGCTGAGTTATGGACGTCTAAGAGACGTCTAAGCTCAGCCACTCTGAGCGTGCTGGAGACCGCATCCCCCACTTCCCTCTAACAGGGAGCGTGCCCGCGCCGGCCATTCATAAATAGCCAGCGCGGGCACGCGCCCTGCTAGAGGGATAGCGGGGATGCGGCCCGCACATGCGCCGTAGGACCGGGATTCAGGTAAGTGGTAGCGGGGTTTCCGGGGGGTTTCACACAGAGGGGCATCCTGATTTTGGATGCCCCGGGGGGAGGGAATAGAACGGTCTGGGAATCTTATAGATTCCCGGGCCGATCAGCCCTGGGTGTTGGTCCACTTTAACCCATTGTGAACTTGTAAGGAGTCCATGAAACCCCTATACCAGTTCACAAGGCTGGGGAGCTGTCAAGTCACCTGCGGCTAGCGGGTGACTTGCCATTAACCCCGGCCCCCTATTACCTGCCTCCCCGAAGCCCAGGGGGGGCAGAATGGCCCCGGCTGATTTAGGCGGTGCATGCTTGTACTTGGCAGGGCGGGGGGCCACCAAAGCTGGCCCCTGCACCCTGTTCTACAAGCCCTGCATAGCTGATCCCCGGGCTGGTTATGCTGGGTAGGGGGGACCCCATGTCATTTTTATGGGAATTTTTAAGGGTTTTTAACCCTTAAAATTAAAAAAAAATGGGGATTACCCCCCCCCCCCCTTGGAAGGGGAACCCCATGCCAATTTTTTTCTTGATTTAACCCTTTATAGTGTGGATTGTAGTTGTATTTTATTTTTACATGTTATAAAGTGTTCTTTTCAGTTTGCGGGGGTCTTCTGAACAGTAATGGGGGGCTACCGATACATATGTGGTACCGTTGTAATCGGAAGAAATGGGGCTTTCACATGCAATATGGTTTTCTTTAACCCTTTGAGTGCCGGCCTACCGAGATTTTTTGTCACAATCTGTTGCCAGACGACTTTTCACGTTTTTGCGCTACACGTGTGCAACCTTGATTTTTGAAGGGATTTCCAGGGATTTCGATGAAAATTATATATTGTTTTTTTCAGCAGAGTCTGGGCTTCAACATGAAATGTCTTGTTTGGCCTTTTTTTAGTGTATTCTCAATACTTTTGGGTGAAATATGTGCAAAAAAATGAAAAAAAAACAATTTTTTACAATTTGTAGTGTTTTTTTTGTAATAAAAAATGTAAGTTTGTTAATAAAATATTATTGCGTGTGAAAGCCCTATTTCTCCCGGTTACAATGGTACCACATATGTATAGGTATACCCCTTTTCCTGAAACAGCAGTTTAGGGGATTCCAGATAGGATACAACTATGCAATATGATTGCATAGTTGTAAGGGGTTAATAATAAAAAAAAAATGACATAGGGTTCCCCCTCCCAGGGGGGGGGGGGGACCTCATTTCTTTTTTGGAATTCTAAGGGTTAAAAACCCTTAAAATCCCCCCAAAAAATGACATAGGGTCCCCCTTACCCAGCATTACTGACCCGGACCAGCTATGGGGGCTTGTAGAACAGGGCGCAGGGGCCAGCGTTGGTGGCCCCTGGCCCTGCAGGCTACTAGCCCACATAGCCACGTGGCCCGGGCCCTTCTGCCCCCCCCTGGCCGTTGGGGAGGCAGGTAATGGGGGGCTGGGGGTTATGGCAAGTCACCCGCTTGCCGCAGGTGACCTGCCATACCCAGAGCCTTGTGAACTGGTATAAGGGGTCTCATGGACCCCTTACCAGTTCACAAAGGGTTAAGTTAAAAAAAAGACACCAGACAAGTTCTTTATTATTCTTTTTTCACTTATACTTACCTCCCATCCAGTGTCCCACGCTGCTGCAGATGACAGTTGTCGGTAGTGATCAGAGCAGGGAGGGTGGCAGGCAGGGAGATCAGAGCCCCCCTGCCTGCCACCCTCCCTGCTCCGATCGCTGCTGACAACTGACAGATCGGAGCTTGGTTGCCAGTAACCCGAGGAGCGGGATGACGTCATCAAGTGGGCGGGGTTAGGGGCGGGGCTAGGGGCGGGGCCAGTGCCGGCCGAAGAGGATGGTGATGGCCCGTTTCTGGGCCCTCACAAGCAGCGTGGAAAGCCCAGGGGGGGATCGGAGCCCCCCCTGGTGAAGAGATGACCCGGGGAGAGCCATCGCGCTGCCAGGTGAGTAAATGTCATTTACTTTTTTTTTTTTTTTCAGATGTCGGCGCCGGCGGGGGGGGGGGCCTATTACGGGCCCCCTCCTGAAGATCAGAGGCCTGGAGGCAGAAATCTAACAGCGGATTCTTGTACAGAATCGCTGGCCCTTTCAAATGAGGGGTAAGGTAAGTCTGTATGTTTTTTACTTTTTGTTTTATGGGCCTCTAAAGTCAGCTACGTGACTCTCACGTAGCTGCCACTTAACGGTTGGAGAGGCAGCTACGTGAGAGTCACGTAGCTGGCACTAGAAGGGTTAAAAAAAAAAAAGGTTTTATTTGAAATAAAGGAGACAATTTTCTAAAAAAATATTTTTTTTTTAATTTTGTTTTGTTTAATTTACTCAAAAATATTTTAAAAAACAGTAAAAAAATTACAAACAAGACATTTCATGTTAAAGCCTAAACTCTGCTGCAAAAATAAAATATATCATTTTCCTGGAAATACCTGTAAAAATCACAGTTAAGCATAGCTCAAAATGGTTAAAAATGACCTGTCAAGAGAGGGTGACAAAACCTCAGGTAGGCTGGCTGGTAAAAGGGTTAAAAGTACCTATGCATGTTGGGTATCGTTCTGCTCGGGGGACCTTGCGCTTTTAGATTTAGCTTTTTTTTTCTTGTTTACTTATTGATATTTTAGGAAAGCTCATTTTTTATTCTGCTTTATTATACATTTTTTAAGGGAACCCTGTGCGACCAAAGAATTCTTTGAGGGATTACTTTCAGAAAGATGGGCCCACTACAACATGCTGGGTACGCTTAGAAAGCTTATCATGTGTACTTTCAAGGAATGTATGGTTTGCGGGGGGTATTCCAAATGTAAAGGGTTGTTTTGGTAGAAAAAGTGCAAGGTGCGCACTTTGTCTGCAGAGCTGAAATTTTCAAGCAAAATTACCATTGTGCACATGCTTTACTTTTTGGTGTTTGGCAACTCTTCTTTTGACAGTACCTATGCATGTTGGGTATCGTTCGGTTCGGGGGATGTTGCTTTTTAAGATTAACTTGTTTTTTCTTGTTTGCATATAGTTTTTTTTTAGGAAAATGTGGCTTTGATCCTGCTTTTTTTATCCATTTTTAGGGAAGCTCTGTGTAACCAAAGAATACATTGAGGGAGAACTTCCAGAAAACTGTGGCAACATCAACAAGCCTGGTACGCCTAGAAAGCTTGAAGTGTGTATTTCCAGAGAATATATAGTTTGTGGGGGGTATTTCAAGTGTAAAGGGTTGTTTTTATTAAAAAACTGCAAGGTGCACGTAGCGCTTAGCATAGCTGTATTTATTCTAAAAATCTCTTAAAGTGCTGTTTAAGTCTGGGGGAGTCTCCTGGGCAGGAAAGGGTGTTTACCAATACATATGTGGTACCGTTGTAACCGGGAGAAATTGGGATTTCACACGCAATAAGATTTTATTGACAAACTTACATTTTTTATTACAAAAAAACACTACAAATTGTAAAAAATAGATTTTTTTTATTTTTTTTCACATATTTCACCCCAAAATATTAAGAATGCACTTGACAAATGCCAAACAAGACATTTTATGTTAAAGCCCAGACTCTGCTGAAAAAAACAATATATATAATTTTCCTGGGAAATCCCTGGAAATCCTTTCAAAAATCACAGTTGAACATGTGTAGCGCAAAATAGTGAAACATGGTCTGGCAACAGAGAGTGACAAAAGCTGCAGGTAGGCTGGCAGCGAAAGGGTTAAAGCCTAAACTCTGCCACAAAAAGAAAATATGCCATTTTCTTGGAAATTCCGGCAAAAATCACAGTTAAACATCACGCAATATGGTGAAAAATATCCTGTCAGCAGAGGGTGACAAAATCTCAAGTAGGCTGGCAGTTAAATGGTTACAGGTACCTATGCTTGTTGGGTATTTTTCTGCTCGGGGGACCTTGCGCTTTCAGATTTAGCTTGTTTTTTCTTATTTGCATATTGATATGTTAGGAAAAGGTGTTTTTTATTCAGCTTTTTTATAAATTTTTTTGTGAAACCCTGTGCAACCTAAGAATTCTTCGAGACATTACTTCCAGAAAGATGAGCCCACTACAACAAGCTGGGTACGCTTAGAAAGCTTAACATGTGTACTTTCATAGAATATATGGTTTATCAGGGATATTCCAAATGTAAAGGGTTGTTGGTAGAAAAAGCACAAGGTGCGCACTTTGTCTGCAGAGCTGAAATTTTGAAGTAAAATTACCGTTATGCGCATGCTTTACTTTGGTGTGTTTGCCAACTCTTCCCTTGATAGAACCTATGCATGTTGGGTATTGTTCTGTTTGGGGGATGTTGCTTTTTCAGATTTTCAGATTTTTTCTTGTTTGCATATAGTTTTTTTTTTAGGAAAATGTGGTTTTGTTTCTGCTTTTTTATTTATTTTTAGGGAAACCCTGTGCAACCAAAGAATACATTGAGGGATTACTTCCAGAAAAGTGCACCCATGTCAACAAGCCTGGTACGCCTAGAAAGCCTGAGGTGTATACTTCTAGGGAATGTATAGTTTGTTGGGGGTATTTCAAATGTAAAGGGTTGTTTTTCTTGAAAAACTGCAAGGTGTGCATATTGCATAGCATAATTGTATTTTATCTGAAAATCTCCTAAAGCGCTGTTTCAGTTTGGGGGAGTCTCCTGGGCAGGAAAGGGTGTCTACCTATACATATGTGGTACCGCTGTAACCGGGAGAAATTGCGGTTTCACATGCAATAAGATTTTATTGACAAAATTACATTTTTTATTGCAAAAAAACTCTACAAATTGTATTTATTTTTATTTTTTTGCTAAATTTTCACCCAAAAATATTGAGAGTACACTTAGAAAAGGACAAACAAGACATTTCATGTTAAAGCTCAGGCTCTGCTGAAAAAAACAATATATCATTTTCCTGGGAAATCCCTGGAAATCCCTTCAAAAATCACAGTTGAACATGGGGAGCGCAAAAGTGTAAAATGGTCTGGCAACAAAGGGTGACAAAATCTCAAGGTAGGCTGGCGGTTAAAGTGGACCAATCACTAGGATTTTCCCTTTCCTGGTAATTGGTGTCTATTTCTGGGGCATCGCGATGTGAGATGCCCTGCTGTGTAAAAACCCTGAACTCAACCTTTCTGCTGTTTCCACAGCGCATGCGCAGATACTCATCCTATCAGCGCTTTATGTCGTGCATACTTAACACCTATATCATCTTCTTGTTCTTCCTTAGTATTTATGTTAAAGAATAATTTCACTTTCAATGCCATTTTTTAAAGGTTCCATTATTGTATGTTGTTTTCAATGTGCTAAGCTTATCTGTCAGTTTTTTTATTTTTTATTTGTTTGCAACTTTGTGTTATAAAATAAAACAGTTTTCCATAGCAACAATGTATTTATGTTGGCAATGTACACTAAAGTGGTGATTTCGAAGTATATATAAGAGACTTCCTCCCTCTAGCAATCTTCTGATTGGCTAAGGCATGGATGACAGGTGTAAGGCATTCTGCTGAAATTCAGCTTCTTCATTTAGAAAGGATCACAGTCTTATGTTGCAGTAGCAAAAGGGTTACTGGCAGAGTTCTCACCTGGATAAGTCATTATGCTGCTGAGACTTAGCCAAAGCTGTGGATTAGCTCTCCTGTTACATCGGAAGAATTGGGCAACTTGTAGTCAGTAGTTTAATTTTAGTCATTTATACAGTATTTCTTGCCTACAGATGTGTTCTGCTTTACATTACCACAAATTTGGTTACCACCTCCAATTTCTCGTGATATGTATTCCACACAGTATCAAAATATAGTAACTCATTGTTTGGAAAATGCTTTTGCATCCGCTTTAACACATACACCAACTGCTTGTTATAGTTCTATTCATCCAGGACAGTATTCTATATTTAGAAAGCCAGTTGGACTACTAGCAAAACCTTTGCAGAAAAACTACATCATGTCCAGTTTCCTTTTTTTTACTAAAGGCGACACCATGGTCAATGACCAAGGATTTAGCAGAGAGTCTGAGAGAAGATTTGTAGGTAAAGCCTGCGCTAAATTATTACAAAGCAGGTATGAATTATCAGGTGTATCTAAAACAGCTTTATCAGAACATGCTTTGTATATCATTGTAAATATTCCTGCGTGTCTGTGTGTGTAGGTGTGTGTGAGTTTTTTAACCATTCAGCAAGATAAAAAGTGATAGCAGCTTTAATAAATCTGAAAGCCGAAGACTTTGCTGTTATTATAGATTACTACATATATGTGTGTGTTTGTGCAATTGAATCTAGGGATTTTTTTATTGTTTAGTGCACTCTTGCAATTAGCCAGCTGTTTTAAGCATCAGTGTTCACAGCAGTAAAAGGCAAGTGGGAGTATTTAAACTGTAATTAATCAAGGCATCTTTAACTCTCATTTAATCACCATCAACTTCGCTAGAAACCTGCTCTGGCTTACTAGTCTTGTGATTGACATTTGTGCCAGGTCATTAGCTGTCTTGGTAAATTGGCCAAAATGCTATCAAGTGTGCTGCAAATGCTATGTAAAAATGTATAACTCCACACAAAAAAAAAAAAAAAAAAAAAAATACATATCAGTAGGGATGAGCGAATCGATCCGGACGAACCCGGATTCGATCCGAATTTCAGGAAAAATTCGATTCGGATCGAATCCGAATTTCCCCGCGATTCGATCACTCGAAGTTTTCCTTTAACATCCATTCATTTACATTACAGGCATTCTAAGATGGCGGGCGGGACATGTCTGGACATGTATCCCGCGCCAGTGCAAGCTGGGGCAGTCACATGCAGCCTATCAGCAGCCAGCAAGCCCGGTGACGTCACACAGCGGTATTTAACGGCGGCCATCTTGCTTTTCCTCATTTCTCTATTGCATTCGTGACAGACAGACAGAACGCTGTGTAGCTGAGGCAGTTAGACAGGCTGGAGACAGGCTGGAGACAGGGACAGACAGGGACAGGCTGGAGACAGGCAGGAGACAGGCAGGAGACAGACAGGAGACAGACAGAAAGCCAGGGAAAGGTAGGAAAAACGGAGCTGGCTGACAGGGAGAATTTTTTTTTTTCATCCAGCCTTTGTTAGCGTTTTCAGGCTGCTTATAGTAACTAACTGTGCATATATACTGAACTGATCTTAAGTCTGCTGTGAGGCATCCCATTCTGTGACTAAAGCAGCCTCTATTTAATAGCATAATAAACATTTGCACTTATTCTCATAGAAATCAGGCCTGATAAAGACACTTTTGCTGTGCATGCTCTCTGGTTTTTGTGGCACTGGCATCCCATTCTGTGACTAAAGCAGCCTCTATTTAATAGCATAATAAACATTTGCACTTATTCTCATAGAAATCAGGCCTGATAAAGACACTTTTGCTGTGCATGCTCTCTGGTTTTTGTGGCACTGGCATCCCATTCTGTGACTAAAGCAGCCTCTATTTAATAGCATAATAAACATTTGCACTTATTCTCATAGAAATCAGGCCTGATAAAGACACTTTTGCTGTGCATGCTCTCTGGTTTTTGTGGCACTGGCATCCCATTCTGTGACTAAAGCAGCCTCTATTTAATAGCATAATAAACATTTGCACTTATTCTCATAGAAATCAGGCCTGATAAAGACACTTTTGCTGTGCATGCTCTCTGGTTTTTGTGGCACTGGCATCCCATTCTGTGACTAAAGCAGCCTCTATTTAATAGCATAATAAACATTTGCACTTATTCTCATAGAAATCAGGCCTGATAAAGACACTTTTGCTGTGCATGCTCTCTGGTTTTTGTGGCACTGGCATCCCATTCTGTGACTAAAGCAGCCTCTATTTAATAGCATAATAAACATTTGCACTTATTCTCATAGAAATCAGGCCTGATAAAGACACTTTTGCTGTGCATGCTCTCTGGTTTTTGTGGCACTGGCATCCCATTCTGTGACTAAAGCAGCCTCTATTTAATAGCATAATAAACATTTGCACTTATTCTCATAGAAATCAGGCCTGATAAAGACACTTTTGCTGTGCATGCTCTCTGGTTTTTGTGGCACTGGCATCCCATTCTGTGACTAAAGCAGCCTCTATTTAATAGCATAATAAACATTTGCACTTATTCTCATAGAAATCAGGCCTGATAAAGACACTTTTGCTGTGCATGCTCTCTGGTTTTTGTGGCACTGGCATCCCATTCTGTGACTAAAGCAGCCTCTATTTAATAGCATAATAAACATTTGCACTTATTCTCATAGAAATCAGGCCTGATAAAGACACTTTTGCTGTGCATGCTCTCTGGTTTTTGTGGCACTGGCATCCCATTCTGTGACTAAAGCAGCCTCTATTTAATAGCATAATAAACATTTGCACTTATTCTCATAGAAATCAGGCCTGATAAAGACACTTTTGCTGTGCATGCTCTCTGGTTTTTGTGGCACTGGCATCCCATTCTGTGACTAAAGCAGCCTCTATTTAATAGCATAATAAACATTTGCACTTATTCTCATAGAAATCAGGCCTGATAAAGACACTTTTGCTGTGCATGCTCTCTGGTTTTTGTGGCACTGGCATCCCATTCTGTGACTAAAGCAGCCTCTATTTAATAGCATAATAAACATTTGCACTTATTCTCATAGAAATCAGGCCTGATAAAGACACTTTTGCTGTGCATGCTCTCTGGTTTTTGTGGCACTGGCATCCCATTCTGTGACTAAAGCAGCCTCTATTTAATAGCATAATAAACATTTGCACTTATTCTCATAGAAATCAGGCCTGATAAAGACACTTTTGCTGTGCATGCTCTCTGGTTTTTGTGGCACTGGCATCCCATTCTGTGACTAAAGCAGCCTCTATTTAATAGCATAATAAACATTTGCACTTATTCTCATAGAAATCAGGCCTGATAAAGACACTTTTGCTGTGCATGCTCTCTGGTTTTTGTGGCACTGGCATCCCATTCTGTGACTAAAGCAGCCTCTATTTAATAGCATAATAAACATTTGCACTTATTCTCATAGAAATCAGGCCTGATAAAGACACTTTTGCTGTGCATGCTCTCTGGTTTTTGTGGCACTGGCATCCCATTCTGTGACTAAAGCAGCCTCTATTTAATAGCATAATAAACATTTGCACTTATTCTCATAGAAATCAGGCCTGATAAAGACACTTTTGCTGTGCATGCTCTCTGGTTTTTGTGGCACTGGCATCCCATTCTGTGACTAAAGCAGCCTCTATTTAATAGCATAATAAACATTTGCACTTATTCTCATAGAAATCAGGCCTGATAAAGACACTTTTGCTGTGCATGCTCTCTGGTTTTTGTGGCACTGGCATCCCATTCTGTGACTAAAGCAGCCTCTATTTAATAGCATAATAAACATTTGCACTTATTCTCATAGAAATCAGGCCTGATAAAGACACTTTTGCTGTGCATGCTCTCTGGTTTTTGTGGCACTGGCATCCCATTCTGTGACTAAAGCAGCCTCTATTTAATAGCATAATAAACATTTGCACTTATTCTCATAGAAATCAGGCCTGATAAAGACACTTTTGCTGTGCATGCTCTCTGGTTTTTGTGGCACTGGCATCCCATTCTGTGACTAAAGCAGCCTCTATTTAATAGCATAATAAACATTTGCACTTATTCTCATAGAAATCAGGCCTGATAAAGACACTTTTGCTGTGCATGCTCTCTGGTTTTTGTGGCACTGGCATCCCATTCTGTGACTAAAGCAGCCTCTATTTAATAGCATAATAAACATTTGCACTTATTCTCATAGAAATCAGGCCTGATAAAGACACTTTTGCTGTGCATGCTCTCTGGTTTTTGTGGCACTGGCATCCCATTCTGTGACTAAAGCAGCCTCTATTTAATAGCATAATAAACATTTGCACTTATTCTCATAGAAATCAGGCCTGATAAAGACACTTTTGCTGTGCATGCTCTCTGGTTTTTGTGGCACTGGCATCCCATTCTGTGACTAAAGCAGCCTCTATTTAATAGCATAATAAACATTTGCACTTATTCTCATAGAAATCAGGCCTGATAAAGACACTTTTGCTGTGCATGCTCTCTGGTTTTTGTGGCACTGTCATCCCATTCTGTGACTAAAGCAGCCTCTATTTAATAGCATAATAAACATTTGCACTTATTCTCATAGAAATCAGGCCTGATAAAGACACTTTTGCTGTGCATGCTCTCTGGTTTTTGTGGCACTGGCATCCCATTCTGTGACTAAAGCAGCCTCTATTTAATAGCATAATAAACATTTGCACTTATTCTCATAGAAATCAGGCCTGATAAAGACACTTTTGCTGTGCATGCTCTCTGGTTTTTGTGGCACTGGCATCCCATTCTGTGACTAAAGCAGCCTCTATTTAATAGCATAATAAACATTTGCACTTATTCTCATAGAAATCAGGCCTGATAAAGACACTTTTGCTGGCCAAAGCCCTACTGGACCCTGCCAGGTCGATTCCTGCCCGGGGCATCCCATTCTGTGACTACAGCAGCCTCTGTTTAAGACCATATAAGCATTTGCTCTTATCATATTTGAAATTAGCCTGATAAAGACACTTTTGCTGGCCAAAGCCCTACTGGACCCTGCCAGGTCCATTCCTGCCCAGGGCATCCCATTCTGTGACTAAAGCAGCCTCTGTTTAAGACCATATAAGCATTTGCTCTTATTATATTTATATTATAAGACACTTTTGCTGGGCATAGGCTTACTGCTGCCTGCCAGGTGCACTTCTGTTGAGGCATCCCATTCTGTAACATAGCATACCCCTCTTTATTTACACTAAGCAGCTCTCTTATTTACACTAAGCAGGCCTGTTGGAGGCTGAGTGTTACTGCTCACTTTTGGTGTGCATTATATTCTGTTTTATATAGACCCACTGCTGCCTGGGGGTTCTTAAAATATCACCTACTACCATGCCAGTTAGACTATGTCGGGCAGACAAGTGCCTGGAAGTGAAAAGAGGAGTGGCAGAGGCCAAGATTCCGCAGGCAGAGCTCGCATCAGACTGGGGGCCAGTAGCAGCAGGAGTCACGCTGAGAGACCTAATCTGCCAGTATCTGCTAGCGGTCGGGTCTCCACCAGTAACGCATCTGCCGTGGTAGATTGGCTGACGCGCTCATCAACAACATCATCACAACTTACATCTGAGACCCCCAGTCTAGGGTCGGTAGGTTCCTCTGACACAACCCTGAGTTGGCATGCCCCGAGAGCAGTCCCTGTCCTCCCATTGCCTCTGTCCTACGCCGTTCCCTCCCCCAGCGACGTATCCTATGCTTTGGGTTCAGCTCCACTCTTTAGTGAGGAGGACGATCAGATACAGGAGGACAGTCAGCAGCTACTGCCCAGCCAAGAAATGGAGGTGGCTTCTTTAGCTAGGCAGACAAATAGTGATGTGGACAGTGTCGTGGGTGCTGCGAGCGTTCCAGCTCCTGCGCCAGACACTGTTGACGAATCCACGAACATCAGTGACGTACAGCCACAACCCGGTGATGATGATGATGATGACGATGAAGCCGATCGCACTTGGGAGCCGGGTGATGAAGGGGCTTCATCGTCATCATCAGGAGAAGAGGGGCGCAGGTTGCCCCGGAGTCAGCAGCTGAGGCAGCAAGGTGGTAGCAGTCAGCATGGGGGCACAATTCCAAAGGCTGGAGCCGGCCGGGGCCGGGGCCGGGGTAGAGCACCTGCTGTGCGGCAGTCTACCTTATCGGGAGGTAGTGGAGCAGGGGTTCCTGGAGTTGGCAACAGCAGCAGTGAATCAGTGAGGCCAGGGGGTGGGAAAAGTAGCTACTCGGCAGTGTGGCAGTTTTTCCTGAGGCATCCGCAGGAGGGTAACATGGCCACATGCAAGATATGTAGGCAAAAGGTGAAGCGTGGCCAGGGTCCAAATGTTGGCACCACGGCCCTGCGTCAACATATGATGCGTCACCATAAAACGACCTGGGAGAACCGAGGCTCCCAAGGGGTGGTCCAGTCTGCTTCCTCACCAAGTGAGCTCCCAATTTCTGCCAGCCAAGGCTCCAGCACCTCAGCCGAAGGCAGCTGTGCGTCACACCCATCCTCTGTCGCTCCTGCTCCTCCTCCTCCTCCTCCAAGTCATGCATCCCGCCAGCAATCCATCAGCGAAGCCATGTCCAAGAGACAGCAGTATGCGCCCACTCATCCTACGGCGCAGAAGCTGAATGTGCTCCTGTCCAAGTTGCTGGTGCTGCAGTCGCTCCCTTTTCAGGTGGTGGAATCTGCACCTTTCAGAGAACTGATGGCTTGTGCCGAGCCGAGGTGGAGAGTCCCAAGCCGTCATTTCTTTGCCAAGAAGGCAGTACCAGCGCTGCACACTTTTGTTGAACAGAAGGTGGGCCAGTCCTTGAGCCTGTCGGTGTGTAGCAAAATACATGGCAGCGCCGACATCTGGAGCTGTAACTACGGTCAGGGGCAGTACATGTCGTTTACGGCCCACTGGGTGAATGTGGTCCCTTTGCAGCAGCAACTTGGACAGGTCACGCCGCTTCGGCCTCCGCGCTCTCTGCCCATTGGGCCTGTGACACCGTGCGACTCGGCCTCCTCATCCTCCGCCATCTCCTCACCCTCCACTGTAGGCTCAAGTCTCAGTGCCCCTCCAGTCTACCATGTGTGCAGGGCACGGAGGTGTCACGCAGTGCTTCACATGGTTTGTCTTGGCGAACGGAGTCACACAGGGGAGGAACTGCTTAAATGTATTCATCAGGAAATCCAAACATGGCTTACTCCGAGAAAACTTAAAATGGGAATCATGGTTACCGACAATGGGAAGAACATTTTGTCTGCGCTGCGCCAAGGAAGCCTGACCCATGCCCCCTGCATGGCTCACGTCTTCAATCTGGTTGTCAAGCGGTTTCTGAAGTGTTCCCCCCATCTGCAGGACATCCTAACAACTTCACGGAAACTTTGCATGCACTTCAGCCACTCCTACACCGCCAAACACACCCTTCTTGAGCTACAGCGTCAGAATGGTATCCCCCAACATAGTCTGATTTGCGATGTTTCCACCCGTTGGAATTCCACCCTTCACATGTTGGACCGATTATATGAACAGAGAAAAGCCATCACGGATTTCCTGATGATCCAAGCAGATAGGGGGACTCCCCTGTGTAACTTCAATGTCAACCAGTGGCAGCTCATACGTGACACCTGCCGTTTGCTCAGGCCCTTTGAGGAAGCCACTTTATTTGTCAGTCGGCAGGATTACGGGATGAACGACGTGATTCCACTGCTTCATGTACTACAGCACATGTTGGAAACCATGGCTGGTCAGGGCACTGGAGACATGGCGTTTACATCTTACGGCCACATGAACCCCGTTGGAGCTGAACTGGAGGAGGAGGAGGAGGAAGAGGAGGAGGAGGAGTTGCCCAGCGAAACACAGTTTAGGCTTGGCGAAATGGCTGGTTTATCTAGTCAGCGGACAGGAGAGGAGGAGCAGGAGCAGCCAGAGGAGCTAGAGGTTTTTGAGGAAGGAGAGACAGAGGACCCGGGCACACCGTGGCAGTATGCAGTGGAGATGGAGACAGGTAGTCCATCCGAGTCACTTGCGCAAATGGCACGAAGCATGCTCACATGCTTGCGTAGTGACCCCAGAATTGTTTCCATCTGTCGGCGGGATGACTTCTGGCTGTCCACCTTATTGGACCCTCGCTTCCGGCACAAAATGGGGGCATTTTTTAAACCCACCGAGAGGGAGGACAAACTCAACTACTACAAAGACATTCTACGTAGGCAGTTGGCCGATGCCTATCTGCGCCATGGTCCATACTCTCGCAGGTCTGACTCGAGGGGACCTCTGCGCTCACCTTCCACTGCCATGGCCGCTGGGGGGGTTGGCAGCAGCAGCAGCAGAAGCTCCATCAGCAGCAGCAGCCTCAGTCTTCAGTCGCTAATGAGTAGCTTTCTACACCCGCATAGTGAGGCTACTCATGAGCAGCAGGAAGACCTGGAGCAGGACCTGAACCAGCAGGTCATGTCATACTTTGACATGACCATGCCAACACACCTTGAGGATCCGCTGGACTTCTGGGCAGCCAAACTTGATTTGTGGCCGCAACTAGCAGAGTTTGCCCTGGAAAAGCTGTCCTGCCCGGCAAGTAGCGTGCCATCTGAGCGGGTGTTTAGTGCGGCGGGGGCCATAGTTACGGCGAGGAGAACTCGTCTGTCAACTAAAAATGTGGAGAGACTCACCTTTGTCAAAATGAATCAGGGATGGATCAGCCAGGATTTCCACCCACCAATGCCTGATGCATGCGACTAGATTCAGCATGGTGCCACGTTTTACACTTTACAAATGGTGCAAAACATATTTATGTCTTTAGGCCATTTTTTGGGCTCCTGCTGCTGCTACTGCCAACTTCTGCCAACTCCAGGGTGTGATTCATCCAATTTTTGGGCTCCTGAAGCCAACTCCAGTGTATATTTGGGCTCCTGCTGCTACTACTGTCAACTCCTGCCAACTCCAGGGTGTGATTCATCCAATTTTTGGGCTCCTGAGGCCAACTCCAGTGTATATTTGGGCTCCTGCTGCTGCTACTGTCAACTCCTGCCAACTCCAGGGTGTGATTCATCCAATTTTTGGGCTCCTGAAGCCAACTCCAGTGTATATTTGGGCTCCTGCTGCTGCTACTGTCAACTCCTGCCAACTCCAGGGTGTGATTCATCCAATTTTTGGGCTCCTGAGGCCAACTCCAGTGTATATTTGGGCTCCTGCTGCTGCTACTGTCAACTCCTGCCAACTCCAGGGTGTGATTCATCCAATTTTTGGGCTCCTGAAGCCAACTCCAGTGTATATTTGGGCTCCTGCTGCTGCTACTGCCAACTTCTGCCAACTCCAGGGTGTGATTCATCCAATTTTTGGGCTCCTGAAGCCAACTCCAGTGTATATTTGGGCTGCTGCTGCTGCCAACTTCTGCCAACTCCAGGGTGTGATTCATCCAATTTTTGGGCTCCTGAAGCCAACTCCAGTGTATATTTGGGCTCCTGCTGCTGCTGCTGCTGCCAACTTCTGCCAACTCCAGGGTGTGATTCATCCAATTTTTGGGCTCCTGAAGCCAACTCCAGTGTATATTTGGGCTCCTGCTGCTGCTACTGTCAACTCCTGCCAACTCCAGGGTGTGATTCATCCAATTTTTGGGCTCCTGAGGCCAACTCCAGTGTATATTTGGGCTCCTGCTGCTGCTACTGTCAACTCCTGCCAACTCCAGGGTGTGATTCATCCAATTTTTGGGCTCCTGAAGCCAACTCCAGTGTATATTTGGGCTCCTGCTGCTGCTGCTGCTGCCAACTTCTGCCAACTCCAGGGTGTGATTCATCCAATTTTTGGGCTCCTGAAGCCAACTCCAGTGTATATTTGGGCTCCTGCTGCTACTACTGCCAACTTCTGCCAACTCCAGGGTGTGATTCATCCAATTTTTGGGCTCCTGAGGCCAACTCCAGTGTATATTTGGGCTCCTGCTGCTGCTGCTGCCAACTTCTGCCAACTCCAGGGTGTGATTCATCCAATTTTTGGGCTCCTGAAGCCAACTCCAGTGTATATTTGGGCTCCTGCTGCTACTACTGTCAACTCCTGCCAACTCCAGGGTGTGATTCATCCAATTTTTGGGCTCCTGAGGCCAACTCCAGTGTATATTTGGGCTCCTGCTGCTGCTGCTGCCAACTTCTGCCAACTCCAGGGTGTGATTCATCCAATTTTTGGGCTCCTGAGGCCAACTCCAGTGTATATTTGGGCTCCTGCTCCTGCTGCTGCCAACTTCTGCCAACTCCAGGGTGTGATTCATCCAATTTTTGGGCTCCTGAAGCCAACTCCAGTGTATATTTGGGCTCCTGCTGCTGCTGCTGCTGCCAACTTCTGCCAACTCCAGGGTGTGATTCATCCAATTTTTGGGCTCCTGAAGCCAACTCCAGTGTATATTTGGGCTCCTGCTGCTACTACTGCCAACTTCTGCCAACTCCAGGGTGTGATTCATCCAATTTTTGGGCTCCTGAGGCCAACTCCAGTGTATATTTGGGCTCCTGCTGCTGCTGCTGCTGCCAACTTCTGCCAACTCCAGGGTGTGATTCATCCAATTTTTGGGCTCCTGAAGCCAACTCCAGTGTATATTTGGGCTCCTGCTGCTACTACTGCCAACTTCTGCCAACTCCAGGGTGTGATTCATCCAATTTTTGGGCTCCTGAGGCCAACTCCAGTGTATATTTGGGCTCCTGCTGCTGCTGCTGCCAACTTCTGCCAACTCCAGGGTGTGATTCATCCAATTTTTGGGCTCCTGAAGCCAACTCCAGTGTATATTTGGGCTCCTCCTGCTGCTGCTGCCAACTCCAGGGTGTGATTCATCCAATTTTTGGGCTCCTGAAGCCAACTCCAGTGTATATTTGGGCTCCTGCTGCTACTACTGCCAACTTCTGCCAACTCCAGGGTGTGATTCATCCAATTTTTGGGCTCCTGAGGCCAACTCCAGTGTATATTTGGGCTCCTGCTGCTGCTGCTGCCAACTTCTGCCAACTCCAGGGTGTGATTCATCCAATTTTTGGGCTCCTGAAGCCAACTCCAGTGTATATTTGGGCTCCTGCTGCTACTACTGTCAACTCCTGCCAACTCCAGGGTGTGATTCATCCAATTTTTGGGCTCCTGAGGCCAACTCCAGTGTATATTTGGGCTCCTGCTGCTGCTGCTGCCAACTTCTGCCAACTCCAGGGTGTGATTCATCCAATTTTTGGGCTCCTGAGGCCAACTCCAGTGTATATTTGGGCTCCTGCTCCTGCTGCTGCCAACTTCTGCCAACTCCAGGGTGTGATTCATCCAATTTTTGGGCTCCTGAAGCCAACTCCAGTGTATATTTGGGCTCCTGCTGCTGCTGCCAACTTCTGCCAACTCCAGGGTGTGATTCATCCAATTTTTGGGCTCCTGAGGCCAACTCCAGTGTATATTTGGGCTCCTTCTGCCCCTCATAGTGATGCCACTTCAACTCTCTGCAATTGTGCCGCTCTGCGATTCTATTAGCGATGCCTCTGATCTGCATGTGATATTTCTTCAAAGTATTATTTAACAAACCCAGCACGCATCCTGTGCGTGTTACAGCAAGGCTGAATGGTTTACAACCCTATTGAGGCTGTAGGAGGCTCAGAAATAGCCGTTTTTAATAGCGATTCGTCGCGAATTTATTCGGGTCGAAACGATTTTTGTCGGAAAATTCGGCGAATCAGTCGAATCGAATTTTTCAAAAGTTCGCTCATCTCTACATATCAGTATTATAGTCCATAACTAATCGTTTAGAAACGAAAGAGATATAGGTCTTGCCTGCAGATGTACACTTACATTGCTAGTTGCATGCGTGCGTTAAAAACATAGACTGGTAATAATATGGACTGAAAGTCAATAGTGGCCCTCAGAAATGTTGGATCCTCTACACAGGCATCCTGCCTTTGCACATCTGCATTAAACACCCAAGAAAATACACAAAAAATGGGCAGCAAACTCAACCCTCTGTGGTGCTCTGTATGTGACATTGTAGATGTTTTTTCCAGCAGTTCCCATGTCCATTGACAAAAACATAGGCCACTGGAGTGGAACAGGATTATAAAGAGGATAAAGAGGATAATTGAAGTAAAAACCTTGGGTAACCTGTCTTTGAGAAAGGACTCTACTAATGATGCTTGTTTGGTAATCTAATTCTTTGCTCTGTGATTTGCATTCTAGAGCATGCCGGTTAGCCAGCCAGTATCTTCACTAGCACCACTCAGAAGCACAAAGTGGCAGGTGTATTTCTGACTCTCCTCCAGAAAACCATATGTATGGCTGCCAAAATGGTTAGCGCCTCTCATAGCCTAAGTTAGTATTCCATGTATCAATAGCGGCTGGTGTTTGTAGAGCACCGGTGCTCCTGTCCTGCAGCGCCACATCATATTAGATACTCAGTGTCGTACTCTTATACACTTTCATTGAGTTTTCTAGTGATGTTATCTGTGCAACTAGCATTTTAAATTTTTTTGCCCACAATCAACTGAGAGGGGATCCCTGGCCTTCTCGGGATGTATTTTACCTTCATTTTGTTTTTTATTTTCTGTAAACCAGTGTATTCCAAGTATGTCACACACCCCGCTTCCAATATTCATGACATATGGGTTATGTCCAGTAGAGGGCGAACTTCTGCAGAGATGACAGGAAAAAAAGGAGCCCCTCCCGGTCCATAAATACCTGGGACCTCCCACACATTCCCCAGTATTCGTCTCTGCAGGACGGCGAGCAAGTCAGAGTATGGCTGTGTTTCTTCCTTGCAGGTAAGCCGGGGTTACAACCGGCCAATTCTTCCCTATTTCTGCCCGGACCTTGTTTAATTAAGTCCATACTATGCCTCCCAGCCTTGGCTGTAGGTCCGGGCGAGGGTAGGCAACACCTTAGAGGAGTATCTAGGGAGCTATGCTCCCCCGTGAGACCCCATATTAAGGGGTAGGCGGTATCCAGGTTTGGTGATCCTGGTTTGGGATGCCCTGTCCCGGTTTATACCTTCCACCCTGTAGTGCGGGATTCCCCCCCTTCCGGGTCTCTCTGTTCCCCTCTACTTGGGGAGGGGGGGGGTGCTTTTCCTTCTCTCCAAAACTTCTTTTAGAATGTGTGTTGTGTGCGGGTATGTGCTTATTTCCTCACTCGTCGCGTGGTGTGTGTGGGCTTTTGGCCGCATGTGGAGGCCATTTTACAGAGGGAGCTTCTTCCCCTCAGGTTGCTTGGAAAGGGGGCGGGGCCGGGCCCTCGGCGCGCTCGCCGCGGTCCGCCCCCTTTGCTTATGGCGCCATTGTGGAACCCAGCTATTTGCTGGGATCTGCGTCTTTCAGATGGGGGCAGGGCCAGGCGCGGCGCGATCCGCGCTGGCCCGCCCTTCTTCTCCCTTTCTCTCTGGAGCTCCTGGCTGGCAGGACGCCATTGATCTTCCGTGAGTGCCCTGTTGGGCCCCCTTTTTTCTGTATATGTGCGCTGCGTGCTCCTTCTAGCGCGTTGGGGCAGCCTGCCAACATGCCCTTCCATATGTTATATTTATATATGTATATATATATATATATATATATATATATATATATATATATATATATTATGTCATATTTTATGTACTTTGATTGCATGTGTGTGCCTGCTCATGGGTCCCTTCACATTGTGTCTTTCAGGAGGACTCCCTATCAATTATATTTAAAGGGGGTTCTCCCAGTCCAAGGGTCCCTTGCAGATAAATTTGGAGTCCTATAAATCCTCCCACTAGGGACTTAAAGGGGCATCCCGGGTTGCTCAAGCAGCGTAATTCCCTCGGGTCATTGCGACTACCTTAAAATCACCATATGGAGGCTTCCCAGGTTACCGGGCTTGGGCTCCCTTCGGGGCAATCCCGGCAGGGTTTGGGTTGTGGGGTATCCCTTACGAGGGATAATGTACTGATTTGCATACCATGTGCTCAGCAGGCCATAACGCGGCAGTCAAAGTCCTGGCCCATTTATTTGAGGTGCTGGATATTTCTCCTCCAGCGGAGTCCCCTCCGCAGAAAGGGGAATTCTTTGGGACTTCTAAGCCTCGCTTGGAGTTCCCAAATCAGAATCATTTTGAAAGCATGATTCTTAAGGAATGGGAGAGACCTAGCCAGCTCCCCGGTGTTCCTCAGGGATGGGATAGGAAGTATCCCTTTCCGGTGGACGCGGTGAATCGCTGGTCGTCCCCTCCCGAGGTCGATGCGCCCGTTCTGGGATTGTCCAATACCTCTGTTGTACATTCTCCAGACGCCATCACTCTTAAAGATGGTGAGGACAAGCACATCGACCAAATGGCCTGCCATGCCTTCGCTAGTGTGGGTTCAGGCTTGCGGCCTGTTTGTGCGTCTGCGCTCATGGCTGTGGCTACCAGGTCTGTGGTTAGGGACCTGTTGAGTGGTTCCCAGCTTAATCCGGCCAGTGATGAATTCACAGCCCTTAAGCGGTGTGAATTGTTCATGTCTTTTGTTTTATCCGCCTTGGATGACACAATATGCATGTGTAGTAGAACCTCGGCGTTGCTAGTGGCTATTCGCCGATCGGTCTGGTTGCGCCAATGGGCGGCTGACATTGCGGCTAAGAAATCACTTACAGGGCTACCCTTCCTGGGTATGCGGCTGTTTAGAGATAAGTTGGATTCGGTGGCAAAAGGGGGAAAGTTACCACAACGTAAGAAGCAGCGTCACTCCTTTCGGGGGGCAGGCTCCTTTAATCCTTCCTTTCGTGGTGCCAGAGCAGGCAGAGGTTTTGCCTACTCTACCTTCAAAGGTGATTCCTGGAACAGAGGCAGAGGACGTGCTCGTCCTGGACCTGCCTGGGGTTCCAAGCCCAAGCCCACTGCCAAGCCAGCTCAGCAATGAGGGGGTGCCCTCACCCTTACGCGTGGGGGGACGGCTGCGACACTTCGTCCAGGTTTGGGCCCAGGAGGTCACAGACAAATGGATCTTGGAAGTGGTCTCTTCCGGGTACAAACTGGAGTTCGAGTACCGGCCTCCTCACAGATTCCTCAGATCTCGGGTGCCCTCGGATCCCGGGGCTGCGCAGGGGCTCCTGTGGGCAGTAAAAAATCTTCTGGACATGGAGGTCATATGCCCGGTGCCTTTCTCGGAGAGAGGCCGGGGCTATTATTCCAACCTCTTCACGGTTCCCAAAAAGGATGGATCCATAAGACCCATTCTGGATCTGAAGCTTCTCAACAGGTTCATTCGAGCCAAGAAGTTCCGCATGGAGACTTTGCGCTCAGCCATCCTTTCTCTTCGTCAGGGGGGCTTCATGACGTCCATAGACATCAAGGATTCATGTACCAATCTTCCCAGCACACCAGAGATTTCTCAGGTTTGTGGTGGGAGATCAGCATTTTCAGTTTGTTGCCCTCCCTTCCGGGCCGACCTCGGCACCAAGGGTGTTCACCAAGGTGCTGGCGGGCATAATGGCCCTCCTCAGAGCCCAGGGCATTCGCATTGTGCCGTATCTGGACGACCTCCTCATTACGGCATCCTCTCTCAGACAGGCAGAGCTAGACACCAGGATGGTGGTGACGACGCTGGAGAGGTTCGGCTGGGTGATCAACCATCCCAAGTCTTCTCTATCTCCGTCAAGGGGGATTTCGTTTCTGGGCATGAATCTGGATACCGTTCAGTCCAGGGTGTTCCTACCTCAGTCGAAAGTGCAGATGGTTCAAGATCTGATACGTCTTCTCCTGTCCAACCCTCGCCCGTCTATCCGGCTAGGAATGAGACTGGTGGGATTGATGGTGGCTTCCTTCGAAGCAGTTCCCTTTGCTCAGTTCCACATGAGGTCGCTTCAGCTCCATTTACTGTTGGCTTGGGACAGATGTCCGCTGTCATTGGACCAGTCATTTCTGATGTCTCCCCTGGTTCGGCAGTCTCTTCAGTGGTGGCTGGAACCAAGGAATCTTCTGAGGGGCAGGTCTTTTCTGACCCCTTGTTGGGAGACGGTCACCACGGATGCCAGCTTGTCGGGCTGGGGGGGTTTCTGGAAAGAACATCAGTTCCAGGGGCTTTGGGGTCCTCGGGTGGCCCACACCCCCATCAATGTCTTGGAGCTGAGAGCTATTCGGTTGGTGCTGTCACGCTTGACGCATCACCTCCAGGGTCTACCGTTTCAGGTTCGATCAGACAATCGGACTGAGGTTGCTTACATCAATCTCCAAGGAGGGACTCGCAGAAGGAGTGCCCTCAGGAAAGTTTCTCTGATTCTTGCATGGGCGGAGAGCAATGTCCCATGCATTTCAGCGGTGTACATTCCGGGTGTGGAGAACACGGAGGCGGACTCCCTGAGCAGGGGATTCGCCGAGGGGAATGGTCGCTCAACCACAATGTATTCCGGTCCCTCTGTCACAAGTGGGGGATTCCGGAGGTGGATCTTTTTGCCTCACGTCACAATCACAAGCTTTTGGCATTTGTGTCTCTGTCTCAGGATCCTCTGGCCCTGGCAGTGGACGCCTTGTCTCTTGCCTGGAGGGATCTGGGGTTTCTGTACCTGTTTCCCCCCTTCTCAATGATGGGCAAAGTGGTGCGCAAGCTGGCTCTAGAGGGTGCGCCAGCAATTCTGGTGGCCCCAAGGTGGCCAAGACAGGTTTGGTTCGCAGACGTCGTGCGGCTGGCGGTAGATTAGTACAGGTTGCCCCTGTTTCCGGATCTGATCACTCAAGGTCAACTTCGTTACCCCAATTTACAAACGCTGGCATTGACGGCGTGGCTGCTGAAACCTCCATCTTAAAGGAGGAAGGTTTGTCTGATGCTGTGATTCAGACACTTGTTAGAGCTAGGAAGAGATCTTCCTCTAACATCTACTACAGGACTTGGAGGTCCTATATTGACTGGTGTGAGGCTAGGATATTGCCTTGCAGGGTGTTTTTGATTCCTAGGATTTTGGATTTTCTTCAACACGGTCTTGGGGCTCCAGCTTAGTACCTTGAAAGGGCAGGTTTCTGTCCTAGCGGTCTTCTTTCAAAGGTCCTTTGCTCTGCATCCCTTGGTTAGGACTTTCTTCCAGGGGGTCACTCATGTGTGGCCCCCTAGAAAGTCCTTGTTGCCCGTTTGGGATTTGAATTTGGTTCTGTCGGCCCTCCAGTGGCCTCCCTTTGAGCCGATGCAGGATGTTGCACTTTCTATGCTTACACAAAAGATTGCCTTTTTGGTGGCTATTACCTTTGTTCGACGTGTCTCTGAGTTGGCGGCTCTTTCCATTCAAGCCCCTTACTTTGAGAGACACCAGGACAAGGGGGTTTTTCGTTTTAAGCCAGATTTCCTTCCTAAGGTGGTTTCTGCCTTCCATCTCAATGAGGATGTGGTTCTCCCTTCCTTGTGTCCTAAGCCTAGCAATGACAAGGAAAGGGTCCTGCATTCTTTGGATGTGGTTCGTTGTGTGAAGTACTATTTGGTGGCTACTTCTTCTTTTCGTAAGACGGACGCCTTGTTCGTGGTGCCCTCCGGGCCCCGGAAAAGTTTGGCGCCTGCCAAGTCTACCATTAGTAAATGAATACGTCAGGCCATTGTTGGGGCCTTTACTGCCAAGGGGAGGGTTCCCCCTTTTCAGATCACTGCTCATTCTACTCGTGCTGTTGGGGCTTCCTGGGCTTTTCAGCATCAGGCCTCTGTTGAACAAGTTTGTAAGGCTGCTACTTGGTCTTCTGTTCATAATTTTTCCAAGTTTTATAAGGTTGATGTGCGGGCCTCAGCGGATGCTCTTTTTGTCCGCAAGGTTCTGCAAGCTGCAGTGGTTAAAATTTGTGCATTATTGCCTTTTTTGGGATCCCCATCCATGTTGGACACTGCTGTTGGATGTCCCATATGTCATGAATATTGGAAGCGGGGTGTGTGACATACTTGGAGTAATACCATTTTGTGATTACTCACCTGTAAAATGGGTATTATACGTATGTCACACACTCCGCTTCATCCCGCCCTTACTGTATTCTGGATCCTTTATATGGTGAACCTTTTATTGTAAAATTTTTTGTATTTGACTCTTTCTGGTCCCCTTACTGCTTTCTTATACTGGGGAATGTGTGAGAGGTCCCAGGTATTTATGGACCGGGAGGGGCTCCTTTTTTTCCTGTCATCTCTGCAGAAGTTCGCCCTCTACTGGACATAACCCATATGTCATGAATATTGGAAGCGTGGGGTATTTTTTTGTGCCTGTCTTTCAAGTGCAGGGCTTTGCCTGTCCCCAATGTCATTCCATGTGTTTTCATTGTATCCCAGTTCCCCCCCACAATTTTTCGGCCTTTTTACATGTTACAACAGATGCTGTGTGCCTTAGCGACCAGTTCAACAGCACCCACACTGGCGCTGTGTTTTTGGGTGTTCAATGGCACTACGTCTCATCCAGTGCTGCCTTCTTTCTGTGTTAAATGTGGCGGACGCTTTATAGCATTCACTGCTAGCGCAACCTAGCATTCTTGTAAATCAATCCAAGTTGCTGTTGCTTTCATTGGCCATAACGCTGTTGGTTATGCTCCACTATGCCTGTCCTGCTTTCGGTTTTGCTTTGGGCACTTCCGGTTTTCCTCTGTGGTGGCACCATAGCGTTTTTTGTTAAATAGCGTTTTGCACGCATCTTTAGGATTTTGATATGCATGTTTTCCTTTTCTCATCTATTAGCATGCAGCAATGCGTTTTAAATACTGACCTATTATTGGTCTTTTGAATTATATTAATGTACATTTTTTATTTTTTACATGGACATTTTTTACATAGGATATGTGCCAGCGGGAATATGATTATGCCCAGCCCCTGGCCCGGAAGGGGACGATTGTGGAGTATGAGGAGATCATGGCCACTGTGTCCAGGTGCTTTACTGTGAAGCTCCGTCCAAAGTTTGTCCGCCAGCAGTGGTTGGACCTCAAGCACCGGGACCTGGCATTGGTCTACTTATGTGATGGCTATGCCTCTGGTAAGTTAAGAATGCAGAACAACATTAGTTTGGATTTGATCTTCAGCAAGGACTTGTCCTTAATGCCCCTTCCTCTTTTTGTCTCCACAGATAAGCATCCTCCCCTCCAGAAGCATGGCAAGGAGATTCTCCCCCCTCCCCTAGACCAGGATCTCGAACAGATCAGCGGGGGCGGGGACCCAGGGGAGGAAGGGGACAAGGATAAGAACTTCCCAAAGGAGTAGGTCGGTGAGGTCGGGGCTGTGTGGGTCAGCTCCTCCAAGGCGGATACAGTGGAGTCTGGCTACCTGTGTGGCCAGTCTCAGATGGGGAGTCTCAAAGTGGAGGAGGTGGTGGGCTCCTCACCACTCCATGAGGGGGCAAGAGGTGGATTGGAGTAGTCTGGCCCCTCTGAGTTGGGCTCTGTTAGTCCTAATTAGAGGAGCAAAGCCCACACTTCCTGCCCTCACACCCATCCCTGGTTGGAGGCCAGCATCTTGTCCCCTGGTGAGTAGCCTGTGTTTGTTTTAATGTTGCTAACTCTTGTTGAACTGACAAGTGTGTTGCTTATGTGTTTCTTGTTATTCCAAGTGTGACATACACTCCGCTTCCACAGTCATGACATCTGGGTAATCTCCAGTAGAGGGCGAACTACTGCAGAGATGAATGCAAAAAAAGGAGCTCCTCCTGGTCCATAAATACCTGGGACCTCCCACTAATTCCCCAGTTCCTTCTCTGCAGGAAGGCGAGCAAGACAGAAGATGAAGACTTCTCTTACTTGCAGGTAAGCCGGGCGCCCGGCCCCCTTTCTTTGTCCCTATTGCTGCCAGGACCTTTTCTAAATTAACCCTATTTGATCCTCCCAGCCTTGGTTGCAGGTCCTGGTGAGGGTAGGCAGCACCTTGCGGTGTTGAAGGAGCTTTGCTCCCCCGTGAGACCCCATTACAAGGGGTAGGCGGTAGTCCGGGTTGGTGATCCCGGTTTGGGATGCCCTGTCCCTTACATTTCCTATGCCAAGATTCTGGCTTGGGCTATCCCCCTTCCGGGTCCCTACCTTACCCTCCTGGGGGGGGGGGGGGGGGGGTTGGCTTTTCCCATGGTTGGCTGTTTTTTCCTCATTTATTGTACAGGCAGTGTGAGTGTTGTGTGTGCACAGGAGTGTTTGGTGCTGACAGTCGTTTTTTCTTCTTGATGGTTCAGCCTGGGGAGCTTCTCCCCCTCGTGCCGCGTGGGGGGGCGGGGCGGGCCCTCGGCGCGGCTGCGGTCACCCCTCCCCCTCTTTTTGGTGCTCTGATGCGGCCAGCCCACGGCTGGGTTCCGCATTGCCTGTCGCTCTGGGAGGGGGGCCTCGCCGGACGAGCGCATGTTCTGCGCTGGCCTGCCCCCCCTTCTCCTTCCCTTATTCACATGAGGCTCGGCGCCGGCGGCCATTTTGGCTCTTTGCTGTTGCTGCGGTTTTCCCCGGTCTGTAAGTGCCTGATGGCCCCTTCCTTAGCTTACGTGGGGGCCCCCCTTGCCGTGGGGGGCCCCCTTGTTATACTTCTTTTGCTTGTATATATGCAATTCTTCCGGTATAGGTGTAGAATATATATATATATATATATATATATATATATATATATATATATATATATTCATTCCTTTGTGACTGTTATCCCTTCATTATGTTTTTCAGATTGTTTTGGTGTGTGTGCATTTTAAGGGGTTTTCTCCTGGTCCTTGAGTCCCTAGACTTAAATTGCTCACTAAAAATCCTCCCACTGGGACTTTAAAGTTGCATCCCGGGTTGCTTACAGCATAAATCCCCTACGGTCTTGCGACTGACCCTAAAAAATCACCATATGGAGGCTCCGTAGGATACCGGGTTCGGGCTCCCTTTGGGACATTCCCGGCCATGTGTGGGTTGTGGGGTATTACTTACGGGTGAGGATGTGCTTATTTGTATTCCATGTGCACAAAAGGCCATAACGCGGCAGTCGGGTACCCAGCCTTCTGGGTACCCAGCTCCCCCTGCTTCATCGCCTTCCCCTCCCCGCCTTATCCGTACCCCAAGTGACATGGTTGTTAGCATTTATTGCTAGCACGGTGGGCAAGAAGGCCCAGGCTAAAAAGAGACATTTGTCGCTGGCCCAGGCGGCTTGGGATGTAGATTATGATTCCCTTGATTGGTCGGATTATTACCCGTTAGAGGAAGGGGAATTGTATGAGGCGTCTGAGGCTGATGATGTACAGTTTTGTGATGCTGATGTTGGGCAGGCGTGGGGGGATGCCGTTGACACTACCAAGGTTTTGACACATCTCTTGGAGGTTTTGGATATTGCCCCGCCTGAGGCGCCCCCTCTCAAAAAAGGGGAATTTTTTGGTTCCCACATGCCTCGTTTGGAGTTCCCTACCCAAGGTCACTTTGATGCATTGATCCTTAGGGAATGGGAGAAACTTAGTCGGCTTCTGGGTGTTCCTCAGGGATGGGATAAGAAGTATTTTCCGGTGGAAGCCGTTAAGCGCTGGTCTTCTCCTCCCGAGGTCGATGCGCCAGTTTTGGGATTGACTAACACCTCGGTGATTCACACCCCAGATGCCACTACCCTTAAGGATGGCGAGGATAGGCGCCTTGATCAGATGGCATGCCATGCTTTTGCCAGTGTGGGTTCGGCCTTGCGGCCTGTGTGTGCATCCGCACTGGTGTCGGTGGCTACTAGGTCTCTGATCAGGGACTGGTTAAGGGACGCTCACCTTGATCCTGCCAGCGCTTAGTTCGCTACTCTTAAAAGGTGTGAATTGTTCATGGATTTTGTCTTGGCTGCTATGGAAGACACTATTGTCATGTGTAGTAGGACTTCGTCCTTATTGGTGGCCATGCGCCGATCGGTCTGGCTCCGCCAGTGGACGGCGGACTTTGCGGCCAAGAAATCACTCACAGCTCTCCCCTTCTTGGGTTTGCGACTGTTTGGAGACAAGTTGGATGCTGTGGCAAAGGGAGGTAAGTTACCTCAGCGTAAGAAACAGCGTCGCTCCTTTCGGGGGGCAGGCTCCTTCAATCCTTCCTTTCGAGGTGCCAGAGCTGTCAGAGGTTTGGCCTTCTCGGGTGTTAGAGGTTCTTCCTGGAACAGAGGCAGAGGTTGGGCCCGTCCCGTGTCTGCCTGGGGTTCCAAGCCTAAGCCTGCGGTTATACCAGCTCAACAATGAAGGGGTGCCCTCACCCGTTCGGGTGGGGGGACGGCTGCGGCTCTTCTTCCAGGTCTGAGCCCGGGAGGTCACAGACAATTGGATCTTGGAAGTGGTCTCCTCTGGGTACAAACTGGAGTTTGAGTACTGGCCTCCTCCAAGATTTTTAAGGTCTCGGGTGCCCTCGGACCCTCAGGCTGTACAGGGGCTCCTGTTAGCAGTACAGAATCTTCTGGACATGGGAGTCATATGCCCGGTGCCTCACTCAGAGAGAGGCAGGGGTTACTACTCCAATCTTTTCACGGTTCCCAAAAAGGATGGCTCCGTGAGACCCATTCTGGACCTAAAGATCCTCAACAGATTCATCAGAACCAAGAAGTTCCACATGGAGACACTGTGCTCGGCCATCAATTCCCTTCGTCAAGGGGACTTTATGACATCCATAGACATCAAGGATGCGTATCTGCATGTTCCTATTTTTCCAGCGCATCAGCGATTCCTCAGGTTTGCGGTGGAGGATCAACATTTTCAGTTTGTAGCCCTTCCCTTCGGGTTGACCTCTGCACCGAGGGCATTCTCATTGTGCCATACCTGGATGACCAGCTAATCTCAGCTTCTTCCCTCCGGCAGGCGGAGCTGGACACACACCAGGTGGTGTCGACCCTGGAGAGGTTCGGGTGGGTGATCAACCACCCCAAGTCCTCTCTCTCCCCATCAAGGGAGATTTCATTTCTGGGCATGAATCTGGATACCATTCTGGCCAGAGTGTTTCTACCTCTGTCCAAGGTGCAGGGGATTCAGGATCTGATCCGCCTTCTTCTGGCCATTCCTTGCCCTTCTATCCGACTGGGGATGAAACTGGTGGGATTGATGGTGGCCTCCTTCGAGGCAGTCCCGTTTGCTCAGTTTCACATGAGACCTCTCCAACTTCACCTATTGACGCATTGGGACAGGTGTCCACAGTCCTTGGATGATCTGTTAAGGATGTCTCCCAGGGTTCGGCAGTCCTTTCGGTGGTGGCTGGAGTCGAGCAACCTGCTGAGGGGCAGATCCTTTCTGGTTCCTTGCTGGGAGACGGTTACCACGGATGCCAGCCTGTCGGGCTGGGGAGGTTTCTGGAAAAGTCATCAGTTCAGCGGGGTGTGGGGTCCTCAGGAGGCTCACAACCCCATCAATGTCTTAGAGCTCAGAGCCATCCGGCTTGTCCTGTCACGGCTGACCTCGCATTTACAGGGCCTTCCGGTTTGAATTCGATCAGACAATCGGACAGCGGTAGCCTACATCAATCACCAAGGACGGACTCGCAGCAGGAGTGCCCTCAGGGAAGTCTCTCTGATCCTGCACTGGGCGGAGAGCAATGTTCCTTGCATTTCGGCAGTCTATATTCCGGGAGTGGAAAACATGGAGGCGGATTCCCTGAGCAGGGGGTCATCTCGCCAAGGGGAGTGGTCTCTCAATCCCGGGGTTTTTCGATCCCTTTGTCACAAGTGGGGGACTCCGGAGATGGATCTCTTTGCCTCATGGCACAATTACAAACTCCCGGCCTTTGTGTCTCTATCTCAGGATCCTCTAGCTCTGGCAGTGGATGCCTTGTCCCTTGCCTGGAAGGATCTGGGGTTTCTGTACCTGTTTCCTCCCTTCTCCATGGTGGGCAAGGTGGTTCGCAAACTGGTTCTGGAAGGGGCACCAGCAATTCTGGTGGCTCCAAGGTGGCCAAGAAGGTTGGTGGTAGATCAGTACCGGCTTCCCATGTTTCCGGATCTGATTTCTCAGGGGCATCTTCTTTACCCCAATTTACAAACGTTGGCTTTGACGGCTTGGCTGCTGAAACCTTCATTCTGAAGGAGGAAGGTTTGTCTGAGGCTGTTGTTCAGACCTTGCTTAGAGCTAGGAAGCGGTCCTCTTCTGGCATTTACTATAGGACTTGGCGGTCCTATATTGACTGGTGTGAGGCTAGGGCCTTGCCTTGCAGGGTGTTTTCGATCCCTAGGATTTGGGAGTTTCTTCAGCACGGTCTGGATCTTGGGTTCCAGCTTAGTACCTTGAAAGGGCAGGTCTCGGCTCTGTCTGTTTTCTTCCAAAGATCTTTTGCCTTACACCCGCTGGTTAAGACTTATTTTCAGGGGGTTACTCATGTTTGGCCCCCTCGGAAGGCTTTGGTTCCTGTTTGGGATTTGAATTTGGTTCTTTCAGCACTCCAGGGTCCTCCTTTTGAGCCGTTACAGGATATGGCTCTTTCTGTTTTCACTCAAAAGGTTGCCTTCTTGGTGGCTATTACCTCTGTTCGGCGTGTCTCTGAGTTGGCGGCTTTGTCAATTCAGGCCCCTTACTTTGAAAGACACCAGGACAAGGTGGTCTTTTGCTTTAAGCCAGATTTCCTTCTTAAGGTGGTATCTGCCTTCCATCTCAATCAGGATATTGTTCTCCCTTCCTTGTGCCCTAAGCCTAGCAATGACAAGCAGAGGCTCCTGCACAATTTGATTGTTGTTCGCTGTGTTAAGTACTATTTGGTGACTACTTCTTCTTTCCGCAAGACGGGCGCCTTTTTTGTGGTGCCCTGCGGGCCCAGGAAAGGTTTGGCGCCCGTCAAGTCTACCATTAGCAAATGGATTTGTCAGGCCATTGTTGGGGCCTATTCTGCTAAGGGGAGGACTCCCTCTTTTAAGGTCACTGCGCATTCTACTCGTGCTGTTGGTGCGTCCTGGGCTTTTCAGCACCAGGCTTCTGTTGACCAAGTTTGTAAGGCTGCTACTTGGTCTTCCGTTCATACTTTTTCCAAGTTTTACAAGGTTGATGTGCGGGCTTCAGCGGATGCTGTTTTTGGCCGCAAGGTTCTGCAAGCTGCAGTGGTTTAAGTTGGTGCATTCTTTTATTGTTTTTGGTTCCCACCCATGACGGACACTGCTATTGGATGTCCCAGATGTCATGACTGTGGAAGCGGTGTGTATGTCACACTTGGAATAATAACGTTTCATGAGTACTCACCTGTAAAACGGATATTTTGAGTATGACATACACTCCGCTTCACCCCACCCTTCTGGTATTCCGGATCCTTTATATGGTGAACCATTGTTTATGTTGTTTGTATTGTTCTAATTGTTTTTTCCTGGTCCCCTTACTGCTATCTTACACTGGGGAATTAGTGGGAGGTCCCAGGTATTTATGGACCGGGAGGAGCTCCTTTTTTTGCATTCATCTCTGCAGAAGTTCGCCCTCTACTGGAGATTACCCAGATGTCATGACTGTGGAAGCGGAGTATATGTCACACTCATAATATCCGTTTTACAGGTGAGTACTCACAAAACGGTAGTTTTGCTTTCACAGCAAAAATCTGCCCACAAACAAAAAACAAACAAAACAGCTTCAAACAAAAACACAATTCACAGGCCCCACCACAGACATATGTTGAGGGACCATTATGGGGTCGTGCATCCAGAGATTGGCAGCCAGGAGTAACAGGTGCAATAGGTGTTGGTGTTGTTTGGCCATTGTGTGTAGGAAAGTTGTTGGAAGGCACTTCCCTAGATCCAAACAGGGCCTGGAAGATGTTTTGCTGCTGCACCTGCTGGTTGAGGACCTGCAGTAAATAAGCCGTTTCCCTCAGACTCTTCTGGGTGGCAGCAATAATGGGCACATGTTGTTCCTGTGCACATGCTGCCTGCTGTCCCAGCTACTGTACCCGTGCTGTCTGATTGGCCTAAGGGTTCCTTTCAGATTAAAGTTGCTGCAGTTGTTGTTCAATGCCTGCAACTCTTTCTGCCAGTTGGCCGTGACATTGTTGCTTATTATATGCTTGAAGCATTAGCATCCCCAGCTCATATAACTGGACACTACTGAGTCGCCCTTCTGGCTCTGCAACCACCACCAAATAAGACAAGAAAGGTCAATCACACATATGGCTGTGTTTGGATTTGGGTTCTTGTTAGCCCATCACCTTACACATAGGATTGTTTGCCGTGTGTTGTTAAGTGTTTTTGCCATATGCTGGTGAGGTCAAACAAACCTCTATATTTGTGTCCGGCCAAACCTTTAACACACACACACACTACATTGCAGTGTGTTAGTAATAGCAATTGGGAGTGTGTTGCTGGTTTCAAACATTAATGAAGTCCAGATGAGTGGGCGCAAAGTTGCTATTCTCTAATTATTTATAACAATTTAACTTACCAAGGTGGATCCAGATGCCTGGGTTGCATGAACACCTGAATCATCAGAGGAAATTGCTTTACCCTGTAAATAAACAACAACAAGTGAAATGTCAGGCAAAGTCGGGCAGCAACATGCACACGTTGGAGTCAGAAAGTGTGGCATTGATCACAATCACTGTTCAAATACCTATGTAGCCTCATTCCATGAGGTTTGTGACATCTGTGATTGTGGGGACTGCTGGTCTTTCTTAGCTAAGGGTGGGCAATCATAACAAGCTGGAGGAGGGGCACAAAAACAACTGAAGCATTAAGCAGGCATCCGGTTTCAGGCCCCCATGAGCATACACGTTTCTTTTGACAATGAAGAGTACAGACAGGTTGACTGGAGGAAGAGCTACCTGTGGGTGTGGAGTGTGGAACACTGGCCTAATAACTAGAGTAAAGGAAAACAATGCTAACACAAATACATTCTGCACTCCCACACCCTGCAGCTGACATAAAGGGATATTGGGCTTCAACATGACCTCATATTCACTGTAGCTATTCATTGGGCCTTCCTGTTCTCCACACTCGATTAGCAGGTCCGACTTTTTGTTTTGGTGAGGACGCTAAGCAACTTGTTGAATCCTTTTTTGTTTGCTGCAGTGGTCCGCTAATTTGCAGTGGTGCAATCAAGGGTCTCTGCAATCCCTGCCCAGTCTGCTTAGTCTAGCTGAGGCCACGACACCATACAAGAGTGACCTTTGGCAAGGTTAAGCTCAACCAGCTTGATGTTATGCACCAGATTGAACTTTGGTTCATGCTTGGCAGCCGGTTTCTGGTTACCCTCAAACACATGCAAAATCAGGGGTGGCAGAGCTATGTGGCTCATGCTCAGAAACTGTGGGGTGCTGGGCATGTGGGGCACCAACACTAGGTTGACTGGTAGAAGTTGGAGATACATCTGCACCAGCAACAAAACTCAATAAAGCCCTGTAATGGGGCAGCCTACTGCAGCCGCGACACCCTTGAACCACAGCATGTGCACGAATATTAGCAAGGCCCAGTTCATGTGCCGAATCGGCTGTGCCCCTCAGGGGAATGGACAAGTGGATGTGTGTGGTGCCTAGTAGGTGCCATGCAATGAACAGGTGCCAGCCCAACAAGCAGATGTGCTCTTGCTCTAACCACAGCAGAAAGATGGTGGTGTTTGTCCTTGAAATTTATGAGAATGCTGTACCAATCAGGCGCAGGGCGTTGACGGAGACGCTAACCAACTAAACACTAGGGGGTTATCTGGATGATGTGGGCCCAGCAAACAATCAATAGTGCACAGCTGCATGCTGTAACAATTTTTCAAAAAGCTACTAATAGCGTTCATCAATATCAAAAAGCATTGTGTGCAAACTCCCACTAGTGAAGAGCAGTGAAGAACGGTTTTCCTAAAAATGATTAGCGTTTCTCATTGGCTGAAAACATGGCTGTTACAGATGTGTCTTGATCAGGAAGCACCCAAGAATGCAGAGCTACAGGTGCTCTTCCCACACACCTGCGTAGCATTTTACCTTGGTTAGCTAGCGTGAAGGAGAAAGATGGTGAACATGTGGCATTCCAAACATCTGAGCAGCAAAGTATAAAAGAAATGCTGTGGGATTAATTTTTTTGCAGTGGCATTGTGTATGTATGTGTGTGTATGTGGGGAGTGATCACTACTGTTGTGTCCCAGCTAGAGCCAGTCTGTGTTTGGTGTGCAGTGTCTGCAGACAAGTCTTTGTTTTGTGACATCAGTAGCGTTTCCTTGTGCTCTTCCATCTGCTGGTGTAAGCTGAGATTGTGTAGCATATTGCAAGACAGGATTGTATTGACACCTTATCAGGACTGTCTAGCATCTCCCCTCTTGGCCAGGCCAAACATAAGAAATGTGCTTTCATTGCTGCTAGTTGGTTGTCTCACCATTGCATCTGGATTAGTTGTGAGCTGCATGTGAGTTTCACTTGTGTGTGTAAGAGTGGGTGTGTTAGCAAATTTATTGGAGATGTGCATTGTGCATGTGTGTGTGTGTGTGGGACGATTGTGATTGAGTTTGTGCATTTGTAGTTGCAGTGGCAATGTAGTGCAGTGCAGAGCCAGATTTTGGTGTGATATTTGGTGTGTGGATGAGTTGTGTTGCTGCTGCTGCAGAGGAGGAGAAGGAGACTGAGGCAGCCACAGTGGTGTGACTCCGGGCTGACCTAGTCTTTAACATCCGGTTGGCTGTGGCAGATTTGAGTGATGAACAAATACATAGCTGCTTCCGTCTGAATCGTGCTGCGCTTTTGGCACTGTACCAACAAATCCGCTACAAAATCGCCCAACACTGCCCACAGCCATGCAGTACATGGCTTAGTGCACCTATGTGCCTCCTTAAATATACTTGCAAGGGGTACATTTTAGGCCACTGCTACTCTTTTAAGCGGCATTAGCCAGCCTACCATGTGCCGCCTCTTTCATGAGGTGGTCCTGGCCATTTGTGACCTCATCCCTAGCTACATCAGGTTTCCGAAGAGGTGCAAAACATCAAGCTGACTTTCTATCATATGACAGGAATCCCAAATGTGCTTGGCTGCATTGATGGAACCCATATTTCCATCCTTCAAGCTTGAGCACGAGAGCTGAACTACCGCAACTGGAAGAGCTTCCATTCCATTAATGTGGTGGTTGTGTGTGATCATGAAATGTGACTGCGTGCTTTGAGTTCAGGCTTTCAGGGATCCTGCCATGACTGTGTTGCACCAATCTGCCCCATGCCGGAAATTTGAGAACAACATTCTGCCGGGGTGGCTACTAGGTAATTATGTGGCAACATTGTAAATGTATAAACAGTGGACAAGCAGAACTAGGGGTTTGGCAAGATGAAGGCAAAATGCACCTAAGCAGGTTTGGGTCTGCATTTGTGTTGTAAACAACATTAACCCATGTGTTTGTATTTAGCTGATAAGGGATACAGACAAAAGACGTGGCTCATGACCCCGTGCAGAACCAAAATACCGCAGCTGAAGCGTGCTACAATGCAGTTTTCCGCAAGACCAGATGCATTGTTGGAAGAACCATTGGCCTGCTGAAAGCACACTTCCTATGTTTGGCACAGCCAGAAGGGGAGATGTTCTACAGCCCAGAGAAGGTGTCCAAGATAATCCTCACTTGCTGTGTGCAACACAATCTCTGTATACTCCATCGAATGGCAGAGCCCGAGGAAACGCAACTGGTGCCTGAAGTCCCAGACATGCCCACAGACAGTGCCGAAGACACCCACCCAGATGTGCCTGGCAGGCACGAATGATCAGTTCTTTTTTTCCAGGTTAGTGACACAAACTGGTATAGGATTGCGGCAGTAGGAACAGCAAGGAGATATGCGGACTCAGCTAATGCATACCTAAAAAGTTGCCTATAAACATTTAGAAAATTACTAGCCAATTAATAGGATGGCTGACAGCACTTTACAAAACAACCCAAATAGAGTTAGGCAAGCCATAAACAGGGAAAAGGAGCAAAAGTGAAATTGAATAAAAAAACACTTTTTTTCTATGCAAGTGGGCGAAATACTTACATTTATTTCACATTTTTTTTTGGTTTAGAAAAATACTAGAAAAATGTTCAGAAACATTACAATAAACAATAATAAAAATGGGTCTGAGATGTATTGTGTGGTTGCAGTGGAGAAGGCTACTGTGGACTACCTATAAACAACTAGCAGTATTGAAAAACAGAGGCAGAATTTGACACAAGGGCCTCGATTCAATAAGGGTAGAAAAAAATTCTCATGGTAGTAAAAGATTCAATTCATGAGAAAAAAGCCTGAGAATTTCATTGTTGCTGAATCACCAGAAAAAAAGACAATGAAAGTCAATGGCACTTTTTACTACAGTGTAAAAAATTTTCCTTAGTAGTAAAAAGTGCCATTGACTTTCATTGTCTTTTTTTCTGGTGATTCGGCTACAGTGAAATTCTCAGGCTTTTTTCTCATGAATTGAATTTTTTACTACCATGAGAATTTTTTTCTACCTTTATTGAATCGAGGCCATGGAGTCCATCGGACATATCAAAGTCGGACTGAAAAATGCTACGCCACTTAGCCAGAAACGCTAAATGGCAATAGTGCCATTGTCTGCAGCGCTGTGGCTTGGACGCTGTCAGCAACTTTTCGTAGTGGCCAAAGTGGTGCTATCGATAAATTAACCTCTAGATTTGCAATAATGGGGCATGCAGTGCAGTGTTTTTGAATACATCATGCTTTACAGGCAGTTATGTATTTTGGCCCTGTAGTGTAGTTTCGCCTTTAATGGATTGTTAAAGTCTGTTTGTTAAACGTGGCCACAAAATACATATATATACAATTTCCCATGCAGCTTTTATTATTAATAAGAGCGATTAATGGTTCACTAATAATCCATAAATCTACCAGCTGAGCAGGCTGTCAAAAAGACAAACACAGGAAAAGTAATTCCGATGAATTACAATTGCCTTGGCTGATATGGAGCAGTAAATATTACAAAGCCTGGTTTTCTTCTATGTGCAGAAATCATTGTCACTTTGTGATGTTATATCCCAGGAAATTCATAATAATCACTTTCATGGAGGGAAAGCAGCTTGGTTAAGTGCTGACATAAAAGTGAACTTTGTTCTGAAAACAGAGATTGTAATAAGCAACGGTGACATATTTCTTTCTTTATGTACAATGAATACTGGTAAAATTAATGCCCATTGTACTTATATTAGCTATTAAAGGACATGGAAAAAGTAAACGGGTTTTATAGAAAAGTTAATAATTTTAATTTTTTTAAATTTGTTTTCAATAATTGTTTCTATTGTAGCATACATTGCTGAACAGCAAGGGAGTTATTCATTGTTACAAAAGCCTCTTCATCCCAGCTGACCTACATTAAATAAAGATTGGCAAACGTATCCAACTTAACACAAAACAAGGTACAAAAGAATTTTTTGAACCTATTGCCATTATTTCCTTTTCATTGTTAATGCAGTCCTACCAACAAAACGGACACAGTAGCTCTCGGGGGAATGGTCTGCTTTAGGTTTCAAGCCTCTTCTATCCTGTTTACAATCATGGCTAATTTTATATGCATAACGTATGGACCAAAATGTAATTTAATGATGGTATTAAATATTCAGATATTTATATATTTTACCTGGCTGATATAGAATTTAGAGGCCTGCTTTATTCTTCACCTCCCAATTTGTTTCAGTTAAATATGTTAGGCTTGTGCACTGAATCTTTATTTCCATAGCCTTTTATTGTCTACTGAGGTCCAATTCAGTGATGCATTTGAATATAATTCAGCTTTATTCCAAGTATACAGCATGTCCTGTTCCAGAATATTCCTTACACATGGGTTATACATCCACAAGATGGCGCTGGACTGCAGAAAAAGACTTGTAGCCACTCCCGGCCCTAAAATAGGAACCTCCCACTAATTCCCAGTTCTTCTCTGCAGTCTGGACTGCGAAGATAGAAGATGGCTCTCTACTCTGCGCAGGTGAGCGGGGCTTATTAGCCTGCGGCCCTGCAGGACTATTCCCACCCGTTCCGAACCCACTGCCTCCCAACCTCGGCTGATCGGTTCGGGTGAAGGTAGGTTTAGCACCAGGGTCAGGTGCTGAGGAGCGCTGCTCCTACCGCAGTCCCTGCTCTGACAGGGTAGGTGGTTAGGCTTATGGTAAGCCTTGTGGGATCCCCCCCCGCTCTCTGCATTTTGCTTTATCCCTTTAGGTGCCCCCCATCCCACCTCCCTTCTCCTATCTTTACCTGGGCTGCAGCTGCTCTCCCTTGCCTCGCTCTCCCCCGGGGAGATCTCCGGGGGGGGGGGGGGGGCGGTGATCCCTTCAATTGTGTGTGTTTTTGACTTTACTTTCACTTGACATTTCCTCAGAATGCTGCGGTGCCGTGATTGGCTGGCCGGATCACGAGGGGTGCGATTCGCGCTCTTCGGGGGGTGGCGGGCTCTGTGGATGACGACCTTTTGCATCACATCTCCACGGCCCGCCCCTCGAGGTCTATGCGGGCGCCATTTTCCCCTCTCTGGTGCTGCGTGTGCTGCTGGCTCCCTGTGCGGTCCATGAGTACCCCTGCAGGGTGTTTTTTTCTGTGTATTTTTTCTTGTGTATATACTTATGTGGTTGTCTCTTATGTTTTTCAGGTGGGGTGAACTTCAGTACTGTGGTTCCTCCCGGCCCTCTCCCCTTGGCAATCTCCCACTTCCCTAGCGGGCCTTTGGGGCATCCCGGGTGGCTGTTATTAGCATTAACCTTATACTGGCCTGTTGTGCCACTCAAATCACCATATGGAGGCTTCTGGGGATAATGTGCTTCGGGGTTCCTTCGGGACAAGCCCGGTTATGTGTGGCATGTGGGGTATTTCCTATAAGTGATGATGTTAGGGTGTGTGTACCCTGCACCCAGCAGGCGATTGCACTGCATCCGGGGTCATCTGTTACTGGCCCTGGGACTGCGCCCCATCTGGCTTCGCCTACTCCCCCACGCTTACATTTGACCCCCAGCGAGGGGCATACTAGCGGGCAGTCCCAATCTGATTTGGCTGCATGGGTGACCAGCATTGAACAACATATTGCTGGGTCAGCCCCGCGTAAGGCTTCTGTCAAGAAGAGGCATTTATCCCCCACTGTTTCCCTCTTCCCTGTTGAGGGTGAGGATTTTTTTGACATTTCTGGTTATTGTCCCCTTGAGGAGGGGGAATTATTCTCTGATTCAGAATCATCTGAGGAACAGCCTAAGATTTATGGTGGCACCGGGTCTCCCTTTAAAGAAGACCCATGGTCCTCAGATGACCCTGACACTGACAGGTTGTTGTCTCACATTTTTGAAGTGCTTTGTATTTCCCCTCCTGCAGTGGCTCCGCAGCAGCAGGGTGAGCTTTTTCATACAGTTAAATCACGCTTGGATTTCCCTGAGCTGTCTCATTTTAATAATCTGGTGCTCAAGGAATGGGAACGGCCTAGTAGGCTACCTGGGGAGCCCAAGAGTTGGGACAAGAGGTATCCCTTCCCTGCTGATGTGATTAAGCGTTGGTCTTGTCCTCCCGAGGTGGACGCGCCCATTTAGGGTTGTCAAATACCTCTGTCATGCATTCTCCTGACACTACTACCTTGCGGGAAGGTGAGGACCGGCGCATGGACCAGTTGTCCTGTCATGCTTTTGCCTGTGTGGGGACTGCGCTGCGTCCAGTTTGTGCCTCTGCCATAACAGCTATTGCTATTAAAAGGCTGCTTAAGTGTCTCTTAGATGGGGCCTCTGATGACGCGGGAGGAGAAGACTATAGATCTCTCCTGCTTTGCTATGATTTTGTTGCTTATATCCTCTCTGCCATGGATGAAGTCATTAGAATGTGTGGAAGGACATCTGCCCTTTTGGTGGTTATACGCCGCTCTGTCTGGCTGCGTCAGTGGGTAGCTGATAATGCTAAGGCTAAGGCTCTCACTGCGTTCCCCTCTTTGCGTGAACGCTTGGACCTGTTTGCAAGGGGAGGTAGTTTACCCCAACGCAGGAGGCCGTCTCGGCCCTTTTGGGGGTCTGGTGCCTCTCTTCCCCCCTTTCGATCTCCAAGGGCTGGACGAGGGGTCTCTTTTACTGGAGCACGCAGAGACTATCGGGGCAGGAGACGTGGCCGCCCCGGCCTCTCCTGGGGTCCCAAACCAAATCCTCTCCCAAGCCCTCTCAGGCATGAGGAGGCGACCTCACCCATCCGGGTGGGGGGGTGGCTTCGGCTCTTTGCTCATGTCTGGAGGTGACGTGTAGCAGACAGGTGGATCCAGGAGGTGGTTTCCTCCGGTTACAAGATAGAGTTTGCAGCCTGGCCGCCCCCAAGATTCATCAGATCCCGGATGGATCAAAATCCTCTGTCAGCTCAGGGCTTGTGTCTTGCTGTCCAAAACCTTCTGGAGTTGGGGGTCATCTGCCCAGTGCCTTTCAGGGAAAGGGGCAGAGGCTTCTATTCTAATCTCTTCACGGTCCCCAAAAAGGACGGGTCCCTTGGATTTAAAGCGTCTCAACAAGTTTGTCAGGTTCAAGCATTTTCACATGGAAACCCTGCGCTCAGCGGTCAATTCACTGCGCCCGGGCGACTTCATGACTTCTGTAGACATCAAGGATGCTTACCTTCATGTACCAATCTTTCCAGGTCATCAGAAATTCCTCAGGTTCGCTCTGGAGGATCAGCACTACCAATTTGTGGCCTTGCCTTTCGGTATCACATCGGCTCCCAGGGTATTTACCAAGGTGCTGGCGGGCGTTATGGCTCTGCTGAGATCTCAGGGCATTCGCATCCTTCCTTATCTGGACGACATTCTCATCACGTTTCAGTCCTTCCATCGGGCCGAGCTGGATACCCAGTTGGTGGTGTCCACACTAGAGTCCTTCGGCTGGGTTATCAACTATGTCTTCCCTGTCACCGTCTCGGGTGAGGTCCTTTCTGGGCATGACTCTGGATACATTTCTGGTCAAGGTTTTTCTCCCTCAACAAAAGGTGGAGAGTCTTCTAGCTCAGGCCCGGTCTCTTCTGTCTTGTCCTCATCCCTCCATCTGGCAGGGGATGCAGCTGGTGGGTCTGATGGTGTCTTGCTTCGAAGCGGTACCCTATGCTCAGTTTCTGCTCTTCAGCTGCACCTCTTATCAGTGTGGGATCGGGCCCCTGTGTCCCTGGATCAGGTGTTTGCTCTGTCCCCTCTGGCCAGACTGTCCCTCTCGTGGTGGCTGGACTCAAGGAACTTGTTGGTGGGCAGAACCTTTCTGCCCCCTTGCTGGGAGACTGTCACCATGGATGCCAGTCTGACGGGTTAAGGGGGCTTCTGGAAGTCCTTAAAATTCCAGGGTCAGTGGGGCCCTCAGGAGTCCCATACCCCTATCAACATTCTGGAACTGAGGGCGATAAGGTTGGTTCTCGCCCATTTGACTCCACACCTTCGGGGTCGGGCTGTTCAGATCCGCTCGGACAACCAGACTGCTGTGGCCTACATCAATCATCAAGGAGGGACCCGGAGCAAGAGGGCCCTCAAGGAAGTGTCCCTGATACTGTCATGGGCGGAGGAGAATGTTCTCTGCATCTCAGCGGTGTACATCCCGGGGGTGGAAAATCTGGAGGCGGATTCCCTGAGCAGGGGGACGTCTCGTCTGGGGGAATGGTCCCTCAGCAGCAGGGTGTTTCGCTCCCTGTGTCACTGTTGGGGTCAGCCAGATGTGGATCTGTTTGCGTCCCGTCACAATCACAAGCTTCCAGTCTTTGTCTCTCTGTCCCAGGACCCTCTGGCCTTAGCCATGGATGTCCTAGCAATGTACGTATTACATTCTCTGGATGTGGTTAGGACTTTTTATCTGGTAGCTACTGAATCCTTCAGGAAGACTGATGCTCTTTTTGTTCTTCCTTCTGGATCTAGGAAAGGTTTGCCTCCAGCTAAATGCACCATCAGTAAGTGGATTCGTCAGGCGGTGATACTAGCCTATTCTGCTAAGGGGAAGGAGCCTCCCTTCTGCCTTATTGCTCATTCTACTCTTGCTATTGGTGCCTCTTGGGCCTTTCAGCTCCAAGCTTCAGTTGAACAAGTTTGCAAGGCCGCTACTTGGTCTTCTGTTCATACTTTTTCTAAGTTTTACTAGGTTGATGTTAGGGCATCAGCAGATGCTGCTTTTGGCAGCAAAGTTCTGCAGGCGGCAGTGGTTTAAACTGCCCGCCGTTACTTTTGGGGATCCCACCCTACCTTACGGACACTGCTATTGGATGTCCCATGTGTAAGGAGTATTCTGGAACAGGACGTGCTGTATACTTGGAATAATACAATTCTGTGAGTACTCACCTGTAGAATTGGTATTATAAGTATACAGCACGTCCTGTTCCACCCCACCCTTTGTTATCATTGTTCTTGGTTACCTCTGTATGGTGATTGTTCATTTGGATTCTTATTCATTTTTGATTCTCCCGGCTTCTTGTTAACTGCTTGTCAATACTGGGAATTAGTGGGAGGTTCCTGGCTATTTAAGGGGCCGGGAGTAGCCACAAGTCTTTTTCTGCAGTCCAGCGCCATCTTGTGGATGTATAACCCATGTGTAAGGAATATTCTGGAACAGGATGTGCTGTGTACTTATAATACCAATTCTACAGGTGAGTACTCACAGAATTGTATTTTTTATAATTGCCTGGTTGATATAGAAAATGTGTCTGTTTTAATCTTCACCTTCCAGTTTTTTAGTTCACCTTGTATAGCTGGTGCACTGAACCTTAAGTTCCATAGCCTCCTCTGTCCCCAGTGCTAACACTTTATATGGCTATGTATGAAAGAACCAGTCTGATGGAACCTAGGTCTGTTGACTGCTCAGGTGAATGGGGTCTCTCAGTGTAAAACAAATCACGCTCACCGGGAACCCTGTTTTTCCTATTCCTGTACCAAAAAAGAATATACATGAGTGCTAACCAAAGGACTGTATTACTCTTGCCAGTAGTATTTAGGGCAATAAGAGGCTAGCCAGGATTCTAAATGTTTTACACTTAACCTTAGTAAGGGTATTTGTATTAACACCTAGGGTGGGAAGGATGGGGGAGGAATCTCCTGATCACCAAGCTCCCATGACATAGGATCTAATATAAGATTCGTACTGTAATGCCACTTACTTTGGGTTTAAGGGAAGGAGAAGTATGTACTTGCTCTAATTTGATCTGCTCCCTCGAACTATACATATATTTACTCTTTCACTGGTCCTGTTACTGGTGCTTGAGAAAGAGAACCAGGTATGGAAACTGATAAAGATTCCCCGGAAGCCCTGTATGTTTCTTCGTTTTTGCGGAAACCAAAAACCATTTCTAATAAAGCACCATCAGTTTCACCTGAACAAACCAGTATACCTTTTTCTAATAATTTCTCTGTGTAACACTGCTGATAAATAATTGTGAGGGGGAAGTAAATCATACAGTGGTTTATTATTAACTGCTTATTAGGCTTTATTTGATAACATACTGCAAAACAACTAATTAACCCAAAAGTAATGAAAATATGAAGTTTAATAGCCATAGTAAACACATGTAATAGATTTGCTCAACACCCTGTAAATGCCCAGTCCAGGCAATCGCATATACAAGGTGCATGTGGAAGCCTGTCCTAAGGGCTTTATCCTTATTTCATGCTGTAGCAGGACTCCAAAGTTTGCTCTTCTTTTCCTTTCTATTCTTCTATGACCACTCTCCACATGTGGTTACATAGTCACTCTTGTCCCTCAGTGTTCCCAGAGAGTGAACCTGGCAGGCAACAGTCAGTGGTCATGCTCGCTCATGCTGGGAGTGCTGTTAATTAGGATGCCCCGCTGTGTGAAATCCCCTGGATCGCCCGCTTTTCTTACCTTTCCTCGAGACCGTGGCGCAGGCACAGCTCTCGTCATCAGCTTCTCAGGCCACACATATTAATTTGCACCTGGCTTCACTTGCATCCTTTGGTTGTGCGCAGCTATGCACAACCATACAGTTATGACGGTCAGTGTGCACAGACGGAAAAGGATGCAAATGATGCCACCCCTGCTGAGCATGTGCTGTGGGCTCAAGAAAAAGTAAAAACAGGGTTTCACACTGAAGGGCATCCCAAACTGGGGGAGCCCCAGGGGTACAGACCAAAACCTGGGATATTGAAAATCTAGTACTATAAGTTTTTTTTTTTTTTTTAACTATTTATATGGTGAGAGGTTGGGGTTGGATTTTTGTAATTTTGGTTAAAATATGTTAAATAGTAAATAGTACATTTAATATTCTTTTTTACATTTAATATTCTGTTGTACTTTCATAGCATTGACTGCATGAAAATTACCTGTTCTATACTAGTGATTGTATTAGTTCCTATATTTTTGAAGTTATTCCACCCTGGGATGGCCAATATATATATATAGATATAGATATATATGCTAAATCTCCCTTGCAAACACTGGGAATAGTGCTCCACACAGTGTGATGCAGGAGGGGTGGGGTTAAGCCAAAACTTAAAGGAAATATTGATCAATTATTGACAGGTTTCTATTGTTTTCCACTTTTGGAATGTAAAATAAACATTTTTGTTAGGATTGTGCCCTCAGACCTGTGATTTAATTATCAGCATGCTGTTTCCGAATTCCTATGGCTCTGTTTTGTGGGAATGGGAGTGGCTTTCCTGGCCTTAAGTAAAGCCCTTAGTACAGTTTCTGACCTCAGATGAGAACACTGCCAGTAACACCTTGGCTATTGGAACACAAGATTGTGATCCCTTCATCTGAAGAGGTTGGATTAGAGTAGTATGGATTAAATCTGTGTGCTCAGGAGTTTGGAGTGTCATCTCTGCATTAGCCAATCAGACGATTAGCAAGCCAGAGTCCAAAAGTATCTGCCAGATACACCAAACACATCAGTTGGTGTACGTTTCTAGGGTAAACACATTGTTTATAGAGAAAACTTTTTTCTTTTATAACACAGAGATGCAAACAAATTAGGGAAAAAAAATACCAGATAAGCTCAGAACCTTGAGGACATAATTTCGGCACACAATAATGGAAACTTTTAAAAATGCAATCGAAAGTGGAATTAGCCTTTTATTCCAAGAAAATATGAAAAAATTAAAGGCTAGAGTTTTAGGTATAGAAAAGGGGCGAGATTTTACACTTATCCTGGACAAACCTTTTAAACTCAACTGGGAACATATATCTATTTACTTCTACTGTATATATTATACATCTTAGCGAATGTTTCTACCTCTGTGTTCGAGTCACAAAACTTTCTTGGTCAATTTCTAATTTAGCTTCAGTTCCAATTTGATCTTTGATCTGATTCCTTTCAAGGTCTGTAATTCAGGTGACTGACTGGCGTATGTAATGCAATGTCGGTTTAGCTGTCAGGGACCTGAAATGGTTAAGTAATTACCTGAAAGCTACAGGTGCTTTGAAGTGAGAGTGGTGGGATGTCAGCTCTGCTTTGCCATAAGAGCACAGCTTTGTAGAATTGAATCAAAAGATATAAATGAAAGCCGGTGTTCTCTTTATTTCTCTCTGTGTGTCCCAGAGCTTGTGATTTCATCAACAACTGATAAGATATAATGGGAGATAGGCATGCTGCTACAGCTACCCAATGACAGAGGCACTGTGCTTTGGCATAGATAGATACGAGTTATTGTTGTCAGCAATTGCATTGCTCATCGGGGGCATAAAACACAGAGATGAGAATCTACGGTGAGTTTAGACTGATTTAAAATTTAAAGACAAACAGCCTGGAAATTCAGATGACAATAAGATTATTTTCGAGTAAACCAGTAAACATGAAAATGCACTTTTTAGGGAACAAAGTGTATGATACGCTCTTTGTCCAAGGCGCAGCTTGTGCAAGCTACTATATGTTTATGAACTGTATCATTAAGGTAACAGTGACCTGCCCTCAGCAGTGGTCAGTCTAATTGCTGGAGCTCTCGGTAAGCTGTATTCAGACCTTCACTCATGTCCAGAAAAAGTAATGAGCTTGATTTGTGAAAGGTCACGTTTTCTGCATGCAATGACTGAAAGGCAATCATAGGAAGGCATCAAAGACACAACTGCACTATGATAGTATGTGGAAACATCCAAATTCTGCCCCATGAATCAAGCTCCTTTTTCCTATGGCTCATATTTGTTATGGTGGCCTTGCTGTAAGTGCCAGATGCAGCAGAGTCAAGATAGACAGACACTGTGGAGGAACACAGACTGTTTTCTACTGGAACTTGCATGGAGTCAGAAAGGTCACCTTAACGTGGTGGATTACACACACACACACACACACACACACACACACACACACACACACACACACAAAAGTATTAGTAACAGCACCGTCTACTGTCATAACAATAAACTGAAGAATCTCCAGCAAAAATACGCTGAAGCTGTTGTATCTCCAACAATCATAGCAGCTTTCATAGTAGGTGCTAATTAAGAATATTATGTCAAGTTAGCTTGCAAAATAACCTATTGTTTCCATTCCAGTGTGGTTACTATACTCATGGTCTGTGAGGTAGGGCCAATTCAGATGACCACTTTAAAGTGGACCAAAACCTGTGCGACTTAGCCCTAGAATTGAATAGACTGTGCGACTTAGCCCTCCCCCTACGAATCTAAAATCAGGATACCCTCTTTATGAAACCCCCGTGTCACCTGCAAAACTCTCCTTTACCTGTACTCCCACGACCCTTTCCCTGCTTGTAGTCACATCCCTTGCTTGCCTGCAGCTGAGGCGTGGTCAGACCCCCGGGCCATTCAGATAGACTGGGGATGGGATCGCTACCTAGACTAAAGAGAAGATAGGGATGTGGCCAGCAGGCTGGTTACATAAGCTGTCATTCTTGAGTGCAGCCAATTCATGATCAAAAAATGCTTGGTAGGCAGGAACACTGTGCCATCGAGTCTGCCTCATTGCCCGAGGTAGGGAAGATGAGTGTGGTACACTGCGGGGCCATCAATGTTTTTGTGCAGTTTTAAAGTGATCCTATACCCAGAAAGGAAGTTTGTCTTCACCTTCTATACCCAGCTCAGTCCCCCAAAACAGCCTGTGTTTCTTTTTATACAGAAGCCTTTGCCCAATATTTATGAAAGCACTAACAGGAAGCAGTGTTATGTCAGAATGGCAGCTGTATGCTAATTAATTCAGTTACAAGAAAAAAATGCCAAATAATGGTCTTTTAGATTTATTGCAGTTATTATAACTGATAAGGCTGACCCCCCAATGCTGAGCTGTGTGTAATTGAATGTATCATCGTTTGTGATATGATATGAATATTGGGCAAAGGCTTTAGTAAAAGAAAGAAAGAGTTAAACAGGTGACAGTTTTTTTTATTTACTGTTTACTTATACAGGGGAGGTTCCTAAGTTGGAAAACAGCTTACTGCTTTTGCACATTTTCAGATGTGTGTTATTTTTATCCAGCATGCAATGTTTTGAGCACTGGAACCCAGGACATATCTAGAATGATCTGCAGGCAAAAGCAAGGGTTCAGGCTAAACAAAATCTTGCTGCACCTGGCTGAGAATGTGGCCGAATATTATTAGGCCTCAGACAGATGCCACATAGGGAGGCTTATGCAAAACACCTGCTGATGGCTACTGGAGCAGCATCTGTGCTGCAAGGCAACACATTGCCACAAGCAGAATCTCCATGGAATCTCCACTACACAGTCACTTATCTCTATACAATTGATTACCATCCACACTGCAAAGTGCACTTTGGTAAAAAATAAAATAGATATGCTTGTGATGCCCAGCGGGATACCCATCTTCTGTAAGCAAACAACCCCCAGTCTCCACCGCCGCTTCTGCCTTTAGATAAGCCCCCATTTGCCGAGACGCTAGGAACACCTCTCCGGACACGGCGCAAAGGATGTTTGCTTACGTTGAAGGCTGATAAACCACAAGCGGAATCCCAAGGCCGAGGTCATACACAGGTGGTCAGTCCGGAAGATGCGTTAGTACCCAGACAGGAGGAGTAGTCGGGAGTAGCCAAAGGCTTAAGGTGGGAGGTCAGAGGTAACGAGGTATTCGAAAGGGGCAGGCAGGTTTGAAGTCAGACAAACAAAGGTCGGTTCTGGCATCAGACAGGGATGGTCAATCAAGCCGAGTCGGTAACTGATAACTAGTATTTATCACTAGTATAATCACACCCAAAGCACCAAAGTCTATAACGGGCACTGAGCACTGGGCTAGTTCCATATTTAGCATGGAACTGACAAATGGCAACCCGGAAAGGGGTAGTGTGTGGTGACTGGTGCAGCTAGAAATTCCAGGCGGATTGTCTGTAATTCACAGGGGCTTGTCAGTCCTGGCAGTAAGGGCTGACCAGCCCCTGATCAAACTCAGGTGTGGAGGACGCTGCGACCCTGCCAGCCGCAGCGCAGTGCCTCCTTACATTGAAGCTGCCTGACTGCGGGAAGCGTGCTCCCCGTCTTCCGGGAGCTCAGTCGCGCCGCCCAGCAGACGCTTGCCGTGGGCCCCTTGGTACAGGTAAGTTTATTACAATGCTCTTTTTGAACCTGGTGCATTAATAACATACATAACCCAGACCTTCTTATTAAAAAAAAATAATGGGTTACCTTAGTTATGTTATTGAGGGGCATTTTGCTGGTATAGTAAAAACAAAATATAGTTACAGTACATTGTTTGCCACACAGCTGGCTTTATTTTTGTCTAGAAGAGAAGCTGATAATTCTTCATTAAATGTGCCCCAGCCTCTCCCATCTGGCCTTACTGTGCCCCCGGCCAGGACAACCAAGTACATGTTTTACCCCTGCAATATGCCCTTGTTATAGCCTCAAAATTAGGGATTCTAGGGGCCACCCCCCAAGTGGCCATATCCTTCCTTGCCTATGGTATGTATCTGATTATTTAGCCTTAGCAATGTAGCACACTTGTTTGCAAGTAAGAACATTTCTTTTCAGGCATACCGGACCAGGACCCTAACCCACACCTTCCCACTGGCCATGAGCACGGGCAGTGTGTGACGCGATTTACAAGAAGAGAGAAGTGAGCTCTGTACACACACAGAACACTGCTGATATGGCTGCTTCTGACGTGAGGGAGCTCACACTTACACATGTCCTGCACCAGTGTTTGGTGTGTACAGGGCTCACATCTTTCTTCCTGTAGATCCTGATGTACGGTTGGTTATGGCAACAGATTGCTTCAAAATATTTTGTTAGTATAAGATAAATTAAAAAATACTAGATAAGCTCAGCACCTTGAAGACATTTTTTGGTACACAATAATATACACTTTCAAAAGCGACACCGAAAGTGAACTTCAAGTAATGCAGAATGAAAACTATGACCCCAGCCTAAGTCGTTCTAGTGGGGTCACTAAGAGGTAGTAGAACATTTTTTTTTTACTATCCTGGGTTTTGGTCCTTGCCCCCAGGGCTCCCTGATCGGGGGTACCCCGCTGTGTGAAACCCTCCAGGTTACCGAAACAAACTCACCTCTTTCCGGTCCTATGACACATGCGCGGCCACTCGTCAAATCTGTGTACTTGGATACGCTGAAGTCACGTCATCTAAGCCTACGTTTAACAGGGAGTTTGCCCGCGCCGGCCATTCACAAATGCCTGGCGTAGGCACGTGCCCTGCTAGAGGGACTGCGCGGATGCAGCTCGCGCATGCACCGTCGGATCGGGAAAGAAGGTAAGTCTATGGGTGACCTGGGGGGGGGGAATTCACACAGTGGGGCATCCTGTTTTTGGATGCTCCGGGGGAGGGAATCGTTATCCTTGGAATGCTTTATAAACCCAGCTATGATAAATCAGTTTTATACTCACATATACATTTCATCTTTTCCTAAAACATGCTTTCACTTCCTACCTATTTAGCAGGAAGCTTGATCTCACTTCCATCCTGGGTAGGTGTCACAGTTCAACTGGAACTTAAAGCTTGTCTTAACTGTAAGCTCCGAGCCAGAAAGTTCTTTTCACCACATAACTTACACTGCTTCAATCAATAGAACAGACAGCTAATCAGATTTTTAATTAACCTGCCACGTCCCCCATTTTGTTTTGACTTTGTCCAGATATCATTCCCTAACAAGGTTTTAAAATTCAGAAATTAATTAATTTGCGGCAGAGGAGTGTTTTGCATTCACGTTAGTTCTTAAATTATTGGTTAGGGGGTGATGAGAGAACAAGTGCCAAGCATTGAAAACATTATAAAGTTAAAGATTGCTCTGCTTATTTAAATCATACACCTTCATTTTGGAAGCAATCAGAGCGAGCTGGCAGTATGTGAGCTAGGAAAGCTTTGCCTTGCTCTGAATTGCAGGGAAAGATTTATGCAAGAGAAACCAGCAGTTTTACTGAACAGAATATTCTGTGTCAGCATTTAATTAATTGTTCTCCATCAGCCGCAATAAGCAATGCCAGTAAAATAGTCTGATATTTTACCGACTTAAAATAAATCAAGGCAATGGGAAGTCTTGAAGACCCCGCTGCTTGAAAGTTTTAATCTGTAGCATAGTTTTTACACTTAATCTTCTATTTATTTATCTGTGTGAAGTATGACTTACTAGTAAGACGCACTGTAAGTCAAAAGTATACCCTAATGCAGTGATAGTGTAGTACAGAGGCTGCAATCACACTGCTTCTCAAGGGGTCCCACCATATCTAATGTACTCAACGTCCCTATGCAAAATCTGCATGGTCGGAATATCTGGCGTATAAGGAATAGCAAGAATTAAAACTATAGAACACTTTACATGAAATCAAGGCAACTAGATTCATTTTTCTTAAAGTCCTTGTCCAGGCATACAAAAAGTTTATGCTCACCTTTTTTTCTCTGCTGCTCCCCCGTGCAGTGCTTCCGTCTTCTTACCTACTGATGACAGAGAAGCAGTATTTTTGGCATTCAGCGCAGCGCCTTCCATCAAGCTTGACATTCACAGGTTTTGTTCCCTACTACGAAATTAGGATGCCCTAAATCTTCCAAAACAACTCGCCTTTTCCCTGTCCTACAGAGCATGCGCGTGCTCTCGTGCAGTTCTCTGGAGACTTCTCAACCTGGGATGCCCTGGGGGAAGGCCAGCGGCCGGCCCTGGAATGTTTTACATTCCATGGCTGTGCCTTGAGGGTTCTACTTTAAAGATATTTCATTTCCGAATGACCGAATGTTCTCCCATTCAGCATAGTGGCCCCATGTAACCTCTGCCAGTGAGGTTTGTGGGCTGGCACAGCGCTATGCATCTGCCTGCCTAGCAAACCCTACAGGTTGCCCGGATTAGCGAGCCAGCAGCCAAAACGAGAGATTGTGGAAATAGGTAAGTATCAGAGCACTTTCCCTATCAGTATGCAGAGCAGCACATCCCTTGGCAATTCCCCCAGCTGACTAGTGCAGGATCCCTCCAGTCTTAATCCATTAGCAGGTTCCTATAAACTGCCATGAGGTTGTATGTGGTACAGTTTATGCAAACAACATCTCACTTCTATGAGTTTCTCACCCCATGCTGGTTATTATTATAGGCTATACAGACTGCATCAACAGTATAGTATTTAATGAGAAAACTTTAAATACAAATACTCTGAACTGTGAAAGCCAGTTGGACTAGCAAGACACCTTAAAAGAAAGATACAGATCTACAGATATACCATGATTTGGACGATTTTGACAAAACACTGTATTGTATTTTATTCCAATTAGGGTTAAAAAAAGTTAAGTGGAACAGAATAAACTAATTGTTTGACCTGATTTAATATTTACCGTATATTTAGCATCATAAGACACACTGCCCAAAAGTGTGGGTAGAATGTTGGTGCGCCTTATGGAGCAAATGTCCACTCAACTTATCACCTTACCAGTATCGCAACACTGCCTATTATAAGGGATTGGGGGGATTCTGCCACACTGCCTGTTATATGGGGACGGGGGGGGGCTCTGCATATTGCTTGTTATAGGGGATTGGAGGGGATCCTGCACACTGCTTGTTATAGGTGATTGGAGGGGATTCTGCACACTGCTTGTTATAGGGGGGTTCTTTCACTTCCTGTTATTAGGTTCATCAGGGAAGGGGATATTTTAGCCCACCATTTGGTTCAGAATATTTTTCTTAGTTTTCTCCTTTAAACACTTAGAAGTGTGTTTGTGAATGTGTAAAAAAAAAGCTAATGTGCTAATGCAGCACAATGGTCACAATTTTATGCAGCTGTGCTTGTCATTATCAGCTGGAGCATGACAGATTACAGTCACTGGGATCGGAGATGCTCTTAGCCTACAGCATCTCTCACCCCCTTTTTCTGATCACACTATTGGGTTGATTCAAAGAAACATGTAACAGCTTGGATTTGGCTCACGATCATCCTATTTTTTACGTCCGCTCGTGCGTTCGTATGAACTTGCGAGTGATTCAATAAGCAAATACGTTTCTATCCTAAAAGATACGTCCGTTCGTATGATATCTCCCGAACTTGCCTCAGTCAGTTGGCAATCGTAAAAATCACGTTCATGTGCTCACCTGTTGCGGCGGCAGCCTGTTTTTTCGGCTGCTTCCATCGTCCAGCTCTTCCAATTACTTGCGTTTGCCTCTGGTTTTCATTGGTTTTTGGCCTCTTAGATTCGTGCGTTCGTATGTTTATAAGATCTTGCGCATGCGCACCCTCAACCAGAAACTTACATAAACCCCGTAGCGGCTGCATCCAACTTCATTTCTCGGTCCCTCTAACGTACCTAAACCCTTTAGCGCTTGCATCCAACTTCATTTCTCGGTCCCTCAAACTTACCTAAACCCCTTAGCGCTTGCATCCAACTTCATTTCTCGGTCCCTCAAACTTACCTAAACCCTTTAGCGGCTGCATCCAACTTCATTTCTCGGTCCCTCAAACTTACCTAAACCCTTTAGCGGCTGCATCCAACTTCATTTCTCGGTCCCTCAAACTTACCTAAACCCCTTAGCGCTTGCATCCAACTTCATTTCTCGGTCCCTCTAACGTACCTAAACCCTTTAGCGCTTGCATCCAACTTCATTTCTCGGTCCCTCAAACTTACCTAAACCCCTTAGCGCTTGCATCCAACTTCATTTCTCGGTCCCTCAAACTTACCTAAACCCTTTAGCGGCTGCATCCAACTTCATTTCTCGGTCCCTCAAACTTACCTAAACCCTTTAGCGGCTGCATCCAACTTCATTTCTCGGTCCCTCAAACTTACCTAAACCCCTTAGCGCTTGCATCCAACTTCATTTCTCGGTCCCTCAAACTTACCTAAACCCCTTAGCGCTTGCATCCAACTTCATATCTCGGTCCCTCAAACTTACCTAAACCCTTTAGCGGCTGCATCCAACTTCATTTCTCGGTCCCTCAAACTTACCTAAACCCCTTAGCGCTTGCATCCAACTTCATATCTCGGTCCCTCAAACTTACCTAAACCCTTTAGCGGCTGCATCCAACTTCATTTCTCGGTCCCTCAAACTTACCTAAACCCTTTAGCGCTTGCATCCAACTTCATTTCTCGGTCCCTCAAACTTACCTAAACCCCTTAGCGCTTGCATCCAACTTCATTTCTCGGTCCCTCAAACTTACCTAAACCCCTTAGCGCTTGCATCCAACTTCATTTCTCGGTCCCTCAAACTTACCTAAACCCCTTAGCGCTTGCATCCAACTTCATTTCTCGGTCCCTCAAACTTACCTAAACCCTTTAGCGGCTGCATCCAACTTCATTTCTCGGTCCCTCAAACTTACCTAAACCCTTTAGCGCTTGCATCCAACTTCATTTCTCGGTCCCTCAAACTTACCTAAACCCCGTAGCGGCTGCATCCCACTTCATTTCTCGGTCCATAAAACGTAAGAAAATCACATAATTTACATATGTCTATATGTTTCTAAGTGTGTTGTTTCTGGTTTGTGTAATTTTTTGGGTGTGTGCATATTAGAAAAGACACATTTAGGAAGGCTTAAAATATAATTTATTTAAAATATTTTCTTTGTTTTGTTTGGAATCAAATTCCAAATTTTTTGTATATTGTTTGTTTTTTTTTTGTAAAACCTTTTTTTTTTTTTGGCCTCGGTAAAACATATATAATTTTTTTTTTTGTTTTTAACAGTAAAACCCTTTTTTTTTTTTTGGTGGGTTTTTTTGGTTTAAAAAAATTTTTTTTTTTTTTTAAAAAACTATAAAACACTTTCTCAAATGTGAACAACTTTAAAAACAAGTTAAAGAAAGGAGCCAGGACCAAGGGCACTATTCATCATCCTTTTCTTCATCTGTTGGCCCCAACGTCGCCTGTATGGCCAGCAGCTCGGCCACCAACTCCTTCATTCTTTTTTTTTTCCCGCCAAGGTTTGGGGGATCATCCCTGTAACCAATAGAGAAAGAAACATAAATAGGACTCCCAGACCGGTTTGTATGCTGGAAATAGATTTAGGGTTAATCAAATACATGTAAATGCATGACATATGTCCTTCTTCAAAGGGATACAGTTAATGCATTTCCCACAGGTAAGTGTTTAAACTCCTTAAACCGGACCTTCAACATTATTTAATGAAAACCAAAAACTATTCACAAATGATTCTGCACCACCTCAAAGTTATTTAGGGCTTTTTTGGGATTACAGCGCCGCCATCTGGACTCTGAAGCATAACACTTAATGAGGAGTGGAGAGTTGGATAAAGTACAGGGGAGTAGGTTACAGTGGTGCGTTGGGAATCCAGAGCATAGCTGGGTTGAGGGAAAGGTCATCACTCACACAATGCATGGCAGCACCTTCCTTTTTTCAATCTGTATCCCATGCTGCCTGTAAATATTGTGCATTCCATATTCCCCAATATTGGTTTTGTTCTGTCTAATAACATGCATTAGATGGGTGAAGGGTGTTTTTCCATGTTTCTAATCTGTAGGTACAGTGTGATGGCTAAGTCTTTGGTTCTTAATACTAGTTTGGGTCCTCTTTAAGCTAACGAAGTGCCCACATGAAAGTGTGAACTACACATTGGCTACGCCTTTAGTTATGTGTGTGTTATTAGCTAAGCAAACATTAATATGAATAATGGCATGGAGACTTACGGAGTTGGTGGCCGACAGATGGCTGGTTGGGGCCAACAGGCTGCCCTTGGTCCTGGCTCTGCTGTGAAGAAGTCCCTGGAGAAACATGTGACATTTGGTTAGTATTTGTAGAGAGTCACTATCCCCAACATATCTGGCTCCCAGTCTGGCTGACATCACTCACCTTCGCCAGGATCGACTTCAAGCATCTCTGCTGCCTCCTCCTCCACTATCTCACCCGCTCCTGAAGCTTCTACAAATACATAATAAAGGATAACTTAGTTTTTGGCCTGCCATGTATATCTTTGTGCCTATACATGAAGAGTGACACATACCAGAGCCTTCCCCATGCGTGGCCAGGTATGACTCCACGCCCACGCGCCTTGGCCCCTCCTCTGTGGTAAGGTCCAGGGGCTGGTCTGAGGAGGCCACAGAGGAGGGGTAGGTCCGTCGCCCGGGAGATCCACCACCTTCACTCACAGATGCAGAGTCATGCAGCACTGGTCGGCCTGTACGTCTCCGGGTGCGGCGAATTCTGAAATCCATTTCCAACACTACCAAAGAAAAGTCATTATAAATAAAGGCATAACTTAGACATTTGGAACATATACCATGCAATTGCTTTGTACTTACTTGGGAAATGGATCCCAAAAAACCTCCGCACCCGGGGCATGTGCAGACGCTTCAGGTCCGACCAATGCTGCATTATCTGGGTGTGAGTGAAGGTGGTGCTGGTCACACGGTGGATCTCGGCGATGATCTCCCGGGCGATGTCCCTTTTCTCGCACACATTGGGCGCGAAGTCATACCGGCGCTGAAGCATGATCTGAAAAACATAATGGACACAGAGCTTTTACTTTTACACACAGACCCATATGTGTTGCATCACAAGTTGAGTATTTAATGTCATTAACACACACATTTCGAATGGCCGCCATTTTTGGGGAGTGCCTTAAAGAGGACGTTGACTGTGATTGACAGTCTGGTCTTATGTTATATGTATCACACACCATGTACATACAGATAATAGCCAACATCAAGAATCAGGCCACCTGCATCTATGGCATGTTAGGATGGTTTAAACATCCAAGATGTAGCCTAATGCTTAGGCTTTTGGACCACGTGTGTGGCTTCCCGTTGTGTTTTTATGGCTTAGGAAAACAGTGTTCCGCAAACATCCGCATCAAGGTCCGAGACAGGCCAGGTTTGACAGCTCGCCCCGCTACTCCACAGGTTAATTAACTGTTGCTAAGCCGGAGCAATTGGCCGAATTAGGACATCAGCATAGACAGGTGAAAACGTGGCCAGGCTCGGCCCTTGAGGATGAAGTGTGAGGAGCCAGTGATTAAACATTAAGAGACCCCAAACTAGTTCCCAACGCATCATTTACATTTAGGCCATCATTGACTATTCTATTAAAATGCACAGGCAGCCACTTACCAGCATGAGGATCTCTTCCTGTTGACGGGTGAAGATAGTGGGCGCCATCTTTAGTCTTCTTCCAGGCAGCAGATAAGTGAAACCCCAGCGGTTTCCTGGTTCCGCTCGAACGTACGTTCGTACGAGCGCGTAGTCGTGCGCATAGGCGTCACACGCTGGGCTCATTATTTAAAGGTCCCTTCCCCCCAAGCTCATTCTCTTTGAGCATTTGTGTACGATGGCACCAAAAAAGGGGATGAGCAAGCGACCCCAGGCAAGCAAGACCGCGGAGGGCCCCACCACAAGGTCCCAGCAAGCTGGCCGAAAACTGAGATCCAAGACTCCCACCTCGGCCCCACCAAGGGACCCTGGACCCTCAGGTACCCAAAAAAGGGGCCCCAAGCCTCGTGCCCCTCCTGCAGCCAAAAAGCTGGCAACTGCAGCACCCACCACCTCTGCCCCCAGAACAGGCAGCACCAGTGAGCCCACACCGGCCATGCCTTCAAGTAGGGCAGTTCGGAAACCCATGCCCCGCAGCAGGGCCCGAACCCCATCCAGGGCCCGAACCCCATCCAGGGCCCGAAGCACAGCCAGAGGGTGAAGAACCCAATCCAGGGCACGAAGCCCAGCCAGGGCCCGAACCCCATCCAGGGCCCGAACCCCATCCAGGCCCCGAAGCCCATCCAGAGGCCGCAGATCCAAAACCAGGGCCAGAAGCCCCTACAGGGCCCGCAGATCCCAATCCAGGGCCAGAAGCCCCGACAGGCCCAGAAGAACACAATCCAGGGCCAGAAGCCCCGACAGGGCCCGCAGATCCCAAACCAGGGCCAGAAGCCCCTACATGGCCCGCAGATCCCAATCCAGGGCCAGAAGCCCCGACAGGCCCAGAAGAACACAATCCAGGGCCAGAAGCCCCTACAGGGCCCGACGAACCCAATCCAGGGCCAGAAGCCCCCGACCTGGCACCAGCCGGGAACAGAGCCCACGACCTGGCACCAGCCGGGAACCTAGCCCCCCAAGAGGGCCCCGAATTGCCCCCATGACCACATCTACACCTGGAAGTTCGGTGGCCAGCCACGCAAGAACACCCAGTCCCTTGGCCAGTCCAGTCCAGTCATTGGGAAGCCACCAATCCGGCCATTCCCCTACCCAGCCCCAGGCCATAATGTCACCACATGTGTCTGCACACATGGAGGAGCAGCCAAGCCAACCATGTGGCCGCACATTGCGCCGCGGCCAGTTGAGTGGGAGATTCTCCCATGACCAAAATATGGCATTGGCTAGTGGCCTTACATTATACTATGACGAGCTATATGGGAGCAAATCCAAACACACCACCAAGCAGCGCAAGATGGAATTGTTTGAAACCATCCTCCGACAAGTAAATGCAGCGGGGGAAGAGAGGAAAGATGTGTCCCAAATTCAGAAGAAAATCTCTGATCTGAAGTATGCTGTACGGCAAAAAGAAATTAAAAGGCATAATTACAGGTAAATAAATGTTTTTGCTAAATATAATGTTTTGGATGTACTGTATGCACCTTTTCTGAGTACCAAACAATTTTCTCTTTTCAGCCTGAAAACTGGCGGTGGCTTTCCATCTAAATTGGAGTTTACCCCTGCTGAGGAGATTGTGCTTGGACTTCTCCATCCGGTCGCGGTCGGTGGACATGCTGGTCTAAGGGACACAGACTCACCGACCCGTACCCACGGTGAGTACTCTTAAATCTGCATGTTTGCCTGTTTGCTAAATAATCGACAGTTCACTAGTAACAAGCTAACGGGATGCCCCTATGGTTTGCCTTGCTTGGCCTCGCACTACTGTGGCTGTTTGTGTCCTCTTTTTGGCCCTGGGAATCACACATTTAGGCCCACAGCCATTATGGCAAAGTTCAAATGTCCAATTGTATTGTTAAAGTCATGAAGTTTCGCAAGATAAGTGAGATATTTGGAATCAATCACAAAACACACATCATTATGTATGGGTTGCCTTTTGCTTGTGTGAGTTGTGTTTGAGTTAACAATTTAATTAGCCACCCACAAACATATGTGACCAAGAGCAGCGAGACTCAACTGGCGGCCCGGGGTCCCAATGCGGACCTTGCCACCACATTCAAGGACCCCTGCCCAGACAGCCCTGCACTCAGTTACTTCTGTGTTGACGTGCTCAGAGCTGCCCCCTTGATCGGCCATGTAGTGGTTGGTCTCCTGCCCAATGTCATGGCTCCGTGAAACATAGCATTGCAATATGAAGTACTGCCCAGGAAGTGGCATTGCAAGGTACACAGTAACTTATTTAAATTTTCACTGGCCACAATCGTGTCCCGCTGCCCCTGCTCTGGCCCATGTGCCACAGTCCCCCCATGCCCCCCCCCACATAAGCCCCATACATTTGTAACAGATTGGCTCCATCCATCCCATCACCATCAATACGTTAACTCCCCCCTTTAGCCATCCAATCCCTGTCCCCTCAGCTCTGGCCCATCCAGCCCAGCAAGGGCAAGCAGCCTTTATTAGTTGGCACTTAGAAATCTCCAGCCCCTCCACCAGTGTCTTTATTTTTAACTAGACACCCCCTGCGTCAGCACCATGGCCAGACATTCACCTCTCACCACATACCTTTAAATGGGCGTTTCAAACAATTGTTTGAGTACCCCGGACCTAGCGAATGGTAGGCTAAATCCAAAAATGTGCCTTGAAAGTTGGATGCTGACTGGGTACACTTCATGACTTAGAACTGAGGTCACTTAGCAGTTTGTCCGAGCCATTGCACCTATGTAAACTTGCGTGGGTTTGAACAAAGGTCACCATTGCTCTAGAGTTGAATAATATTACAAATAGAGCTATATTTGATTACCTATCCAAAAAAAGGTTATGTGTGTGTGTTTATGTGGTTTTTTTTTCTCTTCTTCAGCCCAGCATGATCCCTCAGCAAGGGTAAACTCACCCCCCAGTTTGGTTATGCCTACCAGGTCCGTACAGCATCGGAGCCCAGATCAGAGATTTTCGGTAAGTTAATTTAGTAGCATAAATACTAACAAGTGCTTAAGAATGTGTTAAACTGTTGAAATCCAAAATTGGGACGCAAACTTAGCCTTTTTTTTTTTATATGTCCCTACAGACCCGCACACTCATGGAAGAGATCCAGGACATGGAGGAAGATGATGATGTCTCCGTACAGGGCACGTCGGATGAACTCCCCCTGGGTCCCAATTTGGAACTGCTCCATAATGTTTCTCTGGCCAATCCTCAGCAGCAGAGTGAATCTCCATCCATTGTGCTTGCACATGGGGAGACTGACACTACAGTCCCCAGTGTTCACTCTGCTGCTGAGGATTTGCAAAGCAGGCCGGTTGCTGTTGAGGGTACGACACCACGCGGCAGGGCACGCCCAAGAGCCAGGGTAATTGTGCCGCGGACGCCATTACGCCGCCCCACAATTTCCCAGGGGAGGCAGAGTGCCCTGCTTCAATTATGGACCCAACAAAGGGACTCTTATGACGCCCAGCTCGTTACAGAGCGTGAGCAAAGGCATGCCGACATGGTGAACATCCATACCAGTCTACAGGGCATCCTCGCGGAGTTGCGTACCCTCAACAGCAACGTGGCCAATGCAAGTAATGGCATCCAGTCAGCCATGGCTGAGATGACCAATATGCAGAGAAACATTGTGGAGCAGTTTCAAATTCACAATGCTGCCATGGCCCAGGCTAGGTCCCATTCCCATGGACCTCCACCTGGACCTCCACCTGGGTATTATGGGCAGCCACCCTATTAAGCCATGGTTGTGTGGGACATCTTTTCTCTTAACCCCCACTGTATTTACTTGTCCTTTGAGGTTTCAAACAATCCATTTTGTGTTGCTCTGGCAGGTTGTGTTTTGTATTTGCTCCCATATAGCTCCTTAGAGTAATGCTTAAGGCCACTAGCCAATGCCATAGGTCTATGTGGAGTTTATCTGGCCACTTATGGCTTTACCTATGTATTTGGTTGGTGCTCCTCCTGTTTGCAGACATGTTTGTGTGACATTATGGCCATGCCCAAATATCCCTGGGCACAGGCAATATTAATGACTGGACTAGGCTGGCCTTTGGACTGGGTGTCCTTGTTTGGTTGTGCCACTCACTTCCAGGTGTAGATGTGCTCGATGTTTTTTTTTTAATGTTATCCATTTGTTACCACAGATGTATGTGGACTGATTTCTGTTAACCACTATAATTTTTCATTTTCAAAGTAAAACAAAAATTTCACTTCCAATACTTGTGGCGTTTTTAGTGGGAAGACATTTTTAACAGCTTGGCCTAAACCAGATAATTTTGGTTTGAAGAGGTGTAACAATGCAAAGCGAAAGCTAAGGAAACTACATGAAATACATTAGGCAACAATTAAGGTCTAAATGTTTTACTTAGAGGTAATGCCACATTACGGCAAAACAACATATGTTTCAAAAAGGATAACACAGACATACAGAATGGTGAGACAGGGAAAAAAGTTAACTAAAATGCTGGCTGATCAGGTTGGCTCGAACAGATTGGCCAGACTCACTGGGGGGCCCCTCAAAATTCTCGGCTTCATCCTCGACGGCTGAAGAGGGCAGGCTGTCCACATAACGTGGGACACGTTCCATGATGGCAAAATTGTGCAAAACAGCACATGCCATTATAATGTCGATCACTTTCTTGGGATCATATTGCAGGGCCCCCCCAGTATGGTCAAGGCAACGAAAACGTGTCTTCAGCAGACCAAAGGCCCTCTCCACAACAGCCCGGGTCTTGCGATGCGCACGGTTATACGCTTCCTGAGAGGCATCCTGGGGCCGCAGCACAGGCGTCATGAGCCAGGGTAGAAGTGGGTACCCGGAATCACCTTAAACAGAGAATTAAATGTAATCAAAATTAAAAAGGCAACACAACCAACACCAAAAATTTCACAGATATCATAATGATGTAAGGTAAAGTGTTCCCAAAAAAAAACAGGGCACATTAGGGCCCACAAAAATTGCACTAAGGTATCACCTAAATAAAAATGGCACTTCTATATACCAATTAATTAACAAACATCTGCACGGCCAAGGGTATTTGTATTTTACATATATTTGTAGTTTTCAGACATGTTACAATTAGGATGCTGCGGAGGGCCTATCCACATTTCTCTGGAAACTACAATGTATGCAGTTTAAGTCCACTTTGACATTTAACGACCAATAGTACCAAAGGAGCCAAAGGTCAAAGATCCCTATCCACATTTCACTGGAAAATACAATGTATGCAGTTTAAGTCCACTTTGACATTTAAAGACCAATAGTCCCAAAGGAGCCAAAGGTCAAAGATCCCTATCCACATTTCACTGGAAAATACAATGTATGCAGTTTAAGTCCACTTTGACATTTAAAGACCAATAGTCCCAAAGGAGCCAAAGGTCAAAGATCCTTGGGTATAAACTCCAAACCAATATATTTAGGCACAAGGAACTTACAGACATCCTAACTAAAGGGAAAACATTCTGAAGGCCACAGCGAGACAAGGATTTTTTGGGTAAGTTCCTAATATATGAGCCAAGAAAAAGGCAGTTGTACGCTTCTGTAAATTTATCCTTAAAAAACATATCAACAAATACAAGATTAATGCCACATTTAATAACACACAAATAGGACACACTTACCAAGCAGCCATGCCCCCGAAAATTCACCTGCCTCAAATCTCCGAAACAACCCAGATCGCCGGAGGATATAGGAGTCGTGGGACGATCCGGGGTAGCCGGCAAGGACACTCATAAACCGCATATCCGGACCAACCACGGCCTGGACATTAAGTGAGTGTCCCATTTTACGATTCCTTAAGGAAAAAACATACAAAAAGGGTAATTGATATTTGACCCAAACTAATAAATTAACCACAAAACATGTCTGCACTCTATTGGGAAAGACTAATGAAAAGCCGAGATAAAGCAGCTACACAAATGAGGGATAAACAAATATGCTGCCGCAAAGGAAAACAGGTTACATGACACGTTGGGCAACATAATAACCAATCTCAATACCTATATATATACTCGTCGGCTGCCCTAGGTACGAGTGCCACATGTGTGCAGTCAATTGCACCAATAACGTTGGGCATGTCGGCCACATTATAAAACCCAAGCTTAATGGCGTTTCTGGCTGCCATATCATCAGGAAAATAAATATATTTTTGAGTTATGGCAGCCATGCCTTCCAAAAATTTAGACAGTGCGCGGCTCAGCGTAGGCTGTGACATCCCCACAGAGAGGGCACCCAGCCTCTGGAACGAGCCGTTCGCCAAAAATTGCAGGCAGCCAAGCATCTTGGTCATACCTGAAATTGCATGCCCCTTCCTTGTGGTGCGGGCTAACCATGGCCGCAGCTCACTATATAATTTATGGAGGGAAGCGCGATTAAGCCTGGTCAGCTCGAACAGCTCAACATCATTCATGCTATCGATGTTCATGCGACGACGCAGGGGCAATCTGCTCTCAGACATCTCGATCAACTCAATGCCAAAAAGCATAAGCCCTTGATGTGCCACAAACTCGCTCCGCTCCATCCTACTCCCGAGGCCAAATAGCTGCCGGCAAACATTTCGTAAAGCAGCTCTTTAATGGGCTTCAAAACAATTAGCAATCACCTCTCTGAATTGGGCGCAAGCCCATGTGAAGGACGTAAAAAATAGGATCGGACGCAAATAATACGATTTGGACGGGAAAAACACACGAACTAACGCAAATTATACGATTCTCGTACGAAATGCGTATGTTCATATACGTCTATGCGCGAACGATCGTGCGAATACGAAATGGGCAAAAAAACAAGAAAAAATGACAAACACCCACCCAAACTTACGATTCTCGATACGAAATCACTTAACTTTTGCTCTTTGAATCGAGGGGCAAGTGCTGGCAGTAATAACTAGACACTAGGCACAACGATGCACTTATTATTTTACTATGATGTATGTAAAGTACACAGTGTGCTCACATCCCATCACTGTTGCCACACCCTCTGTTTCTCCTCATGTATTCTCTGCATCTCCAATGTCCTAATACTTTTTGAAATAACTTAGGAACTACAGGGTCTTTTTAAAAACAGATTAAAGTTTGGGGCAGTACAACATGTATCCGGAGACAATAGAACAACAATCAGGTTTGCCTTTAGTATAACTTTAACCTCTTTTCCTGCAGTTTTTGTTGCAGTGTATTCCTGCTGAAATAAATGAGTTTTATTGTAGGGGCCCTTTCACATCTCTTTTCTGTGTAAAGATAAGTTGTGAATGTAGCATTTCCCAGCAATGCAGTACAACTGTAGCCCCATAGATGTTTATGGGAGCACAATGCAGGTTAAGCTCAGTGCACAATGCCTTACTTTTATGCACATTGAGTCAATACTGCACTACCAACCCAGTGCACTATAAGAGGCTAGGATCCCCATGGCTCAGAATCTGCATGACCGGATATCATAATCTAAGCAATTTGGCATAGGTCCAGTGCTCCAGGTGCCCCCAAGAAGAGGGACCCCTAGAAGAACACCAGGCTCATGCCAGTGGGCACTAGGCTTCCCCTTCTTCCTCACCCTTAGTGCCCAGCCATTATTCATGCAGGATGGCTTGCCACCCCCTACCCATTTAAACTGGTATTGTGTATTGGGACCCCTTACCAGTTCACCAGTAAAATCTTGCAGCTTTCCCAGGATATTCTCTTGGTTCCCTTGTTCTCACAGACTTGACCCAGTGTCTTTTTCTAGAATAAAGAGGGGCATTCTCTGGTGATTCTTCTTTAAGGGGGGCCTACCCCCCAGTCTATACCCTCTGGTTACCAAAGTCTGAATGATTACTGGCACAGGGAGGGGTATTTATAGCCCTGAGATGTGGCTTCATTAGTTTTCGGCTGATGTCACAGTAATCCACCACCCTACGTCATCTTATTTATAGTCTGACTATCTTTTGCTAGACCAAAACCCCACCTGCATCATTCCCTGTGAGGCACAGCATTTGCTGATGGGTGGGTTCACTAAAGGCAAGAAACAACTCACAATGTTACATGTAGGTTTTGCTGTCAGTATTACATTTAGTAATTTAAAAAAAATATAACCAGTGATCCCTTGCCTGCAAACAATGAATATATTTTCTCGGACCAGAGATTAAACTCCTAGGTAGAGATGAGCGAACTTTTGAAAAATTCGATTCGACTGATTCGCCGAATTTTCCGACAAAAATCGTTTCGACCCGAATAAATTCGCGACGAATCGCTATTAAAAACGGCTATTTCTGAGCCTCCTACAGCCTCAATAGGGTTGTAAACCATTCAGCCTTGCTGTAACACGCACAGGATGCGTGCTGGGTTAGTTAAATAATACTTTGAAGAAATATCACATGCAGATCAGAGGCATCGCTAATAGAATCGCAGAGCGGCACAATTGCAGAGAGTTGAAGTGGCATCACTATGAGGGGCAGAAGGAGCCCAAATATACACTGGAGTTGGCCTCAGGAGCCCAAAAATTGGATGAATCACACCCTGGAGTTGGCAGGAGTTGGCAGCAGCAGCAGCAGGAGCCCAAATATACACTGGAGTTGGCTTCAGGAGCCCAAAAATTGGATGAATCACACCCTGGAGTTGGCAGGAGTTGGCAGCAGCAGCAGCAGGAGCCCAAATATACACTGGAGTTGGCTTCAGGAGCCCAAAAATTGGATGAATCACACCCTGGAGTTGGCAGGAGTTGACAGCAGCAGCAGCAGGAGCCCAAATATACACTGGAGTTGGCTTCAGGAGCCCAAAAATTGGATGAATCACACCCTGGAGTTGGCAGGAGTTGACAGTAGCAGCAGCAGGAGCCCAAATATACACTGGAGTTGGCCTCAGGAGCCCAAAAATTGGATGAATCACACCCTGGAGTTGGCAGGAGTTGACAGTAGCAGCAGCAGGAGCCCAAATATACACTGGAGTTGGCCTCAGGAGCCCAAAAATTGGATGAATCACACCCTGGAGTTGGCAGGAGTTGACAGTAGCAGCATCAGGAGCCCAAATATACACTGGAGTTGGCCTCAGGAGCCCAAAAATTGGATGAATCACACCCTGGAGTTGGCAGGAGTTGACAGTAGCAGCAGCAGGAGCCCAAATATACACTGGAGTTGGCCTCAGGAGCCCAAAAATTGGATGAATCACACCCTGGAGTTGGCAGGAGTTGGCAGTAGCAGCAGCAGGAGCCCAAATATACACTGGAGTTGGCCTCAGGAGCCCAAAAATTGGATGAATCACACCCTGGAGTTGGCAGGAGTTGGCAGCAGCAGCAGCAGGAGCCCAAATATACACTGGAGTTGGCTTCAGGAGCCCAAAAATTGGATGAATCACACCCTGGAGTTGGCAGAAGTTGACAGTAGCAGCAGCAGGAGCCCAAATATACACTGGAGTTGGCCTCAGGAGCCCAAAAATTGGATGAATCACACCCTGGAGTTGGCAGGAGTTGACAGTAGCAGCAGCAGGAGCCCAAATATACACTGGAGTTGGCCTCAGGAGCCCAAAAATTGGATGAATCACACCCTGGAGTTGGCAGGAGTTGACAGTAGCAGCAGCAGGAGCCCAAATATACACTGGAGTTGGCTTCAGGAGCCCAAAAATTGGATGAATCACACCCTGGAGTTGGCAGGAGTTGACAGTAGCAGCAGCAGGAGCCCAAATATACACTGGAGTTGGCTTCAGGAGCCCAAAAATTGGATGAATCACACCCTGGAGTTGGCAGAAGTTGACAGCAGCAGCAGCAGGAGCCCAAATATACACTGGAGTTGGCCTCAGGAGCCCAAAAATTGGATGAATCACACCCTGGAGTTGGCAGAAGTTGGCAGCAGCAGCAGCAGGAGCCCAAATATACACTGGAGTTGGCTTCAGGAGCCCAAAAATTGGATGAATCACACCCTGGAGTTGGCAGAAGTTGGCAGCAGCAGCAGCAGGAGCCCAAATATACACTGGAGTTGGCTTCAGGAGCCCAAAAATTGGATGAATCACACCCTGGAGTTGGCAGGAGTTGACAGTAGCAGCAGCAGGAGCCCAAATATACACTGGAGTTGGCCTCAGGAGCCCAAAAATTGGATGAATCACACCCTGGAGTTGGCAGGAGTTGACAGTAGCAGCAGCAGGAGCCCAAATATACACTGGAGTTGGCTTCAGGAGCCCAAAAATTGGATGAATCACACCCTGGAGTTGGCAGGAGTTGACAGTAGCAGCAGCAGGAGCCCAAATATACACTGGAGTTGGCCTCAGGAGCCCAAAAATTGGATGAATCACACCCTGGAGTTGGCAGGAGTTGACAGTAGCAGCAGCAGGAGCCCAAATATACACTGGAGTTGGCTTCAGGAGCCCAAAAATTGGATGAATCACACCCTGGAGTTGGCAGAAGTTGGCAGCAGCAGCAGCAGGAGCCCAAACATTACTTTAAACAGACCCTGGGGTTGGCCTCAGGAGCCCAAAAATTGGATGAATCACACCCTGTGGAGAGTCATGTGGAGAAAAAGTAGCTTAGTTAGTAATATCTACATAAAATTATGAATAAACAAATGCAAAAGTTTGCCAAAGTGAAGTTTTGTTTGAGGGTGTGTTTCCACCTTTTAATTAAATCAGAAACAAGAAGGTGTCATTGCCTCTGACTAATTAGCCCTCAAAAATTCTTGGAATTTTTAATCTGGAATCATGTCTGATCCGTCTTATCCGAAGAATATTAATAAAAAGTAAGAGTAACGTAAAGGATTTTTTATCAATACTTACTTGTGGTCCGATGCGGAGGAATGTCTGTAACTTGAGAGCAGCGCCTTAAATCTGTTTTGCACGATCCATCTTTCTTGGTCTGGCCCCGTCATCAATCTACTGGAATACATCAGGCATTGTTGGGAGGAAAGCTTGGCTGATCCATGCGCCATTCATTTCCACGCAGGGCAGTCTCTGGAAAAAAAAAGTCTGTATAAACCAGGGTCTTTTTCATATAAAAACAAATGGTTATTCTTGCTTTTCAACCATATGTTCCACAGCTTTACCAGTCATTGTGTCAGCCAATGAAGCAACTTTGTCTGGAAGTGCTGCAAAAGCAGTCCACTGCATCACAAGTGGCATCTGACACCCCCAGTCAACTGTCTGCCTGTTATGCTTTGGGTTCAGCTCCACTATCCATTGATCTGATATCCAAGATCTGATAATCATAAAATTCAGCAGCTACTGCCCAGCCAAGAAGTGGAGGAGACACTCGCCTCTTCTTCCACTATCCGGCAACTAGTGATGAGGAGAGTGTCGTGGGAGGAGGTGTTGCAAGCCGAGGTAGTGGAAGAGGGTCCCTGGAGTCTGCGGCGGTGGCGGCGGCAGCAGCAGCGAATTATTGCGGACTGTTGGTAGGAAAAATCAGCTACTCAGCGATGTGGCAGTGTTCCATGCAGCATCCTGTGGAGAAAAAGTAGGTTAGTTAGTGTATATACATAAAATTATGAATAGACAAATGCAATAGTATTGCGAAAGTGAAGTTTTGTTTGAGGGTGTGTTTCCACCTTGCAATTAAATCAGAAACAACTAGCTATCATTTGCCTCTGAATAATTAGCCCTCAAAAATTCTTGGAATTTTTAATCTTGATGTCTGAGGGATTTCTCCTCTCAGACAGCGTCACCATAAGTCCAGCCTGCTGCATTACCCAGTGGTGGACCTTTCAGAGAACTGATGGCTTGTGCCGAGCCGAGGTGGAGAGTCACATGGCATGGTTGTTGAACAGAAGGTGGGCCAGTCCTTTAGCCTGTCAGTGTGTACCAAAGTGCACAGTGTTGTCTACGCCTGGAGCTGTAACTATAGACTCATGGTGGACAATATATATCCTTTTAGGCCCCCTTGGTGATTGTTGTTTCACGCTGTTCTTCACATGGTTTTCCTTGACCATCAGAGTCACACATGGGAGGAACTACTAAAAATGAGAACTCAATCCATGAAAGCATTGCTTAATCCACGAAAACTGCAAATTTGGACCCATGGTGACTGACACTTGGAAGAACATCTTGTTTGCGCTGCGACAAGGAAGCCAGAGTCATGCGTCCTGACATGGCACACGTGTTCAGTCTAGTTTTGAAGTCTTGCCCCCATCTGAAAGACATCCGAACAACAGGAAAGAAAGTTAGCATGCACTTCTGGCACTCCTACACCACCAAGCACAACCTTATTGAGCCTCAGCGTCACAAAGGTGTACCCCACCATAGTCTGATTTGCGATGTTTCCACCCGTTGGAATTCCACCCTCCATATGCAGGATCCACTATAGCAGTGGTCCCCAACCCTGTCCTCAAGGCCCACCAACAGGCCAGGCTTTGCAGATCTCCACAAAGATGCTCAGGTGGAGTAATTAGTGCAGCTGCAGAGCAATAGAGCTGGCTATTTGGAGATCCAAAAAACATGACATGTTGGTGGGCCTTGAGGACAGGGTTGAGGACCACTGCACTATAGGAACAGAGAAAAGCCATCACGGATTTCTGGATGATCCAAACGGATAGGGGGACACCCCTGTGTAAATTCAATGTAAACCATTGGCAGCTCATACGTGACACCGACCGTTTGTTTAGGCCCTTTGAGGAAGCTACATTATTAGTCAGTTGCCAGGACTATGAGATGAACGATGAGATTCCACTGCTTCATGTACTACAACACATGTTGGAAAGCATGGCTGGTCAGGGCACTGGAGACATGGCACATACATTTCACAGCCACATGAAGCCTGTGGGGGCTGAAGTGGAGGAGGAGGAGGGGGTGGGGCACAGCAAACCACAGTTTAGGTTTCACAAAATGACCATTTTATCTAGTCATCTGACAGGAGAGGAGGTGCAGCCACAGGAGCTAGAGGGTTGTGAGTAAGGCGAGACAGAGGACCCAGACACACCATGGCAGTTTACAGTGGAGATGGAGACAGGTAGTCCCTCCGAGTCACTTGCACAAATGGCACGATGCATGCTCACATGCATGCGTACTAGTGAGCGCAGAATTGTCTCCATTTGTCAGCGGGAAGACTTCTGGCTCTCCAACTTATTGGACCCTCGCTTCCGGCACAAAATGGGGGCATTTTTTACGCCCACTGAGAGGGAGGAAAAACTGACCTACTACAGAGACATCTCACGTAGTCAGTTGGGCGATGTCTATTTGCGCCATGGCCCATACTCCCGCAGGTCTGACTCTAGGGGAACTTTGCGATCACCTTCCACTGCCATGGCTGCTGGGGGGGTGGAAGGAGCAGCAGCAGCTCCATCAGCAGCAACCTCAGTCTTCAGTCGCTAGTGAGTAGCTTTCTACACCCGCATAGTGAGTCTACTCATGAGAAGCAGGAAGACCTGGAGCTGGACCTCAAACAGCAGGTCATGTCATACCTTGACATGACCATGCCAACACACCTTCAAGATCCACTGGATTTGCTGGGAAGCCAAACTTGACTTGTGCCCGCAACTAGCAGAGTTTGCCCTGGAAAAGCTGTACTGGCCGGACAGTAGTTGATTTAGATGGCAACTGGGCTGCTCTATATAACGAAGCAAAATGGCAAATTTACCTCACTATATAAGCTATTGCCCCTCAGATTTACACAGGGGCTGCTCTATATTATGCTGCAAAATGGCAAATTAACCTCACAATATAAGCCATTGCAGCTCTATATAAATAAAAATAAATAAATAAAAAAAGGGCCTGTAGAAGCTTATTTAGTATAACAGATAGGGTGACATGTGCTGGTTTGGGATGCCCATATGGGCTAGTGTTTTGGCAGCAGTACAAAAACCAATGCAAAATGCAATAGCTTAATAAAGCTGATGCTGATCAACGCTTATTTAGTATAACAGATGGGGTGCAACATGCAGGTTTGGGATGCCCTGCGGCCTGGTGTATTTAAAGCAGACCAAAACCAATTCAAAATGCAATAACTTAATAAAGCTGAGGCTGTAGATGCTTATTTAGTATAAACAGGTAGGGTGCAAGGTGCAGCTTTGGGGTGCCCTGCGGCCTGGTTAAATGAAAGCAGTCAAAAAGGAAGTGCAAACTGAAGTAGCTTAATGAAGCTGATGCTGATCAACGCTTATGTTGTATACCAGATAGGGTGCAAGGTGCAGCTTTGGGGTGCCCTGCGGCCTGGTTTATTAAAATCAGTCAAAAACAAGTGCAAACTGAAGTAGCCTGATCAACGCTTATGTTGTATAACAGATAGGTTTAAAATAGCATGTGCCTTGGGATGCCCGTGTGGCCTGTTATATTTCAAGCTGAACAAAAAGTAACAATAATCCAAGTATGAGACATCATTTTGACCTTCTTCACAGCGCCATACTTTGAAAAAAAAAAATTAATTTCATGCCGATCAATCCAAAGGTCAATGCCCCTAACAAAAATAGTGTTCGGTATAAGTTTTCCTTCTGGAAGGACGTAACCTTTAGTTTACATGGTTGGGGTAGGTTATCTTACAAATTGGGATACCCCACTGTATATGAAACCGAATATAAATGCACACCCAAAAGTGGACACTCAGCCTCCAAGAGGCCTGCTTAGTTTAAATAAGAGAGCTGCTTAGTATGGTAGGTAGGTTATGTTATGTTACAGAATGGGATGCCCCAAGCAGACTTGAGATCAGTATATATGCACACAGCAGCAGTGTGTTAGCAGGCTCATACAGGCCAAATTTCTTTAAATAAATGTGCAGCTTACAGTAAATGCAGAGGCTAATGGTATGTTAAAGAATGGGATGTCCCAAAAACCAGAGAGCACCTGGCAGGCAGCAGTAAGACTATGCACAGCAAAAGTGTCTTTATCATGCCTAATTTCAATTAGAATAGGTGCAAATGGTTAGGTTCTTAAATAGAGGCTGGTGTAGTCACAGAATGGGATGCCCTAAAAACCAGCAGTAAGTACACCTGGCAGGGTCCAGTAGTGCTATGCCCAGCAAAAGTGTCTTTATCAGGCTAATTTCAAATATGATAAGAGCAAATGCTTATATGGTCTTAAACAGAGGCTGCTTTAGTCACAGAATGGGATGCCCCGGGCAGGAATCGAGCTGGCAGGGTCCAGTAGTGCTTTGGCCAGCAAAAGTGTCTTTATCAGGCTAATTTCAAATATGATAAGAGCAAATGCTTATATGGTCTTAAACAGAGGCTGCTGTAGTCACAGAATGGGATGCCCCGGGCAGGAATCGAGCTGGCAGGGTCCAGTAGGGCTTTGGCCAGCAAAAGTGTCTTTATCAGGCCTAATTTCAAATATGATAAGAGCAAATGCTTATATGGTCTTAAACAGAGGCTGCTTTAGTCACAGAATGGGATGCCCTGGGCAGGAATGGACCTGGCAGGGTCCAGTAGGGCTTTGGCCAGCAAAAGTGTCTTTATCAGGCTAATTTCAAATATGATAAGAGCAAATGCTTATATGGTCTTAAACAGAGGCTGCTTTAGTCACAGAATGGGATGCCCCGGGCAGGAATCGAGCTGGCAGGGTCCAGTAGTGCTTTGGCCAGCAAAAGTGTCTTTATCAGGCCTAATTTCAAATATGATAAGAGCAAATGCTTATATGGTCTTAAACAGAGGCTGCTTTAGTCACAGAATGGGATGCCCTGGGCAGGAATGGACCTGGCAGGGTCCAGTAGAGCTTTGGCCAGCAAAAGTGTCTTTATCAGGCTAATTTCAAATATGATAAGAGCAAATGCTTATATGGTCTTAAACAGAGGCTGCTTTAGTCACAGAATGGGATGCCCTGGGCAGGAATCGACCTGGCAGGGTCCAGTAGGGCTTTGGCCAGCAAAAGTGTCTTTATCAGGCCTAATTTCAAATATGATAAGAGCAAATGCTTATATGGTCTTAAACAGAGGCTGCTTTAGTCACAGAATGGGATGCCCCGGGCAGGAATCGAGCTGGCAGGGTCCAGTAGTGCTTTGGCCAGCAAAAGTGTCTTTATCAGGCTAATTTCAAATATGATAAGAGCAAATGCTTATATGGTCTTAAACAGAGGCTGCTGTAGTCACAGAATGGGATGCCCCGGGCAGGAATCGAGCTGGCAGGGTCCAGTAGGGCTTTGGCCAGCAAAAGTGTCTTTATCAGGCCTAATTTCAAATATGATAAGAGCAAATGCTTATATGGTCTTAAACAGAGGCTGCTTTAGTCACAGAATGGGATGCCCTGGGCAGGAATGGACCTGGCAGGGTCCAGTAGGGCTTTGGCCAGCAAAAGTGTCTTTATCAGGCTAATTTCAAATATGATAAGAGCAAATGCTTATATGGTCTTAAACAGAGGCTGCTTTAGTCACAGAATGGGATGCCCTGGGCAGGAATCGACCTGGCAGGGTCCAGTAGTGCTTTGGCCAGCAAAAGTGTCTTTATCAGGCCTAATTTCAAATATGATAAGAGCAAATGCTTATATGGTCTTAAACAGAGGCTGCTTTAGTCACAGAATGGGATGCCCTGGGCAGGAATCGACCTGGCAGGGTCCAGTAGGGCTTTGGCCAGCAAAAGTGTCTTTATCAGGCCTAATTTCAAATATGATAAGAGCAAATGCTTATATGGTCTTAAACAGAGGCTGCTTTAGTCACAGAATGGGATGCCCTGGGCAGGAATGGACCTGGCAGGGTCCAGTAGGGCTTTGGCCAGCAAAAGTGTCTTTATCAGGCTAATTTCAAATATGATAAGAGCAAATGCTTATATGGTCTTAAACAGAGGCTGCTTTAGTCACAGAATGGGATGCCCCGGGCAGGAATCGAGCTGGCAGGGTCCAGTAGTGCTTTGGCCAGCAAAAGTGTCTTTATCAGGCCTAATTTCAAATATGATAAGAGCAAATGCTTATATGGTCTTAAACAGAGGCTGCTTTAGTCACAGAATGGGATGCCCTGGGCAGGAATGGACCTGGCAGGGTCCAGTAGGGCTTTGGCCAGCAAAAGTGTCTTTATCAGGCTAATTTCAAATATGATAAGAGCAAATGCTTATATGGTCTTAAACAGAGGCTGCTTTAGTCACAGAATGGGATGCCCTGGGCAGGAATCGACCTGGCAGGGTCCAGTAGGGCTTTGGCCAGCAAAAGTGTCTTTATCAGGCCTAATTTCAAATATGATAAGAGCAAATGCTTATATGGTCTTAAACAGAGGCTGCTTTAGTCACAGAATGGGATGCCCCGGGCAGGAATCGAGCTGGCAGGGTCCAGTAGTGCTTTGGCCAGCAAAAGTGTCTTTATCAGGCCTAATTTCAAATATGATAAGAGCAAATGCTTATATGGTCTTAAACAGAGGCTGCTTTAGTCACAGAATGGGATGCCCTGGGCAGGAATCGACCTGGCAGGGTCCAGTAGGGCTTTGGCCAGCAAAAGTGTCTTTATCAGGCCTAATTTCAAATATGATAAGAGCAAATGCTTATATGGTCTTAAACAGAGGCTGCTTTAGTCACAGAATGGGATGCCCTGGGCAGGAATCGACCTGGCAGGGTCCAGTAGTGCTTTGGCCAGCAAAAGTGTCTTTATCAGGCCTAATTTCAAATATGATAAGAGCAAATGCTTATATGGTCTTAAACAGAGGCTGCTTTAGTCACAGAATGGGATGCCCTGGGCAGGAATCGACCTGGCAGGGTCCAGTAGGGCTTTGGCCAGCAAAAGTGTCTTTATCAGGCCTAATTTCAAATATGATAAGAGCAAATGCTTATATGGTCTTAAACAGAGGCTGCTTTAGTCACAGAATGGGATGCCCTGGGCAGGAATCGACCTGGCAGGGTCCAGTAGTGCTTTGGCCAGCAAAAGTGTCTTTATCAGGCCTAATTTCAAATATGATAAGAGCAAATGCTTATATGGTCTTAAACAGAGGCTGCTTTAGTCACAGAATGGGATGCCCTGGGCAGGAATCGACCTGGCAGGGTCCAGTAGGGCTTTGGCCAGCAAAAGTGTCTTTATCAGGCCTAATTTCAAATATGATAAGAGCAAATGCTTATATGGTCTTAAACAGAGGCTGCTTTAGTCACAGAATGGGATGCCCTGGGCAGGAATGGACCTGGCAGGGTCCAGTAGGGCTTTGGCCAGCAAAAGTGTCTTTATCAGGCTAATTTCAAATATGATAAGAGCAAATGCTTATATGGTCTTAAACAGAGGCTGCTTTAGTCACAGAATGGGATGCCCCGAGCAGGAATCGAGCTGGCAGGGTCCAGTAGTGCTTTGGCCAGCAAAAGTGTCTTTATCAGGCCTAATTTCAAATATGATAAGAGCAAATGCTTATATGGTCTTAAACAGAGGCTGCTTTAGTCACAGAATGGGATGCCCTGGGCAGGAATGGACCTGGCAGGGTCCAGTAGGGCTTTGGCCAGCAAAAGTGTCTTTATCAGGCTAATTTCAAATATGATAAGAGCAAATGCTTATATGGTCTTAAACAGAGGCTGCTTTAGTCACAGAATGGGATGCCCTGGGCAGGAATCGACCTGGCAGGGTCCAGTAGGGCTTTGGCCAGCAAAAGTGTCTTTATCAGGCCTAATTTCAAATATGATAAGAGCAAATGCTTATATGGTCTTAAACAGAGGCTGCTTTAGTCACAGAATGGGATGCCCCGGGCAGGAATCGAGCTGGCAGGGTCCAGTAGTGCTTTGGCCAGCAAAAGTGTCTTTATCAGGCCTAATTTCAAATATGATAAGAGCAAATGCTTATATGGTCTTAAACAGAGGCTGCTTTAGTCACAGAATGGGATGCCCTGGGCAGGAATCGACCTGGCAGGGTCCAGTAGGGCTTTGGCCAGCAAAAGTGTCTTTATCAGGCCTAATTTCAAATATGATAAGAGCAAATGCTTATATGGTCTTAAACAGAGGCTGCTTTAGTCACAGAATGGGATGCCCTGGGCAGGAATCGACCTGGCAGGGTCCAGTAGTGCTTTGGCCAGCAAAAGTGTCTTTATCAGGCCTAATTTCAAATATGATAAGAGCAAATGCTTATATGGTCTTAAACAGAGGCTGCTTTAGTCACAGAATGGGATGCCCTGGGCAGGAATCGACCTGGCAGGGTCCAGTAGGGCTTTGGCCAGCAAAAGTGTCTTTATCAGGCCTAATTTCAAATATGATAAGAGCAAATGCTTATATGGTCTTAAACAGAGGCTGCTTTAGTCACAGAATGGGATGCCCTGGGCAGGAATCGACCTGGCAGGGTCCAGTAGTGCTTTGGCCAGCAAAAGTGTCTTTATCAGGCCTAATTTCAAATATGATAAGAGCAAATGCTTATATGGTCTTAAACAGAGGCTGCTTTAGTCACAGAATGGGATGCCCTGGGCAGGAATCGACCTGGCAGGGTCCAGTAGGGCTTTGGCCAGCAAAAGTGTCTTTATCAGGCTAATTTCAAATATGATAAGAGCAAATGCTTATATGGTCTTAAACAGAGGCTGCTTTAGTCACAGAATGGGATGCCCTGGGCAGGAATGGACCTGGCAGGGTCCAGTAGGGCTTTGGCCAGCAAAAGTGTCTTTATCAGGCCTAATTTCAAATATGATAAGAGCAAATGCTTATATGGTCTTAAACAGAGGCTGCTTTAGTCACAGAATGGGATGCCCTGGGCAGGAATGGACCTGGCAGGGTCCAGTAGGGCTTTGGCCAGCAAAAGTGTCTTTATCAGGCTAATTTCAAATATGATAAGAGCAAATGCTTATATGGTCTTAAACAGAGGCTGCTGTAGTCACAGAATGGGATGCCCCGGGCAGGAATCGAGCTGGCAGGGTCCAGTAGTGCTTTGGCCAGCAAAAGTGTCTTTATCAGGCCTAATTTCAAATATGATAAGAGCAAATGCTTATATGGTCTTAAACAGAGGCTGCTTTAGTCACAGAATGGGATGCCCTGGGCAGGAATGGACCTGGCAGGGTCCAGTAGGGCTTTGGCCAGCAAAAGTGTCTTTATCAGGCTAATTTCAAATATGATAAGAGCAAATGCTTATATGGTCTTAAACAGAGGCTGCTTTAGTCACAGAATGGGATGCCCCGGGCAGGAATCGAGCTGGCAGGGTCCAGTAGTGCTTTGGCCAGCAAAAGTGTCTTTATCAGGCTAATTTCAAATATGATAAGAGCAAATGCTTATATGGTCTTAAACAGAGGCTGATGTAGTCACAGAATGGGATGCCCCGGGCAGGAATCGAGCTGGCAGGGTCCAGTAGGGCTTTGGCCAGCAAAAGTGTCTTTATCAGGCCTAATTTCAAATATGATAAGAGCAAATGCTTATATGGTCTTAAACAGAGGCTGCTTTAGTCACAGAATGGGATGCCCTGGGCAGGAATCGACCTGGCAGGGTCCAGTAGGGCTTTGGCCAGCAAAAGTGTCTTTATCAGGCTAATTTCAAATATGATAAGAGCAAATGCTTATATGGTCTTAAACAGAGGCTGCTTTAGTCACAGAATGGGATGCCCCGGGCAGGAATCGAGCTGGCAGGGTCCAGTAGTGCTTTGGCCAGCAAAAGTGTCTTTATCAGGCTAATTTCAAATATGATAAGAGCAAATGCTTATATGGTCTTAAACAGAGGCTGCTGTAGTCACAGAATGGGATGCCCCGGGCAGGAATCGAGCTGGCAGGGTCCAGTAGTGCTTTGGCCAGCAAAAGTGTCTTTATCAGGCCTAATTTCAAATATGATAAGAGCAAATGCTTATATGGTCTTAAACAGAGGCTGCTTTAGTCACAGAATGGGATGCCCCGGGCAGGAATCGAGCTGGCAGGGTCCAGTAGTGCTTTGGCCAGCAAAAGTGTCTTTATCAGGCTAATTTCAAATATGATAAGAGCAAATGCTTATATGGTCTTAAACAGAGGCTGCTGTAGTCACAGAATGGGATGCCCCGGGCAGGAATCGAGCTGGCAGGGTCCAGTAGGGCTTTGGCCAGCAAAAGTGTCTTTATCAGGCCTAATTTCAAATATGATAAGAGCAAATGCTTATATGGTCTTAAACAGAGGCTGCTTTAGTCACAGAATGGGATGCCCTGGGCAGGAATCGACCTGGCAGGGTCCAGTAGGGCTTTGGCCAGCAAAAGTGTCTTTATCAGGCTAATTTCAAATATGATAAGAGCAAATGCTTATATGGTCTTAAACAGAGGCTGCTTTAGTCACAGAATGGGATGCCCCGGGCAGGAATCGAGCTGGCAGGGTCCAGTAGTGCTTTGGCCAGCAAAAGTGTCTTTATCAGGCTAATTTCAAATATGATAAGAGCAAATGCTTATATGGTCTTAAACAGAGGCTGCTGTAGTCACAGAATGGGATGCCCCGGGCAGGAATCGAGCTGGCAGGGTCCAGTAGTGCTTTGGCCAGCAAAAGTTTCTTTATCAGGCCTAATTTCAAATATGATAAGAGCAAATGCTTATATGGTCTTAAACAGAGGCTGCTTTAGTCACAGAATGGGATGCCCTGGGCAGGAATGGACCTGGCAGGGTCCAGTAGGGCTTTGGCCAGCAAAAGTGTCTTTATCAGGCTAATTTCAAATATGATAAGAGCAAATGCTTATATGGTCTTAAACAGAGGCTGCTGTAGTCACAGAATGGGATGCCCCGGGCAGGAATCGAGCTGGCAGGGTCCAGTAGTGCTTTGGCCAGCAAAAGTGTCTTTATCAGGCCTAATTTCAAATATGATAAGAGCAAATGCTTATATGGTCTTAAACAGAGGCTGCTTTAGTCACAGAATGGGATGCCCTGGGCAGGAATGGACCTGGCAGGGTCCAGTAGGGCTTTGGCCAGCAAAAGTGTCTTTATCAGGCTAATTTCAAATATGATAAGAGCAAATGCTTATATGGTCTTAAACAGAGGCTGCTTTAGTCACAGAATGGGATGCCCTGGGCAGGAATCGACCTGGCAGGGTCCAGTAGGGCTTTGGCCAGCAAAAGTGTCTTTATCAGGCCTAATTTCAAATATGATAAGAGCAAATGCTTATATGGTCTTAAACAGAGGCTGCTTTAGTCACAGAATGGGATGCCCTGGGCAGGAATGGACCTGGCAGGGTCCAGTAGGGCTTTGGCCAGCAAAAGTGTCTTTATCAGGCTAATTTCAAATATGATAAGAGCAAATGCTTATATGGTCTTAAACAGAGGCTGCTTTAGTCACAGAATGGGATGCCCCGGGCAGGAATCGAGCTGGCAGGGTCCAGTAGTGCTTTGGCCAGCAAAAGTGTCTTTATCAGGCCTAATTTCAAATATGATAAGAGCAAATGCTTATATGGTCTTAAACAGAGGCTGCTTTAGTCACAGAATGGGATGCCCTGGGCAGGAATGGACCTGGCAGGGTCCAGTAGGGCTTTGGCCAGCAAAAGTGTCTTTATCAGGCTAATTTCAAATATGATAAGAGCAAATGCTTATATGGTCTTAAACAGAGGCTGCTTTAGTCACAGAATGGGATGCCCTGGGCAGGAATCGACCTGGCAGGGTCCAGTAGGGCTTTGGCCAGCAAAAGTGTCTTTATCAGGCCTAATTTCAAATATGATAAGAGCAAATGCTTATATGGTCTTAAACAGAGGCTGCTTTAGTCACAAAATGGGATGCCCCGGGCAGGAATCGAGCTGGCAGGGTCCAGTAGTGCTTTGGCCAGCAAAAGTGTCTTTATCAGGCCTAATTTCAAATATGATAAGAGCAAATGCTTATATGGTCTTAAACAGAGGCTGCTTTAGTCACAGAATGGGATGCCCTGGGCAGGAATCGACCTGGCAGGGTCCAGTAGGGCTTTGGCCAGCAAAAGTGTCTTTATCAGGCCTAATTTCAAATATGATAAGAGCAAATGCTTATATGGTCTTAAACAGAGGCTGCTTTAGTCACAGAATGGGATGCCCTGGGCAGGAATCGACCTGGCAGGGTCCAGTAGTGCTTTGGCCAGCAAAAGTGTCTTTATCAGGCCTAATTTCAAATATGATAAGAGCAAATGCTTATATGGTCTTAAACAGAGGCTGCTTTAGTCACAGAATGGGATGCCCTGGGCAGGAATCGACCTGGCAGGGTCCAGTAGGGCTTTGGCCAGCAAAAGTGTCTTTATCAGGCCTAATTTCAAATATGATAAGAGCAAATGCTTATATGGTCTTAAACAGAGGCTGCTTTAGTCACAGAATGGGATGCCCTGGGCAGGAATCGACCTGGCAGGGTCCAGTAGTGCTTTGGCCAGCAAAAGTGTCTTTATCAGGCCTAATTTCAAATATGATAAGAGCAAATGCTTATATGGTCTTAAACAGAGGCTGCTTTAGTCACAGAATGGGATGCCCTGGGCAGGAATCGACCTGGCAGGGTCCAGTAGGGCTTTGGCCAGCAAAAGTGTCTTTATCAGGCCTAATTTCAAATATGATAAGAGCAAATGCTTATATGGTCTTAAACAGAGGCTGCTTTAGTCACAGAATGGGATGCCCTGGGCAGGAATGGACCTGGCAGGGTCCAGTAGGGCTTTGGCCAGCAAAAGTGTCTTTATCAGGCTAATTTCAAATATGATAAGAGCAAATGCTTATATGGTCTTAAACAGAGGCTGCTTTAGTCACAGAATGGGATGCCCCGGGCAGGAATCGAGCTGGCAGGGTCCAGTAGTGCTTTGGCCAGCAAAAGTGTCTTTATCAGGCCTAATTTCAAATATGATAAGAGCAAATGCTTATATGGTCTTAAACAGAGGCTGCTTTAGTCACAGAATGGGATGCCCTGGGCAGGAATGGACCTGGCAGGGTCCAGTAGGGCTTTGGCCAGCAAAAGTGTCTTTATCAGGCTAATTTCAAATATGATAAGAGCAAATGCTTATATGGTCTTAAACAGAGGCTGCTGTAGTCACAGAATGGGATGCCCCGGGCAGGAATCGAGCTGGCAGGGTCCAGTAGTGCTTTGGCCAGCAAAAGTGTCTTTATCAGGCCTAATTTCAAATATGATAAGAGCAAATGCTTATATGGTCTTAAACAGAGGCTGCTTTAGTCACAGAATGGGATGCCCTGGGCAGGAATGGACCTGGCAGGGTCCAGTAGGGCTTTGGCCAGCAAAAGTGTCTTTATCAGGCTAATTTCAAATATGATAAGAGCAAATGCTTATATGGTCTTAAACAGAGGCTGCTTTAGTCACAGAATGGGATGCCCCGGGCAGGAATCGAGCTGGCAGGGTCCAGTAGTGCTTTGGCCAGCAAAAGTGTCTTTATCAGGCTAATTTCAAATATGATAAGAGCAAATGCTTATATGGTCTTAAACAGAGGCTGCTGTAGTCACAGAATGGGATGCCCCGGGCAGGAATCGAGCTGGCAGGGTCCAGTAGGGCTTTGGCCAGCAAAAGTGTCTTTATCAGGCCTAATTTCAAATATGATAAGAGCAAATGCTTATATGGTCTTAAACAGAGGCTGCTTTAGTCACAGAATGGGATGCCCTGGGCAGGAATCGACCTGGCAGGGTCCAGTAGGGCTTTGGCCAGCAAAAGTGTCTTTATCAGGCTAATTTCAAATATGATAAGAGCAAATGCTTATATGGTCTTAAACAGAGGCTGCTTTAGTCACAGAATGGGATGCCCCGGGCAGGAATCGAGCTGGCAGGGTCCAGTAGTGCTTTGGCCAGCAAAAGTGTCTTTATCAGGCTAATTTCAAATATGATAAGAGCAAATGCTTATATGGTCTTAAACAGAGGCTGCTGTAGTCACAGAATGGGATGCCCCGGGCAGGAATCGAGCTGGCAGGGTCCAGTAGTGCTTTGGCCAGCAAAAGTGTCTTTATCAGGCCTAATTTCAAATATGATAAGAGCAAATGCTTATATGGTCTTAAACAGAGGCTGCTTTAGTCACAGAATGGGATGCCCCGGGCAGGAATCGAGCTGGCAGGGTCCAGTAGTGCTTTGGCCAGCAAAAGTGTCTTTATCAGGCTAATTTCAAATATGATAAGAGCAAATGCTTATATGGTCTTAAACAGAGGCTGCTTTAGTCACAGAATGGGATGCCCCGGGCAGGAATCGAGCTGGCAGGGTCCAGTAGTGCTTTGGCCAGCAAAAGTGTCTTTATCAGGCTAATTTCAAATATGATAAGAGCAAATGCTTATATGGTCTTAAACAGAGGCTGCTGTAGTCACAGAATGGGATGCCCCGGGCAGGAATCGAGCTGGCAGGGTCCAGTAGTGCTTTGGCCAGCAAAAGTGTCTTTATCAGGCCTAATTTCAAATATGATAAGAGCAAATGCTTATATGGTCTTAAACAGAGGCTGCTTTAGTCACAGAATGGGATGCCCTGGGCAGGAATGGACCTGGCAGGGTCCAGTAGGGCTTTGGCCAGCAAAAGTGTCTTTATCAGGCTAATTTCAAATATGATAAGAGCAAATGCTTATATGGTCTTAAACAGAGGCTGCTGTAGTCACAGAATGGGATGCCCCGGGCAGGAATCGAGCTGGCAGGGTCCAGTAGTGCTTTGGCCAGCAAAAGTGTCTTTATCAGGCCTAATTTCAAATATGATAAGAGCAAATGCTTATATGGTCTTAAACAGAGGCTGCTTTAGTCACAGAATGGGATGCCCTGGGCAGGAATGGACCTGGCAGGGTCCAGTAGGGCTTTGGCCAGCAAAAGTGTCTTTATCAGGCTAATTTCAAATATGATAAGAGCAAATGCTTATATGGTCTTAAACAGAGGCTGCTTTAGTCACAGAATGGGATGCCCCGGGCAGGAATCGAGCTGGCAGGGTCCAGTAGTGCTTTGGCCAGCAAAAGTGTCTTTATCAGGCTAATTTCAAATATGATAAGAGCAAATGCTTATATGGTCTTAAACAGAGGCTGCTGTAGTCACAGAATGGGATGCCCCGGGCAGGAATCGAGCTGGCAGGGTCCAGTAGGGCTTTGGCCAGCAAAAGTGTCTTTATCAGGCCTAATTTCAAATATGATAAGAGCAAATGCTTATATGGTCTTAAACAGAGGCTGCTTTAGTCACAGAATGGGATGCCCTGGGCAGGAATCGACCTGGCAGGGTCCAGTAGGGCTTTGGCCAGCAAAAGTGTCTTTATCAGGCTAATTTCAAATATGATAAGAGCAAATGCTTATATGGTCTTAAACAGAGGCTGCTTTAGTCACAGAATGGGATGCCCCGGGCAGGAATCGAGCTGGCAGGGTCCAGTAGTGCTTTGGCCAGCAAAAGTGTCTTTATCAGGCTAATTTCAAATATGATAAGAGCAAATGCTTATATGGTCTTAAACAGAGGCTGCTGTAGTCACAGAATGGGATGCCCCGGGCAGGAATCGAGCTGGCAGGGTCCAGTAGTGCTTTGGCCAGCAAAAGTGTCTTTATCAGGCCTAATTTCAAATATGATAAGAGCAAATGCTTATATGGTCTTAAACAGAGGCTGCTTTAGTCACAGAATGGGATGCCCCGGGCAGGAATCGAGCTGGCAGGGTCCAGTAGTGCTTTGGCCAGCAAAAGTGTCTTTATCAGGCTAATTTCAAATATGATAAGAGCAAATGCTTATATGGTCTTAAACAGAGGCTGCTGTAGTCACAGAATGGGATGCCCCGGGCAGGAATCGAGCTGGCAGGGTCCAGTAGGGCTTTGGCCAGCAAAAGTGTCTTTATCAGGCCTAATTTCAAATATGATAAGAGCAAATGCTTATATGGTCTTAAACAGAGGCTGCTTTAGTCACAGAATGGGATGCCCTGGGCAGGAATCGACCTGGCAGGGTCCAGTAGGGCTTTGGCCAGCAAAAGTGTCTTTATCAGGCTAATTTCAAATATGATAAGAGCAAATGCTTATATGGTCTTAAACAGAGGCTGCTTTAGTCACAGAATGGGATGCCCCGGGCAGGAATCGAGCTGGCAGGGTCCAGTAGTGCTTTGGCCAGCAAAAGTGTCTTTATCAGGCTAATTTCAAATATGATAAGAGCAAATGCTTATATGGTCTTAAACAGAGGCTGCTGTAGTCACAGAATGGGATGCCCCGGGCAGGAATCGAGCTGGCAGGGTCCAGTAGTGCTTTGGCCAGCAAAAGTGTCTTTATCAGGCCTAATTTCAAATATGATAAGAGCAAATGCTTATATGGTCTTAAACAGAGGCTGCTTTAGTCACAGAATGGGATGCCTCACAGCAGACTTAAGATCAGTTCAGTATATATGCACAGTTAGTTACTATAAGCAGCCTGAAAACGCTAACAAAGGCTGGATGAAAAAAAAAAAATCTCCCTGTCAGCCAGCTCCGTTTTTCCTACCTTTCCCTGGCTTTCTGTCTGTCTCCTGTCTGTCTCCTGCCTGTCTCCTGCCTGTCTCCAGCCTGTCCCTGTCTGTCCCTGTCTCCAGCCTGTCTAACTGCCTCAGCTACACAGCGTTCTGTCTGTCTGTCACGAATGCAATAGAGAAATGAGGAAAAGCAAGATGGCCGCCGTTAAATACCGCTGTGTGACGTCACCGGGCTTGCTGGCTGCTGATAGGCTGCATGTGACTGCCCCAGCTTGCACTGGCGCGGGATACATGTCCAGACATGTCCCGTCCGCCATCTTAGAATGCCTGTAATGTAAATGAATGGATGTTAAAGGAAAACTTCGAGTGATCGAATCGCGGGGAAATTCGGATTCGATCCGAATCGAATTTTTCCTGAAATTCGGATCGAATCCGGGTTCGTCCGGATCGATTCGCTCATCCCTACTCCTAGGCATCGCTGCATAGGAGATAAATATCAACAAAATTAAAATCTGCAGTTGCAGCTGGCAAATACAGTAGTTATCTCTATGAACTGTAGTCATGTCATCCTAGGAGGTGAGTCTGCCACCTCATTCAGTGAACTGTATTGCTAACAGATTGAGTCACTTTTCCTAATTTGATGTATAAAAGTTACACACCTCAGGCAGCAGACAAAAATCAGTTGTCTAGGAGGAAGGCAAAGATGTATTTGATTAGCCCTAAAAGGTTCTTTATGACTTGACTCTCCAATAATCTATGTTTACTGCAGTGACTAATTGCAGTGGGGAGGGGGATTAAAGTGGACCAAAACCTATATCTGACAGCACTGGAATCTACACAAGGCCACTTGATTCCCTTTCCCCAGGGTATCAAGATTAAGGATGCCCCACTGTGTGAAACCCTCAGGTTATACAATTTCACCTTCTCCCCCGATCCAATGGCACATGCGTGAGCAGCAGACAATTTCGGGTTTACCTTTAGCAGGGCGCGCACTCAGCCAGGCATTTGTGAATGGTTGACGCAGGCACGCTCGTGTGGGTAGCAAGGATGCAGCCACCGGCCCCGCTTGGCTGCACTCTGCTAGACTCGGCTGGAGCCAAGTCCTTAGACAAGCATAGACGAGTTTGCCTCAGTACAGTCGAGCGCACTGATTGGACCAGAGGTCACGCATATACCGTAGGACCGTGGAAAGGTGAGTTGGAGTGGGTGAACTATGGGGTTTTACACATCCCACATCAAGGCGCTCTGGTGGCAAGGACCAAAACCCGGGATAGTCAAAATCCTGGATTTCAGTCTACTTTAAGCATAGACATAAGCTTCCCAATGCACATCTGTTTTTCTTTCTGAAATGATCACCTTAGATGGTTAACTTGGCCCATTCAAATGAGTATGATTATCTGTCAGTGTTTCTAATTTGATTCGGATTCAGGACATTACCTACTCTGAAAAAATGGTTCCTTCAAAGTGTTGGTGCTTAATATAGGAGCAGATTAAAATCACGCTGGTGGAATGAGCCACGTTGATGTCTGTGGCCAGCATGTTGCTGTCATCTGTTGGTATAAATGTTGTTATAAATATTTAAACAGTCAAAGTTAACAGAGGTCTACCTATTTAGCATAAACTAAGGGCATTTCACATTACTTGCTTCACAGTTCAACCCCCTTCCGTCCACAGTCACAATAAATTGGATGAAACGCTCCTAATGCCCTTATTCATCAAGCGATAGCGCCAGGTAGTGTCTGACGAGCGCCAGGTAGCGGCAGCTAACGGCGACTACCAACTCAAGTACGCCCGGCGGCGGTCACAATGACGCATTTATCAAGCAAAATGAGGCTAGCGCCGGCGAGAGCGACGGCTAGCGCGGCATTCATCATGAAGCCGCCTGGACCGAACAGCGACGCTGCAAATTCCCTCACAGCGCCAGGTATGAGCTGTCGCTCCCTGGCGATGTCCAATGCATTTCAATGGAGCAATCTATAATAATTCATGATTAATTGGTAATAATTTTTTTTTTAATTTTTTTAATGTCAAAAAATCGGAGAACACTTCTGCAATGTTAGGATTTATTTTTAAGTAAAAAAAAAAAAAAAAAAAAATTTGTGCAGAATTGATCTAACAGGTCTGAGATTAATGTATTCATATAACAAAATGATTCTAAAAACATGTATAATGTTACATTCAAAAAATATGGTTGTTTAGGGGTTAAAAACTAGTTAATACAGATCGCCGCCAGCGCTCTGGGGTTTAAACAAGGAATGGACAGCGACAGCACATTCGGAGCGTGATTTTTTGATGAATATGAAGCTAGCCGTTCGCTCTGGCCATTCGTTGTCAGGCGCTCACATACAACGCTGAACCTGTGAAACAGCGACCCCCCAGCCCGTATTCAACATTACCGCACACCGACTGAGTCGCTGTCATCAAGCTAATGCTGGCCAAGCACAGCGAATACTGGCTGGCGCTGAAAAAATCACGCTACAGTCGCTCATCTGTCGCTACCTGGCGCTATTGATGAATCGGCCTCTAAGTATATGCAGCTTTTTTTTTGCAGCTCAGGATTCAATCTTTTTAATCACTTACCTAATTTATTAAGACTCATGGGGTAGTTGCTCTACCTCTTTGTGGAACCCCCCCCCCCATCCATTCATTTGGCAGACTCTCCACACCGTAGACACATCCCCTGCATTTTTTAAGGGGTATTGGTCACCATTGTATGATTGCACACACATAAGAATTTTTCCTCTGCATTTAACCCATGCATTGACTGTCCCAGAGTGATAGGATGCCATAATTAGAGTGCCTGGGGAGCAGTTGGGAGGTTAGGTGCCTTGCTCAAGAGCACTCATGTCCCATGGCCAGGAATCGAATCTGCAATCACACGGTTGCTTCCTTACCTCTAGGCCATGGCTGCCCCTTAAAAAGGGGTCAGACTGGTAGAGGGTTTTTTTAGGGATTTTTGGGGGTATTGGTCGGCATTGAGCTAGATGCAGGAGCAGGGATGCGGCCAGCATTGGTAATAGGGAGCAAAAGCTTGAGCATCTCCTGTTCCCTTTAGACGGTGGAGTACTCCTGTCCCAGCCTATTTGAATGGCTAAGCATGGGAACGCGTATCAGCCCAGAGATGCTGGGGATGCTGCTGACATTGTTTTCTCACTGTGGGAGCCAGGGCAAGTGAGTGAGGATTGCGATAAGCTGTGTGGGGTTCACATAGTAGGGCATTGAATTGGGATTCCCCAAGGGAAGGTCAGGGTGACAGCTGCACATGGTTTTGTTCTGCTTTGAAGGTCAGTAACTTTTGATTTTTTTATTTTGTTTAGCTGAGCCCTTTTATTTTATGGGAGGTTAACCTTTCAGGCAGCCATTTGGAGATGCATATGTGTCAGCATTTAATTTATATTGCCTACAAAATACAATGTTTTGGGGAAAATAATGTTTGCACCGCTGGCATACGTTTTATAAAAAATCAATAGTATGGGTTATTAAATTGATTTTGTCACACACCCCCTCATTAACCGATGAAACAAAACACAAGACTATGCCTACCCTAAAAGTATTTGCTGTTCTAAGACTAGCACACCCATCATAACTGCTGTTCCCTGAATCACTGCCGATAACTGAAAATTAACACTGTAACCCCTCCCTCTGCAAAATCAATATGCAAAGTGCACTCACCGACCCTCCCTAATACTATGCAGTCTGTAATAGTTAATAAGTAGACAAGCAGAGTGCATTAGTGCCCCGCAATAAATAATATCTACAGTGCGTTAGCCCCTCCCCCAAAAATGGTAGAATTCCAGTAATTAATCATCAAAGCATGCCAGCGCCCCCCCCCCCCCCCCAAAAAAAAAAGAGGTATGTGCAGAGTGCAGCCTCTGCTCCCAATAATAAGCACATTAATGGCCACTCCTCCTAAATCATTAAAAAGCTAACTGCACTCCCTCTATGAGTGCAATAGCAGCCCCTCCCCATATTAATTATTGTGCAAAGTGTGCTATTGACCCTCTCCCCAATAATTAATGTGCATACTGTGTGCTAGCAGCTCCCTCAACAGAATGCAATATCAAGCCCCTTCCCCAATAATTAACATGCAGAGAGCACTATTGGCTCCTCCCAGAATGCTACTATTCAGTAAGATTAGAGCATGTGGGAAGTGTACTTATCCAGCACTAGCATAGCACTTCTCCATCATCAATATGATACAGCACCATATGACAACTTGGGCCCTTATTCATCAAGTGATAGCGCCAGGTAGTGTCTCACTAGCGCCAGGTATCGCCAGCTAACGGCGGCTACCGACTACAGAACGCCAGGCTGCGAACACAATCACGCATTTATCACGCTAAATGAGGCTAGCGCCGGCGAAAGCGTCAGCTAGCGCGGGATTCATCATGTAGCCGACTGCAACGAACAGCGCCGCTACTAATCCCATCACAGCGCCAGGTATGACCTCTCGCTACCTGGCGCTCTCCAATGCATTTCAATGGAGCAATCTTTAAATATTCATAAATAATTATTAATTTTTTTTTTTTTTTTTTAAATGTCCAAAATTCGGTGACCACTTCTGCAATGTTATATATTTTTTTAAAGGTAAAAAAAAAAAAAAAAATTGTGCAGAATTGATATTGCAGGTCTGAAATTAATGTATTCATATTACAAAATGTTTATAAAAACTTGTTTATTTTTTTTCCCAAAAAATAAGGTTGTTTGGGGGTTAAAAAACTACTTTTAACCCATCGTCGCCAGCGCTCTGGGGTTTAAACAAGCATTTCACAGCGCGAGAAATTTTTGAGCGTGATTTGTTAATGAATATGCTGGGAGCCGTTCGCTATGGCCATTCGCTGTCATGCGCTTCCATACAGCGCGGAACCTGTCAAACAGCGACTCCTAACCCCCTATTCAACATTACCGCACACCGACTGAGTCGCTGTCAACAACCGAACAACGGCCAAGCACAGCGAATACTAGCCGGCGCTGTGAAAATAACGCTACTGCCGCTCATCTGTCGCTACCTGGCGCTATTAATAAATCGGCCTCTAAGGCTAGGAATAAAAGTGTAGTGCTGGAGGTGAGTTAGTACAGAATAGTTCTGCCTGTAAAACTCATTAATCCTCCAGCCCACTCTCATCCTGCACAGTGCCTGCAGAGAGACCTGGCAGCTCTACCCACACTGCCAACACTTGAATGGGGCCAATCTATAAGAGTTTTTTTTCCAGCTGCCTGAATCAAGCTTGGCCAGATCTGTTACAGGGGGAATAGCCATCCATGCAAGCAGGACTGGATTTAAGATCAGGCACCTGCAGACACTTTTACAAGGGCATTTTGGAACCCAAGGGACCAGAAAGGTGTAGATCCACAGAGCTGACAAAAGCATATTCTTGACCACTGGCTCCAAGTGTCATCTACTCTACATGCCATACAGATCTAGTCAACAAATCATTGTAGTTGACATAGTTGCTGTGTGGCCGCCTGTCTTGGGATTTTGAAGGAGTCAGTAAAATCACCCCATTTCACCTACAGTACTTAGTAGGCAATGGGGAACACAACAGCTCCCCTGGCCACTGGGGGGGGGGGGGGCACAATAATAAACATAAACTTCAACTGTGTTTTTTCTTGCCACTTTACTGCCACTTTAATGTCCTAGTTTTTAGACTGACATTTTGCTTTTAGTCAGTAGTTTTGCCCTTTAAAATATATTGTATTTCACTATCTTCAAGCCTGTCCTGGCATGAATCCTCTTTGTACATGCACTAAAAATTCTCATTATATTGCAGAATCAATGAACTGGAACTTCATATAGTCCTCCGCTCATTACAGCATTGAATATACTGGCATCAGCCACCCAAAGCTTTAGTCCTTTTTAAACTGTTGTATCTATATTCCATTTTGGACTTGAAAGAATGAAGGCCTTTCATAAAGCATTTCAGTAGTCTCTGTCAGAAGATGTTTTATACGATCATGAATAACAGAATATCAACCATAATATACATTATGTATTGCCATGGACAAAGACACTACATCTGGATAAAGGATTGCAATATCTGAAAGCATTTGGCATCTCTTCACCTAGGTTGAGGTATTCAGTGATTATTTCTCAAAAATTGATTTTCACCAACCATGTAATAGAAGCATGTCATGACGCCGTTTATAAACCCGCTTTTCAGGGAATATATGTATTCTCATGTCAGCTAGGCAAATGCCCCTCTTAGAGATAAATAGAACAGCAGCATAGTAATAGTTTAAGACATCAGTCTTTTTAGGTTGGACACTGGACAAGATATTGCCATCAAGACTGGCTAAAGTTGGTTGTCAGTTTGTGATATATAGTGCTTCTCTCTTGCTACAAAAGATGCACATCTGTAAACCTAATCCAGACACACCATTCCTGGGGGGCTAGCAGTTGAGTGTAACCAATTCCAGTTAGGCCCATTTTACATCCTCTCAATGACATTGTGTTGGAAAACGAATACTTCAGTGTAAAAAAATTGACCAAGAATCTTGCTCATTGAAATAAATTTGCACCTATGTGCTGCGCTGAGTTTTGAAAAACATTGCAGCATTTGCCCTGCATCACAGCATCAATTCTGTATTGGATGTCACATCTCAAGCCTAGGGTGGCAAACAATGTCGACACAAACCATGAGAAGACATTTGCACAACATTGGGCTACAACACACGAGTTCCATTTACGTCACGTCACCACTTTCTGAGAGTGAGAGAAAAGAGAGAGAGCTCTTTAGACCTCAAACAATGCACATCTTTCAGTTGTAATATAGTACAGAAATAGCATGATAGTTATCACAGCAGTAGTACAACCTAAGTACAATCAGTTTGCTTTTCTTCACTCCTGGACTGTCTGGTGGAAATTGTAACCCAGGTATTAGTGGGGCTGTGGCCCCTGATCTAGCTTTCTACTGCATGCGGGGGTACTTGTTGGTAAGTGGGAGGAAGTTCAGGCTAAGGAAGTGGGAGGAAGTTCAGGCTAAGGATTAGGGTTTTGGTAGCTGATTGTTTCCTAGGTGCCGCTGTGCTCTTCATCTCCACCGTTAAGTGGCATGTTCTGGCAGCTACTCAGGTCTGCCTGGCATGGCAAGCAAGCAGACCCAGCACATGCACCGTGGGGTCGAGAATCATGGTGCATTTCTGGCGAAATGTGGGGTGGGGTCTCCTCACTGCAGGGCATGACCCTAAGGAAAGCTGTCTCTAGGGCCAGCAATACTGGCTTAGTTCCAAATTAATACAGAGGGATCCCAACTATAAGCTATGGGAATACCCAGGCAACTAAAGAGTAGGGATTGGGTAGACATATATGCCTGCAGTAACAAAAGGCAAGCTTCCCAGCAAGACAAAGTTAACCATTTCAGCACCTGCTGATACCTGACTCCTGTGGTTGAATCTTATATTCAATAGCATTAATCCATTACCCGCAAAAAACTAGGCCTTATACAATAAAACACACACCAATGAGGTGGGAATGTAATAATATTGTGGTTTCCTAACAGTACTACTAGAGGAAAACTTCTGAAACCAATGGTCACTAGAAACACTAGACTCACACATTGACTATATGATTGCAATTCTGAAGGTACAGAAGAGGTAATCTGTAATATCTGAGCTTTCTTTCTCAGCATTCAGTGGCAGTATTGCCATACACAAGAGGATATTGTCTGCTATACACCCTGAAAACACTGCAGTTAACTGACGGACTCTGATACCGGCATACAGTGTGTTGTGTGATAATAGAGGCACTGAGATTTTATTACTTGGATGAAAATACTCTTTAATTTAGTCTTCCAGCTAATCCATTATTTCCACAACTGCCACTGAAAAGAATCATCCACATAAAGAAAACAAGACTTCTACATTTCTTTAAACATATTAAACATGTATTTATCCACAGCAGGGAACAATGCACATCAATGCATAATACATGATTATGCCTATTCATCCTCCTCGCCAAAACACATCCTTAATCCAATCCCTTTCTAATACTGTAGTCATGAAGCTCGGAAGTCCCAGGTTTATCATTGACCGGGAGAGTTGGATCATTTAGAGAATAAAGGAGAGCTGAATGGGTTTTCATATTCCTTCAAAACATCATGAATTTTGTGACTACATGAATATTTAAGCACTTATTGTCTCTACCTAATGTCTAATCAACTAAAGAAACAGCCTGAATATTTCATACTTATGCTTTGTAAACTTAACAATAAGTTCAATGTGAATCCATATAAAAAGAAAACCATGATCACCTTTATATGACAGTGTATATGCCTACTGCTGGACAGCTGCACAGTGCCATCTATTGGCCACCTTGGGAAAGGCATCTAGCTTGATTCTCCCAACATCTTCCATTCCCTTTAAAACAGTAGAAATGGAATGGAATTGTTTTCATCACAATATCGCAAATTATCCATTTCAGCAAATCATAATATCTTTACAGTGTGATTACTGGGAAATAATTGAAATGCAATCAAGCCTAACTATGGATAGTTTTCATGAAATGCTGTGTAAGCATTGCACTGCATTTAGCAATGGTAACATAGAGATGCATACACAACTGTGAATAGAATTCTAAGGACAGTCTGTATACTGTATACCCCCAAGAACTAAAACTGCCTTTATTTACCTTTAGTCTTAAATTTTGAAGAATGATCTAATATCAAACACATGCTAAAGAAAGAGGTTATGTTTACTGCATGTTAAAACATTTTGCCAAGTTTATTTTACTGGATAAAAGGAAAAAACATGGATGACACATTGTTGTCAATGTACAATTCTACCTATTTAGGGGAGGACCACTGTACTTCATCAGGTAGAAGCAGGTCCAGCTCCAGTCTCAGTGGCCCACTTTGTTGCGTATGTTACATGTTACGTCATGCCATGTTGCCCTTCAGCTCTTCCTCTTCCAATGAACGACCCTCCAATCCTCACTTCTTTCTCTATTTCCCCACAATACTTACTGCTTCCTAATGATCATCTCTAGTCCTCTCTGCCTTCTTTGCTGCTGCTGAACCGTCCACCATTGTTGCCCATTGTCCTCTTTCTGAGCTGCCAGCAATTGCCCCCCATTCCTTGCCACCTTCTCCAATGCTGCTGATCGTCCTCTGGTCCTGAAGCCAGCCATGAGCATGGTCTACACAGAAGAAGCCTGAGTGCATTCCTGTAGGTGCCTGGGGCCCTGGCACTTGCGCGGGTTTTACCAGTGCTGGCACTGATCCTGGGTAGAAGGAAAAATATAATTTTCCTGGAAATTCCTTCAAAAATCACAGTTAAACATGTGTAGCGCAAAATAGTGAAACATGGCCTGGCAGCAGAGGGTGCCAAAAACTCTAGTTAGGCTGGCACATAAAGGGTTAAATAAATACAGAAAGCAAGAAAAAAAGAAAACAAATTAATAGAAGGACTGACAAAAAGAAAGCCTCTGCCAATGGCCATCCTGCATAGGGGCTGCCCAGGGTAGAGGGAATGAGGCCAACCCTCCCAAGGTGCAGGTGCCCTGGCACCTGCATGGATAAGCCCAGTGCTGATGCCTGTCCTGGATAGAGGGGTCACTTATACACCCTGCATAAACAAATCTTCTTAAAAGCTTAAAAAAATATATTGTTTTTTTTTTCAGAAGAGTCTGGGCTTTAACATGAAATGTCTTGTTTGTAATATTGTATTCTCAATATTTCTATTTTTATTATTTTTTGAAATAAAATATTATTGCGTGTGAAACAACCCTTTATATTTGAAATATCCCTCACAAACTATACACACATCAAGCTTTCTAGGTGTACTAGGTTTGCTGACGTGGGTGCAGTTTTCTGGAAGTAATCCCTCAATGAATTCTTTGGTTGCACATCGTTTCATTATTGTCCTTCACTATTGTCACTATTGTTCTTGTTTTCAAGGGCTGGCACGGTGTGGATTTTTTGAATGTTGCATTCAGTTCTCTGTATTGGTGGAGGGTGGAGGGGTGTTTGCCATTTGTTGGTTGCCTGTTTCTTTTGGGGGGTGGGGGTTGCATTGGGGGGGGCGGTGGTGTGTATTGGAATATTGTATTAATTACTTATGCTGGTACTGTTTGGGGCTTTTATGTAGATTGAGGTATTTATGTGCTCTATACATCAGGAATGAGATTATCATTGTCAGCCAATTATGTACCTTCATCTCCTTTTACTATTATTCTTTGAACATTCTATGACATATCTTGTGTGTTGAATATACTCCACTTTGTTAATCATCATTGAGCCATGAGTTAGTTGATTTGAGTTGTATTGATTATTAATGATATCTTATAGAAATCAACACTTAATTTGTATCAAATACCGGTATATTGGATCTGTATGGTGTATGTCTTCTTTTGTATGTATGGGGTCATTTACACAGAGATACTCTTAGCGCTGCTGGTGTCTCTCCCAGCCCACAAGAGGGCGCTTTACTGCAGAGATGGACCCTCCCAGTCCATAAATACCTGGGACCTCCCACACATTCCCCAGTTTAGTCTCTGCAGTGAAGGCGATGACAGTCAAGATGATGGCTCTCTCTCTCCTTTCAGGTAAGCCGGGTAACACCCGACCCCCCCTTTGTCCTATTTCCACCCGGACCTTCCTTTAAAAATGTCATTTAAGCCTCCCAGCTATGGCTGCAGGGTCCGGGTGAGGGTAGGTTACACCTATTAGAGGTGTTTTGACTAGGAGCCATGCTCCACCGCAAATCCCCCACTAAAGGGTAGGCGGTCGTCAGGTTTTTGGTGATCCTGACTTGGGATGCCCTGTCCGTTGAGGCCCTCGCTACATATCTAAATGTAGCCATCGGCTTCCCCCTAACCTCCCTGATCCCTGTTAGTTGGGGGGTGGGGGGGGCGGTATGTATTATATATATATATATATATATTTAATTGTGTATGTTTTCGCATAGGTTTGTGTGTGTGTGTTTTTTGTTAACTATGGTGCTGGCGCCGTCCAGCACTTCTTCCCCTCCTCTCTTCTCCTCATGTTTTTCTCTTCAGCCCACGCGCGTGCCTTCCATGGCGGCGGGCCGGTGACCCGAGGGGAGGGGGCGTGGCCTAGCGCTCGGCGCGCTGCCCAGCAGGCCCGCCCCCTTCGCTCCCTCTTGCTTTTGTTCAAGGTCGGAGGGCCGGACGACGTTCGGCCGGCTCCCCCTTGACTGGGGAGCGCGGCTGTTTGGTTGGTTCTCCGCGTTGATTGGGGGCGTGGCCTGGCGCTCGGCGTGCTACTCAGGTGGCCCGCCCGTTCACTCTCACTATTAGTGATGTCACTGCCGGCTCCCGCGTTGCTGGGGAGCTCGGCCGCTTGTAATTTCCCCACGCTTGGAGGGGGCGGAGCCTAGCGCTCGGCGCACTGTGCAGGCGGCCCGACCACTTTTTTCTCTTTCTTCCTCTGTCCCCTTCTGGTCGCCATCTTGCCGCCCATAGAATTGGTGAGTGCCCCCTGCCGGGCTGATTATTGTCTATTCTAAGTGCATGTATGGTATGTGGGTGCATTTCTGTTTGTCTTGTGCATTCTCTGTGGCTTGGGGGCTGCATTTATGTATATTTTTATGTATTTTATGTTATGCACGTGATGGCTATTATGTCTTCTGGGGGTCTTCCAAATGTAGCGCTTCCCCCTGCTCCTGTGGCCTTTTCCCTCATTTTAAGGCGGCAAAAAGCCTTTGACATGAATTACCTTATATTAAATCCTCCCACTAACGGACATTTAAGGGGCATCCCGGGTAGCTCAACAGCGTAATTCCCATTGGTCATTGCGGCTACCAAAATCACTTTATGGAGGCTTCCCAGGATACTGTGCTCGGGGTCCCCTCGGGGCAAGCCCGGCTGTGTGTGGTATGCGGGGCATCCCTAGTGGGCAATATTGTGCTAGATTGTGTACATGTGCGCAGCGGGAGCTGGCGCGGCAATCTGGGCCCGTGCGGCCGGGTTAGCTCGGCTGGTCTCATCACACACACCCCCGCACCTGGGTATGACCCCTAGTAACGTTAACACTAGCGGGGAGTCACAATGGATGTTTGCGCTAGAGGGCAACACTGTGATGGATTGCTAACCTTGCAGCGGAAGGCTCCAGCTGAGTGTCGGCACATGGCGCTCGCCTATATCGGCCTATACATTAACATCATGTTTAATATTATTGTCTGTCTGTACACCCCTTGTGTAAAGGGATATTATTCAGATACTGTTCCCTCTGATGATCAGCCTGCCATGGCACTGATGCCGCCTCAGAGCAGTGGGATGCTGACGTCTCCCTTATTATACCTAAGGGGTGGGATAGGAGGTATCCCTTCCCCGCGGTTTGGTCTACTTCTGGTCAATTATGCCACTAGGTGGATGCCCCCATCCTGGGGTTGTATATTGCGTATGTGGTGCGTTCCCTCGTTCCATTACCTGATGGATAGTGAGGACTGACGTATCGACTAACGGGCCTCCCATGCCCTTGTCTGTGTGGCCTTGCTCCCATTTGGATCCTTCTGGTGCTGGATTTAGAGCTTGTCGCTTTGTGAGCTAATTGTCTCCTATGTCCTCTCTGCTTTAGTTGACACTATTCGGAGGTATTGTTGACCTCGGCTGGGTGTCTAATTCCAGTCGCTCGGTCGGGTGGCGCCGGTCGGCAGCTGACAAGGCTGTCAGGAAGGCGTTCAAGGGGCTTCCCCCTGTTGGGTTGCGCCTGTTGGTGATGGTGGAGCTCTGGCTAAAGAGGTAAGTTACGCCAACGCAAAAGCAGCCACGACCCTTTCGGGGGTCCTTCACTCCCTCCTTCATGGGCCTGGGTCAGGCAGGGGGTACCCTTTGCGGGACAAAGGGGAGATTCCGGGGCAATAGCTGTTGCCATGCCTGACTCGGATCCTTCTGGGGTGCCAAGCCTAAATCCTATGTTAGCCCACTCAGCATTGAGGGGGCATCTTCACCCCTTTGGTGGGGGATGGCTGCTGCTCTTCACTCCTCCTTCCAGATTCTCTTCACGGGTTCCTTCGGATCCCTGGGCAGTTTAGGGCCTGTTTACGGCAGTACAAGCCCGTCTGGCCATGGGGGTCATTGTCAGGTTCCCCCCAGGGAGAGAGGTCAGTGTTACTATTCCAATCTCTTTACAGTCCCCAGGAAAGATGGTCCCATCTGGCCCATTCTGGAGATTTTTAACCGGTTCATCAGAACAAACCGGTTTCACATGGAGACGCTGCGCTCCGCTGTCAGCTCCCTGCGCCCGGGGGACTTTATAACATTAATAGACATCAAAGACGCTTACCTTCATGCGCCGGTCTTCCAGGGCACCAGCAGTTCCCCAGGTTTGCGGTTGGGGAGCAGCACTACCAATTCGTGGCTCTCCCTTTCGGTCTCACTTCTGCACCCAGGGTATTCTCCAAGGTGCTGGTGGGTGTGATGGCCCTTCTTAGAGACCAGGGCATTCGCATCCTTCCTTATCTGAACAACCTTCTCATTAAATCTCCTTTGCTCCATCAGGCGGAGCTGGATACCCGGACGGTCGTGGCGACCCTGGAGAGTTTTGGGTGGGTAATCAATTACCCCATGTCTTCACTTTCCCCATCAAGGGTGACTTCTGTCCCGGGCATGACGCTGGATACCATTCAGGCCAGGATTTCCTTACCTTCAGCTGGGGGTGGACGCTCTTCAAGCGCCGATTCGTATTGTCCTGACGAACCCTCATCTGCCCATCCGGCAAGGGATGAGACTGGTAGGACTGATGGTGGCCTGTTTTTCAAGGCAGTGACTTTTACTCAATTTCACATGAGGCTCCTTCAGCTCCATCTCCTATCGGCCTGGGACAAGTGTCCCGTCTTTGGATCAGTCCTTGTTCAGTCTCCTCTGGTCTGTCGGTCCCTTCGGTGGTGGCTGGACTCGAAGAACCTTCTGGGGGGCAGATCATTTCTCCTGCCCCGCTGGGAGATGGTCAGGACGGATCCCAGTCTGTCAGTTTGGGGGGGCTACTGGAGAGCCCACCAATTCCAGGGGCTGTGGGGCCCTCAGGAGGCACACGCCCCCATCAATGTTTTGGAGCTAAGGGCGGCTCGGCTGGGGCTGGCGCGGTTGACGACTCACCTCTGGGGCCTGCCGTTTCAGGTTCGCTCCGACATCCGGACTGCGGTTGCTTACTTCAATCATCAGGGAGGGACTCGGGGCAAGAGTGCCCTCTGAGAGGTGTCGTTGATTCTGTATTGGGCCGAGAGCAACGTTCCGTGCATTTAGGTGGTTTACATTCCGGGTGTGGAGAACCTGGAAGTGGACTCCCTGAGCAGGGGGGCCTCTTGCCGGGGGGAATGGCCCCTCAGCAACGAGGTCTTCCGATCCCTTTGTCGCAGGTGGGCCCAAGAAGGGTTTGGCGCCCGTCAAGTCTACCATTAGTAAATGGATTCATCAGGCCGTTATTAAGGCCTACTCTGCCAAGGGGAGGGATCCCCCTTTCCAGATCACTGCTCATTCTACTCGTGCTGTTGGGGCTTCCTGGGCGTTTCAGCACCAGGCCCCTGTTGAACAAGTTTGTAAGGCTGCTACTTGGTCTTCTGTTCATACCTTTTCCAAGTTTTATAAGGTTGATGTGTGGGCCTCAGTGGTTGCTGTTTTTGGCCTCAAAGTTCTGCAAGCTGCAGTGGTTTAATTTGTGCACTATTGCCTGTTGGAATCCCCACCCTTTTTGGATACTGCTATTGGATGTCCCACGTGTAATTAATATTTCCGTAGCAGGGTGTGAGACATACTTGGAATAATACCATTTTGTGATTACTCACTTATAATACCCATTTTACAGGTGAGTAATCACAAAATGGTATTTTTTATGTGTTCATTCAAATTGTATATTTATTAATTTCTTGCACTTCTGACACTTTGCACATCGGCACTTTAATTATCCTTTATAGGCTGTATATATGATGAATAGGAGGAATAATATAGGTATAGTATGGGTAATGGGAATTGATTAGGTCACTTTTGCTGGGGTTGGTTTTGTATGTTTTTTTTAAATGTTTGTAGTAGTGTTGTATTGTCTTTAATGTGATTTTAAATATTTTTGATGAATTAAATAGATGGATATCAAGTTTAAATGGTGTTATTTTATCATTATTAGGGTGAGAGTGGTGCCTTCTTGGTACTAGTCCCTTTTCTAGTCCCCTTTGTATTGATTAGGGATGCCGGATTGGCACACTCTTATTTCCCTGTGTATTTTCTTGTTTGGGGTGGTGCTTGACAGGGTGCACTGTGTGCAATATTACATGTAACTTTATCAATAGCATAACAAGCAGGCAGTCACATACAGGATGTAGTTTTTGTATTAAAACTAATACAACACCCCCATTCAACAACTACTTAGCCTGTTAGTCCTTTTGCGGTTCTGAACTCCTGAAACTTGGCTCTTGATGTGACTTTGTCATGCTATCAACTATCATCTTATCAGACTCACAATAAACAATCTCAAGTATCCCACATGCCATTAAATCATGCAGGTGGCGATGTTTAAAATCAATGTGCTTAGTCCTTTCGCTGATCTTCTCACTGGTGGCAACTTTTATACATCCTTGATTGTCCTTGTAGATAACGGTTGGCTGGGTTAATGGTTTACCGAAATCTTCTATAAGTTGTTTCAACCAAATTACTTCTTGACTTGCATGAGCAGCAGACATGTACTTTGCTTCTTTTGAAGACAATGCAACTGACAGCTGTTTTCTGCTTGACCAAGAAACTGAATTTTCTTCTAACTTGAACAAGTAACCACTTGGTGATTTCCGATCAATTGAATCTCCAGCCCAATCTGCGTCTACATAAGCTCTGAGAGTCAGATCTCCTGATATCTTAAGGTTTAGCCTTTGAGTTTCTTTAAGATATTGAAGAAGTCTCGTAATTGCATTCCAGTCTCTTTGGCATGGCTTGCTTACACATCTACAAAGAATTCCAACTAATGTTGTGATATCTGGGCAACTAGTCATTGCTATGTACAAAACGGCTCCAACTGCTTGTTTGTAAGTCTCATTGTTGGGTAGCAGGTCTTCCTCTAACTTCAAGTAGGATGGATCCATTGGTGTTGACGCACCATTGGTTTCTAAGATTCCAAACTGGTTTGGGACTAAGGGGATTTTAGAACTTTGGTTGGGAAGAAAACTCCCATCTTCCTCTTTCTGGATTTGGATTCCCAAATGATGGCCTTGATTCACTAATTGTTGAGTTGAAAAAAAATCTCATGGTAGTAGTCACCAGATGGGAATACAATAAAAATACAATTCTGTGATTACTCACCTGTAGAATTGATTTTACTGTGTACAGCATGGCCTGTTTCATTTCAATCATTACTTCTGGGTATTCCACCACAAGGTAGCGCAGTTGACTGCAGAAGACTTGTGGCTCCTCCCAGCTCCATAAAAAGCCAGGAATCACCCATAGACCCCCAGTGTTTAAAAGCAGTTATGCAAGAAGCCGGGAGATACACCAAGATAAAAAATACACCGCCTCACAAAAACATAACTTTTGAACAAATCACCATAAAGAGGCAACCAAAAGAAAACGATAACAAGGGAGGGATGAAACAGGCCGTGCTGTAAACAGTAAAATCAATTCTACAGGTGAGTAATCATAGAATTGTATTTTTCCAAGTGTACAGCACAGCCTGTTTCAATTCAGTCATTACTTCTGGGACATCCAATAGCAGTGTCCGTAAAAGTAGGGTGGGATCCCCAATGAGTAATGGCCGGCAGTTCAAGCCACTACCGCCTGAAGCACCTTGCGGCCAAAAACAGCATCAGCTGAGGCCCTAACATCAACCTTGTAAAACCTAGAAAAAGTATGAACAGAAGACCAAGTAGCGGCCTTACAAACTTGTTCAACAGAAGCCTGGTGCTGAAAAGCTCAAGAGGCACCAATAGCTCTAGTATAGTGAGCAGTAACACGGAAGGGAGGTTCCTTCCCTTTAGCAGAGTAAGCTTGTACCACCGCCTGTCGAATCCACTTACTAATAGTGGATTTGGCTGGTGGCAAACCCTTCCTAGATCCAGCCGGAAGAACAAACAGGGCATCAGGCTTCCTAAATGACTCCGTGGCGACCAAATAAAATTTGAGCGCCCTGACCACATCCAGAGAATGAATGTTTCGATCCTTGGAATTAGCAGGGGCAGGACAATAGGAAGGTAAGACAATGTCCTGATTGAAATGAAAAGCAGACACAACCTTGGGGAAGAAATCCGACTTAAGCCACCTTATCCTAATGCCGCTCAAAATAAGGAGGTTTCATGGAAAGCGCCGCCAGCTCAGAGACCCGGCGCACCTAAGTAATAGCGACCAAAAAGGCTATCTTAAGAGTCAGAATGGGCAGAGCGGCATTGCACAGAGGCTCGAAGGGGGGACCCTGTAGAGCAGAAAGCACCACAACCTTGGGCAAGAAATCCAGCTTAAGCCGGAACACCACCTTATCCTGATGCCGCTCAAAATAAGGAGAGCGGTGCCAGCTCAGAGACCCGACACACCTAAGTAATAGCGACCAAAAAGGCTTAAGAGTCAGAATGGGCAGAGCGGCATCACACAGAGGCTCGAAGGTGGGACCCTGTAGAGCAGAAAGCACCAAGTTCAAATTCCAAACCGGTAGCAAAGGCTTACGTGGCGGACGCACATGAGTAACTTCCTGGAAAAAGGTTTTGACAAGCCTATGATTGGCAAAAGATCTTTGGAAAAACATTGCGGGAGCCAAAACCTGTCCCTTGAGAGTGCTAAGTTGAAGGCCCAAATCCAGATCATGCTGTAAAAACTCCAGAATCCTGGGAATGGAAAAGTCACGACAAGATAGAGACTTGGACTCGCACCAAGCAATATAAGCATGCCAGACCCTGTAGTAAATACTAGATGAAGATTTCTTCCGAGCCTGAATCGGGGTATCGACCACAGAGGCCAGCAAACCCTTACCCATAAAGGTGGAGGTTTCAGCAGCCAAGCCGTTAAAGCCAGCATTTGTAAATTGGGATGGCGCAGCTGTCCCTGCGTGAGAAGCTCTGGATCGTCGGGCAAGACGTATCGATCTACTGCCATCTGTACGACGTCCGCGAACCATACCCTCCTCGGTCAGCGGGGGGCCACCAGAATGGCCGGTACCCCTCCTGGGCTATCTTGCACAGCACCCGACCCAGCAGAGGAAAGGGAGGAAATGCATAGAGGAGCCGAAACTTCGTCCAGTGAATTGCAAGCGTGTCCATGGCGAAGGCCAGAGGAACCTTTGACAGGGAGACAAACCGTGGAAGCTTGCGATTGTGACGGGACGCAAAAACAGGTCCAGATCCGGCAGCCCCCAGCGGCGACACAGGGCATGAAATACTTTGTTGTTGAGAGACCATTCCCCCAGACGAGACAACCCCCTGCTCAGGGAATCGCCCTCCTGGTTCTCCACCCCCGGAATGTAGACCGCCGAGATGCAAAGAACAGTCTCCTCCGCCCAAGACAAGATCAGGGAAACTTCCTTGAGGGCCCGCTTGCTCTTGGTTCCCCCCTGATGATTGATGTAGGCAACCGCCGTTTGATTGTCCAAACGAACCTGTACAGCATGATCCCGAAGGTGGGGAGTCAACTGGGAGAGAACCAACCTGATCGCCCTCAGCTCTGGGATGTTGATGGGCATGTGGGCCTCCTGGGGACCCCACTGACCCTGGAACTTCAGTGACTGCCAAACTCCCCCCCCAACCGGTCAGACTGGCGTCCATGGTGAAAATCTCCCAGCGCGGAGGCAGAAAGGACCTGCCCACTAGAAGATTCCTCGAGTCCAACCACCACGAGAGGGACTGCCTGGCCGAAGGGGACAGTGCAAACTCCTGATCCAGGGACTCCTGAGTCCAATCCCAAGCCGACAAGAGATGTAACTGAAGAGGCCTCATGTGGAACTGAGCAAAGGGAACCGCCTCGAAGCAGGACACCATGAGGCCCACCAACTGCATGAGATGATGAAGACTTGGGATAGTTGCTCACCCAGCCGAAGGACTCGGGAGTGGACGTCACCACCTGAGTATCCTTCTTGGCCTGATGAAGAGACTGAGCAGCAATCAGAATGTCATCCAGGTAAGGGAGGATGCGAATGCCCTGGTTCCTCAGGAGAGCCATGACACCGGCCAGTACCTTGGTGAAAACTCGAGGAGCCGAGGTGATACCGAACGGCAAGGCCACAAGCTCAAGGTAGTGCTGATCCCCCAGAGCGAACCTCAGGAACCTCTGGTGACCTGGGAGGATCGGAAAAGGAAGGTAGGCATCCTTGATGTCCATCATGGTCATGAAATCGCCCGGCCGAAGGGAACTTACCGCCGAGCGCAAGGTCTCCATGCGGAAGTGCTTGAACCTGACAAATTTGTTGAGACCCTTTAAGTCCAAGATGGGCCTCAGGGAGCCATCCTTCTTGGGTACCGTGAACAGGTTGGAGTAGTACCCCCGGCCCTGTTCCTGAAGAGGTACCGGGCAAATAACTCTGGATGCCAGAAGACGTTGTACATCCAGCTGCAGGCTCTGAGCCGACACAGGGTTTAGGGATATCCGGGACCGGAGGAATCTTGGGGGCGGCCAGGCTGCAAACTCTATCTTGTATCCGGAGGAAACCACCTCCTGAATCCACCGGTCTGAGACGCGCACACTCTCCAGACGTGAGCAAAATGCCGAAGCCATCCCCCCACCCGGTCCGGTGAGGGCGCCTCCTCATGCCTGAGGGGCCTTGGTAGGGGGTTTGGGCTTGGCTCCCCAGGAGAGACTGGGGCGACCACGGGATCTGCCTCAACCCCAAGAGTCTCTGCGACTACCTGAAAAGGAGGATCCACGACCTCCCCTTGAAGGGCGAAAGGAAGAGGATCCCCGAAAGGGCCGAGCCTGCTTTCTACGCTGGGGAAGCCTACTATCCTTGGTCAGAGCGTCAAGGTGCTCACCAAAGAGACAAAGTCCGGTGAAAGGGAGCCCAGTGACAGACTTCTTAGCGGCGGTGTCAGCCGCCCACTGACGCAACCAGACGGACCCGCGGGCACACACCCTTCTAAAGGAATAGCAGGGATACAGAGGTGTTTCGAGCATGCTCCGTTGAACCGAGATAAAAGACGGGTTCTCGGGTGACCTTGGGGGTTTTATACAGCGGGGCATCCAAAATCTGAATGCCCTGTGGGGAGCGAGTATGCCTGCCCTGGAGTCTTATAGACTTCAGGTGGGTTTTGGTCCATTTTAATTCACTTCTGCTTCTCGTGGACAGGCAGTTTTTACATCTGCTGACAAAACTGTGGCTCTGGTTCAGGAAGTGTTCTGACCATATGAAAATGCTGGGATTCCTTTGTTTGGCCTCTTTGATCTCCTGACAGGTTGACATTGTTCTTTTATACCTTCCTTGGTGATTTCAGAGTTTTTCCAGACTTCAGTGCTTTCTTTTTTCAGTGTCTGGAGCTTGTGACTGAGGTTCTTGTTCTTTCTGCTTTGGTTGAATTACTGGCAAAGCTTCCAACCAGTCATTACATCTCTGCTGATTATTATTGTGTTGGTGTCTGGGTAAAGGATTCTGTATCCCTTTTAAGTCTAACTATAGCCAACCAGGACTACATCTTTTGCATGAGAGTCCCAATTGGAAAGTTTTTCTTTGGGAACGTACAAAATATTTTGCTTTTTTTCATTTAAAAATATTTTTTAAATATTGTGAGGTGCCTCAGTTCAGGCTTCGTGCAGTTCCATAGCTCATATAAAGTTTTGTTTGTAGCTCTGCATGGCAGTCTGATTTGAAGATAGAACACTGTCACGGTGGCTTTACCCAAATTGTTACAGGTAGATTTGCATCCACAGCATACCTCTTGCACTTTCACATAGAGAGCGGTTCTTTCTTTCTGCAACACTGTTTTGTTGTGTGGAATGTTAGTCTGGAACACGATTCCTTTCTTTTTGGAAATAGTTTGCACCTTACCACTTGTATATTCAGTTCCATTATCTGCACGCAGGGCTTTTGGCAATCTTCCAGATTTGTAAAACATTGCATATATTCCTAAATTTTCTGTGACACTTCATCTTTGATGTGCAGCAGGTAGACAATTGTGTATCTGGAAAATCATCAATGAATGTGAGAAAATATCTCTTTTTGCCAGAGGTTTGAACACTCATTGGACCACATACATCTGTGTGTATCAAATCCAGTAGTTGTGCAGATCGAGTACTGCTATTTTTAGGAAAGAATTTTCTGGACATTTTTCCTTTGGACAACAGGTACATTTCATCACTTGACTGCTATGGTCTATTGCAATTCCATCTGCAAGCTGTTGAGCTAGCTACCTTAGTGCTTCTGGGTCTCCATGCCCAAGCTTTCTGTGCCATACATGGATACAGTTTTTATGCAGATTTTGCCTAGCACTGTATACATTTGCTTTGCAGTTTAGCTGATAAAGTTCACCTTTAATTGTCCCTTCTGCTAAAGTCTGAAATGATGCAGCTGTCACCTTTAAAAGTAACTACATTCCATTGTCTAGTGAGCTTTTTCACTGAGAAAAGATTGTTTTCACGATTGGGAACATAAAACCCATCCTTTAGTGGCATCTTTCTGGTTTGCGATGCGAAAACAGGACAGTGAATATAACCATTCCCCACACCTTCTGAAATCACATAGTAACCATTAGCCAAGATAATTTTTCTGATTTGCATTTATTGAGGTAAGATAAAAAGGTTTTGTTGTTTGTCATATGGCTGCTTGCACCTGAGTCTATACACCATGCAGTCCTTGCAGCTGTGCCTGTGTTTATATTAAAATCAGCTTTGATACATTCAGAAGTATCAAATTCCTTTACAACAGACTTAACCCTCTGCTGACTTTTCTGCTTCTGAAGATAGCTCATTCTAGCTGTCCAAACTCTGCAATCTGCCTTCAGATGGCCAGGCTTTTTACATACAAAACATTTAGGATGCAAGAACTAGTGGGTCCAGAAATGGGGAACAGCTCAGAATAGTAGATACATAAATACAGCTTTTATTAAACACTAAATACATATAATGAACAAAAGACAACCAGGAAAAAACAAGAAATCTGCTGACTTCTAGACCAGATGTTAATACTTTAAGGAACATTTCATGGCACTGATACATAATCCCAATCCTAAAGAAAATGCAAAATGGCTATGCATGGGAAAAGGGGAAAAAATTAAATTTATAAAGTGCTCTCTGTGCTATATATTTTATCAATGCAATGTGCAAACCAGCTAAATTATGTGCTAAATAGTCTGGAAAAGATTCATTAATTACCAGACCCTATATCAATGCTTTTAAACCAAAAAAAGTGCATGCAGTACAATACTATATTCTTCTTAAAACTAACCAAATCGTATGTAACACAATCAAAAGCAATCCTTATTCCTTATATCATATTTGGGGAACCCTGGAGAAGCTGCAGGGGTGTGGCAGAATGTGTGGGGAATGTAGACTGGTTGACCTCGGAAGCCATTGTTATGCTGATCTATCTGCAGGGCAGTATCTTCAATATTATTCCTTTATTATCGGTTCATGTCTTCCAATTAAATTGTGGGAAAAAGAGTATAGGGGAGCATGCTCAGGTTTATTCTTATTGGGCTGTGCCTGCTTGATCTTAATACACATGAAACATTCACGAGTTTCCTTTAGATAGCTCTTATTTTTAGAGAAATCCTGTGTCTGTATTGCTGCCTCTGCTCTGGATATAATAATGTTGCTTAAAGTCTCTTGGACTCATCAACAAGTTTGCCTTTAACGTACTCTAGCTCATCATCTGTCTGGTCATCTAGTGCAGTGACAATTGTGTCATAACTTTCTGGAAGAACACTCAGTAGAAGTACAGCAACATGGAAATCGTTCATTTCTTCCCCAATGCCTCTGAGGAGCTCCACAGTCTCAGGGTGTATCTTATATAGTCCTGCATATTCTGACTGTCACTTAGTTTAGACTGATACAGATTTTTCATGAGATAAAGCTTATTGCTGAGGTTTGATCTTTCATGGACTTTCTGTAACTCATCCCACATTTCCTTTGCAGTTGCACACTTGCACATATGCACAATCTGATTATCTTCTATGCTGAGGGAGATAGTGCTCTGTGCTTTCTGGTCATTTTTTAGTCAATCATCTGGTAATGGATTAGACATACGTTCCTGAGTAAATGTCCACATACCTCTTGTCAGAAACATCTTGACCTTGAATTTCCAGGACTGGTAGTTCTGGTTAGTCATGCATGACACAGCTGTTAGTGAACCTTTTATCTGTTTCTTACACTCTGATTGACTTTTGCTCTGGGAAAATCCTCCTCTGGGCTATTTCTGCTCTGAACTATTCCTGGGCCCATAACCTGTTGGTAGCGGATTGTACATGACACTCTTTCAGCATGCAGGAACAATGGCTGTTTATTCAGCAACAATCAGGAACATAAACGTGAACAGGATACATCAGCAAGATATCTCAACATAGCAGGTTAAGCACACTATGCATACAGTCACATGGTCTGCCTAAGACTTCCTTTTTTTTCTTTTAAACTAACTTTATCTATAGCATAACAAGCAGACAGTCACATACAGGATAGAATTAGTAGTGGCAGTAGTGTAAGACCGGCTTTACGTTTACCGAGATGCCAGCCTAAAGGAGAGGCCCACTGTAGATCAGTGATAGATCTAGTAGATAGATCTGGTAACAGTTTTGCCCAGTAGAGGACCACAATAGTCATTTTGTGATGTCTATATACTAATCCATGTTTCAGACCCTGGCCTGCTGCATTACAAAGAGAAGGGGTGTCAAACTCACTCCTTAAGGGGCAGCAATAGGTCATGTTTTGTGGATTTCCATGGGAAGCCAATTTATCACTAGCGCCTCATTGCCTCACTTGAGCATCTGTGGCGCTGTAGGGAACACAGCACCCGCGCTAACAAAGCATGGAATGCAACATGGCACTAAACTTCTTTTTCATCATAAATATGACTTGCTGGTGGCGCTCACGAAAAGCACCTACTGCTACGTGTCACTACATGGTATTGCTGGCCTTTCAGGAGAGAATTTGACACCTGTGACATAGAGCCTCCACCAGTAGAGAAATTTGCTTAGCAGCTTGTGTTTTGAAGATATAAGGATATTAGTATATATGTAATAAATGCATACTTTACCGTTTTACTAGAGTACAATTTGCCCAGCCGCAATCAGCTACCCACATTTGATTTTGCTCCACTTTTACTCGTAGCTGTTCTTTATAATGCCAAAAAGCACTTAGGGTGTATTAGCCTGTATCTGGTTAGGGCTTACTTATTTTATTCTTTAATTGCCTTTACAAATACCATTGTTATACTATGATGCCTTTTACAGACCAGAACATGTTACGCTGCCTTGGTAATTAATCATGCATTGACATACATATCACAGCAGGGTCTGCTGCACAGGAGGCTACACTGATTAGTAATTTACTGCAATCAGAAAGCTTCTAATATTAATGGAATTATACGTCGACTGTTGTTGCTTGCATCTTATTAAATCCCTTGCTGCATGATACTGGCGATCTGAAAATTATAACCTAAAGATTAAAAGGAAAGAGCAGAGTGAAATGCTTTTATACACAGCAAGAGCATAGTGCTTGTAGCTAGGGCACGGCTTTTGAAATATGATATGTAAAATAGAAGCTTCAAGGTAACGATTGCACAAAACATGAATAACTTTTCAAGACCACTAGGAGCTACAGTAACAATTCTAGCAAAACTGGTATTCACTAAAAATCCATACAACCAATTCCCTGTTTCTTAAAGAGGAGTAACACCTTTCTTAAGTCTATAAGACTCTGCTATACCTCTTTATAGGGCATGCAGAATTTGGATGCCCAGTTGTGTGAAACCCCCAGATCACTAGTCCATCACATATTTCTAGCTGTGGTACCGCCCATGCCGCCTATTTAGAAAGGACTAATGCAGGCTGGACCACAACTAGAACTATGCTGGAGGCCCAGCTGCGGGCACAACGGACTGGTATATGGATGAGGTGATCTTGGTGTGCACAGGTGCGGAGATGCAGTGGGCAGAGTTCATTCCATTGTTTCCATTGTTTCCATGGTTTTTGCTATCGTGGTTCTGTTACTACAGTGTTAGCCAACCTTTCGGAACACTGGAGCCACATTCAGCCCTGAGAAATGATCAGGAGCCATATTTTATATAAATAGACCATAGGAAGTATATTGCCTCTATAGAACAGAAAACAACTGTAAGTGGTTCCAAAAACGAAATACTTGAAATCAGTTTGTACGTCAACCCTCTGTCTGATAAAATACTTGGCCCACATAAGCAGATTCCCTAGCCCCAAGAATGGTTAAATGGAAAGCCAGACACTGCATAGGAAGGCTGGGGAAATGGGCAATGTTATAAGCCACAAAGGAGGGGTGGCAGCCGCTCAGACCATTTTATAACTAACCTGAGAGGTGCACGTTAGCAGGGCAATTAGAATACAAAAGTCTTAAAGAAGCCACAACACTCAAACCAGTTAGCTTGCTGACCAACCTACAATCTGTCTCTAAACTTGGTTAAAAACAGAGGGCTCGGTCACACGCATCTGCAGAAGTATGCTTAAGCTGCACCACCAGCGCCAAGGTGCCCCTGTGAGGTGCAGTCCTAACTCTAATCTCTGAGAGCCCAATTTGGGACATACAATGCAATAGATAAATTGGGAGCAGGCTTACCTGAGGTTGCCCTAAACCTCAAGTGCAAGCCATGGGGTGGAAGGGTCAGAGACCTTGCAATACAGCCTAGACCCCACACACCATGTGCTTGCACAAATTCAAAAGAAGCAAAGGAGGGGTGGCAGCCGCTCAGACCATTTTATAACTAACCTGGGAGATTCTAGGTTGGTCAGCAAGCTAACTGGTTTGAGTGCTGTGGCTCTCCTTTAATGTTATAAAAAATGGGAAGGGGGAACCCTACGTCATTTTTTTTTATTTTTAAGGGTTAGGGTTAGCCTATCCCTAACCCTTAAAATTCCCCCAAAAAACTGCCCCCCCCCTGGGAAGGGGGGCCCTATAATACAGCCTAGACCCCACACACCATGTGCTTGCACAAATTCAAAAGAAACAAAGGAGGGGTGGCAGCCGCTCAGACCATTTTATAACTTACCTGGGAGATTCTAGGTTGGTCAGCAAGCTAACTGGTTTGAGTGCTGTGGCTCCTTTAATGTTATAAAAAATGGGAGGGGGGACCCTACGTCATTTTTTTATTTTTAAGGGTTAGGGTTAGCCTAACCCTTAAAAATCCCCCAAAAATGACATAGGGTCCCCTCTCCCAGGGGGGGGGCATTTTTTTTTGAATTTTAAGGGTTAGCCTTTATTAAAAAATAAAAAATGGGGTCGTCCCTATGTCAATTTTATTTTTGGATTTTTAAGGGTTAGGGTTAGCCTAACCCTAACCCTTAAAATTCCCAAAAAATGGGTTCCCCCCCCGGGAGGGGGGGTCCTATGTCATTTATTTGGGGATTTTTAACCCTTTAAGTGCCAAGCACGTAACACCTACGGGCTGGCTTGTCCGGGCCTTAAGTGCCAAGCCCGTAGGTGTTACGTGCTTGACTTTCCCCGCTGTTATTTAAAAAAATAATGTAAAAAATACTCACCCAACCCCTCTATGGATCCGGCCGGGTCTCCTCTTTAATTTGGTGCCCCCCCCCCCCTGCTTCGGCAGCGGCAGCTGCTAACTTTAAAGAAAAAAAAAAAAAATGACATTTACTTACCTGCGGTTGCGCTGCCTCCCGACAGGTCTCCTCTTCACTGGGGGGGGGCCTCCGATCGCCCCCCCCCCCAGCCTCTTCTGTGGCGAGGAGAAGGCAGAAATCGCCCTCTCCCCCCACTTCCTGAAACGCGACTGCTAGCCCCTTATGTCTCTGTGTGTTTATTTTTACATTTAACCCCTTGTGAACTGGTAAGGGGTCCATGAGACCCCTTATACCAGTTCACAAGGCTGGGGCTGGCAAGTCACCCCCAGGAGGGGGGACCCTATGTCATTTTTTTTTAATTAACCCCTTATGTTTATAGTGTGGATAGTAGTAGTATTTTATTTGTAAATGTTATAAAGTGCTATTTTCAGTTTAGGGGGTCTCCTGGGCAAGAATGGGGGGCTACCAATACATATGTGGTACCGTTGTAATCGGAAAAAATGGGGCTTTCACATGCAATATGGTTTTCTCTAATAAAGTAAATGTTTTATTTAAAATAAAGGAGGCAATTTTCTAAAAATTGATTTTTAATATTTTTTTTGTTCTATTTACACAAAAATATAAAAAAAAAAAACAGTAGAAAAATTACAAACAAGACATTTCATGTTAAAGCCTAAACTCTGCTGCAAAAAAATATATCTATAATTTTCCTGGAAATTCCTCAAAAAATCACGATTAAGCATGGCACAGAATGGTGAAAAATTACCTGTCAACAGAGGGTGAAAAGTAGACGGGCAATTAAAAGGGTTAATAGTACCTATGCATGGGGGGTATTGTTCTGCTCGGGGGATCTTGCACTTTCAGATTTAGCTTCTTTTTTCTTGTTTGCATATTGATTTTTTAAGAAAATTTGTTTTTTATTCAGTTTTTTTAGAATTTTTTTGAGGGAAACCTCTTGCAACCTAAGAATTCTTCAAGGGATTACTTCTAAAATGATGAGCCCACTACAACAAGCGGGTTACACTTAGAAAGCTTAACATATTTTCTTTCAGGGAATATATGGCTTCTGGGGGGTATTCCAAATGTAAAGGGTTGTTTTGGTAGAAAAAGTACAAGGTGCGCAATTTGTCTGTAGAGCTGAAATTTTCAAATAAAGTTACCCTTACGCACATGCTTTACTTTGGGGTGTTTGGCAACTCTTTCCTTGACAGTAGCTATGCATGTTGAGTATTGTTCTGTTCGGGGGATGTTGCTTTTTCAGATTGGGCTTGTATTCTTAGTATACATAACGTCCTGCTCCAGATTGATTACTTACACTTGGGTTATCCTCCGCCAGATGGCGCTGCACTGCAGAGACATGTAAAACAGGCTCCTCCCGGCCCCTCAAATACCCAGGGACCTCCCACAAATCCCCAGATTTCTCTGCAGTGCTTACTGCGAAGACATGAAATTATCACTCTCTCGCAGGTGAGCGGGGCTATTAGCCTGGGGCTCTGTTGGACTATTCCCACCCGTCCTTCGTGTGATGTGCCTCCCAGCCTGGGCTGCGCTGGTCGGGTGAAGGTAGGCGGCACCATGCGTGCTTATGGAGCGCTGCTCCACCACAGTCCCCCACCAAAGGGTAGGCGGTATAAGCTGATGGTGAGCCTTTATGGGATGCCCCTCCCGCATTATTGCCCCATGCACCGGTAGCGGTGGGCCCTGTACAAAGGGCCGCCATCCTCCCTCATTCTCCCTGTAGCCTTCGGGGGGGAAAGAAAGGGGGGGGGGTGGGTGTCAGTGTATCGTGATTACGTGCATATGGCCTTTTGTAATGTCTTTTTGGACTAGTATATGTGGTTTCAGCCGCCGCGCTGACTTGTCTTTTTACTCTTGCAAACGCCGCCGCCGCGCACGCCTTTTCCTTCATTTGGATGTTCCGCGCCGGGCGGCGGCGTTACCTCAGACGCTTCTGCGTCCTCATTGGCTGCTTGTCGGTTGGACTTCGCACTCTTCAGGGGGGCGGGGCCTGGCCTGGCGCGCCCCGCGTCACGGCTCGCTCGGGCCTGCCCTTCGAGGTACTCGGTGCCATGTTGTCAGGTCGCACGCGCGTGTGACGTTCTTACTTACCGTGGTCCGTAAGTGCCCTCGCGGGCGGCTTTATACTCATTGTAGTGTGTTCGGTTCTGACACCCTTTCTTCTCCTTGTGTCTTTCAGACGGGTGAATCCATTGGCTTCTCCCGGCCCGGTGTAATTGATAGTCGGGCCTTGTAAAATTACTCCCACTTCCCTAGCGGGTCATTGGGGCATCCAGGGTTGCTTTATAGCGTCAATCCCTACTGGCTTATTGTGCCTAATAATCACCATATGGAGGCATCTCAGAATAATGTGACCGGGGTCCCTTTGGGACAAGACCGGCTGTGTATGGCGTGTGGACAACCTCATGCTGACGCTGACAAGGCATGGGTCTGCGTACCCTGTGCTGAGCAAGCGCTGGCTTTGCAATCTGGCCTGCCAGTGGCTGCACCTTGTTTCATTACTCCCCCCAGCTTAAATCTCTCTCCTGTTGAGTTGCATACTTGTGGGGATTCTCAGCCTGATGTGTCTTCTAGACTGCCTACTGCTGAACAGATTATTGCGAGGTCTTTATCGCGCAAGGGCCCTGGTAAGAAGCGGCACTTGACGCCTTATGTTACTGTTTTCCCTATGGGATCTCAGGAGTTTATGAATCTGTGTGGCTATACCCCTTCTGATGAAGGAGAGCTCTTTTCTGACTCAGGCTCATCTGATGAGAGACCAAGGGGTCATGACGATTCTGGCTCTGACCCCTGGGCCCCGGATGACACTGACAGATTATTGACCCAGATCTTTGAGGTTCTGTCTATCTCTCTCCCTGGTGAGGCTCCCAGGCAAAGAGGGGAGCGTTTCCATACAGCAACATCACGTTTGGAATTTCTAGAGCAGGCACATTTCCATACCCTTGTGCTCAAGGAATGGGAGTGCCCCAGTAAACTTCCCGGGGTTCCAAGGGATTGGGATAGGAAGTATCCTTTTCCCCCTGAGGTGGTTAAATGTTGGTCATCCCCCCCCCCCCCGAGGTGGATGTCCCAATCATAGGGCTATCTAACACCCCTGTCATGCATCCCCCTGATTCTACTACCCTGCGGGATGCTGAGGACCGGCACATTGACCTGCTGGCCTCCCACGCCTTTGCATGTGCGGGGACGGCGCTGCGCCCGGTCTGTGCCTCTGCCATTACTGCTGGGGCCACTAGAACCCTCATCAGAAATATGCTTGATAGTGCCCCTGATGATCTCCCTTGTGAGGTGTTTAATGCACTCTCCAGTTGTGATGTGTTTGTAAATTTTGTCCTAGTAGCATTGGATGACACCATCAGAATGTGTGCAAGAACTTCTGCCCTCGTGGTGGCTATACATCGCTTGGTCTGGCTGCGACAGTGGGGTGCTGACAATGCTGCGAAGAAGGCCCTTACTGGGCTTCCTTTTAAGGGGCTACGCCTGTTTGGGGCCCGTCTAGACCTGTTTGGTAAGAGAGGTAAGTTACCCCAGCGCAGACGGCTGTCTCGGCCCCTTCGGGGCCAGGGCCCCCCTTCTACCCCCTACCATGGTGTTAAACAGGAACCAGGGGTGTCCTTCGCGGGGGCTCGTGCAGATTCCTGTCCCAGAAGAAAGCTCCCTGGCTCCTCCAGGGGGGCTAAGCCCAAATCCTCTCCCAAGTCCCCTCAAGCATGATGGGGCGCCCTCGCCCGTCAGGGTGAGGGGACGGCTGCGGAACCTTGCTCAAGTCTGGAGGCATCACGCCTCAGACCGGTGGATTCAGGAGGTAGTGTCCTCTGGCTACAAGATAGAGTTTGCTGTGCGGCCTCCCCCAAGATTATCAGGTCCCGGGTACTCCTGATCCCTGCCTCTGCTCAGGTGTTGGCGCAGGCCGTGCAAGGTCAGACAGAGGCAAGGGACTCTACACCAACCTTTTCACAGTTCCCAAAAAAGATGGGTCAGTCAGGCCCATTCTGGATTTACAGATCTTCAGCAAATTGTCAAGTACAGGCGTTTTCCGCATGGAAGCTCTGCGCTCGGCCATCAGCTCCTTGCGCCCCGGGGGCTTCATGCTGTCTGTGGATATCAAAGATGCTTACTTTCACATCCCTGTGTTTTCAGGACACCAAGGTTCCTCAGATTTGCGTTGGAAGATCAACACTGCCAATTTGTGGCCTTGCCATCTGGCCTCTCTTCAGCTCCCAGAGTGCTCACCAAGGTGCTGGCGGGGGTGATGTCTCTGATGAGGCCAAGGGGCGTCCGCGTGCTGCCCTACCTGGACGTCCTCATCACTTCCCAGTCTCTACATCAGGCAGAGTTGGATACTCAGCTGGTGGTGTCCATTCTGGAGTCATTTGGATGGGTGATCAACCACCCCAAGTCCTCGCTGTCCCCTTCCTTGGTAACTCCATTCCTAGGAATGAATCTGGATACAGTTCAGGCAAGGATCTTCCTTCCTCAGCAGAAGGTGGACAATCTGCTTGCATAGGCTCAGTCCCTCCTAGCTGTCCCCGTCCCTCCACCGGGCAGGGGATGCAGCTGGTGGGCCTGATGGTGGCGTGCTTCGAAGCAGTCCCTTATGCTCAGTCCCACTTGGGGCTTCTGCAACTTCTCTTATTGTCTGTATGGGACAAGGACCCAGCATCCCTGGACAGGGTCTGTGTGCTTTCCCCCCTAGTAAGGAGGTCCCTCTTGTAGTGGATGGACTCATGGAACCTGTTGGGGGGCAGATCCTTTCTTGCCCCTTCCTGGGAGACGGTCACCACGGATGCCAGTCTATCAGGTTGGGGGGGGGGTTCTGGAAGTCCCTGCGGTTCCAGGGGAGGTGGGGCCCTTAGGATGTCCATACACCTATCAATGTCTTGAAGCTGTGAGCGATCAGGTTAGTTCTGGCTCACTTGACTACTCACCTTCAGGGCCTGCCTGTTCAGGGGCGCTTGGTCAATCTGACGGCAGTTGCCTACATCAATCATCAGGGAGGGACCCGGAGCAAGAGGGCCCTCCAGGAAGTGTCTCTGAGCCTGACCTGGGTGGAGGCCAATGTTCCCTGCATATCAGCGGTATACATTCCGGGGGAATCCCTCTGCAACAGGGTGTTCCAATTTCTGTGTCACCGTTGGGGCCAACCAGATGTGGATCTGTTTGCGTCCCGTCACAATCTCAAGCTCCCGGCCTTTGTCTCCCTGTCCCAGCATCCTCTGGCCGTGACCACGGATGCTTTAGTAATGTCATGGCAGGACACTCAGTTTCTGTATGTCTTTCCTCTATTCCCCCTGCTAGGCAGGGTCCTGCGCAAGATTGCGCTGGAAGGGGTGCCAGTGATTCTGGTGGCCCCCTAGGTTGGCCAAGAAATGTGTGGTTCGCAGACGTGGTGCAGATGGCAGTAGATCAGTACATTCTGCCAGGAGTGCCAGATCTGCTCACTCAGGGCCCCTTACGTCATCCCAATTACAAACTCTGGCCTTGACGGCCTGGCTGCTGAAACCTCCATCTTGATGGAGAAAGGCTTGTCTGCCTCGGTGGTTGAGTCCATGGTGAAGGCTAGGAAGAAGACTTCTTCTTCCATCTATTATAGGGTATGGCATACCTACATTGACTGGTGTGAGTCTAGGTCTCTTCCCTGTCGGGTGTTCTCAGTTCCCAGGGTTCTGGAGTTTTTTACTGCATGGGTTGGAGTCGGGTCTCCAACTCAGTACTTTGAAGGGTCAGGTTTCTGCCCTGTCTGTCTTCTTTCAGAAGTCTTTTGTTCAGCATTCCTTGGTTCAGACTCCTTTCAGGGGGTTACTCATGTGCGTTCCCCACGAAAACCTATGGTCCCTGTTGGGATTTGAACTTGGTCTTGCCTGCCTGGCAGGGTGCTCCCTTTGAATCTATTCAGGATGCTGCTCTGGCTGTACTTACCCTCAAGGTTGTCTTTCTGGTGGCTATTGTTTCGGTCAGGCGTGTGTCTGAGCTGGCGGCTCTGTCTAACCAGCCCCCATACTTTGAGAGACACCAGGATAAGGTGGTGTTCCGCTTTAAGACGGCCTAGGTGGTGTCTGCCTTTCATTGAATCAAGATTGTCAGAAACCGCTTACCTGGTCCCCGTTCCAGCGTCGTCTCCGGGCGGCCAGCCGCCACAGCTGTCTCTATGCGGCGGCCGCGCCGGGCGGCGGCGGCCCGGGCAGCGTCGGCTCGAGCGGCGCCCAGCTCAGCCACGCCCCCCGCTCTCTCCTCCAGTAGACATGCTCGCGCGCGGGCGCGAGCACGTGCCTGTTATGCTCTCCGGCGGCGCTGTTCTGTGCGCGCCCGCCAGAGGATCAATTAAAGGGCCAATGAGCCCTAGGGGATATGAGGACCTCGCCCTCCTCAGTTGTCCAGCCAATCAGCCATTGTATCCTACGTGCACCAATCAGTACACTGTTTCCCTCAGTCCTGTTCCTATAAAGGCAATTCCTCCTCAGTGGTGAATTGCCTGTGATAGCGCTCAGAACCCTGTGTTACCTATTCCTCTGAAGTATTAACCTTGTTGCCGACCTCTGCCTGAATTGACGCCTCTTGATCCTGAACCCTTGTTGCCGACCTCTGCCTGAATTAACGCTTCTAGATCCTGAACCCCAGTTGTCGACCTTGCCTGTACCCCGACTTCGTCTTGCCTGACCCCTGGTGCCGCTACGATCTCTGCCTTCCCGTTATCAACCTATTGCCTCTGGACTTCCGTCATTCACGCTCCAGTAAAAGGTTCTCCAGATCTCTCCATATAAGCTTGCATCCTTTGAGCCAATAAGTCCTGGGGGCAACCGATCCCGGGTAGGCGTAACTTGCGTCCCGGCAAGCGGGGGCTCCTACAGGTGAAGCTGGCTGTGGAGATTGGGGGTTGCGAGCTCATCAAGAGGTCTGGAGTTACCCCTCCCCAAGCGTGACATTATCACAGGCCCAAAAAGATGGATGACCTGGTACAGCAGGTGCAAGCTATGGCCACAGCGATCAACCAACTCGCTCAAAGGGTGGCCACTCAGGAGTCTCGTCAGGTACCGGCTACCTCTGTATCACCTCATATCACTGAACCCAAGATTCTACTGCCTGGAAAATTTTTTGGAGAGCGAGCAAAATTTTACAATTTCAAGAATGCCTGTGAACTATATTTCAAGCTGAGACCTATCTCCTCTGGCACTGAGACCCAACGAGTAGGCCTAGTCATTTCTCTGCTTCAAGGAGACCCGCAGTCCTGGGCCTTTAGTTTGCCGAGTCAGGATATTGCCTTACAATCAGTAACTGCATTCTTCAGCGCTATGCGCGTTCTATACGCGGATCCTGATTTACAGTCTACTGCAGAGAATAGGCTTCGGGCCTTAAAACAAGGGCGGAATTCGGCTGAAGATTACAGTGCTGAATTCCGCCGCTGGGCTATCGAAGCTAGGTGGAACGATCCCGCTCTGTGTAGTCAGTTCAAGGTGGGGCTGTCGGAAAGCATTAAGGATGCCTTAGTCAATTTTCCCCCGCCAGCCGACCTAGATCAATTAATGCAGGTCTCCATTAAAATAGACCGACGTCTTAGAGAAAGGGCCAGGAAGAGAGTCAGGGCTCCCACGTCCTTCAGACCAGTCCAGAGTCATAGATCCCCGGTTCCCCGTGGAGAAAATACCTCATCATCTTCCCAGGAAGAACCTATGCAATTAGGGAGAACCCGCTTATCCCAAGAGGAGAAGCAGTGTAGACGATCCGAGGGGTTATGCCTGTATTGCGGGAATTCTGGTCATTTTGCAGGGTCCTGTCCCAACAAGGGGAAACCGGCGGAAAACTTCCACACCCAGACCAGGTAGAGAGTACTGATCTGGGTGAGTCAGTTTGTTACTCTCGCCAGAATAAGATACCTATTGATTTGTCTTGGGGGTCCTCTAAGCAGACAGTTTCCGCCTTTATAGACAGTGGTGCGGCTGGAAACTTTTTGGACAGGAGCATGATCTCCTCCTTAGGGATACCTGTAGTTCCTCTTGAAAGATCCCTACAAGTTTTATCAATGGGAAGGCTATCCAGGGAGGTCCTATAAATACTAAGACCCCACCTCTCAGACTAATTGTCGGCTCTTCCCACTCTGAATTCCTAGAATTCTTTATTTTTGATTGTCCGGAAACTCCGGTGGATTTGGGATACCCCTGGTTGCAACTCCATAACCCGGTGTTAGATTGGCGGGCTGGGGAGTTGGTCAAGTGGAGTGACCACTGTAAAGGTCACTGTTTTAATACAGGCCTCAGAAGCGTTCAAGTCTTACCACAGGGATTACCTCAGCCATATGCTGATTGGATCGATGTATTCTCTGAACGCTCTGCTGATACTCTTCCTCCACATTGGTCCTATGACTGCCCCATTGACTTGCTGCCTGGCACTATTCCCCCGAGGGGAAAGATCTATAACCTTACCCTGCCCGAGGAGCAAGCAATGAGGGAGTATATTACCGAAAATCTTAGGAAAGGATTTATCCGTCCCTCTACCTCGTCTGCTGGGGCCGGGTTCTTTTTTGTAGAGAAAAAAGATGGTGGCTTGAGACCGTGCATAGATTATCGAGCCTTGAATAAGATCACTGTAAAAAAACGATACCCCTTACCCTTGATTGGGGATCTGTTCAATCAAGTCACAGGAGCTCGAATTTTCTCCAAATTGGATTTGAGAGGGGCTTACAATCTGATTCGCATCCGACAGGGGGACGAGTGGAAAACTGCATTTAATGTGAAGGATGGGCACTACGAGTACCTGGTCATGCCCTTCGGTCTTTGTAATGCGCCAGCCGTTTTCCAAGATTTTGTTAATGATATATTTAGGGAATATCTCGGTAGATTTGTAGTCATCTACTTGGATTATATTCTCATTTTTTCTAATTCTTTAATGGAGCACAGACACCATGTTAAGTTGGTGCTACAAAAATTAAGAGAGAACAACTTATTTGCTAAACTGTCTAAGTGTGTGTTTGAAGTCACTACAGTTCCCTTCCTAGGGTATGTTATTACCAACCAGGGTTTGGAGATGGACGCGGGGAAGGTTTCAGCAGTTCAGGACTGGGTCCAACCCAAAACTTTAAAGGAATTGCAACGTTTTCTAGGTTTTGCTAATTTTTATCGGCGTTTCATAAAAGGGTTTTCCCATGTTGTTGCACCCCTTACCAACCTTACCCGCAAGGGGGCTTTTACTGCTAACTGGTCCCCCTCTGCCTGTGAGGCCTTTCTAACCTTGAAACGGGCCTTTACTTCGGCACCTGTGTTAATTCATCCAGATATTCATAAAGCCTTCGTTATAGAAGTAGATGCTTCGGAGCTGGGAGTGGGTGCAGTTTTGTCACAATATTCTGGTAACCCTGAGCGTCTCCATCCATGCGCTTATTTTTCGCGTAAGTTCAGTACCGCGGAACAAAATTATGATGTTGGCAATAGGGAACTATTAGCTATTAAACTGGCATTTGATGAATGGCGACACTGGTTGGAGGGTTCATTACATCCTATAACTGTGTATACCGATCATAAAAATCTCGAATACATAGGTTCTGCCAAGAGGCTAAACTCTCGTCAGGCACGTTGGGCATTATTCTTCTTGCGCTTTAATTTTATTATTACTTTCAAGCCGGGTGTAAAAAAATACTAAAGCTGATGCTCTATCTCGCATGTTCGGTGAATGTAAGGATCGGGGTGATTCTGGTGAACCAATTGTACCCACGGGTTGTGTAGTCGGGGCGTTACTTCCTGATCTCTCCAATACCTTGGCGCCTTTTCAAGATGAATCTCCTAGTGATGTACCCTTGGGGTGCCAGTTTGTTCCGCCGCACCTGCGTTCGGATGTAATTCGCGAATTTCACGATGCCAAAACTGCTGGTCATTTAGGTAACCGTAAGACGTTTATGCTTGCCCGTCGTCATGTATGGTGGCCTACCATGAGACGCGATGTTACTGCCTTTATCGACGCTTGTGCTATTTGTGCTCGAAGTAAAGGAGTTCACAAGGCTCCTAGTGGCGGTTTGGTTCCTCTTGAAATTCCTGCTGAGCCATGGACCCATATTTCTATGGATTTTATTGTAGATTTGCCTCTCTCACATGGTAATACTGTAATTTGGGTGGTCGTAGATCGTTTCAGTAAGATGGCACATTTTGTTCCTTTGGCCAAACTTCCTTCTGCACCTGAGCTTTCGCGGCTATTTACTTCGCATATTTTTCGTATTCATGGTATTCCGTCCAATATAGTCTCTGATCGGGGTGTTCAATTTACTTCCCGTTCTTGGAAACACTTCTGTTCGTGGTTGGGAATACAGATCTCTCTTTCTTCTGCCTACCATCCCCAGACTAATGGGCAGACGGAAAGAACTAATCAAACTTTGGAACAATACTTAAGGTGTTATGTTTCTGATGCCCAAGAACAATGGGCGGAATTTATTGATTTCACCGAATTTGCTTACAATAACGCGCCTAGTGAGAGTACCACTCTTTTTATTGTAACTTAGGGAAAAATCCTAGAGCTTCTTCCCTTTCAGGGTCACCTTCCAATCTGCCGGCGTTGGAGGAGTGGCTTCAAGAACGGAAGAATATCTGGACACACGTTCAGGAGATTCTTAAGACCACTGGTTTGAGGTATAAGAAATTTGCTGACCGTCGCAGATCACAGGAACCCACTCTTCGAGTAGTAGTGATCTAGTTTGGGTCTCCACTAAAAATATTGCGCTCCGTCAGCCATCTAGCAAATTAGGTCCAAAATTTATTGGTCCTTTTCAGTCCTGGGGGCAACCGATCCCGGGTAGGCGTAACTTGCGTCCCGGCAAGCGGGGGCTCCTACAGGTGAAGCTGGCTGCGGAGATTGGGGGTTGCGAGCTCATCAAGAGGTCTGGAGTTACCCCTCCCCAAGCGTGACAAAGATATTGTTCTTCCTTCATTGTGCCCTAATCCTAGCAATGCTAAGGAAAGGGTTTTGCATTCCTTGGATGTGGCCAGGTGTCTGGAGTATTACCTAGTAGTATCTACGTCCTTCAGGAAAACTGATGCTCTTTTTGTGGTCCCTTCTGGTCCTAGGAAGGGTTTGGCTCCTGCCAAGTCTGCTATCAGCAAATGGATCCGTCAGGCTGTGATTCAGGCCTATTCTGCTAAGGGGGAGAATCCTCCCTTCCGCCTTATTGCTCATTCTACTCGTGCTATTGGTGCCTCTTGGGCCTTCCAGCACCAGGCTTCTGTTGAACAAGTTTGCAAGGCCGCTACTTGGTCTTCTTTTCCTACCTTTTCAAAGTTTTACAAGGTTGATGTTTAGCCCTCAGCTGATGCTGTTTTTGGCCGCAAGGTTTTGCAGGCGGCAGTGGTTTAAACTGTCTGCTGTTATATTTTTTATTGGGGATCCCACCCTACTTTATGGACACTGCTATTGGATGACCCAAGTGTAAGTAATCTATCTGGAGCAGGACGTACTGTATACTAAGAATAATACAATTCTGTGAAATACTCACCTGTAGAATTGGTATTATAAGTATACAGTACGTCCTGCTCCACCCCACCCTGTTTTTTTTTGCATTATTCTGGATCCCCTGTATGTTGATTGTTGTTATTTATAGTTACCAGTTTTTGGGTGGTTAAATTCTCCCGGCTTCTTGTTCACTGCTTTTCAATGCTGGGGATTTGTGGGAGGTCCCCGGGTATTTGAGGGGCCGGGAGGAGCCTTTTTTACATGTCTCTGCAGTGCAGCGCCATCTGGCGGAGGATAACCCAAGTGTAAGTAATCTATCTGGAGCAGGACGTACTGTATACTTATAATACCAATTCTACATGTGAGTATTTCACAGAATTGTATTTTTTTTCTTGTTTGCATATTTTTTTTTAGGAAAATATGAGTTTGATTCTGCTTTTTTATTCTTTTTTAGTGAAACTCTGTGCTACCAAAGAATTCATTGAGGAATTACTTCCAGAAAACTGCACCCATGTAAACAAGCCTGGTACACCTAGAAAGCCTGAGGTGTATACTTCCAGAGAATATATAGTTTGTGGGGGGTTGTTTTTCTTGAAAAACTGCAAGGTGCGCCTAGCGCTTAGCATATTTGTATTTTATCTGAAAATCTCCTAAAGCGCTGTTTCAGTTTGGGGGAGTCTCCTGGGCAGGAAAGGGTGTCCACCAATACATATGTGGTATCGCTGTAACCGGGAGAAATTAGGATTTCACACGCAATAAGATTTTATTGACAAAATTACTTTTTTTATTACAAAAAACACTACAAATTGTAAAAAATAGATTTTTTATTTTTTTTTGCACATATTTCACTCCAATATATTGAGAATTGCTGAAAAAAACAATATATAATTTTCCTGGAAATCCCTTCAAAAATCAAGGTTGAACATATGTAGCGCAAAATAGTGAAACGTGGTCTGGCAACAAAGGGTGACTAAAATTCTAGGAAGGCTTGCACTTAAAGGGTTAATGCCATCTTCTATGTCATTTATAAACTAGTTGAATAATAGTGGGCCCAGCACTGAACCCTGGGGTACACTGCTTACAACCGGTAACCATTCAGAGTAGGTATCATTAACCACAACTCTCTGCACACAATCCTTCAGCCAGTTTTCAATCCAGTTACAAATCTCAGTTTCCCCAATAAGCGTCTATGGCGGACAGTGCCAAATGCTTTTGCAAAATCTAGAAAAAAACTAAAATATTGCAAGAAGAGTTTGATACTCACCAAGGGGCCTGTTGTTCCTATCTTGAAACCAATATTAGTCCAGCAATTTTAAATTACAGTACTTCATATCTGTCAAAAGATTTCTTCAATCAAGGCCTTGTTTACCGCTATTTCATCCTCTCGCTTCACTCCTGGTCACTATACATTTTTCTCTGCTATATATATTTTTGTACTGCGCAGCTTACAGACAGTAAAGACTTGGGATTTGTGCACAAATCTAGTAGAGTAATAATTATAAGTTTGATACTATATTATTTTTTCATTACCAACTAAGCGTTGTCTTAACTATTGGATTGCCACTACATATTGAACCTATATTGTGTGTAGCATTGCTCTAGCATTAAATCTATACTGTTGATAATGACAATTGTGGGAATTTAAGGGGTGTCACCACAGTTCAGGCAGAGGCACAAATCCCGAAACATATTCCAAATCCACCCACAGGGTTACATTTTGGGCACTTGTCCGGGATCTCTTCTGAGTGACTCCACACCTGTTCCCAAAAATTCTCTAAAAGCACTTAAAATGACAGAAATAGGCTCAAAAGCTGTTCCTAAGTGGTGCCAGCACCAGGGGCCAGTTTGAGTGCTTATTAGCCTAAAAGTTGCCAGGCACGCCATGTACTAAAATACAGGTTCGGGAAGTCAGTAGAAGGCTGCCTATAGAAGGCTTGGCTTTTGTCTTGGATACTAATATTGATCCAGTGGAGCCACATACTTATGCACAGTTGAAATGATGGGCCCCTGTGGATGTAAAATCTCTGCCCAAGACCCTGTCACTTCCTGATGAGGGGTCACTGTCATAGCTCCCAAAATGTTGAATCCATCGCCTGCTTCAAACACCATTGCAAGTGGCAGTAATGTTGAGTATCACTCTGCCCCAGTTCAAACTGCCACATCTGCTGTAATCAGTCCTGAGTTTCTTAGTGCCCTTGGGGATTTGGTGGAGAAGTGTGCCAATCTCCACTTCTACGGCCAACTGCAGACAATTGCCAATGTTATCAGGGACCCAGCTCGCTCCCCTTGGAGAAGAATGTTTTGAGGCACGGATGGAGCAGGCAATAAAATGTGTAGATGAGTGGGATGCTTCTGAAATGCTTAAGAGGCAACTGATATCTGGGAGTCTGATGGGTGTGGTGGATGACACCATTAGAAACCTAAAGTTGAGGAAGAAAGACTGCACTGCCTATGATTACTTGGAGGTCCTGCAAGATGTATTTGGCAGAAGCAAGGAAGCCTCTGAACTGGTGTACCAGTTTGAGCATCCCTATCAGGAAAAAGAAGAGAAGTTGTCCTGTTGCATACTGCGTCTAGACAAGATATTCAGATAATGTTAAAGAGGGGTTTGGAACCCAGTGCTGTGGACATTGACCCTGTTATGTGGAATTAAGGACAAGAAAAGGGGAAGACACTTTACCTTACTCCAAATTGTTGAGAACAGTGAGAGAGGAAGAAGTCCTTTTGGATAATAAATTGCAATGTTTACATTCAGGTCCCCCTGGGAGCACTGCCAAGAACTCCCAGCTATTCTCTGGCATCTGCTGCTATTGTTGTTGAGGAAAGGGTGTTTTAAAAGACAATGCATCAGCCCTGAGGGTACCCAAGAGGGTCTAGAGAACAAGCATGCTGTAAGGTTGTCGGGAAAACGTCAGAGGACATCAATGAAGTAGTCAACTTAGCGCATGGGAGTCAAAGGTTCAACCAAGCAAGAACTAAGGCTGGCCAGCCTCCATGCAAGGCTAGGATCAAAACTGATCACCATGCACAGCAACCACTGAAATGGGTGAGAGATCAGAATAAATCTCTGGGTCGAAAATAATAATTACAAGACCGTTCAGAAGGTCAACACTCAATGTCGGGTTGTTTTTTTTTACCTCCCAGGCTAACATGACCCTCTCCAATGGTGTCAGTTAAGATTGGAGGGGTGTATAGTAGCTTTCTTGGATACAGAGCCCAGATAACGGTGCTCTATAGAGACTTTTACCAAAAACATTTGAAGCATCTGCCTTAAAAAAAGTAATAAGAATTGGAAATATGGGGCCTTAGCGACACTATGTTCCTGTATGATGGCTATGTGTCGCTTAAATTGGAGCTCTCTTCTGTTGCAGGATCAACCAGAGGTTTTGAGACTTTGGTAGTAGTGTGAGCAAGGAGATTCTGAGATAGCTATTCTAGTAGTAACTAATACAGACTTTCTGTGAAGAATTGTGACACCTCAGGTAGCACAAGAATCAGAGACTACATCCCCTGTTAAGTTGCCCTGAAATCACATAAAGGGAACAGAAAAGATTATATTGGTCATGCGTGGACACAGACAGGGAGAGATCAGACTGTTCTGCCTGCAAAGTCACCTGCGAGCCAAGGTCAAGATGTACGGTGATAGCGGCAGCTCACATTTGATGATGGAGATGGATTCAGAAGCCAGTTCACCACCTGGTGTTGAATTGGTGCCGGAATTCTGGCCTGCAAGCAATTTGAAGCATTCAGGGGATACTCTGCTTGTGGGACTGAAGAACACTGGGGGTTCCCCTGTCGTGTTGAGGCCCTTGATGCGCCTTGGAAAGGTATATGCTGCTACTCCCTTACTATCCAAAGCACTGATAGGACTGAAGACTGAGCAGCCAAGATAATTCGAGAGCCCTGAAGTCCCTATGCCTCGCAGATAGTGTTGGTAAGGAAGAAGAATGGCACTATTCATGTGCGTTGACTATTGGACCCTGAATTGACGAATCATCCCTGATCAGTACGAATTGAAGATAACCCTACTTGTCTAGTGGGGAGTAAATGGTTGAGCGTCTTGGATCATAGGAGCAGATACTACCAGATCCCCATGAGTCCCGAAGACAAAAAATGACAGCTTTTGTCTGCCCTGGTGGGTTCTTTGAGTTTGACAAGATGTTTCAATGTCTCATGGGGGAACCATCTACGTTTCAGCAGCTTATGGAGAAGACTGATCAGCCAAGATAATTCGAGAGCCCTGAAGTCCCTATGCCTCGCAGATAGTGTCGGTAAGGAGAATGGCTCTATTCATGTGCGTTGACTATTGTTTATGGAGAAGACTGTCGGGGACATGCACCTACTTGAAGTCATTGTGTATTTGGATTATATTATAAGGTTCGGGAAGACCTTGGAGGAACAAACTGATCAGCTGATGAGGATCTTAGACCGTCTAAAGAAGGAAGGATTGAAGCTCTTGAGAAGTGCAAGTTCCCATGGGGTTTCATCTAATGGAATAGACACTGACCCAGAAAAACTGTGAAGAAATGCTGTAACATCATTGCCCAGGCCCCCTGAACCATCTCTGAACTACCTTCCTTCCTGGGCTTCTATAGAAGATTATAGAAGCCCTTCCTGGGCTTCTGTGGCTTCTATAGAAGATTTGTCAGGGGTTTTTCCAAAATAGCAAGCCCTAATCAGCTGCTGTAGAATGACATATACCTTGACGTACAACTCTGACGAAGAGGTGATTCTCAGGAAGACAAAGGGTCCCAGAAATTCCATTGAAGACCATTGGAGCCCTAAGTGTGAACTTGTAGCATTGCCTGACCCATGCTCCGCTATTGGCTTATGCTGATCGGTCCAAGTCTTATGTGCTACATGTGGATGCCAGCAAAGAAGGTCTAGGTTGAGTGTTATACCAAGAATATGACAAGAAACTAAGACCCCTGGCCTTTGTCTCCGACTGAAAGTTACCTCGCTTATAAACTGGAATTCATGGCTCTAAAGTATGCCATGGTTGACAAGTTGGGCTGACTTACATCCAAACCACTGCCAAGCTGGATGCTACAGGAAACCGATGGATGGCTGCTTTGTCAAATTACAATTTCATTCTCAGATGTTGCCCAAGAAAGGAAATGGGGATGCTGATGGACTGTCTAAAAGACTCCATGATCACCTTCATCCAGATGATGAATCGATAGAGATCCCTGCACCCGGTGTCAGAACTATGTGCCAGTTTCCAGCTTGTTATCAGCAAACTGGATGTTGGGCCCAGAAATTAGGGTTGACGGAAGAAAGTGCACCCTTGGCCTATTGCAGTCTTGTGACATATCAGGCCTCCTCACTGCCTGCTCTCACTAATTAAAGACTTAAGGAAAGTCATTTCCGAATTGTGGCGCAGGTGTTCACGAAAGTCTTAGTGGTGGTGATGGCGCTCGAATGGAGTCAGGGGGTACACATCACCCCATACCTCGATGACTTGCTCGTTAGGTTGCCATCACTGCCAGAAGTGCTGCAGGACGTCAGGACGATGCTGTCCATGCTCAAACTCTTTGGGTAGATTATCAATTACCCCATGTCCCATGTGGTCCCCTCGAGGGTAGGGTGGCAACTTACCTGGGAATGATGTTGGATACTCACCTGGCCCGGGCCCTTCTTCCGGTGCAGAGATGCATGGCTCTGCAGGAGGGGATACGGCCTCCTTGGCCTAATAGTATCCACTATCAAGGCGCTTAGTTGCGTAGTATGGCGTAGTATGCTCAGTTCCACGCCAGACCGCTACAGCTGCTCCTGTCACAATGGAACAGGACGGACCTTGACCGACTCCGTCCGGTGATCGCTGGACTGGTGACTAGACCAGAGCAAGCTGGCGGTGGGTCCGTCCTTCCTGCTGGTTCAGTGGGTCATCCTGACCACAGATGCCAGTCTGATGGGGGGCGGGGTGACATTCTGGACAACCAGACAGTTAAGGGTCACTGGGACCAGCGGGAGCGCTGTCTCCTGATCAATGTACTGGAACTGACGTCAGTTCTATTGGTCATCAGGCATTGGACTTGCCAGCTCTGTGACCTACATAAACCATCGAGGGGTACCAGAAGCTGGCAGGCATTCCAGGAGATAAATTGGATTATGAGGTGGGTGGAGCTTCATTTTCTGTGCATCCACATTCCTGGGGTTGAGAATCTGCAGGCCGATTATTTGAGCAGGCAGATGGTGGACCAGTGGGAATGGTCCCTTCACCAGGATGTGTTCCAAGTCCTCTGTGACCTGTGTGGGGGCCAGATGTTTATGTCCAGGGTGCAAAAAATTTTTTTTTTCGTCATCTTCCATTCGGGGCACACCTGCCCTACAGTTTTGTTGCAATTGCATCAGTTGCTGTTGTTGCCTTCTATGGGGTTAGAGTTTTCTTTGCTAGGTTCGGAACAAGTTATGCGTGATACGTACAGGTTAGCATCGCTCCCCTCCCGGGGCTGTGCCTGGACTGTTTTTTTATTAACTGGGGGTGTCCAGCCACAGCCTGCCCTATATAGGCCGGTAGGAGCTTAGTTAACCCACGCATTGCTGATGGTGGTGCCCCAGAATGGAAGATGGCAAGAAAATAAATTTACCAGTGAGTACCCAAATTTCCTTTTTTTTCAGTGACTGGACCAGTGATCCTCCCTGTGACAGTTCTTTGAACATAAATGCTCCAGAGTTAATTCTCCAGCATATCCAAGAAGTGCTGGATAATCAGCCCACTTTGAGCGGAATACCTTGCCAAGGTACCTTGCCAAGTGATTATGGAGATGCCATTGATTCCTCGGCTGAATGCCCAATGACTTCCTCCGAAACAGTGTCAACAAGCTCAAAAAGATACACAGAAGGAAATTCAAGGAATTGGACAAGCCAGGTCTTAGTTAGGGCATGAGTCAAGTTTACCCGGTACAAGTACCAAAACGAGACCTGCAAGAACCATCAAGTCCCCTCAAAGATACACGTATGACTCATTAGGTGACAGCACTCAAGAACCTGTGACTACTGCTCACTGATTGACTACTGCTTACTGCAAGTCCTCCCGTTGGTGACATCCTGCCCCAAGCTAAATCTAGTAGTAAAGGGTGATGAGATTTTTGCATTAAATAGCGTGTTAGTGCATGTTATGCTGTTTACCTGGTACAAGAAGAGGACTCAAGATTCAAAGTGGGGGAGAATGTAATGCCCTCACAAAGTAAGTCTCTGCTATTAGACTTGGTTATTACCGTCAGCAGAGCAGGTGCAGACTGAGTTGCAACATTGTAATGTTTCAATTTGATGTCTTAACCAAAACAAACTCTGGGCAGGGCTGCTGTATTAAAATACACTTAAAAACTTCAACTTCCTTAGAGAGTTGAGGGAATATAAAAAGACTACAAGACCCATCATTCCTGGGTGCTGAGAGGGGCAAGCTGAGACTTGTTCCTGAGGAGAGTCTGAGGCGATAGAGGATGTCCGGCTGGTTCGGTTCGCTGTGGTTGGATATCTGGCAAACTGGAGTGGAAGCAAAACAGACCTCTTAGTGCACTTCATCACAGAAAGATTTCCATTTTACCTGGATTTGTGAGTAGCCTCTTATACTGGACTGTTTCTAAACCGACCAGGCCCAGATTAGGGATCAGTGTACAGTTAGATTGCTGACTAAGTGGCCCAGGAAAACTATTGTAACTACCAGATCTAAGTATTAAACTTTTTACTACGTTTTACTCTGTAGTAAAAAGGCCCTTGACTTCCTTTGTCTTCCTATCTGGTGATTCACTAAAAGTGAAATTCTCATTCTTTTTTTCTCATGAAATGAATTTGTTACTACCATGAGAGTTCTTTTCTCTCTTAGTGAATCAAGGCCTTGGTGTCACTGAATGTGTCTTCTGTTTTTCCTGTTTAGTGGAAATCTCACCGTGCACACACACAGAAGTACCAGTAGCGCAAGCCAGTCATAGAAGTTGAAGTAGAACCGTTATATATTTTCTAGAGAAATATGAGTTTTCCTTTGCTGCAACTGTAAAAACTAAAGTTGATTAACACAGCCTAGAACTTTCTACAAGTTGTTCTTAAAGAGACAGTGTCAAAGGGATTTCTTATATCAAGGCCCATCAAGGCCTCGCTTCACTTCTGGTCACTGTACATTTTTCTCTGCTATATATATTTTTCTGCTGCGCAGCTTAAAGACAGTTAAGACTTGGGATTTGTGCACAAATCTAGAAGTTTGATATTATACTATGGTTTGCCAATGCATATTGAATGTATATTATGTGGGCTTTTGCTCTAGCATTAAATCTATACTTTTGATAATGACTATTGTGTTAGAGTGTTGGGGAATTTGAGGGGTGTCACCACAGTTCGGGCAGAGGCACAAATCCCAAACATATTCCAGATCCACCCATGGGTGGGTTGCACTATTTCATAGCCTTCTCCTGCTTTGTGGGTCTTAGTGTTAGAGTGTTAGGCAGCTGCTTAGAAGAACTCATGGCTTTGACATTTGCATCACCTTGCCTTTTCTAATGAGGATTGTGAACACGTCTTCACTCCGATGGCTAAGATTTAAGACCTGGGTCAAAGTGAGGTCACAAATCTCTTTCTGTTCCCATACTTTTTCAAGGCTTTTTTTCATTTTTGGTACTATACAATTGTACCAAACCCCCAAAATACAGTGCTATTGCTAAACTGTGGGAATGTTTGTGTCACCTTTAAATGTATGTAGTCCCCTAACCTGGGATGGGGGATGGGGAATAAGGAAGAACACATCAACTGCCTGGGAGGAAGAAGGAAAGGGGGACAGGAGTGCCACAGAGCACCCTTGAGGTACGGGGGCGGGGTTGCTCTGTACCAAGTTTAATGCTCTACATGTTCACTGGCACAGTTCATAAACCTCCAGTCACTGTCGCTGCTGCTGCCTGGGGTTCCCACTATTGCTGACGCCTTGGCCTATGATCTACATTCCACTTCTGCTCCCTCAGTCACTCTTAAATGCTCCTTAGTTATTCACAATTTATTTTGCTTTAGCAGGTCAGGTGAAATGTTTATGCTAATGACAATATACAATGACTTGATGTGACTCGCAACAGTTACACAATTCGTGTTATTCGGTAACAAGTTATTTATAAATAGAAAACGCATATTCCCCTCCAAGTCAGCTTGCCCGTGTTACTGTCATCTTTTTGTGTTGGCATATATATTTTATATCTGGGATTTTATTAAGCTGCTTTGGCTAATTCAGTGTAGACTAAGAATTTGTAAAGCAAATAACATCTACAAAAACACAATACATCTTTTTTACAGAAAAGTTAATCCCTGTTGAGGTGTTTGCATTTAATTGAAGTGAAAATTAAAATATGCTATCAAACATAATGAGAAGAAATTAAGCATCTTTAGTGTATTAGCCATATGGCAACAAGATAATGTATGCCTCTCTGAAGCTAGGTGTTTTAAGAAAATGTTTTGCTACAATATGGTGTACTTTATTTAGATTTTGGAGTCTTATCTCTTTGACATTATACAGATGAAGCTTGATTACATCAAATATAATATTATGCCCTTTCTGAATCCTAACCAAGCAGTACAAATTAACCAAAGAAAAAGAAATAAGTAAAAAAGTGCCATTTTAAACATTAAAAATCCATTAATATGTACAAACTACTTTTGATTCCAAAATATAGAACTACTCAGAAGTAATTAAAAGGGAGCATGCATTGTGCCTGTACCACTGCTTCCCACTTAACTTCATGCTTTCTGAGCACCTTTTTTTTCTTAATGAACACTTCCATTAGTCTAACTGTCTGAAGTGGGCAGCAAGGCAGACAGTCAAAAAAAATTGTACCCATAAGTATAATCTTATTTGCTGCCTTACCTTTACTCTTCTCACTAACAATAAATCGTATAATGTATTGTACACTGGCAATTCATATAAAAGGTTTTAAAACTTTTAAAACCATTGACAACATTTACAGATTTCCCTTTTGGCGATAAAAAGGGTACAAAGTCTTTTGTGTAAGATTATTAAAGTGCCCACCTTTAAAATGGCATATGTAGACCGCATGTTAATGTAATCACATTGACTGGCTACTAGAGGGCAGTCAAATTGAAAGATCTATTAATGTCCTGCATTGCAGCTGCATTACCTTGGTTTCACTCCTAAATAATATGCCTTGCCGGTGTACAGGCCCGGGCATTTGTACAGTGGCTGCCTATTTTTAATATAAAACTTATTATAGTGATATTAGAGTGCCCTCAGGTCTAGGCCAACAAAGGCCCGTGGACCTGACAGGGCGAAGGGGCACATGTTGGCTTTGCATATGCATATGCAGCTGCATATTATGTTAGAAAGGTAAAAAATTATTACAGTGATTACTGTGGGAAAGCTCGAGGTTGATGGCATGTGGTAAAGTGAAGGCAATGAATTTCATTCAGGACTACAGTAGACTGACACAGGACAATGCATCTGACGGGGCAGAGGGGCATATGGTGGCTTCGCTGCAGCTACTGGGTCAGGCTGGCACGCTGCATATTATGTTAGAAAGCTGAAAAGTTAATATAGTGGAGAAACTCAAGTTTGATGGCATGTGGTAAAGTGAAGGAAATGAAGTTCATTCAGGTCTACAGTTGGCTGACACAGGTCAATGGACCTGACGGGGCAAAGGGGCACATGGTGGCTTAGCCACAGCCGATGTGCACATCTGTTGATTTTATTTGGTAAAGTGAAGAAAAATAATATGCCTTCAGGACTAGTCCAACATAGGCCAATGGAACTGGTGGGACCAAGGAGCACAGAGGGGCTTCACGGCAGCATGGGAGCTTCACGGTTAGGCTGGAGATGCAGCCGCATATTATGTTAGAAAGTTGAAAGCGGGGGGATAGCATTGCACTGGGCTGCTATTGCATACCTGATTGCTTGATCCAGTGCAATGCCATTCATCCATCACCCAAACCACCTCATCCTCCAGCAGGAATCAGGAATGGAGGAGCAGCCAAGTGCAGCATTCAACCCCCTCCACTCATCAATAATGTCCTTGATGTGCACTTTTGGGTCAGGGGTCCATTTCCTTGATTGTGCAAAATGATATCATCATTCATCTTTCCTACTGCAATCACTGTAACAACTTTTTAAAATGTCCTCACATAATATACGGCTGCATTGCTGGGATGTTCTTGGGCCTGATTCAGAGCCTGCTTGTGAATGCTTGGTTATCCAGGAACTGATCTTGGAAACCGGGAAATTGCGAACCCTTGTATCATTCACAGCAGCGTTCCGAGAAAAGGTTGCTCATGCGTAAGGGATTGTATTTGCTTTGCGTATGCATGCGGTTTAGCCGAGTATTTACAGTATTTGCATTTGAAGTAGTCTCGAAAGCCTAAATTTTTTCAGACATAACTTGCTACGGAGTCTATTGTTCTCGGTGTGCCGTGTCCTTGCAGTGCACGCCTTTTTTTGTTGTAACCAGTTATTTTAACATGCTTCCCACCGTCTCCCACCAGTGTACCCATGGTAGTCTGCATGCCCTTGCACATACTTACCTTTCTTCCCCCTGTTGGCATTTAGGGCATCCCATTTAGTCGGCAAGACCTTGCACATACTTACCTTTGTATCTTGGTTGCCATGTCGTCTGCTTCTACCCAATGTTCCACCTCATACTTTGGGCACCTTCTGTTTTGGTCTTCTGTTTTACACTGATGTTTGTGGATTCCTAGCGCAGACGCACTTAGGCCAAAATGAACATCTACCTCTCCACTCCGCTATTACTATCAGATAGGCCAGCAACAAGGCGAAGGCAGCTCTCCCATCCCACAGTAGTAGCCGATTGCATAGAAATGTCAAACCTAAATCACTTAGGCAAACCTGCGTTGCATACAAACATGCCAGAGTGGTCCATGTCACAGTTGCAGCAAAGTACTGTGGCTCTGTAATGTTGGAAGGCCAGGCCTCTGCAATTACTGTGGTGCCATGTGCCTCGAATTTCGCAGCCACTGTCACTTGTTGGCACCTTGGCAGGAGTGTAATGCGTCACACATGCATAGGCGAATGGCATGAAAGTGTTACTTAGCAACATAATTTCCTCCTGCTGCTTACGGAGGATCAAAGTGGGTGCCATGTTGGATGTCTTTGGATGTCATCTATATGACGCACCCTTGCACCGAGGAGCACAAGCGCCAACGTGCCCTTGCAGGCCCCGGAAGTGTTTTTGTGCCTTTGAAGGGATTGTTAAATAAACCAAATAATTTCCAATGCAATTAACCACTCAATTAGGTATAAAAGAACACAGCTGAGGGTCAGATTTGCTTGCCATTGCTGACTTAGGAGCTCACTATGCCACACCATAGGCACCACCACAGCCCCCAAAGCGAGAAACACAGGCATGGGGAGGAACCAGCAGCCCCCGGCCCAGGTACCGCAGCCCCAGGACCCACTGTCCCGCAGGCTCTTCCCTGCTGATACTCACACTAGCCACTCTGAGCAGGTCAACCGTAGCAGTTTAAGGCAACAACAGTCAGAAAACCAGGGCTCCCGGGCCTCCCACCACAGACCAACCAACAGTCAGGACACTGGAGCACTATGCGGACACAAGGACAGACACCTGTGCGGGCCCCACTGTGGAGTCCACAGTGGAGCCCCATGCGGAGCCAACGCGGAGCAGCATTGCCACAGCCAGGCCTGGTCTTTCTCCGGCCACTGGAATCCATACGTTCTGGGCATGGGAGTGGGCAAAGTGACTCCCCATTCAGCCAAGACGCCACCCAGCAAACCACAGCATCGCCCACTCACCCTGGGTGCAAACTAACAAGAGGCAAGTTGAGTGGCCGATTTAACCCTTTCAGTGCAAAGCACGTAGATTCTACGTGCTCGCTTCCACTCCACGTAAGTGCCAAGCACGTAGAATCTACGTGTTTGACTTTTCCCCCTGCTACAGTAAAAGTAAAATAACAAAAACACTGACCCCTTGTTCGATCCGGCCGGGTCTCCTCTTCATCTGGGGGGGGCTTCGATCCCCCACCCAGGCCCCCCCGGGTGTAGGGGAGGGCCCGGAATAGCCACCCCCCCTTCAGCAGCCGCTGAAATACATGTAAAAATAAAAATTATAATAAAAACGACATTTACTTACCTCAATGTTCGATCGCTCCCGCAGGGTCTCCTCTTCACCAGGGGGGCCTCCGATTGCCCCCCGGCTCTCCAGCTTCAGGAGAGGGCCTGTCATTTTTTTCACTTGTCTTAGCTGGCCGCAGGAGGAGGAGGGCAGGTGATGATCTGATCGCCTGCCTCCCTCCTCCACTGGCCAGGGATGACACCAACTGTCATCAGAGCTGCGAGGGACACAGAAGCTGAGAATCAGAGGTGAGTAAAGTAAAAAAAAAAGTTTTTCTTTTTTAATAAAGTCATTTTTTATTCTGTGTGTGTCTTTTTTTTTTACTGTTAACTCCTTGTGAACTGGTAAGGGGTCCATGAGACCCCTTATACCAGTTCACAAGGCTCGGGGGTCTGGAAAGTCACCTGACGCTAGCGGGTGACTTGCCATTAGCCCCTGGCACCCCCATTACTGGCCTCCCCAAAGCCCAGGGGGGGGCAGAAGAACCCGTGGCCATGGGCTATGCGGGCTTGTAGCTTGCAGGGCCAGGGGCCACAAAAGCTGGCCCCTGTGCCCTGTTCCTACAAGCCCTGCATAGCTGGTCCTGGGCTGGTTACTTCGGGTAAGGGGGACCCCATGTCATTTTTTGGGGGATTTTTAAGGGTTTTTAACCCTTAAAAATCCCCCAAAAAATGGGGTCCACCCCCCCTGGGAGGGGGGACCCTATGTCATTTTTTTTTTTTTTACTTAACCCCTTATGTTCTCTCACCCAGCAGCTATAAAAGGCTTCCAGCAGGTGAGCAGAAGCCAGTGATTGCCGAGGGACACAGTGCTCCAGGATGGATGGGAGGTAAGTATTAAAAAAAAAAATAATAAAATATTTTTTTTCTCTGTGTGTGGGGTGTTTTTTTTTACACTTAACCCCTTGTGAACTGGTAAGGGGTCCAAGAGATCCCTATACCAGTTCACAAGGCTGGGGGCTGGCAAGTCACCTGCGGCTAGTGGGTGACTTGCCTTTAACCCCCGGCACCCCTGTTACCTGCCTCCCCAAAGCCCGGGGGGGGGGCAGAAGAGACTGTGGCCATGGGCTATGCAGGCTTGTAGCCTGCAGGGCCAGGGGCCACAAAAGCTGTCCCCTGCGCCCTGTTTCTACAAGCCCTGCATAGCTGGTCCCGGGCTGGTTACTTCGGGTAAGGCGGACCCCATGTCATTTTTTTTTTTCGATTTTTTAAGGGTTTTTAACCCTTAAAAATCCCAAAAATAAAATGGGGTCCCCCCCCTGGGAGGGGGAACTCTATGTCTTTTTTTCTCAATTTAACCCTTTGTAGTGTGGATGGTAGTTGTATTTTATTTGTAAATGTTCTAAAGTACTTGTTTCAGTTTGGGGGGTCTCCTGGGCAGGAACAGGGGGCTACCGATAAATATGTGGTACCGTTCTAATGGGTAGAAATGGGGCTTTTACATGCAATATGTTTTTCTTTAATAAAATACATTTTTTATTTAAAATAAAGGAGGCAATTTTCTAAAATAATTTTTATTTATTTTTTTTTTTACTTAATAATAATATTGTAAAAAACAGAATAAAATTTACAAACAAGACATTTCATGTTAAAGCCTAAGCTCTGCTGCAAAAAAAATATATATAATTTTCCAGAAAATTCCAGCAAAAATGGCGCAAAACATGGCGCAGAATGGGGAAAAATGACCTGTCAACAGAGGGGGACAAAATCTCAAGTAGGCTGGCAATTAAAAGGGTTAAAAGTAGCTATGCATGTTGGGTATTGTTCTGTTCGGGGGGACCTTGCGCTTTCAGACTTAGCTTGTTTTTTCTTGTTTGTATATTTATATTTTAGGAAAAGGTGTTTTTTATTCAGCTTTTTTATACATTTTTTAGGGAAACCCTGCGCAACCAAAGAATTCTTTGAGGGATTAATTCCCGAAAGATGAGCCCACTACAACAAGCTGGGTACGCTTAGAAAGCTTAACATGTGTACTTTCAGGGAATATATGGTTTATGGGGGTATTTTAAATGTAACGGGTTGTTTTTCTGGAAAAACTGCAAGGTGTGCATAGCGCATAGTATAGTTGTATTTTATCTGAAAATCCCCTAAAGCGCTGTTTCAGTTTGGGGGAGTCGCCTGGGCAGGAAAGGGTGTCTACCTATACATATGTGGTACCGCTGTAACCGGGAGAAATTGGGATTTCACACGCAATAAGATTTTTTTTTACAAACTTACATTTTTATTACAAAAAAACACTACAAATAGTAAAAAATAGATTTTTTTTTCACATATTTCACCCAAAAATATTGAGAATACACCTAAAAAATGACAAACAAGACATTTCATGTTAAAGCCCAGACTATGCTGGAAAAAACAAATTTTCCTGGGAAATCCCTTCAAAAATCACTTTTGAACATGGGGAGCGCAAAATAGTGCAAAATGGTGTGGCAACAGAGTGTGACAAAAACTCCAGGTAGGCTGGCAGTGAAAGGGTTAATGATGCCCAGCTGGAGGTTCTGCTGGATGCTGTTGCTAAAAATTTAAATTGGCTATCTGGGTCCCGGTCCCGCTTATCCCCCAAAGCGTTGCAGGAGCAGTTATGGTTGGAAATTGCACCCAACACTATCCCCTCGATTCAAAGAGCAAAAGTTAATTGATTTCGGATCGAGAATCGTAAGTTTGGGTGGGTGTTAGTCATTTTTTCCTGTTTTTTTGGCCATTTACGACTCGCACGAGCCTACGTTCGAATGCGTATATGCTCTTACGATCATCGCAAGTTCGTTCCTAAATTTTAGGATCAAAACGTAAAACTTAGGATCAAATCCTAAAACTTAGGATCAAAACGTAAAACTTAGGATAATCGAATGGGTTTAGGTGTGATTCAGAGAACAGTTTTCAAACCTCTAAAGACGTTTTAAAAGAAAGCCACTGCCGACACCTTTTAGCAGTCGGATTGCTGTTCTTGAACAGGTTTTTTGGCTATGTGGAGGAGTCTGCGCGTCTTGAGCTCCAATGAACTGCATGTATCAGCATGGCCGAGGCCATAAATTGTATGGCAATGCATACCTGATTCATGTATGCCTTATAAAAGCATTTTAATGTGGACCTTAATTAGTCCTTTGCATGTAAACCTTTATTTTGCAATCTATTTGCGTTAATTAAAGAAACTTATGTCCTTTGGTATTTATTTTTAAATTGATGTACTAGAATAATATTTTTAGATTGCATTTATTGGTGTAGTTGTTTACCTTTGCTTTGTTTAATTATTTAAGCACATCTTTGGTCAGATGCATCACACTTACTGAGGAGAGGAGAGCGGGATAAAGTGCAGGATGTGGGTTACTGCTGTATTTTGCACAGACACAGCAGAGCTGGGGGCACGGAAAGGTCAGAAATCAAAGAATGCAGAGCAACAGAGTCACAAGGCCCTTTCTGTTTGCAGGCTGCCCGATAATACCTGACCCGCCATCTTGGCTGTTTCTAGGCTCATAACATGCAGAAGTTGCTGGGTGTTTTTTTATATTTGAGAGCAATCTGTATGTAGAGGGTGTGGGTAACCACACACAAAATTTTAAGTTGTACCATTTGAAGCCTAAATATTAAAATTAAATCCACAAGTAAAAAATGCAAGTTAACTAAAAATTAAACAAAGTAAGATTTACTTATGCAAATGCATTCATTAATGGTTGGTTACTACAAAATGAATGAAATAAAGAAAAACAAAAGACCAAATATTTAGAATGCACTTTAATGAGGTAAGTTTGTAGTGCGCAGCCGCAAGATCAGAAGGATTTACGTCCAGACAAAAAAGGAAAAAGGGCAAAACCAATGTTGCAACCTGAGAAATGAAACGGAAAATTCAGGATGGAAACTGACATAGGTCTGATTCCCGAACTGCCATACGAACGGACGTACATTTTAGGATAGAAACGTATTTGCTTATAGAATCACTCGCAAGTTCATACGAACGCATGAGCACACGGGAAAAATAGGATGATCGGCACCAAAATCCAAGCTGTTACATGTTTCTTTGAATCGACCCTTATATTTCCTATATTTCTCTCTGGCTCGGTATCTCTGTATCAGGCCACTTATCTTTAACACATCAATTCAGCGTTTACTGTGGCTTCCCCACTGTAAATGCTGTTATAGGCAGCCCTGAATGTGGAACCACCTTTACAAATAAAAACCTCTGTTGGTAAAGAGAAGACCATGCAAAGTTGCCTTTCTTAAAGTGGACCAACACCCAGGATTTTGACTATGCTGGGTTTTGGTCCACTTCGGCGGGGCACCCCGATCGGGGGTGCCCCGCTGTGTGAAACCCCCCAGAAACCCCAAAAAACTCACCTCTCCCACGTGAACGCCGCAGCCAATCCCCGGCAACGTCCAGGCGGGGGACAGGAACGTCCAAGCCGCTTCCGCCGCCGCCGCCTCCCGCGCGTCACTCTCGGCGCGCGCGCGCCCTCGCCCCCGCCGGCCATTCACAGAGGGCCGGCGCGGGCGCGCGCACGTCTGGAGGGGCGCGCGGGAGGCGGCGGAAGCGGCGGCGGATCAGGTAAGATCTTTTTGGGGTTTCACCCCGCGGGACATCCCGATCTCGGATGTCCCGCGGGGTGGGAAGTGATCGGCCCGGGAATCTTATAGATTTCCGGGCCGATCACCCCTGGGTGTTGGTCCACTTTAAATAATATGCGGCCGTATTACAGCTACTGGGGACTCTATGCTGGCAGCACTGGTGCTACTATATGGCATTCAACTCTCACCCCCTTCAACCATCAGCAGGCATCACGAATGCTGTTTCAGCCAAGTGCAATACTTTTTAACCCCATCCCCTTTGCTCTGGGAGGCCCACTGTAGTCCTGAATGCACTCCATTGCCCTCACTTTACCAAATGCCATTAACCTTACGCTTCCCACTGCAACCGCTGTAATAACTGTTTAACATTCTAACATAATGGGGTTGATTCAGTGCCAGCTTGCAAAAGTCACTGCCTTTTAGAGAAAACTTCCATTTGCTTTCATTGTCTACACTGGGGGGATTCAGCAACTAGATTTTCACCTGGTGTTCAATCGTCCCCAAGGTAGACAATGAAAGAAGAACACCGGCTCTGGGCCCCATCAGTTCCATTGGCCTGCGTCAACTTGCGTCCTGTACATCACTGGATGTCGGCGTTATCTAAAATGCAGACATCCAGCAGTATTATGGCCCCTTTCCACCCCCCTGAGCTTTTCCAGAGTGAAGGCTGGAGGCTTAGTCGGCCTTACCTGTAGCCGACCTCTCTTCAATTGTCCCGCGCTGCTCCTCAGATCTCACGCTGAGTGTCATTGCAGCCCATGCAATGACACTGTGTATGCGCGAGATCTGAGGGGCGGCACAGTGCATGCTGGGATTCCAAGATGACGCTGCCCGATGGAGGACAACAGGGAAGTGGATGGATACTGAGTGCGATGCCACCGGAGAGGTAAGTTAACATTAACTGTTTTATAAACCGAAGGGGCAGGGGGGGCGGGCAAGCAGTTTCTGGGGAGTTTTTGCCTACTCCCCATGACCTGTAATGTTCCTCTTTAAAGCGGATGAAAACCCATTTCTGGGTCCACTGCTTACCCTTTGGGCCCGGACTCTACTGTTGGCTTGGTGGTGTTCCAGTTTTCCACCACTGAAGCCCTGCCCTGCAGTATGTATGAGAGAGCTCATTGGCTTTCTCAAAAGTGCAGCTGTGACGCTGTTCGGCACACATGCTCCCGCGTCCAGCCATTCAGGGAACGATGCAGCGCCAGCGGAGATCACATTGTGGGACCCATCGGGATCAGGTAAGATCATCAGCACTCTGGGGGGTTTCACACAGTGGGGCATCCGGTGTAGCATGCCCCAGGGGTAAGCTAGCGGCCAGGCCTGGAATCTGGCCATGCTGACTCAAAAAGTCTTATGCCCTTATTTATGAAGGTATAGCGACAGGTAGCGACTGGTGAGCGGCCGGTAATGACGGGCCCCGCCACGAGAACGCCGGCTCCCCACCACAATCGCACATTTATCAAGCCAATCCTGCTTAGCGACTGAGATAGCGCCATATAGACACTCATTCATCATTATTCCAGCCTCAGCCCACAGCGCCAGCGTCCGACCTTGAACAGCGACAGGTATGACCTCTCGCTACCTGGCGCTCTCCAATGCATTTCAATGGAACAATCTTTAAATATTCATAATTAATTGTCATTATTTTTTTCTATTTCAAAAATTCTGTGACCACTTCTGCCATTTTAGATAGGTAAAAAAAAAAAAAAATGTACAGAAATGTACAGAATTGATATTACAGGTCTGATATAAATGTATTCATATTACAAAATTATTTAAAAACTTGTTTTTTTTGGTTTCCAAAAATATGGTTGTTTGGGGGTTAAAAAACTACTTTTAACCCATCGCCGCCAGCGCTCTGGGGTTTAAACATGCATTTTACAGCGCGAGAATTTTTTGAGCGTGATTTTTTAATGAATATGGTGGGAGCCGGTCGCTATGGCCAGTCGCTATCATGCGCTCCCATACAGCGCCGAACCTGTCAAATAGCGACTCCTCACCCAATATTCAACATTACGGCAAACTGACTTAGTCGCTATCAACTACCGAACAAGGCCAAGCACAGCGACTACTAGCGCGCACTCTGAAAATGCCGCTACAGTCGCTCAACTGTCGCTACCTGCCGCTATTAATGAATCGGCCTCCCCGTGGGCCTAAGGACCTCAGATTGACAAATTTAAAGTAACCCAGCACGTAGCTGTCCCATATGGCAGACAAAAGGCCAAATAAACGAGATCTTAAAAGGGGTGTATGTTGCTTATGTATAATATTGGTTTGCTGTATTGAAGTATGCAATTTCTAATCATAGATTAAAGGAAAATAAATTGCCTTTCATTTCCATTAAAGTTATGGAGAGTCACAAACGGCCAGAAAAGCAATTACAACCCTAGCTGGTTTCTATTGTACCTCTTTCCAAAGCATTTTTTTTAACTTCAATTTTCTACTGTGATATTAAGCTGGAAATGAAAAAATACTTCAGCGGATAGAAATAAACACACCAGCTGTTTCGTTGTTTCACTGTGACATTTTTTCCAGCTTGATGTAGCATAAGTTGCCTTTGACATGTGCAGAATGTAATGGGGATTACGATGATGGCATACCAGTGTACTGTGTCCAAAACAATTAAACAAATAATTACAGAGCCTCACTGCGTGCTTTTCAGTTAAGGAACATTTTATCCTTGTGAAAAATGATGAGCACTGTCTATTGCTACTTTCCTTACTATAAAAACAGAGTCAGGGTGGCAGGGTTCTTAATACCACAGCATATGAATATAAAATTGTGATGGGAAAAATATAACTTTATAAGAAGTGTCCATACTAACATTTTCAGCAAGGCTTCTTTTTTATTACAGCAAAATATTAAAATTCTAAATCTGCATGTACTATACATATGTGGTGCAATATAAAGGGAAGCCGTGAGCTGAAGTATAGATCCCAAAACAATATTTGGTAAGAGGTGCTTTAAAGTGGACCAAAACCCAGGATTTTGACTGTGCTGGGTTTTGGTCCTTGCCCCTGGGGCACCCGATCGGGGATGACGCACTGTGTGAAACCCCCAGGTTGCCCGAACTAACTCATCTTTCCCTGGTCCTATGGCACCTGCGCATCCTCTTGTCCAATCATCGCACTCAAATCTGCTTCTGCCCCTACATCTAAGAGCTTGTCTAAGGCAAATGGATACAAGCGCACTGGTGGTTGCATCTTCCGCTATCCTCTAACAGGGAGCATGCATGTGCTGGACAATTACAGATGCCTGGCATGGGCATGCACCCTGCTACAGGGATAGCGGGGATGCGGCCGCTGCTTGTGCATGCGCCGTTGGATCGGAAAAGAGTTTACGAGCGACCTGGGGGGTTTCATACAGTGGGGCATCCGAATTCTGGATGTGCTGGGGGAAAGGGAATCCTATAGATTCCAAGGCCATCAGGTGTGGGGATGTAGGTTTTGGTCCACTTTAATCAAACCAGCTTTGAATACAGCCAGAGTGCTTTTCCATACAGAGTAAATTTCCTTTGTGGTTGGCTTGGAAAGTAAAGCGACATTATTATTCTGCACCTGGTGCAAGCAGTGATAGATGGAAGTGCTCTTTTTACCTGTGGCTGTATCGACCCTTAGGTAGAAAAAGGAAAGGAATGAAGGGCAATTTTTACTCCCTAAAAAGCAATGCACTTTTTGCACCTGGTGCTGAATAGGCCATTATCTAATATAGTATATAAATAAGAGCCTGCATGCTTTGAAAACATAAAAATCATTGTTTTTGAGGTGTATTTAAAGCAGGCCTACACCTATTTCTTACCTTGAGGAGGCATCCAGTTTGCTGTAGCCCCCCCGGCTTTGACCTCCGCAACGGCCGCAATTCTTACCTGAACCTCAATCCTAAACTGAAATGCGGCCTCACCATTGGCCGCCAGTGGTCACGTGGGTAAGGGTTGCACTTTTTTTGCCATCCACTGATCAGAGTTGGCCCATGTGACCATTGAAAGCCAATCAAGTGATAACATTTTATTCAAATCAAGTGAGGTGGTGGTAATACTTTGAGCACGAGGACTAGCCTGGGAGCTATTTACTTAAATATCTACTCTGAAGGAAATGGGTAAAAATGCCTGAATGTTGGCCTCAAAGGTGTCAATTCAGAGTGAGGTGATAATTCTCGCTCCTTTTTTAGGATATAAAACTGCCACTCAATTTCATTGTCTACCTTGGGTTTGATTCAGAGCTAGGTGAAAATTTACACCTGGTAGACAATGAAAATGGCCGTTTCCCCATTTAAAAAACTGAGAATTCTCGCCTGGCTCTGTTTTTCGTGTTTTCGGTCCTGTATATAACATAAGCACAGTCAGCAGAGTTGGTCTCCTCTGGTCTGATCCGCTAAGTGTCCACTCCAATGAGTTGATTCAGAGCCTCCTCAAAACCGTGTTGTATTTGTCTCGTAATGTGTATTTTTCACTTTTTTTCCCTATGCATATGTGCGAACGCATGATTCAGAGCCTCCATCGGAAGCCTTCCGTTTACTGTTCATATCTGCGTACGCCAACGAGAATGCCATTTTCCGGCTCTCGTTACGTCCTCAAGAGGACTAGGTTTCCGTTTACGTTACTTAGTAAACCTTGTATACTACCGTTTTTCAGCGTTTTCCAACGTAGCATCCAACAAAGATTTTCAGTGTCCCGCTATATTCAGCAAGCATCTTTTGCTAAATATACGTCCAGACGGAAATCTGCCGAAAAGCTGCTATGTTTGCATACATGTACGCATGCGCACAGCTATTTAACTCATTCATGTCCCCCGTCTCAACTATTCTCTTACTCACTTCTGCACTCATGCTTACCTTAACTCACTAGCGGTTCCTGTTTTTATATTGTCCCGCGATTCATGCTTACCTCAACTCACTAGCGGTTCCTGTTTTTATATTGTCCCCCAATTCATGCTTACCTTAACTCACTAGCGGTTCCTGTTTTTATGTTGTCTCGCGATTCATGCTTACTTTAACTCACTAGCGGTTCCTGTTTTTATGTTGTCCCGCGATTCATGCTTACCTTAACTCACTAGCGGTTCCTGTTTTTATGTTGTCCCGCGATTCATGCTTACCTTAACTCACTAGCGGTTCCTGTTTTTATGTTTGCCTGCGATTCATGCTTTTCTATTCACTTAGTTTCATGCTTACCTTAATGTTCTGCATTCTGTAGATATTTTTCTATTCCTTTTTGATGTCTTCAGATTTATGTTCTTTAGTGGATGTGTTCATGCATAAAATAAATAAAATATAGGCTAGGGATTAGGCCATTAATTAAGCAAAATTTATAGGCTAGGGATTAGGCCATAATTTAAGATAAGTTTATAGGCTAGGGATTAGGCCATAACTTAAGATAAGTTTATAGGCTAGGGATTAGGCCATAACTTAAGATAAGTTTATAGGCTACGGATTAGGCCATGACTTAAGATAAGTTTATAGGCTAGGGGTTAGGTCATAACTTAAGATAAGTTTAGAGGCTAGGGATTACGCCATAACTTAAGCTAAGTTTATAGGCTAGGGATTAGGCCATAAATTAAGCTAAGTTTATAGGCTAGGTATTAGGCCATACATTAAGCTAAGTCTAGAGGCTAGGGATTAGGCCATAAATTAAGCTAAGTTTATAGGCTAGGTATTAGGCCATAAATTAAGCTAAGTCTAGAGGCTAATGAATTTGAATACTTGTTGATGAAGGCATGTTATTGTAAATCAACTAAGTACACTACAAACTCACTAGGCTGGTGGACAACATGATCCTGGGGGACCAGCCTTCTCTCTGGGGCCACTTCTCCTGGTCTGAGTCTGTTGAGAAAGCAAAAATATGGTTACTTCTAATGTCAGATTGGTTAATGAAGAGAGCGAAATGATGGTGAGCCGCTGATGCCCCTCCCCTGTAGATAGGTCCAGTGGCTGGTCGTTGCCACTTACAGAGGAGGGGGAAGACCTTGGCACTGGAGTGGCACCACCTTCACTTGGCCCAGATCTATCCCGCACTGGCCGGACTGCTCGCCTCCGGGTCGGTCTAATGCAGTAATCCCATTCGCTCACTAGAAGAGAAAAGCATTCATAAGCAGAGGCCTGCCTAAGGGCTTTTGTAGTTATAACAAGTAATAGTAATGTACTTGGGAAATGTTTCCTGAAGAATCACCTCACCCAAGGCCTCTTCCTGCGCTTCAGGTCCGACCAGTGTTGAATGATCTATGTATAAGTGAAGGTGGTGTCACTGTCTTCGGCAATTTTGGCCACTATCTCCAGTGCCAAAGTCTTCTTTTGGTAGCCGCTCGCCAGGTAAGTCGTACCTGTTCTCCATCATCATCATCTAAAAGGTGAAAGAAAAACAGATTTCCTTAATTCAAACATCATACAAATCACAATGTAAATGATTGCATTTTTATAAGTTACATTTTGCGTGCAAATATACGCATGCACAAACACTTACTAGCATGATTGTCTCCTGTTGCTCGCGGGTGAAGAGCGTAGGCCATCTTGGATTACAGTATCAGCAGATGTGTTGCGCCCCAGCGGTTTGTGGGATGCGCACGGCCGTACGCACGACGTAAGCGTCATACACATACGTCATAACTATTTAAAGGGTACTTGGACACACAGCTGTGTCTTTACAGATATCGATATGCCTGCCAAGAAAGGTAGCCTGCCAGACCCCCAAGTCCCATGAATGGCATGAGCGATATGAAAAAACTTCAGCCAGGCCTGCAACTAGGTCCCACAAAACCAGTGGCCACGCGCATCTGACGAGGACATCCACTCGCCAAATGAAGGATCCATTGGGCCACACTCCAGCCCCCTCAATATATAAAATATATGTATTTTTGACACAGGGTAGCCATGCCATCCAAAAACTTGTTGAGCGTGCGGCTCAGTGTAGGCTGGGACATCCCCACGGAGAGGGCACCCAGCCTCTGGAACGAACCGTTCACCAAAAATTGCAGTCAGCCAAGCATTTTGGTCATACCTGAAATGGCATGCTCCTTCCTTGTGGTGCGGGCTAACCATGGCCGCAGCTCACTATGGAGGGAAATGCGGTTAAGGCGGGTAAACACGTATGTCCATGCGTGCGCGGTGCAATCTGGATTCGGCCATGCTGATGCAGAGCATGCCGATTAGCTGCAATCGCTCGTATTCCTCCACGTACTCAGCAAACATCATCTATGATCTCAACAGCTAACTTTCTCCTACAAAACGATCCTGTAAGTTGAAGGAAAACAAACCCGTTTTATTGGCTGGGTTGTAATCAACAATCAAGGCTCTGAATCATGCGCAAGGCCATACCAATAATGTAGGTTGCCAGCCCTAACGGAAAATTGGCAATTAACATTCGACCATCTAATGTGCGTATTCGCGTTAACGTAAACGCATATACAAATGTATATAAATAACGAAAATTACGAAAAAGCATGCAAAAACTTACAAAACTTACACAAACACATGCGAAAGTGCATGTGAAAGAGGCTCTGAATCAGGGCTTAAATGTATAGATGCTATTCATCTCTTGAAGATCTCTTCCAACATCCCAGAAAACCTTTACCTGGTTTGTTACTCCCCCACTTGCCCTCCAGGACTCACTTCTCTCTGTCCTCCTCCTTCTTCTCTTGCCTTCCCTTGATCTTGATAACAAATAAGATATGAAGGTCCACTAAGTACTTCACTCTTCCATTTTGTATCCCTGTTGGAATCCCCCCCGATGATCTATTCATATTACACAACCCCCCCCTATCACAATAAATTCCTTGTGTTGTCATGTTGCACATGTTATCCTGGAGGTAGTGACAGGTTGTGTGAGGGGTGGATTCTTTCCAGGACCTGAGGTACGCTGAATGACACTTACTGAGGTATGGATGCTTCCTGTTATTACAGTGACAACTGAGTAAAGACAAACATTAGCCCAATTATCCCAGGCTACACAGGTATAGATTTTCCCTTTCTGAAAAACATTTGAAGACTGCAGGGATCACAGCTGGCTTGCCTGCAAAAGGCTTTTAAGCTGTGCTTGAAGTTTCTGTACTGTAAGTGCCGGCCATACACACTATTTACTTCCAGAATCATATGTTTTAAATGGTTTGGAGTTTAGCAGACCTATGCTTGACATTCAGACTTATTTTTTAATGGCTTTGGGTCTGCAAAACCTATTTCTGTTACAGCTTTCTGCAGTTTCCAAGTACTGTACCTTCTGGTGTTGGAATTTGTACTCACTGAAACCTTGACATGTCTTTTGAAAGCAGAACTAATTTACCTTCTTGAGGAAAGTTGTGAAGGCATAATGTGTTCCATAGAAAAGTATTCATCTAAAATTTTACACTAAATAGAGGGTTGGGCTTAACCCTTGGGAGTAGGAACCAGAGGTTAGACACAGAACTTCAGAACTTTAAAAATATGTTATCAAATGTGTGTTTTGTTAAAGCAGATTTCACTACCAGCAGTCTGTTTTTATTGGTAACTGTACACCAATTCTATACACCAAGATCTAGTGAGTGCTGAGCACACAGAGCCCCCTCACTTCAGCAGCAGCAGCAGCAGCAGCAGCAGCAGCCATGGCAGTGGTATTCTGTGTGTGCATGGCTCACTTTGCTAATAGCAATATAGTGCAGATAGTTAAAGTGATATTTCAGGCATAGCCCATTTTAGACCATTGTGTCAGGCTATGGTTGGCACTTTCCTACATGTAAACTGTTTCCCATTTTTAAATTGAAGGAGAAGTGGCCAAAATATCAACAGTTACAGTTTTACCCCATGAAATTTCCTCTGAAGCAGGTGGGAGTGGCCCTTGGAGCTGTGATGCTTCATAATGTGTTGGGTGACACTGGGGGCCAGAGCACTTGTTAGGGGGAGGCCGGGTGGGTAGGAAGGAAGGGCTTGAATGGCAGCTCTAAGTGTGGCATTTAAGCCATCAATACAGAGGGGGGCGTGGTCTGGACTAGCTACTCGGGCTAATATGGGCACCCATATCGGCAGGGTGACACTGGGGGGGGGGGGGGGGCAAATGAGGAAGAATATTTCCTCATTCAGGGTGCAGAGCTGAGAGGCGGCACAGCACTTGAGGAAAACTTGGCAAAGTAAGAGGTTGTTTATTTTTTTTAGCCTTTTGCTGGAAAATCCCTTTAAAACTGCAACTATTAAAACACATTTGCCAACATTTGGAAAATGAAATCAATTGCTAGATTATATCAATCCTCAGCCTTGGAATGGCTGTCTGAGCAGATACAGTAGTTCCAGGAATTGTGAGTCCCCCCCCCATCTGAAACCTATTTTTACCTGCTAACATCTACCTCTTTATTGAGCCTACATGCCACAAGGAATTTTCTACATGTAGATATTGTATATACTTTGTGGACGATGAACCAATTCTGATTCAAATTAGATATAGATATGGGTTAAGGAACATAAAGGTCAGGGAGCTTCAACCGTGTTTTTTCAAACACCAGTATATATGGAACAGGTACGTTTTCTTGACACCCTACAATTAATAGCCTGTAGGGGTGTATTGAGGAGTATTAGAAGGAGGAGAGAGAACTTTGTTCATGGGAACTTACAATACACACAGATAAGAATCCTATGAGGGCACCTTGAACTATAAAAACAGCAGCAATTTATGCCTTGCCTCTGATTATTCAGTTGCTAAAGCTTGATGAAAATTAGAGGTTTGAGGTGCTTTTGAAGGTTTTCAAAGTTAGCGTTTTGAAAAACTGACTTCCAGAGAAAAGAACAGGTTGAACTGGATGGAATAGTCTTTTTTTCAGCCTCACATACTATGTTACGGGAAGGCCAATGTATTAATAGCGACAGTAGCGTGATTTTCACAGCGCCGGCTAGTATTCGCTGTGCTTGGCCGTTGTTCGGTTGTTGACAGCGACTCAGTCGGTGTGCGGTAATGTTGAATACGGGGTTTGGAGTCGCTGTTTGACAGGTTCCGCGCTGTATGGGAGCGCATGACAACGAATGGCCATAGCGAACGGCTCCCAGCATATTCATTAACAAATCACGCTCAAAAAATTCTCGCGCTGTAAAATGCATGTTTAAACCCCAGAGCGCTGGCGGCGATGGGTTAAATGTCGTTTTTTAACCCCCCAAACAACCTTATTTTTTGAAAAAAATAATAAACAAGTTTTATAAACATTTTGTAATATGAATACATTAATATCAGACCTGTAATATCAATACTGCACAATTTTTTTTTTTTTTTTTTTTTTACCTTGAAAAAAAAAATAACATTGCAGAAGTGGTCACCGAATTTTTGACATTTAAAAAAAAAAAAAAAAAAAAACATTAATATCAATTAATTATGAATATTTAAAGATTGCTCCATTGAAATGCATTGGAGAGCGCCAGGTAGCGAGAGGTCATACCTGGCGCTGTGATGGGATTAGCAGCGGCGCTGTTCGCTGAAATCTGCAACATGATGAATCCCGCGCTAGCTGACGCTCTCGCCGGCGCTAGCCTCATTTAGCGTGATAAATGTGTGATTGTGTTCGCAGCCTGGCGTTCTGGAGTCGGTAGCCGCCGATAGCTGGCGCTAGTGAGACACTACCTGGCGCTATCCCTTGATAAATAAGGGCCTAAGTGAAATCCTGAAAATGAGTGAAGGGGGCGCTGACAGGATAGGCAGCAAGGAATCAGAATCATTTTTATCCAGCAAGTACACATTACAACATGCAAGAACATTGTTTTTAGGGGTAAATAGAGTAAACAAACTGGGGGGGGGAGGTATTAATAAAAGATTGAATACAAAGTCATAACCGTAGGCCAGATTTACGGGAGACTTTGCTTATGGCTTTAATAGCCCTGGGCTAAAATCATTTTGAAACCTTCTGGTCTAGCAGGCTATAATTCTGAGGCTGCTGTCTGAAGAAAGTAGCTAAAGTTAAAGTTAGCATTACCTGGGTGGGAGGGACTATCAATAATCCTTTTTGTCCAGGACTTAAGGCTCGATTCAGAGAGACAAAAAAAAACTTCTGTTTTAGTGCCGATCTGTTTTTTTTGTGAAATGTTTCTATTCTCGTATGAGTGTACGAGCGATTCTATGCATGCAATGAAAACCTTCTGTAAAGTTTCTGTCCGTTCGTACGGCAGATTACGAATACAAGGATGTCATTTTCCAGCATGACTTTTCCGTTTCATTTTCACATGTTACAACTTAGGCTTTTGTTTTTGCCCTTTTCCCATCGTATCCTCCAACGAATCCTTTACGTTTCCCGTTCGATTCTGTTTCCCTTTTACAATAAATATTCGTCCAGACGGAAATCCTTACAATCTAGCGCCTGCGCACTACAAACTTAACTCATTAAAGTGTTCGCCTACATATTTGCCACCCTCACTTCTACTACAATGTTTAGCTAAATCACTTAGCACTATCCTCCATCTTCCCTTTTGGACCCTTAAAGCTCACCCAAACCACTTAGCACTATCCTTCATCTTCCCTTTTGGACCCTTAAAGCTCACCCAAACCACTTAGCACCATCCTCCATCTTCCCTTTTGGACCCTTAAAGCTCACCCAAACCACTTAGCACTATCCTCCATCTTCCCTTTTGGACCCTTAATGCTCACCCAAATCACTTCTCAGGCATGTGAATATTCATCTTTAAATATTTCTGGGCCCATTCGTTTTGTGTTAATGTATTTTGTAAATGAAATGACACTGTAACATTTTTTTTTTGGATTCCATCATAAAATATAAAATTTTTACAAATTTAGAAAATTTCAAATTTTTACAACTATAAAAAACAAAATACATAGCAATGGCAGGCAACATAACATTATTCTTCATCTGTGGTCCCCAACGAGTTGCGCAGCTCCTGCATCTCGCCCACCAACTGAAGGACCCTGACACTCAGTTGTGCCACTCTGGCACGTGTGGTCCCTGTTAAAAAACGTAAATTAAAATATTGGTATAACCTTGTTGGGGTCATACTGCAGTGCCCCCCCCCCCCCCGTATGGTCCAAACACCTAAATCTGGATTTCAAAAGCCAGAGGGCCCTCGCCACCACGGGCCGGGTTTTGCATAGTGTCTGATTAGAGAACCCCTGGCCCGCATTCTGCAGGCAAAGAACGGGCATCAGGAGCAAGGGCAGGAGTGGATATCCAGAATCCCCTGAAATAATTTAAAAATACATACATATAAATAACATAAAATACACATTCTAAGCTACAATATTGTTTAACATGTCATCAAGGGCTAAAAACAGCCATAGGTTAAGACATGAGTCATCAACTATATTCATTGCCATACAGTGAAAATATATTGATGGAATGTGAGCAAACTTACCCAGGAGCCATCCACCAGATAATTCTCCTGACTCAAACTGATGAAATAAGCCGGAGCTCTGCAATATATATGCATCATGGGACGACCCTGGATGCCCTGCAAGAACACTGAGGAATCGCATAGCTGGACCAAAGACTGCTTGTATGTTGTGTGAGTGGCACATCTTGCGGTTCCTGCAACCAAATATAAAATAATTACACAAAGCAAAGGTAACTGACTAAAACAATAACTCCTACAACAAATTAAAATTCAAGTTCAACAATCCAAATATAATTCACAAAGGACATAACTCTAAAAAATATAGCAATTATATGGATGTGTGGGAAAATAAATGTTTACATGCTAAGGACTAATTAAGGTCAGCATTAAAATGCATCTATAAGGCATACATGAAATGTATTGATTTAGGTATGCATTGCTATACAATATATGGCCTCGGCCATGCTGATGCATGCAATGCCTTGGTGCTAAAGGCGCGCAGACTCCTCCACATAGCCGCAAAACATGTTCAACAATAGAAATCCGAGCCCTCAAAGGTCCCGTAAGTGGATCGGAAATGAAACGGATTTATAGTGTGGTGATCCGTCGGAAATCAGCTCTCTGAATTAGACGGAAACCCATCCCAACAACGGAAGTTATCTGAACGAACAAAAAAATTCTGATTTTGTTTGGAAAATGTTCCGAACTAACGGAAATGTTCCGATTTGCTTCCGTTCATCGAAAGCGCATATACACATTTTCCTGAACGTTCGTACGAATGAAAAATTAACGAAAAAAAGCAAAAAAAAGACTAACACCCACCCAAACTTTCACAGACAGCTATGGAAGTCTGGACGAATGTGTCTTTGAATCGAGGCTTTAATCCTGTTTCATACAGGTCTTTAATGGCTAAGACATAAAAGCCAGATTCTTTCTGCTTTATTAATAATCCTCTATAGTCTGCTCTAATCTTTACTGGAAGCACCTCCAAACCATGTGGTGAATGAGAAGCACAAAGCAGCCTAGATAACTGAATCTGACTAGCTGCTTTTTAGGCTGTAAGCAAAGTATTTGTTGGAGCTTCCACCACCCAATTTCTATGTTCGCCTCCCATTTCATATTTGTGGATATTGCATTTCTTAGAAATGTTGTCTCCTTAAAGGAGCAGTATTGCGAAATTTGCATTAAAAAAGATAAATAATTAAATAGCCACACAATAGCTTCTAACATGTGCATAAATAATCTGGCGACAGAAAAAGTAAAAAATATCTGCCTCTCTTTTAAATTGTATAATTACAATGGCTCAGTCCATTTGCTGAATAGGGGGATCTGCTGGGTTGTATTTAGTGAGCTGCTTCATTTAGCCCACTGGTCTCCTGGCCCGTTTACGCAGATATTTAGACAGGCCGGGCGGCCAGGAAGGTTACTGCTCAGGCTCCCCATCTGCGTGCAAACAGCGCTGATTGGATGAGAGCCCGCGCATGCGCTGTGGGACAGGGAAAGGTACATTTTCACAGGCGAACTTGGGGACTTCACATATCAGGGCATCCCTAGTCGGGATGCCCCTAGGGGCACAAAACTCC